>CM060928.1:929815439-931065439 GCA_030765085.1 Allium cepa | reverse complement strand
AGTAAAGATTTATTATTATTTAAGCATTAGTCAACATTATTATTTTTAAAAGATAATTATTAAATATTAATATGGCTTTGTATAGTAACTTTTATTTAAGTATATTTGACTAGATTAACTTGAAATTTATTTTAGAATTTACAAGCATTATTTTGAGATAATTTATTAAAATAAATTTTCTGAAAAGTAATGGTATACTCCCGTGGCATAAATCGAAGGCAGTGAGTGTCTGCAGTTAAGTTTTGGATTTCTCTGGGATAGAGATGTAACCATTGAACTGTGATCCATGTTTTGATACCACAGTGTTACTTTACACATTATTTTTAAAGAGTTTCTAAATACTTTTGAAAGATTGTTTGTAAATTTACTAAATTCGATAGGATAAGTATGTATAATTTAGATAAAGAGATTTATGTGATCAAAATTAAATTAAAAAGAGATTTAACGTTTTCAGTGAAAAATGGAATATTTGGTTGAATTGATTGTTTATTTGAAAGTTAAATAACCGATTATCAAATCTGAACCCAAATATAACTTTAGAAATATCTAGAAGGAGTACGTGGATTATATGGTACTGTTACCATTCGAGGTGCTATACTGTACGTATAAACTCGTTTCATTCTTCTAGGACGTTTTTAAGGAAATCCGTCCACTAACGGTTAGGAGGTGGCCTCTGAACTTATTTTCATTTGTTTATTTTCTAAAGAACCGGGGTTGAGTTTACCGAGAGTAGTGAACGTTCTTTCGAAGAGATCAAGATCGGATTTGTGATCCAAAAACCACTTCGATCCAACGAGTACATTTTGGTAATGAAGACAAGAGCATGGAGTCGAAGATGGACTAGCAAAGTGCAAGGGCTAATCGCTACTAATCCTGAGGGTGATTCCAAAATTGATGTAGTAGGAATAGTGCTTCGGTTCCATTTGGACTAGGAATGGAAATAGAAATCTCCATACGAGGTTAAAAATCGAACGTCAGCTCGATTTAATTTGGGGTTGGGACGGATCGCAAAACAAAGAAACAAGGTGAGTTAATCTCGGTCACATTCGGATTACCGTAATAAATTTTAAATAGTTTAAATTTATTGTTGATTGATTGGTAAAATTGATAAATTATTATCTGTATGGATGAATGCTATCAGAACATTGTCATTTGAGGACAATGGGCATTCTAAGCGAGTATTTCTAAAAAGGTGATCGTAACCTCTAGCCCATCAACCGGGAATCACTGAAAATCAAGGGGGGGTGCGGCATGGCTAAGTGAGTAGCATCCAAGTAGGGTATGTCTATCACCTTTCTAGATAACATCGGATATTATCACTACGTATGAATGGAGCTAGGAAAGGGTGGGACTCACGGGGTGATAGCATATTAGGTTTATCCAGGTCAGTGATAGTCCGGTCTTGTGTAGTAGGGGATCCTGACATGGTCCTTGGTATAGTGTTTCTAGACATGTACTGTGATTGGTGGTACCCCAGTGCCTAGTCATTCAGTTGGAATCCATTCTCCAATAAGCGTCGTACGGTTTTGATTGTGCCCAACTATGCTAGAACTTAATATGCAAGCATTTCAGCTATTTGAATAAGTATTTGTACTTAGACACTATTATAATATCAGAGGATTTGATATGAAATGTTTTGGTTATCGTAAGTTAAAAATCCATCGTGTTTATTTGTGGCGCGATCTTACGAGATACTTTTGATTTTCAAAGGATTTGATAACTTTAATAATTCAAATTGAGTGTATTTTCTCACGTTGATTTTCCGGACTGACTCGGGTGTTATTTTATTATAATGCTCGGGTCAAACCGAGTATTACAGGTTCATGTTTGGATACTATGGAGCTCAGGAGATGGGCTGGAGACTGAGACATATTCTTGTACTTGTTTATTTTCGCTGCAGTGTTGTTTGAAATTATCAGCCGTTGTGAGGACATGATGTTATAACTGTCCAGGCTGGTAATTATTGATTTGTGTACTCCGATGTGAGATATGTATATTACAGTTTTTATTTGTGTAAAGAGCTATTGATATTATATATTGTTCTATCTGCAGTGAGATTCTGTTTTGTGTTAGTTTTCTTCTTCTTCTACCTTCTTTTTCCCCCAACAATCTGCCTTTCTATCACTCGATCGTTCGGCATGTTATACAATAGGCGTATTTATATCGACTTTCGAGGGTCGAAAGGGCGGGTTGTGACATCAAGTTACTATTTAACAGACATTTCAATTTCAAAGGCTTTAACAGATGTCTTAAGTCAAACTCCTATTAAATTAGTGTCTGACTGTTAAAAAATCGCCTTTTCTTTTAACTCATAATCTCTAAAAACCGAGTATCAAGGGTTTAATGGCTAGAGATGATCTTATGAGCCATATTTAGTTTTTGGTGGTGCTTGAACAAGAAGCAGCTGAACAAGAACAACCACGGTGAAGTATATTGGATCATGTCACTAGGTGTATTGATAGATGTGTAAAATTTAGAAATTTTAGATAAAGTTCATTGATAAATTTTGCATTGGATTTTATTGTATTTAGATAAATAATTTCTTTGCACTAAATTATTCATTTTATTAACTTTTACCTATGTTATATTTGGACGTGCAAAATAATATTATTCTATATACGCAAACCGGATTATAGTAGTCGTACCACTTATGCAAAGAAAAACCCAGGTGCAGAACATATGCGTCTTAACGAACTAACTGTAATACAAAATAAAGCGCTGGAGCGAGAAAACAACGACTTGACTACAAATGAAAACGTAAAACTAGTCCTCCTCTGAAGTGGAGGGTTGGACCTATCAAACGGGTTGGGTCAGGTCAATATTGACCCGACCCATTTTATGACCCGACCCATTTTATGCATTTATTAAAAGAGTCAATATGATCCAACCCACTTTACATATGTGTCAACCCACTTTACCCACTTCAAAACCTTCAAGTGTAATTAACATTCTTAAGTACTATGAGGCATTGTGGCTTCCTATAAGCCATTAACAAGAACTAACGAAAGTAAAATTATAATCGAGGAAAATATCTTTTGAAAAGATTTGGGCCTGCATATATAAAGGTTATCATCATCATACTTTTCTATCATATTAAAATATCAGTTTCATACTTCAAAATTCTCAAATAGTAACATTGACATCTGATTAAAAACAAGGAATAAAAAGCTCTGTGCAACTATCATCCTTACAAAGCTTTACAAATTAAGACAGTCAACAACTTCAGATCAAAGCAATTCCTTCATCATCTCCATAAAAGCTTCAGCAACACAGCAAGTGAATGTTTTGCATATTAGAATCATGAAAGAAAGCAGCATCTATTCATCTTGAGCACCGAGTTACAACATGCAGATTTGATTCGAGCATCTCGACTAGCGTCGGTAGCAACATAAACTCACGGATTCAACTCTCACATGAACAGCATGGACGCAAGACCCTCTTCAGAGCAAATACAACACAACTCATATCATGATTCATGTCAATGGAAACAAATGTAGAATAACAATTTTCATCATATGCACGCTTAATTTTTCAATTTAATCCCGTAGTTTTCAGTTTTGGGATATACCATATGATTTTGCTTCCACATCAAACCTTCAAGAAAGGGGTAAGGGTTGGAGCTGCATCAAGTTGATGTACAATCGAATGAATTTTAGAGTAGAAAATTCATGGTCGGGAAAATAGATTCAGATTTGTCAAATATTTGGAGAAAATTAGTTGAGAAAATCGTGTCAAGAACAAATTTCTAAGATGAAGCTAGATTTAGGGCTTTGAAGGGTTAAGAGGGTTATCTGGGTAAGTATAAGTTTATTGTTGGACTGAACGGGTCTTGACCCAATATGAAATAATAGAAATCGGGCCTGACCTAGTCGTTGTTAAAACAGGGTTAGATGGGTTGGGTTAAAGAGTCATGCTATATTTTGATAGGTCTAAGGAGGGATCATGACTACCGAAAGTAGACACAGGCATAAGAACATGTATATACCTAGAGAAGATGTCGAGGTCAAAGACAGTTGATGCACTAGAAAAAATTAAGCGCGTGTCCCATATGTCATCAGAAAACATTTTGCAATTCCATTCACCAAGGTTATCCATGTTGGCGAGGGTAAGTCTATCACTAGAAGTAATATAAAAAAGACATATACTATCTCACCAACGAACTTGAAGAATCTACCAGGCTTAAGGTCATATCTCATAAGAGTCATGTCATGGAGCCAAACTCGTTTACCAGAAAGCCATGATATGGTCATGATCAACCGCATGTGATACAACAACTAGTGGTAGAGGGGAGGTAACATGAGGAGGCTGACTATCAAATAAAATCAAGTCAATGGCAGGAGGACATACTATAGTGATAGATGAAGGGATAGACAACTTATTTTTAGGGACTCACTTCATGGTAGGAGCATGAGGCAAAGGATTTTTGGCAGGAATGAGCAGTGTGGAAACATCACTCGTAACAGAATCAGGAGCAAGAGTACACATACATGAGTTTGTCCAAAGGAGTGGCATGTCGAACATATGTCAGGAGTCCAACTATAGTGAATATCTACCATTTCTACATGGCCTTCTACGGTTGAACTTTAAGTTTGGTTGGAAAAGTCCAGTCAAGGGATATCTCTATCAAAGCCTTAGCATAGACCAGTCTTCTTCTTGCCAGTGTTAGTGTCAAAACACTTTAGGTTCCAAATAAGGCTGGCTAACCAGTTGAGACACATCATGGGTTGCAGAACCGATGGAATGTAAGTGAAATATGCCCATACATCGATAAAACCCATTCTCTAGCTCTGTCAACCAACAGACTCCATGTAGTGAAGGTAAACTGTTTTCCTTAAATAAAAAAAGATCCGCCTCGAGAACATGTTGTCTTTCTCCAGCATCCGAGAATTTGAAAAAGAATATCAAGTTGTCTAAGTGGACTACAAGGCCACAGCTTTAAGCTTCCCAAGATTCTGGAAGCGCTTTTTGACAACCTCGTGTGGATGCTAGTCAAGGAAAAACCTAACAAGATAGTCTGACCAAAAATCAACACCTGGTTGAACAACTTCATTCGGAGGGATCAGAACGCAATCTACTTAAGTCATTACAAAAGATTGGGAGGAGTGATCTCCTGCATTTCTGGGTAAGAAAGTGAACAGAGATTTTCCACTGTTTGTAGTCTTGGTATTTGTAGTTGCAGACGAGTCAATAGGAGTATACATATTCTCACTTAATGATCTTGAAACTGATGGTTCATGGGGCATGCACATTTGCTCAATAGGATTTGTTATTATACCAGTAGTAACACTAGATGACATTTGCACTATGGAAACAGCAACAAAATTTGCTGCAACAGGAATAGATGCAACACAGCTAAAATCTAAAGAAGAGTTGGTTTCAACATTTTGTCGAGCACTTTGAGTGCATTGAAAAGAAAGGTGAAGCAGGAAGTGATGCAGGATCATCATTCAGTACAATGTCACTAGACGGAAAAGCAGTTTCCGAAGATAGTGGTGACGGGGAACAAAACCAGCGATCAAATCTTGAGGTAGAGATCAAAACATTGGATTGAGGGTCGAGGATATTAGAGTAGCAGTGCCTAATTTTCTTCTACTTAGGCATGAGGGGAGAAAAAAGCTGAAAGGGGTAGAAGGACGGCGGGAAGGAAGATAGAACGAGATGAAAGAGACGAAGGAAGAAGAATAAAGACAGTCCATTTCAACAGTAAAACAACCGGCCACTTCTTTATTGACTCTAATAATATGCATTAAATTTGTACCCATGTTATTATTCTGCCTTTAAATTATCAAAATGGTTTTTCCACCCAATTATAGCTTAATGGAATTCACAATATACACCGTATTTCATATATCAACAGTTAGTAACCTAATATTAAACAAGAGTAATCAACCATCAAGTGGATATTCTTTTCTTTATTTGCAAACTCACTTCAGTATCCAACATTTATCAATATTACTTCATTTTAACTTCACATGTATGCTTATAAATGATAGCTACTATTATCCCACAAACCATTAAGCTATTAGCCCCCTAATTTCTTATTAACTTCTATAAAAACCACATTTTTATCATTTATATAACATGAAGTTATTTCCTACTCTTTGTAATCCCCAGACCATGCTAAATCAAACTTTACTTCAATAGAAACCCAACATCAAGCATTAATATTTCATAGCAAAGCACGCATCCTATCTTTATATAACTTTAAGCTATAAGTTTTATATCTACTCACATAGTAACCATTAGCCACCCAAAAGCAACATGAAACACATTCTTTAAGACTCTTTCTCTTTATGACTGAAAATCATATCGTCTCTAAATGCTCCAGTACTAATAGAATTTGTAGAGGAAGAAAAAAGATGAATTTATGTGATTTTAGTTTAATTTTAGGAAATTTATTTCATGGGTTTTGGTTAGATCTGGGTTAGAAGCTTTAGTTTTTTGAAAGAGAGAGCAAGAGAGAAAGTAACTTGTAAACGAAAATATGAAGAGAGAGGGAGAGTATGCAAGGTCAGTGGGCTTTGGGTCCAACACCATCCTCTAACATTAACAAACCCATCCCCTTTATAATTAAAAATCCATATTTCTAAACATGTCGATGTTTATACTTAGAGGATTCAAAAACGACGTTACAGGTATAATAAAAGTGGACTCGTCGTGTGTAAAAGTAAGCTTTTTGGATCATTTGTCAATCGACTCCCATCTCAAAATCCACAATTTCGAATGTAACAATGATTATACTCAAAATACTAGGAAGCAACATTTCAGACACAACGAAAGTGGTCTCGAATCCCGATTCCATCATCTCCCCAATTTGGCACTTTGACTCATTGATTGATTTAAGTTTTTAATATTAACATAAATCACTAAAATACCCACGCTTTCAAAAATAATGGTTCTTACATTCTCCTCCAAGTACCCTGAAATTCTATAGATTATATCAACACAACCCAACACCTAACACTCACAACAACAATAGCTTGAACCAACATAAAATACGAACATCAACAGTAACAACAAATGCACAACAAAAAAAACAATCCAACAAGCTACACGCCTGAGTCATGCATCTCTTCCCACGTGAGATACATGGTAAATAAAGTGCACCCCAACTATCAGAAAGGAAAGTTAGCTCAATATACTAGATTATCGACTATCAAAATCTTTGGATAAATACTACAATCTCCACACCAACATCCTTGTCCTCTCGAATAGAACTCATCCTTCCAAGAAGGAAGCTTAGCCAAATGCCGACTTATTATTTTCCTTACACCCATGCCTAAGGGTTGCTCAATTTCAAATTTGCCTTAGTTGCACAATGATAACAAAGAAAATTCACTAAGTATACCACAACGCTTATCCAACCTATCAGTTGATTGTTACTTAGTAGATTATCCAAATCATCGTAAAGCTTATTGAGAAGTTCTCCTCAGACTATCCCTAAGGTAAAAAAATGACTTTTACAGATCATTCTTAAAAAGAACTACATTCGGCTGATCATGTTTGACCATTAAAATTGTGAAGATAAGCCACTAACCCTTATGCATTGATCCTCATGAGCATGTACCACTGATGTTAGAGCCCTATCGCCTACCTTGCCCCAGTACCGCGTAGTAGACCAATAATTATGGATCAACTATAGTAATTTGTAAGATACCAAAGTTAGAGTCCTACTTGCTACCATACTGTGCCATCCAAAAAGCAACTTGAGTAGTTCTGTTACCCAAGGTTTGTATCTCAACACTTAACTCCTTAACAAAACTGACTCTATCCAAAAATCTAGAATTACCTGTTCGCTTATCACCCGCATAGAGCAATTGACAATTCTATTTTGAATTTAACTCCAAGTTACCTAAAATGGATTGGCGCCACTCAAACTCAAGTGCTCAGGCACAAAATCTAAATGGTAATATCTTACAATCACTCAACCTAAGCCTAAGAAAATAAAAAGTTCTCCTAACAGATGACCAATTAACTTTGACACATCGATAATAACATTCGTGACTCTACCGCACGAGTAGTATGACCGAACACCCTTCTAGAAGCCACCATGCCCTTTTAGTGGCTACAAGGTTGCTATAGTTTAGCTTATCAAATTAATCTTGCCTCGACTTGTTTTCAATATGCATATTCTACCAAGTCTAAGATGACCGAGGATCTAAATTAGTTTTGCATCTTGCTTCATACCAGCTCTTAGCGATCTAGTAGAATATTTCCTTTGTTGAAGGTTCTAACACCTTTGGTTAAGTTATCACCGAAGCAGGAGACTCTATCTTGACATCACTTCAAACCACGGTTGCATGACAAACTTGATGCCTACCCATTCTTGTGCCCTGAGTTGCTTCTACTAGAGAGCAAAAACTCCAACTTGTGCCTATGCAACTCCCATCTTTGCACTAAATGAATTCACATACACATAACTAACTTCAACCTATATTTAAAAAAATTCAAACGCCATTGTCCACTACATCAACTCGATGAGTGGACCCTAAACTCCTGGCTCGTAAGATCACCTTGGAAAATGCCACAACATATAGTTAGCCCAAACGACATAACTAGGTATACGTAGAACATGACTATAGTCACGATGCTCGTAATCATGTTAGACGAGTGCAGCCCATTTTAGATAGATTGCAAAAGTAGTGAGGATGTCCCATTGAATATACAAATAGAAAAAAGGAAAGAGTTAGATTGAGTCAAAAAAACATGAAGGAAAGTGCTATGTACGTGAGTGTGATCTTAAGTGCATAAGTGTGGTGCAATACAACCTAGCCAACAGACCATGTTGGTAGGGAACAGGGAATGACTATGCCTTCGAAAGCAATGAGATCGACGTCACTCATCCCACATAGGAGTTCGTCAATTTTAGGACAGTCAAAGTCTAAAAACACGAAGGAAAGTGCTATGTACGTGAGTGTGATCTTAAGTGCATAAGTGTGGTGCAATACAATCTAGCCAACAGACCATGTTGGTAGAGAACAGGGAGCGACTATGCCTTCGAAAGGAATGAGATCGACGTCCCTCATACCACATAGGAGTTCGTCAATTTTACTAGTCATGCATGTATCATTGATACAAGTGCATGGACGTGAATTTAACCGGAGTCAAGCACCCTCATCAAGTTCAAGGAAATAAGACGTTGTTTAGCATGACGTTGAGGTCCTTGCGGTGTAGGTATTTGACAAAGGCACAAGTAGCTGATGATGGCATGTCAAACAAGATTTAGGAATTCAGTGTATTATATTGCACATCTCAGCGACGGCATATAGCTGTCAGTCTCGACGGGCTGAGTTAATCGACGGTGATGATAGTGTGAATGATATTTGAAATAGTAGTGATGATTGCTTGAATATTTGAGTATAGGCGGCTAAGATTATATTGATTTGAAAGGAGATAAAGAGCTATATATAAATTAACGCTTAACCCATTTATTTTATAAATAACAATTTCACCATTGTAACTTGTAATCATTGTACTTTTCACATATAAGCTCCATTTTACATGCACCTTATGCCATTTGATTTGTATTAAGATTCTACACATTTTAGTATAATTTAATTATATATCACATCGTTATACATAACATTGAAAAGTATTAAAACCAAATTAACATAAAAATTTCATACTCGTATAAAAATGAATAATAATTTTTAATTATATATATATATATATTCTATATGGGTATATGCATAATATATATATGTCAGTAATATTATATTTAGATAAATATTATCAAAATAATTGAATTACTTTGTTAACTATGATATTTGAATAAATGTTGTTCAAAAGGAAAATGCTTAGAGATAATACTTTCAAGCTATCAGCGACTGATAGAGACCCAATTACATGACATGAAATAGTTAGCATTTACACTGCTATTTCACTTAGTTTCCTTTTATTTTTATGAATATTATTCGAACATCGGATTGGATTGAATGTAATAGAGTGCCTTTCTCTAATGGATTTGGAACAAAGTTAGCATTTTTGAATTAGTGGAACCGTATTTAATAAGTTTGGCTTCCTGGATTAGTAGCACAGGAAAATAACATGTATTTTGAAAACCAAATGTCCAAGTACTCAACGATAGGTATCAACAGACCCCTTCGATTTATGATCGATCTTTGGAGTATAATCGGAATAGGGGAAATCAAATAAAATGTCCTACATATCTCATCCTTGACCAATGCCCAAAGATAGGCGAGGTTTGAGATAGATTCCAGAGATAGGCATCACAAATACCAGCACAAGGAGGCAAGCGTTGGTATATAAATGAATTTATGCAAGTACAATCAATAGAGGTTACATTGGTGCTTTGTGCGAACATGAGAGGAAAGCCATACAAATGCATTCAAGGCATAACAATTTTATTTATGATTAAACAGGATAAGTAGATGACAGTAAATAAAGCTAAGTAAAAGGATACCACTATGTAATGGTGGAAATTTATTTATATGTATAAAGCTACAGTGAATAAATGCATTACACGAAACAATAAACACTAGATATGATATATATATAAGTAATTTTTTATGGGGATTTATATAATATACATTTACAGGAATTGTACATAGGTGCATCGAAATATGAGTGCGCTAAAAGTAAAGTATACAAATTTTACAGAAAGAATTATTTCACTTCTTTACTTTACTTTGATATACAAACATCGAGGGCCGAATCCATAAAACTCAATGCCCTATGTACAAGCAAAAAGGAAAAACAAAACCTCTAAAAAGAACACAGTGAACAACTGGATGTTTCACTTTTTGGATGGCTTATAGAAGATCTTCTTCTTTAACATGTTTCTCAAAGTACCGCTACTAGGATGGGTGTCCTTGTATGTCAGTGATGGCTCATTAGTAGTTATAACGCATTTTGTTTAGAGGATTGGACACCTCAGTTGTAATGACCCATATTTTTAACGATACAATATTTGTATAAACTCAGCTTTAGGGGTAATTTATAATAAATATTTAATTTACTAAAATACTGATTGTTGGAATTTTAAATAAATAATTTAAATTTACTTTTAGAATATTGGGACTTCATAATAAGATAAGCGGTGATGATTTATAGAATGAAAACGTATATTTTAATAAAATAGTGGTGTAATGATTTATTTAATTAATTATTTTGAAAATACGAATGAATTATTTTGGAAATAATGATAAATTAGAATTTTGTAAATATCATATTTATTTTGCTAAGTGAATAAATTTATTAATATAGTTTAGAAATTAATAGATAAGTGATTTAAATAAAATTATTCATTAAATAAATAAAATTATGGAAAATAAATAATAATGTTATAAATTTTTAGAAAGTAATCTTGTATAAAAGTGGTTTTTTATTTAGGCGTGTGCAAAATTATTTTATACGCCAAAGTAAAAGAAAAAAGAAAATTAAGAAATAAACTATAGTCGAACATCACAAGCCCAATAATTCAAACCTTAAACCTAACCATCCCGACTTCTCCATTTTCATTTTCCAGGGGTTTTAATTTCCAAACACTTCTGTCTCTTGACATTTCTTCTTCGTCTATAAAAATAACCTAAGCGTTAACGTCTATTTACTTTAGAAAAATGGTTACAACACCCAAACCCTACACCTCTAATAAATAAAATTAAGTTCAACTAAATTATTATAAGCTTCCAAAGTTGAGCACGAGCATCTGGACATCGGTATACACCTACATGAGCAAGCGATTAGAGCTTCGTCAGGGGAAGGAAGAAGATAGACGTAATGTAGAGGTGAGTATATACACTCACATAACTATGTCAACATTCATTTATTCTTCACATATGAAACTTAATTCAATTACAGAAGTCGCAGAAGGGAGAAATATGGTGGTCGGAGCCACCAAATTAGTGAAATAGGTGCACGGCCTGGAGCGTATTGCTCCAAGCATTTGTGGACTGATCCACTGGTCGTGGAAAATTAGTGCACCGGTGTCACTGGGTGGGTGCAGATGGTATGATGTGCGTGTGCATTGTCCGTATGGGTTTGTAAGTGTAGGGTTGTGTTCATGCGCTAGAGAATTTGCACCTACATGTGAATTTTTATGAATGTGTGTGATAGCTCATGCCTGTGTTAGCTCGTGCGTGTGTATGTGTCGAGTGCGTGTGTTCTTCCCAATGTGTGTGTGCGTGCAAGTTTTCTCATGTGTGGAGGGCTTGGATGAAACCTGGTGCAATTTAACATAGTGCGTGCGTGTATGTAGTGCACATGTGTGTTTGTATTGTCTTGCTTTAACGTGTTTCGTGTGTCTATTTGTACATTCTACTGGGTTCAGGTTGTATGCCTGGGTGCGTGTGTCAGTGTGCGTGTGTGTGGGTGTTGTGTATATATTTGAGTTTGCGTATGTGTAATGTGTCGTATTTGTGTTATGAAGAGTGTGTAAATGAATCGGTTTCTCTGTGTGTGCATATTTATATGTGCGTGATGTTGTGCTATTGTGTGGGTGAAATTACGGATGTGTGAGACTAGTATGTGTATGTGTTCCTTTGATCCATGTAAGTATGAGCGTGACAACAAATATATATGTGAGTGGGGTGCGTATGTGTATTTGTGTACGAGTGTATGTTTTAAGTTGTGCGTGTGCGGGCAAATATATGTGTGTGTGTGTGTGTATGTAGCATTTGCGTATTGTTGATGCAATATAGCATCCTTGCTATGTTATAAGTCCCTAAGTTTCGATCAAGTTATCTTTCCTTTCTAACTTGTCTGTGTCAACTACAATTTTGGTTGAAACATCAACCGCCTTTAAAGTTCAACCCGTCCTCATCGTGTTTTGTTCTTGTAGCATGAAAATCTACAACTTTAGCAAAATTCTCTTTACCTCATCAGGAATCAGTTAGCGGTAGCACATTCTTTGCCGCTTTTTATTTTTGCATGCACATGTCATTGTGTGGACGCATTATGCCAATAGCCACATTTGGAAAAATTTCAATTTAGACTTGGACAATTTGCATGCGCCTACATTTAGTAATGTGGGGAGTTGATTGATAAATATGCTTATTTAATATATTTTACTAAATATACTTAATTGATTATGAATGTATATAAATTGATTTAAATATTATATAAAATTGTTTTAAAATAGTATTCAGTTAAGGAAAATTATAAATTGATTCTTATATGTAATAATTAATTTCCAAATCGTTTTGGATTATCAAAGGAAATAATTAATTTTTCTAATGTAATAGTAAATATTTAATAATCAATTAATTTTATAAAAGATTGAGATATTATTTATTAGCTATGTAGAATATATTATATTTGAGTTTAGTTAATCATCTAGTTAATTCTAGCATATACATATTTTTTATTTATTATCTATTTCCTAAGTTTTAATTTTGTTGTATAAAATTATATGTTGTGAATGTCTCCTTATTGAATATTGTTTCGTCTATTTATATTTATTTGAATAATCTAATTCTTTATTAGTTTTTGATTTCTGATTATTTATTATTTTATATTGATTCCGATGATATGAGCGATTCACCATTGATATTGATTTACTTGATGATTTGATATGATATGGCGATGGCATCTTTCTATGTGATTTTATTTCTATACGATGAGGAATTTGATTAAACGGTTTAATGATACCATCTGGTATGGGATGCCATTACGTTATTCATTTGATTATTCCTTATAAGTAAATGTCACACAAACAGGGATCTGCTTATGTGTATATTGTGATACCCTTTACGGTAGGAGTATATTATAGCCATGTGTTGGCTTAATGGTTGAGCTGTGCGTCATCAAGGGATTAGAGCTTTAGTAAATCACAGTCATGTATTGACTTATACAAAGTCCTACTTTGGCTTACGTCTAAAGCTATATGTTGATATAGTTTACGAGTATTATATGTCGTCCACTTTTTTCCCGCTCCCTTTATAGTTCGGGAGTGAACCAGATTGGCCAGTATCTTCCTGGCGGCCTGATCATGGTGGTTGCGCCCTGGATTTGTGACATTTATTTCTTAGAGCCATGTGACGGTGGTGTATAGAGGGGTGTTTCGGTGACGTGTATCCCTTTTTTGTAACACAGGCCAGCAACTAGTTTCCATAGGGGCACATGTCAGTAGTCGTGATCGAAGAGGCTATGTGTATTCGAGCCTATGGTGGATCATGGTCACAATACTAGAGAGAGGTAATGGTAACCAATGACTATAAAAGCCGTGCTGGATAGGAACATGTGTCGTGTTCGCCAGTTAAGTGTGTAGTCTCTTGGAGCAAGTGTGTTTGTCAGTCTCCCATCTGATTTCTGTATATGTATGTGTGGTGTATTGGCATATATTATTCACTATCCAATCAATTGGCTATACTAGAGACTATGTGTCTGAAGTGTAGTCAGTCCCTATACGTCTATACTCCTCTGGTTTGATATTTTAGAGATAGCCTTTATTTATTGTTTGTGACAATTTATCATTATGGATTTTATAATATTTGATATCATATGGATAATTTGATAAGCTATCTCATATTATCTTTTGGTTATATGATTTTATGATATTATATTAGGCGGTGTTGCGTGCTAGCTCGATTCACTTGATGATTTCATTTTGTAGGATGATTATATATTTTATGGATGATTCACCCGCTAGATATAATATTTTTAATTTCTTTTGAATTGTTTATATGGGCGATGAAACCTTTACACATGGTTTGGTGATATTTATATTATAAGATAGTTCTATGGCCTTTTAGGATGTTGTAATTGTAAACTATGCGTACGTCTCCCTCTTTATATATACCAGTACAAAGGCACGTCCAATGGACGTGTCCATAAACAAAGGTGTCCAAAGGTGTAATTTGTATGAAGATGAACTATTACTAACGACCTGAGTTAATTATTTGTTCGCAGGTTTTTAATTTCAGTGTGTGTAAAGGCGACAGTGTAAAACTGAAACATGTTTCATAAGGCTGTTAAAAAACAACTGAAAATAGAGAGAGAATTATTTATATTGCCATGCATGGTGCATGTTATGACAACCGATTAAAGAAAAGTATGAGTGCATCATTTTTTGGTTGCGTGAAAATGAATATGAGAATTTGATAAGCATAAAAATGTCATTTGTTTCTTATTGCAGTAGTAGAAACTTGTATGACGGTAGGAAAGTCAGAAACTTTGGCTTTATGAATAAAGTAATGAAAGGATATGCAATGACAGAAGTCATAATATAAAGTGATTAGGAGCATGCCCTCAAGTTGTTACAGTATGAGAAAAAATATTCGTACAAATAATTTACAGCAAGCATTCGATTTCTATAATCTAAAAAGAAGATATAGTATAATTTTGTTTTATGTAAGCTTTTATGAATCCTTCATTGTAATCTTGCAAGGCTAGTGTTAACCTGCTATGGCTCTATTAATGCGGTCTGAATTTGAAACCTGGGGATCACAATTGAAACAATGAGATACATATTCATGAGAGTACCAAAAATGTTCATTTGTTTCATGGTGAAAAAGTCAAAGTCCTGTAATTTCGGATCAAATACTGGGTATAACGGCTAATGTAAAGTAGTGTAATAGTACAATTACTATCTAGTAAGTGTTTGCAGCAGACCATAGTGGATCCACTTGGAACTACCGTTCCTTGAGTTTAAGGGCAAGCATGTTAAACAAAATGTAACAAATATATACCTAGTTATCATATAATTAAATTTTTGTTATCTAACTCTGGTTTAGATACAGAAAGGTTGTTACGACAACAACGCAGGCCATCAATCAATAAAAACAAAGGACGGCATAAAAATACGCAGTGGAATCAAGCGTAGTAATCAATTTTAGTTCAGTAAAGAACAAAATAAGCAGTTAAAAAAAGGCATCTACAAATGCAGTACGATCAAATAACTCAAACAAAGAAATGCTCGTATTATATAATGTGTATAGGTAAGGCATTGAATGTAATGGAAGATTTATCAATCAAATGTCAAGTGATCAAGGTAGGAGTGGAAAGAGGAAAAAATATAAAAAGAAAAAATACATAACGGAAATTGAGCATACTTATCAATTCAGGTATCCCCAATACTCATCTTCTGCCCTGTTGACCACGACAATCTACGACCACCACTGCGTAACAAAGGAAAAAAATACATACAACATGTGAATATGCAAAAGGATTAAAAAAATCCTATGAAACAATGCCTGGTTGAACTAATTTATAGGATAACCCAAGTCATGGTAAAGAGCAAAATGAAATTGGAGTAGCCACCATAAGTCATGGTAAAGAGTAGAGAACCTCACCAAAGAAACATACAGGAAGTATTTAGTGCAAGGTAAATATAGAAATGAATAACTAAAAAATTCGTATTCTGTTTCTTAGTTTTGTAGCTCAATTTGGTTGCACATTGATTGCACAAAACCGATAATTTGGAAGGAGTTTTATAAATTAGTATTCCAGGACTTATATAAACTAATAAAATACACAGTTGGGTATGATTGTTAATGATACTTGTTTCTTTAGTCATAACTATAATCTATTGATAATCAGGTGCGTAAAAAATTAATATATACATATGCATAAAAGTAGTCAGCTAAGAGTGGCTTGCCTTTAAGATACCATAAAGTTAATATATCCTCAACCACGTTTATTTTAATTTTGCCACATCATCCTTTATAAGTATACATATGTATATATGTGTATATACATATCAACACAAATAGAATAGACTTTTATTTTTTATTTTTTTAGGGGCATCGCTTCATCAGACCGTGGCAGCAGTTACCTTGTACTTCAGATGGATTTCAATACATCAGCACTCGGCGGAAATCTCTTTGTAGCAAAGTTTCTCAATTTTCCTATGACATCACTTCTGTTGCACACTGTGATAGTACTCCACCTCATTTCAGATGGCCAAAAAAGATCCATGGTTCGCCAGCAATGCATCTTTGACCACTTGCATCATCTCATCAGTTCACTACTACCCTCAACTCAACACTTCGGTGTTAGCTCGCTTTAATTTGCTTCTAACTTTAGTACTCCCTCAACACAGAGCTCACCCTCAACTGCATATTACAACATCGGTTCCTTCCTTTATGTTGCAATCATCGGGATTTACCTGAAAGCGTCTCTTTTCTTTGGAGCAAGCAGCAATAACATTGTATCACTACATTTTAGTGCAATGGTGATTTGCAGCATCGAAGCAGCCCTAGGCTCGCTCGGTTCTGCTGAGGCCCTGTTACATGAATTACACGTTTAGCATCATTGTTTTGGCAATCTTCATGAAAACATTAGCAAGTAGCAGGTTCATTTCATCCTTTTGTGCCATCTGAACATATGAAAGTATTTAGTACAAAAAATCAAACTATTTGTAAGTTATTCCTAAAACAACCCGAAGTAGTTCTGAAGCCATTAGACACCTTGCGTTGAATTGAATGGTGGAGAAGGGTCCGATCTGCCATTGAAGAAGCGGCTCGAGGTGGATAGGTAGCACAGTTGGTGGGCAGAAAAATGGAGGGAAGAAGGACGCAATTCCAAAGTGTAAAAGAAGGTCAACTATTGCATAATAGGTAGGAGTCCACCATGCATCATTTTGATATGCATTGAAGTTGCAACTCACACTGTTCCATGCCTGTATGTACAAATTCATTTAAGTAAACAATATTTATTTGAAATGAAATAAAGATGTTAAGGTAATAGTTGGTGTTTCTTCAATCCTTTTTTATGCAGTGAAGGCGGGAATGAGAAATAGGCAAGAACAGTGCAGAAACAATGGCAAAAAACGTATGGACAAATGGTAAAGTAGAAAAAAGCATAAACAGTGCATCAAGATGGAGAATAATATTAGGGCTGTGGTAATAGAAATCTCCAACTGTGTTTGAATAGGGAAAAAATTTGTAATAAAAATCAAATTAGAAAGGAGAAAATGAACAATTAATTTGTTGTAGACACTGATGTATTGACAACTTCAACTTTAATTCAGTTTCTTCATACTTTCTGTGCATCCGATGTAAAACATTTTGTCAATGTAAAAGAAGTGAAGGTAAAAAAATGGTAGTAAAAGTAGTACTTTACTTTTGATTTTATCTCACTGCATAGACTGGTTTTCATCCGGTCTTTGTGTACATCCATCATAGCCATTGTTGGGGTTGCAAAAACATAGTACGCAGTAGGAGGAAGGATCGCTCTGGTGCGCTGTCACCGTCACTATGCAGGTCATCTTACTGGGTATGGTAATGAAATTTTCGAACATCTGAATGTTGGAACAATAAGGAATCGTTGTTGGTTTGAAGGAGGAAAGGGAATTAAATTGTTGACAGTGGAGAAGAAAGGAGAGGATGTGTTCTGCCTTGGCTCGTTCTCAATAAACACGGGCAAAATGAAAGACCAAAAATCAAGAACAGGGTTTTTCCCCAAACATCAAAAGAAATCTGAAAATAAACATCAACAAACTATGAAAAATCCACAAAATATATCACTGCATAATATGTATTTCAAAAAGGATTTAAAGTATAGAGAAAATCCAACGAAGAGGAACTAAAAATAGAAAGCAAACGGACAAAAATTACAAACCTGAAGTCGAGATCTATGATTATAGCAAAGAAACCTAATTCAAAGCAAGAAGATTGACCGAAGAAGAAGTAGAAATCAAGGCTTTTGATTTGTGGATTGGAATATAAAGAAGTGTCGTTTCTGTTTATAAGTAGAGGAGAACGTGGAAATGAGAACCGGCTTCCACTAATATGAATATGGAGGGAATTTACCATTTTTTCTGGGGTTAGGTGAAATTGGATGCGGAAGAAAGGGAAATGGAAAGCAAGGAAGTGGAACGGAATAGATGTTGGGGCAACGTGGGAGGTGGTTAGGAAAATACATAACTGCCCTGGTGTAGATATTTCATTTTGGGTAGAAGAGGGGGTAAAATGGGGACGGCCAAAAAGGCTTCACTTTGACCGGTTTGACCAGGGTTTTGCTTTATAGTATAGAGATATATATATAACAGTGTGATCATTAACATGAGTCGGTATACTGTGTTATCATGATCATTATCCTAGTATATACTATTTCACATATATTTATTAACCTTATGACTTGTGTTATTTTATAATACTCGGGTCAGTCCGAAACATTTCAGGTTCGGAGACAAGGTGTCCAATTTATGGATATTAGGCATAAATGGAGGTTATGATATCATTATATATATATACATATACATACATACATACATACATATATATATATATATATAATCATCATGTATACTTGAGATGTACTTATAACTAATATTTTGATATTAATATATTTGATGTATACTTTGGATCTATGCGTACATTTTATTATATACTATCGTCGCGTTTGAATCTATGTTCTCTGTAATTCACTGTATATTATGTATTGTTCTTTCCTGGAGGCATCCATGTTTATTGCTTTATGCTGATACCGTGTATGTAAAAGTGAACTATTTATTTGATGTTTTAATACGTACCAGTATTAGTCCGAAGAAATATACACATGTGCACCCCATATAGCCACATTTTCCGTACTATCTGACAGTATTGCTTGGTAATACGCTTTGATAGTATGGGTATAGAGGTAGGGCATCATAGTTGGTATTAGAGTGAGGTTCAGAACAATACATCGTATATACGAGATATGAGTCGTGTAACAACCCGCCTTTTTGGACAGTTTAAACCGACGATCAAATACACATGTCGATTCCAAACCGTTCAAAATGGCAGATAGTTATTGGGGTAAATAAGAAAAGAAAAGAAAGAGAAATAAAGGGAATTAAACAACACAGAATCTCGCAGCGGAACGATAAAATATAATAGTCAAATAAACAGTTCATGAAGCTGTTTACTATACTTTGACAATTATTTATACAACATTTATCAGAGTTATACATATACAACAGAACAATTAAAATAATGCAGCAGATAGCATGATGCAAGGATAATAATAATAGTAATAGTATACCAAATCTTCGTCTTCATCCTCCGAAATAGGTCTTCAAAAATCTGAAAAACTCAGGGCTGACCCGAGCATAATGAAAAGACAAAACACTCGAGTCAGGACTAAATATCCTCATGTAAGTTAAATCAATCGTAAATAAATATGAGTGTAACGGCGTCAGAAATGTTTACGGGGTTTGACATCTCATATCCAGTGTCAACATGTGTGCAATAACTTAAGAGATGTTACGGGATTTTCCATCTCTCAAGGATCCGTTAAACTATCTACTATGTAGTAATATACGCTAAGTAGATAATGCCTATCAGTAATATAAAGTATCAAAATAGCGTTAAGGCGTTACCATAATCCCCCTTAACACATTTTATATTCCCAAAAGCATATACAAGACCGTAGTTTCCCCAAAACCGAAAGTCACCAGAGGGCAATCCATATACTCAAGGTACAAATCAAAAACGTAGTGGTCGCGAATAGGATAATCAGTATGACAAGGTACATGAGGCGATACCAACTAGGATACTAGTAGTTGCGTGATCCGGACTGATGTTGGGCATAGCCAGCAGCTACCCCAACACCGCGAAACAACACTCCGAAATCAAGGGGTGCACCCAAATCGAATCACAAATGTAATAGAAATGGTATCGAAGAAGCATGTCCGCTAGAGGTGGCGAACCTCAATGGCCCGGCGCGGCTCCTGTTTTAGTCATGTCAGGGGTCATCCAATATCGTTCTCTTTCTTCAGTCAACGCGTTCACCAAACCATCCACTTCATTCTGGATCAACACTCCACGTGTAATAGTTATTAAAGTGGTTTCGGTATCGACAGAGAGTAAGTCCATATCCGATCCCAGTCTCTTTAATAACTACGTATTATTACACCGTTGGCTCTTTTATATTTCAAATCGATTCATAATTGATATCAAAATATCATATTCGCTTCAAAAATCAAATTCATTTCAAATATCATCGTATCTTTTCAAATGTAGGATTTCGTTCCAGAATAAATTTCGCATCAATATCTCATTTCGATTCCAAAATCATTTCGAATTTCAATTTAGGTTGCAACTTGGTTTAATCCAATTCGTATTCAAATTCAAGATTTAAACATAAACATTTCACCTTATTAACCAGTTTGGAATTTTAGAAAATAGTTTTAAGTGGCTTAAAAGTGGTTTTAGATAACTAAAATAGTTAAAATACATAAAATCTTACAATGGATTGGAAATAGATAAATCAGTTTAAAATAATTTAAATTGGGTTAAGTAGATTAAAAATAGATTGAAATAGTTTAAGAATTCAAAGTGGTTTATATAACAGAGTAATTTGACAAACAAATTAAACAGCTTCAAAACCAATCCATTTCAATTATAACTTTCCAATTCAAATAAATTTCAATTTCCAATTTACCGATTCAATTTCGATTTCAATTCAAATCAATGTCAATTTTTGCTTCAAATTAATTCAATTTTACATTCACCTTTAATTTATTCAATTTTAATTTATATCGATTTTTAGCTTGATTTTTCAAAATATCAAATTTTAACATTTAACAAATTTATCCTTCAATGTTCAAGTTTAAATCCAAATTTCAAATGTGATTAAGTTCCAAGCTCGATTTCAAAATATCATTTTATATCACCTTTACTTAGTAATACTCAAAGCTCGAATTAAGGTTAAATCTTTAAACAAATCAATTTTTTGAAATTCAATCGAATCCCAATTTTTAAATTTCAAAGTCTCGACTTATATTATTTAACAATTTCTTTTAACCAAAATTTATTTCAACATTCCAAACTCAATTTTTCGATGAATTCAATTTCTATAAATCGATTTCTATTTATTACTTTTAAATCAAAACATTTAAATAAATTTCAAATCGACGATTTCAAAATTTATTAATTTAGCCAATTCGGTGTCCGTATATAATTTTCTATCCTATGGCCAAGTAGTTATTTATTTCAATTGAATGTCAGGGATGAATATATATATCACTTAAATCAATCCTAGTGTCATATGCATGCATAACAGTATATATAAGCAAATAAACATCCAAACATTCAAATATCAACCAATAGCATCCATCAAGATACATCATCCAATAAACAATACAATTCATGGCAGTTTCATAGTTATCCATGTCAAGTAATTTAATCGCAATTCAATTTTAATTTCAATTTAACTGTCAATTTAATTTTTCAACGGTTAATTCAAATGACAAGCTATATGATAATTAATTTTTTATCAAACAACGACAAATAAAATCATAACACTTCATAATATCAAATTTAACTAGCATAAAAATATTTAGTACGGTGTGAGCGTTATAAACACTCACCTTGATTTTACGATTACAAATCAAATCGAACGACGTTCGATTTAACCCAAAATTTTCTCTAGCTCCAAACGACTTCAATCCAATTCCATAGCGTAGAGCTCGACAAAACGATTGCAACGCAACTCGTTTCGTCCAAAACGGACCTCGTATGACAAAGATACAACATTTTAAACATTACACGATTTAAATATTATAATTTAACATTTTTATTTCTTATAAAACTTTGAAAACTACCAATGCCGCACGATTTGAAGATGGAAATCCAGGCCGTTGCTTGAGCTTCTCCTACTTCCTCCAGTTACGTTCGAAACAAGAAAACCCATTGCTCACGTTCGAACAACCCCAGGTCGCGACCACCTCAGGCCACACGAACTCGATCAGGCGCTCTCAAATCGAAGGCCATACCTCCCATCACCACTGCCATGAGCCGCTCGAAGCTCGGCTCCATCCATGGCATGCGAAAGGATGCCGAACGCGCAATATTCACATGCAATTTGCCGTCGAATCTCTGCTCCAAACACGATCATACCCGTTGGATATCTAGAACTCACTCCCCTCTACAATCTTCATGTTGGAAGTTTTTTGATTTGATTAGCGGATTTGAAGAAATCGAAGGAAGAAAAAGAGAAAATTTCGGCCATTGGAAATAAACACGGCGGCTATAGCATTTTGAAACCCTAGCTATTATATTTTTTTATTTTTTATAAAGGGGCTATTTATAGAAATTTCTCGAACCACTATTTATCCCGGGTTTTCCGAACTCCGATTTACGCGCCGTGACCGACGTTTTTAGGGTTTATCCCACGTTCCGGACACAATGGAACAGGTTTCGGAAGCTAATTCGGTCATCTGTGCGAGATATGGAATTAAACGATCGATTTAAAATTAAACCGATTAAACGATTTTCCAGGCGTTTTAGCTTGCACCGGACAAACGATAAATCCAATTGACACGAAATTTGAAATCTTACAATAATATCACATTATGGATCCGATGAAACTGGTTTCGTCGAAATCCGAGACCGTTTGAAAAATGACTATTTTAACTCGCCATATTAATATTAAAACAATTTCGACGCGTTTCGAGCTGCCACGGTCAAACGACAACTCCGATTGCCACGAAAATTGAAATCCGATAATAACTAACTATTACGGATCCAATGGAACTAGTTTCGTCCAATTCTGAGACTGTTCGAAAATTGGCTATTTTTCAGTCGCTAATTAAATATTAAAATATTCAATTTTCACAAATAAATTTTAAATTCAGTTTTAAAACTTCTATAACATCACTATAACTCCAACATAAAATAAAATTTTAAAAATCATTTTTAATCATATTAAACCCGTTATTCAATTTATCTCATAAATTCCAATTTTAAAATCTTATTAACTCTATTAAAATCCAAATATAACTTACATTCACTTTGGAAACCAATTTGGATCATATTAAATTAAATTTCAAATATTCACTCTAATTTCATATATTAAATTTCAATATCAAATTAATCATATCAAATTCGGAATTTAATTATTCAAACATTTATAATATTAAATTTAAACAAATTTGATTATTCTTAAATCACTATCTTTTGAAATATTCAAAACGAACTTATAAAATTTAACTTTTGAAACGAATTAAAATTATAAAACAACTATTTCCATTATACGGTTAGTCAATTTTCATTATTAAATTATTCAATAAATTCCAAATATTAAATTTAAACAATTTCGCTTATCCAATAATTCATAATCTTTTAAAATATTGAAATCGAATTTATAAGATTCAACCTTTAAAACCAATTCACAATTTAGAACACTATTTCATTTTACATTTATTCAATTATTCAGTAAGTTTTAAATATTTAATTTAAACGATTTACCTGTTCAATATTCAATATTTGATTTTAAATAGATTTTACTTATCAATCAATTACTCTATTATACCCAATGAATTCAACATTTATTATCCTATTCAACTATTGATTGCAAAGGCATTCACTTATTAGCTTTTATTTTTCATTACTTGGATAGTTATTGCTGCAATTAATTCCAGTTATTATTATTTCAAACGAATTACAAAATTTTTTTCTAACCTTAAATCACGAAAACTTATTAAATTAGCTATTTTAATTATCGAAAATTTACGGGTCGTTACACTCTCCCCCACTCAAAACTTTTCGTCCCCGAAAAGGAAAAAGAAAGGAAAAGGAACTAAGTATAGAATTCAACCTTAGGTATATTTTATTCAAAATTATCCACTTATAAACAATGAAATTCCATTTATAAATCGTTACTACACTTCCACTAACTTACTCCGAACAGCTTCCTAAATTTTAAAAGTTAGTTATCAAAACAGGTTATAAAATTTTTTTAAAACTTGAAAATTTTTCTAACACCCGGATTTTACGGAAAATTTCGACAGAGTCTCCTTTGCGCGGCTCGATCGGTACAACTACAAAACGCCTCTACGGGCCCCAAACCAACAAAAGAAAATCCAAAAGCCAAGTGGCTCATCAAAAATCACCAAATCCAATGATAAAATAAACATGTACCTTATATTATTTTTTATTAGCGAGCATATACGAATAATATAGCGCAAAAGCGAGCTCCAAATGCGAAGCAAGCGCAATCCGCACCTACTAAACACTCAGCAAACTATGAGAAACATGCATATATGAAAATAATATCAATATACATCATATAACAACATAACAACTACATGTGCCAACATAGCAAGTGCAACAAAACAACAAATGCATCCATCAATCAACTATCATCCAACTATCATCCAACAAATCCATAACCAATCAACATAAATTCACTTCTCATTAATATTTATTGACTTGGATTTCAATTTTAATAACAGTTGATTCATTAACGTTGGATTTTACTAACATTCATTCTCAATTCAATTAGTTAACATTCACTAATTTATATTTACATTAGTTCACTTCAAATTTGAATCCAATTAATTTCTATTTAAATACATTTAACTTCCAATTTGATTTCAGTGATTTATAGCTTTCAATTTCATTAACTCTTAATGAATTATATAAAATCAACTAACAATCAGATAACAACCAAATCATACCCAACATAACCAAGTTATAAATTTTACATTCCATTTGGTTTATCTCTTTTATATATATGTATATCCTGTTATATAATTCTAAAAGAATCATTTTTTTTATTTGGCATCTTAAATTTCCAATATTAACTTTAATTAAGTCTGTAAGCCGTACATATATCATCCGTGAGCAATATCAATCTAATCGCTTATTCGATCACACAATTTCACTTCCAAACTAGTATCGTTCACACGACTCTCTAGTGCGGACTCAGATTTGGTTCCTTGATTGGAAACTGTTACTCTCCTTACATAGCCATATACTATGATAGAGAATTCCAGAATCAAATTAAAATCCATATCTAGGGTTCGCCGTCGAAAATCGAGTGAAGAATCCTAACTTGGATCGATATAAATCATCTCAAAATTTTGTGCTCGAATTTGGATCAAATCGTTATGCGAATAACATAATATACGTACAATCTCACGTATTACTTTCCAATGGATTTCTATCCAATTTATCCATACTAAATTATTTTATTGACTTCTAATTTTTCTCACTTAATTACTCACAATCCATTATTTAGTTAGTATATTCATTTCTTTACATAGCATACTCTTTAACATTATCTTTTCTTAAACATCATACCATAGAATTTGCTTACTCAAGTTCATTTTAATCATTCTATGTAATTTAATTAAATTCTATCTCATTTTCCAATTGATTCTTAGCTATAAGAAATTCCTTTGTTTACTTTTATTTCATTTTCATAATTTCAGTTAATAACGAATTCATTTGTGGAACATTTTATTAATCAACACTTTAGTTTATAGTCATTCCATAAAAGTCTAACTTCTCATATATATGACTTTTCTTAGTTTACAGATATCTTAAAGTTACAAATTCAAAATTTTTTCTATGCAATTTATATTTATTTCTATAACCAATTTACAAAAGATATTATACAATTCATTTGTTAAGTTCACTTACTTGTTCCATTTATCCATTCATCATTTCATGCTATATTTTAGTATATAACATTTTTTTCACAACCAAAATTTTTATTTGTATACATTTTAATTCATTTTGAGTTTTCCTTACTTGTATACTTCAATTACTTTCAGGTTCTGTTTATTTGTACAACATCTCATTACATATCCAAACATCATTTTAACTTTTTAATATTTGGTAAGTCTTGTTATATGTTATCAGAATGTAAATTTGGTATTATACAAATTTATAGAATTTCATTTTACTTAATTATTTGATTTATTTAAATCCTCTTTACCTTTCAACCTTAAAGTTTTCCCAAACAATAAGCTTAGATATCTGAATCCCCTTATTTTATAAATTCTGGTTATTCACATTTCATTCAAATAATTTGAAAATTATTAATTAACATAACTTAGAAATTTAAATGCCTGGTTCATTTCAAATCATTTGAAATAAATATATACATTTATATCTTTAATATATCAAATCATACCTTTGGAGTTTAAACCAAAACCAATTTACCCAAAATAATAAAAAAAAAATTGAAGAAAAGCAAAGCTTCTTAGAAGTCTCCCCCACTTTGAGACTCGAAAATGAACGTCGATGATGCTGCGCAGTCATCACCGAAATTATTTTCCAGCGACATAAGAGAGGAGTACTGAATTCATTCATCCTTTTAAAATCCTTTCAAAATATTTCCATAAACATTCTCCAACTAATATTACTATATAATTCTTCAAACTTCGAGAACCATTTTCCAAAAGCTCCGGGTCTTAAATTCAATATTTTCCAATTTAAATCCATTTTAATTTACAAGTCACCTTTATAAAACATTCTTATAGGATTTTCTTTCTTAATACATTTCACAAGTTTTTATCATTGTTCATTTTTGTAATTCACCTTATTTATTTAAATTACAATATCCGATTAATGTTAATAGCCAATATTTCATTCCCAACAACCAAATAAGCTAGATTGATCACAATAAATTTTGAAATAAATTCTTTATATACAAAATATAATTAGGGAAAATTATTTCATTTACCCAATTTCAAAACAATACGATGTCGAGTTGTTCTGTTTAAGTGTTTAGAGATCCCCGTCAATGACGTTAATTACTCGTATTGACCAGAATCCATAAGCCACTCAACAAATCAACCGACACAATATAAAACATTTCATATCACTAACAAATACGCTCTCTCATATACACTCAACTCATTCATATAGTTTACCTCTATTTCAATGAGTTATTCCCAAACTAGAGCCAAGGTTTATCGCTAAACCAAAGCTCTGATACCAACTGTAACGACCCGCCTTTTTGGACAGTTTAAACCGACGATCAAATACATATGTCGACTCCAAACCGTTCAAAATGGCAGATAGTTATTGGGGTAAATAAGAAAAGAAAAGAAAGAGAAATAAAGGGAATTAAACAACACAGAATCTCGCAGCGGAACGATAAAATATAATAGTCAAATAAACAGTTCATGAAGCTGTTTACTATACTTTGGCAATTATTTATACAACATTTATCAGAGTTATACATATACAACAGAACAATTAAAATAATGCAGCAGATAGCATGATGCAAGGATAATAATAATAGTAATAGTATACCAAATCTTCGTCTTCATCCTCCGAAATAGGCCTTCAAAAATCTGAAAAAATCAGGGCTGACCCGAGCGTAATGAAAAGACAAAACACTCGAGTCAGGACTAAATATCCTCATGTAAGTTAAATCAATCGTAAATAAATATGAGTGTAACGGCGTCAGAGATGTTTACGGGGTTTGACATCTCATATCCAGTGTCAACATGCGTGCAATAACTTAAGAGATGTTACGGGATTTTCCATCTCTCAAGGATCCGTTAAACTATCTACTATGTAGTAATATACGCTAAGTAGATAATGCCTATCATTAATATAAAGTATCAAAATAGCGTTAACGCGTTACCATAATCCCCTTTAACACATTTTATATTCCCAAAAGCATATACAAGACCGTAGTTTTCCCAAAACCGGAAGTCACCAGAGGGCAATCCATATACTCAAGGTACAAATCAAAAACGTAGTGGTCGCGAATAGGATAATCAGTATGACAAGGTACATGAGGCGATACCAACTAGGATACTAGTAGTTGCGTGATCCGGACTGATGTTGGGCATAGCCAGCAGCTACCCCAACACCGCGAAACAACACTCCGAAATCAAGGGGTGCACCCAAATCGAATCACAAATGTAATAGAAATGGTATCGAAGAAGCGTGTCCGCTAGAGGTGGCGAACCTCAATGGCCCGGCGCGGCTCCTGTTTTAGTCATGTCAGGGGTCATCCAATATCGTTCTCTTTCTTCAGTCAACGCGTTCACCAAACCATCCACTTCATTCTGGATCAACACTCCACGTGTAATAGTTATTAAAGTGGTTTCGGTATCGACAGAGAGTATCTCCATATCCGATCCCGGTCTCTTTAATAACTACGTATTATTACACCGTTGGCTCTTTTATATTTCAAATCGATTCATAATTGATATCAAAATATCATATTCGCTTCAAAAGTCAAATTCATTTCAAATATCATCGTATCTTTTCAAATGTAGGATTTCATTCCAGAATAAATTTCGCATCAATATCTCATTTCGATTCCAAAATCATTTCGAATTTCAATTTAGGTTGCAACTTCGTTTAATCCAATTCGTATTCAAATTCAAGATTTAAACATAAACATTTCACCTTATTAACCAGTTTGGAATTTTAGAAAATAGTTTTAAGTGGTTTAAAAGTGGTTTTAAATAATTAAAATAGTTAAAATACTTAAAATCTTACAATGGATTGGAAATAGATAAATCAGTTTAAAATAATTTAAATTGGGTTAAGTAGATTAAAAATAGATTGAAATAGTTTAAGAATTCAAAGTGGTTTATATAACAGAGTAATTTGACAAACAAATTAAACAGCTTCAAAACCAATCCATTTCAATTATAAGTTCCCAATTCAAATAAATTTCAATTTCCAATTTACCGATTCAATTTCGATTTCAATTCAAATCAATGTCAATTTTTACTTCAAATTAATTCAATTTTACATTCACCTTTAATTTATTCAATTTCAATTTATATCTATTTTTAGCTTGATTTTTCAAAATATCAAATTTTAACACTTAACAAAATTTATCCTTCAATGTTCAAGTTTAAATCCAAATTTCAAATGTGATTAAGTTCCAAGCTCGATTTCAAAATATCATTTTATATCACCTTTACTTAGTAATACTCAAAGCTCGAATTAAGGTTAAATCTTTAAACAAATCAATTTTTCGAAATTCAATCGAATCCCAATTTTTAAATTTCAAAGTCTCGACTTATATTATTTAACAATTTCTTTTAACCAAAATTTATTTCAACATTCCAAACTCAATTTTTCGATGAATTCAATTTCTATAAATCGATTTCTATTTATAACTTTTAAATCAAAACATTTAAATAAATTTCAAATCGACGATTTCAAAATTTATTAATTTAGCCAATTCGGTGTCCGTATATAATTTTCTATCCTATGGCCAAGTAGTTATTTATTTCAATTGAATGTCAGGGATGAATATATATATATATATATATATCACTTAAATCAATCCTAGTGTCATATGCATGCATAACAGTATATATAAGCAAATAAACATCCAAACATTCAAATATCAACCAATAGCATCCATCAAGATACATCATCCAATAAACAATACAATTCATGGCAGTTCATGGTTATCCATGTCAGGTAATTTAATCGCAATTCAATTTTAATTTCAATTTAACTGTCAATTTAATTTTTCAACGGTTAATTCAAATGACAAGCTATATGACAATTAAATTTTTATCAAACAACGACAAATAAAATCATGACACTTCATAATATCAAATTTAACTAGCATAAAGATATTTAGTACGGTGTGAGCGTCATAAACACTCACCTTGATTTTACGATTTCAAATCAAATCGAACGACGTTCGAATTAACCCAAAATTTTCTCTAGCTCCAAACGACTTCAATCCAATTCCATAGCGTAGAGCTCGACAAAACGATTGCAACGCAACTCGTTTCGTCCAAAACGGACCTCGTATGACAAAGATACAACATTTTAAACATTACACGATTTAAATATTATAATTTAACATTTTTATTTCTTATAAAACTTTGAAAACTACCAGTGCCGCACGATTTGAAGATGGAAATCCAGGCCGTTGCTTGAGCTTCTCCTACTTCCTCCAGTTACATTCGAAACAAGAAAACCCATTGCTCACGTTCGAACAACCCCAGGTCGCGACCACCTCAGGCCACACGAACTCGATCAGGCGCTCTCAAATCGAAGGCCATACCTCCCATCACCACTACCGTGAGCCGTTCGAAGCTCGGCTCCATCCACGGCATGCGAAACGATGCCGAACGCGCAACATTCACATGCGATTTGTCGTCGAATCTCTGCTCCAAACACGATCATACCCGTTGGATATCTAGAACTCACTCCCCTCTACAATCTTCATGTTGGAAGTTTTTCGATTTGATTAGCGGATTTGAAGAAATCGAAGGAAGAAAAAGATAAAATTTCGGCCATTGGAAATAAACATGGTGGCTGTAGCATTTTGAAACCCTAGATATTATATATATATTTTTTTTATAAAGGGGCTATTTATAGAAATTTCTCGAACCACTATTTATCCCGGGTTTTTCGAACTCCGATTACGCGCCGTGACCGGCGTTTGTAGGGTTTATCCCGCGTTTCGGACACAATGGAACAGGTTTCGGAAGCTAATTCGGTCATCTGTGCGAGATATGGAGTTAAACGATCGATTTAAAATTAAACCGATTAAACGATTTTCCAGGCGTTTTAGCTTGCACCGGACAAACGATAAATCCAATTGACTCGAAATTTGAAATCTTACAATAATATCACATTACGGATCCGATGAAACTGGTTTCGTCGAAATCCGAGACCATTTGAAAAATGACTATTTTAACTCGCCATATTAATATTAAAACAATTTCGACGCGTTTCGAGCTGCCACGGTCAAACGACAACTCCGATTGCCACGAAAATTGAAATCCGATAATAACTAACTATTATGGATCCAATGGAACTAGTTTCGTCCAATTCTGAGACTGTTCGAAAATTGGCTATTTTTCAGTCGCTAATTAAATATTAAAATATTCAATTTTCACAAATAAATTTTAAATTCAGTTTTAAAACTTCTATAACATCACTATAACTCCAATATGATAAAATAAAATTTTACAAATCATTTTTAATCATATTAAACCCGTTATTCAATTCATCTCATAAATTCCAATTTTCAAATCTTATTAACTCTATTAAAATCCAAATATAACTTACATTCACTTTGGAAACCAATTTGGATCATATTAAATTAAATTTCAAATATTCACTCTAATTTCATATATTAAATTTCAATATCAAATTAATCATATCAAATTCGGAATTTAATTATTCAAACATTTATAATATTAAATTTAAACAAATTTGATTATTCTTAAATCACTATCTCTTGAAATATTCAAAACGAACTTATAAAATTTAACTTTTGAAACGAATTAAAATTATAAAACAACTATTTCCATTATACGGTTATTCAATTTTCATTATTAAATTATTCAATAAATTCCAAATATTAAATTTAAACAATTTCGCTTATCCAATAATTCATAATCTTTTAAAATATTGAAATCGAATTTATAAGATTCAACCTTTAAAACCAATTCACAATTTAGAACACTATTTCATTTTACAGTTATTCAATTATTCAGTAAGTTTTAAATATTTAATTTAAACAATTTACCTGTTCAATATTCAATATTTGATTTTAAATAGATTTTACTTATCAATCAATTACTCTATTATACCCAATGAATTCAACATTTATTATCCTATTCAACTATTGATTGCAAAGGCATTCACCAAGTAGCTTTTATTTTTCATTACTTGGATAGTTATTGCTGCAATTAATTCCAGTTATTATTATTTCAAACGAATTACAAAATTTTTTCTAACCTTAAATCACGAAAATTATTAAATTAGCTATTTTAATTATCGAAAATTTACGGGTCGCTACAAGTCGAGACCTTACATGAGATTTAGAGTCCCTAATCCTAGGGGGTGTAGGGTAATTTTATATATAAGAGATAATGTGTATGCATACACACACACACACACACACACACACAAACACACACATATGATGACTATTGGGGTAATCATCAAAGGACGTATTTATGTATTTACAAATATATGTTTTAAATATATAATTAATTTCTTTTCCTTTAGATAAGATTTCTGAAATTGTCGGAGTAGCAAAGAGAAAGGAGTTAGTCCAACCAGTAACACTTATATTTATGGCATGTATTAAATTTAGCTTAGGAGATATTAAATTATGAATATAATAATGTGAAATAAATTTTGTGTTCAAAATATTTAGCAAAGGATTATTTTGGTAAGAAACATCACTCTTACTTCTGAAAATATTGAATCTTATTCAGTTAAAGTATTTATGTTATATAAAGGATAGTTTCGGAATGAAATAGTAATTGAAAATAATTCTGTTTCAAGATGTTTCTTAATTTAAGAAATATAACGAAAATTTCGTATATTAAATCATGAATTGAAATTTTAGTAAAAGAATTTGTTGATAAAATTTTGGATATCTTTTGTAAAATATTTTGGAATTTACTTAAAATTTTGAATTGTGTATAAGAGGAATATGTTGATAATAAGTTTATTAAAGAGAATATTTTATAATTGTGGAATTATTAGCCATGTCATAGATTTCTCCTAAGAAATTGTGAGGATATAATTTTGTTAGGGAGGAGTATGCAATAACCAGGTTTCAGGGGTAATTATTAAAAAATATTTAGTTAATTAAAAAATTGATTTTTGGAATTTTAAATAAATTATTTGAGTTTATTTTAGAATATTGGAACTTCAAAACAAGATAATTAGTGATGATTTAAAGAATGAGAAGGGATATTTTAATACAATAGCGGTTTAACAATTTATTTAATTAATTATTTTGATATTTGAAAATATGAATGAATTATATTGGAAATAATGATAAACTAGAATTTTGTAAATATCAAATTTATTTTGATAAGTGAATAAATAAATTAACATAGTTTATAAATCATTGGGTAAATGATTTAAATAAAATGATTCAGTAAATAAATAAAATTGTATAAAATAAATAATAATGTTATAAATTATTAGAAAGTAATCTTGTATAAAAGCGGTTTGTATTTGGGCTTGTATAGAATTATTTTATAAGCCAAAGTAAAAGAAAGGAAATAAAATAAAGAAATAAATTAAAGCAGAATATTACAAGCCCAATAACTAAAACCTTAAACCTAATCATCACGACTTTTGCATTTACATTTTCCAGCAGTTTCAATTTCTAGACACTTCCATCTCTCGACACTTCTTCTCCATTTATAAATATAACCTTAGCATTAGCATATATTTACTCTATAAACATGGTTACAACACCCAAACCCTACCTCTCTAATAAATTGATTGTTGGTTCAGAAAGATCGGGATCAGATATATTATCCGAGAACCACTTTGAACCAACATATGTGTTCGAATGGAAGACATCTTGAGGACAATCTAAGACAAAGTTCTTTGAAGTGAAAGGGCTACTTGCTACTAATCCTTAGGGTGATTCTAAAATGGATGTAGTAGAGGAAGTGCCTTCGGTTTCGTTCAGCCCTAGAACAAATTTTTACGAATGAATGTAGGCATTGCATTTCTACCTAGATGGCAGTGTTAGCATTCCAAGGGAATTCCTTGGAGAAAATGGTAAGAGCGTAGCCTCTCAAGCCTCACAACCCGAGATGGATAAAATAAGGGAAACTACAAGGCTATGTTGGTCCCTCCCATTAGCGTATGGTCATCTCTTATCTAGATTGAGATTATCTCTTTTATGTATGCTCTGGGGCCTATTTTGGTAGTTGATTGCGACGTAGGGATGATCATATTCGGTACTATCCAGTCAGGAGTAGGATGATCTTATCATGTTGAGGTCGAAAGCTTTCAATCTCTTGGTACATTTATTTAGGTGTGTTCTGTATGAAAGGTAGTCCCTTACCTTGCCATTGTTGGAATCCATTTTGGAATAAGCGCCTTCGGTTTTTGGTCATATACTTTTTATAGTTGTGATGTACACACATCACAACTATTTGACTATTGATATTTTAAACCCATAGACATTATTATAATATCATTGGATTTTTATAATAAAAATGATTTGGTCATCGTAAGGTAAAAACTCGTTCGTGTTTATGCGTGGTGTGGTCTTACAAGATACCTTTTATTTTGAAAAAGGTTTTCAAATATAGAAATCAATATGATTTAATTGAGCTTTCTCACGCCAATTTACTAGACTAATCCGGGTGTTATTTTCTTATAATGCTCGGGTTAGCCCGAGCATATTTTCCAGATTTAGCTGGACACTTTTGAGTTTCAGAAGACGAGCTGGATTCCCTAAGAAGTATTTTCGTATATTTTATCTTTTGTTATCTTTGTCATGTTTTTTCATGTCTATATTATCAGCATTACAAGGACATGCTGTTATAACTGCCTTGGATGATATATATTAGTGTACACTGATGATATGTATATAGTAAAGTTCTTTTCTTTTCATATAGATCATGTGCATATTATATATTTCTCATTACGATGTGAGATTCTATTCTGTCTTTTCTTTTCTTTAACACCAAATGACCTGTCTTTTGGATACATAAATGATCAACACACGAATACTGAGGATGTGTTAAGTGTCATTTTTAGGTGTAAGAAAGGCAGACTATAATAGTTGGTATTAGTATTTAGGTTGAACGAAGATCTAAGCCTTGTTGGGTAAACCCATTATAGGTAGGATTAGTAATGCCCTAGAATGAGTAACTCATCAGAGATGAAATTAGTAATATCCTAGAATGAGCTTGAGTACATATATGACCACGTATGTGTTGATGTATAAAATATTTTTTATACTGTGTTGTTTGATGTATTAAGTTTGAAATTTGGATTTTGGTCAATATGAGTAGCCTACGTTATTGATAAGGATCTCAAAACACTTCAATAAGGCCAATCGACATAATACTATTTTAAAAATGGTAAATGAAATAATTTTATCTAGGAACATAGTTTGTATACAAAAGATTCAAAACTTTATATAGTTATCTACCATGTGTTGTTGCTTAGATTTGATAATATTTAATTATTATCATATACGGTTTGTCTAGTCATGCTCGTTCAATTTTGGGCATTGACTACTGTTTGTTGATTTTCCTTTTTCTATCATAGGTTGGGTAGATAGAAATTGTAGAAACATTGAAGTAAACAACTAGTGAGTTAAATTTCACAGTTTGACTATAAGGCATTTAGTTGATATGTTGGGTTAAAATTGGATTTTAAATAAGTTGTTTATTAAAAAGAAATATTTTAGATGGTTTTATAAAAGGTTAATTTTATAAATCAGGACTATAAAATATATTTTGAAAATAAGATGGATTTTCTGAGAATTTAAATCCCGGTGGATTTGATAAAGTTTTCGAATGGTTCTTGGAAAATTAATAGTAATTACACTTAAAAATATTTTAAGGTATAAATATTTTGAAAAGGAAGTTGAGAGTAAGATTTTTCTTTGGACAGTTTGGAGAATGAGTCTCGATCTGTTTTGTGATGATCTAAATAATCTTCCAAGTGACAATCGAATGTTTGCTTAGGCGGATGTGGCAGTGCACTTAGTAAATTATTTTCTTTGTCATTGTATTACCGAATGAGTTCGAATCCGAATGAATCCAAAGCCAGTGGATGATAAATATTTTGTTAAAACTTTTTATCTGGAAAAATATATACAGTACTGTTTCAAAATGGGATTTGAAAAGAGAAGTGTTTTTATAATTAACCAGTTCGATTGACTTGAAAGTGACTAAAAACGGGCAGGAGATTCGTTCGGATGGCAGACACTTCCCTTGAGTATTACCCTTCTTAGTAAAGGGATATATGATACTGTTCAATAATGCCCAATTCCTTGACATCATTTAGGAGTTACTGGGGCTATATGTATATTTTTATGGGTTAAAAATAAAGCATCATTTCAAAAGATTTTGAAATAAAAATCAGGCATTTAACTCTTAAGTTTCCATAATATAAAGGTGTTTTGATTTAGAATGGAATGATAAATGAAGTTTTAAAATCGAATTAATTTATTAAGAAGTAGTTTAATTAAATAGTGTCTTTTGTGTTTTAACACCTAGGAGTTAAATTTTATTTAATGTTATGTGGACCGTCTAATAAACATTTTTACCTTAGAGGTGTCTAAGAAAAAGTAGACTCCAATGCAGAGTTAGGATACCAACATCCTACTCTTCTTAGCTACTAACCAGACCGATTGGGTAAAGAGGTTGTATTGGTCGGCTCAATTTTAAGACCCAAATTATTCTAGACCTACATCTAACTAATTAAAAGTGAATAGAATTAAAAATATGATGTTTTGTGTTTGCTCTTAGGATGTAGGAGAGTATTATACAAGTTAACAAATTAAAATGATTTTATGAGGGTTTCATAAAGCTATATTATTTTAAATTGTTTTGAACCAAAGTTGGAATTTTGTGAAATGTTTTCGTAAATATTTTTGGGAGGGTAAAGGTAATGAGGAAGTAAAACCCCTAAGATAAGCACATAAGTTGTACGTAGATCCTTCATCTTTTTTACATAATTCTTGATCCAAGAGTCGAGTACATGACTTGAGCTGTCTCACACCATTCCGAATAAGAATTTATCACTCGATTTTGACAACGAATACTTGGTGAGGGTTCTTAATATGGAATCAAAATTTTCTATCATAGTGTATGGCTATAAGAAGAACGAAGGTTTCTAATTAAGAAGCCGGATCAGAGTTTGCAGTGAAGAGTCGGGTGAGCGATACTAGTTCGGAAGTAAAGCTTTATATATGAGTGAGTGACCAAATCATATTTTGCATGGGAATGATCTATGTACATCATACAGACTGATGAGTAGTATTAAGTGTTTTCTGATTTAGGCCTGTAGTAAAATTTTGGGGTCGAAATTCTTTTAAGAGTGGAGAGTGTAATAACCCGAAATTTCACCAATTTGATTTGAGAATATTTAATTAATTTTATATTCAAATAATGGTTTTTATAACAAAAATAAAAATCTTTTAAATAATAACAAGTGATGGAGAAATAGATTTCCCAATTAGTCTATGAAAATATTGAGTTCAAAGAAAAATCAAAAATGTGACTAGAATTCATTTTTCGAATTTTCGACTTTTCATCGAATAAAAGTTGTTGGAAATGTTGTAATACTATTGTGTACATATACACGTTCATTTATAAATAATTAAGAATTATATATTTGTATATATACATGTATGTGTGCATTTTCTTAAGTTAAAATAAAGCTTTGTATATGGTCGGCCTTGTATTTTAAAGGTCGATCTTGTCATGCTGAGGTCGAAAGGTTTTCGATCTCTCGATACATTTATCCAGAGGTGTGATGTATGGATGGTAATCCCTTACCTTGACATTGTTGGAATCCATTTTCCAATAAGCGCCTTCAGTTTTTTATTGTATACCTATTATTGTTGTGATGCACACACATCGTAGCTTCTTGATTATTGATATTTTAAACCCATGAACATTATTATAATATCATCGTATTTTTATAATAAAATCGGTTTGGTTATTCTAAGGTAAACACCCCTCCTCCTATGTTTATGTAATGTGTGGTATTTACACTATACTTTTAATTTTGAAAGGATGTTATTATAATAGAACCATGTTTCTTATAAAAAAAATTTTGGTTATCGTACGGTAAAAACCCGTTCATGTTTACATGCAGCGTAGTCTTTGAGATACATTTATTTTGAAGGTTTTATAAGATATAACAACCATTATGATTGAATTTCTCATGTTGATTTACCAGACTGATTCGGGTGTTCTTTTCTTATAATACTTGAATCAGGTCCGTGTATTTTTCTAGAATTTAGCTTTGGACACTTTGGAGCTTCAAGAGACGAGCTAGATGTCTCCAACATATTTTCTGTGTTTTATTTCTACTATATTTCTTATTTTTATCCATCAGCATTTGTAAGGACAAACTGTTATAACTGTTCAGGCTAATGATAGGTTAGGCTCTGATGTTGTTTGAATATTAAAGTTCTTATATTGTAAAGATAATTTGGATGTTATATATTACTCGTCTCATTATGAGATTACGTTCTGTCTTTTATTTTCTTTCAACCCAACAATCCGTATTTCCGATACTTGGCACGTGAATACCATAGATGTATTAGTGTCGGCTTCTAAGAATCAAAAAGTCGGGTCGTTACATCGACAAAAATACAATCAACGCTTTCTAATTCCCTCCTCTAAAAACTTTGCTCTTTAATTTTTAATTAAATCTCATTAAATTCTCTCGCTTTAAAATGTAAGGACGATCATAGATGTCGGCTGTTGAGTAAACAAAAATTTCCAAAACACTTAGTAATTGATTTATTTAAATTAATAAATGTTTATCGATATCGTATATCGATACAGAGGTATATAAAAAATTTATACGAACTTTATTAAATATTAGTGGTATTCAAACAAATCAAATAACATTTAATTTTGATATCTCATAAATATTAACTAAGTGTCTTAATTTATTATAATTATAAATTAATTAAATCATGTGTTTTTTGAAGTATTCATCATTACGGTCGTGCGAATCAAAAGTGTGAATTCCGTTAGAGATTGATATTGAACATTTTGAATATTAACGTGCATACGTCACCTGAACTTGCTATTGTTTTGAAGTTTTGGCTAAATTTATAACATACATATCTCTTTTCTATAAAATCCAATTTTAGTATTATAAACGGGACTAGATAGCAACAACTATTTACACCAATTCTTTTTGTTAACACTATATCACATGAGAACTTATAGAATTTGGTTTTGATCAAAATTCCAACCTCGTTCACATCCAAATTAATTAGTTCAAACATAAAATATTTATTATTAACTGTAACGCTCTAGCTAGAGAATATGACTTTGCTTAAACTACAGTTGATCGTGATACTAACCTCGTATAACCGGGGAGACATATTCTCTAATGAATAATGTATCACTTTCAATGCATCAATTTAGACCCAACTATAGTCATCCGATAGACGCTATGTCATGATTTCGCTATGTCATGATTTCGTTATAATTAAAGTGGAGCATCCACAATGAAATTCAATAGTATTCTCAAGTCGACAAAACTGATTAATACCGTCACTTTGAGATTCTTTGTTTGACCTTAGTTATATTACCCAACATAAAACTCTCGAGCGAACAATTTCATAGTTACCCATTAACTATCAGTACGTAACCTCTTAGTGGTCATGAGTAATACATTGCCCAACGTTTGGAGAGAGTTACACACTCTAATCTTAATAGATGTATCGATGTTCCATCTCGAAACATCATGACTAAGAATATTTGAAATAATATGTTATTTTTAATGTGATAAATTTCACGTGATTACGACACATTGTAATTACTGTCATATAACATCTCATTTAAGAATTTCTATTTAATATACTTTAAATCAATTACTTGATTAATTATATCATAATATAACATACCTTTTATTTTGCAATAACACACCTTTTATTTTGAACAAGATTGATTATCGAGTTAAATACATGCAATAAATTGCATAATTGAATTTAAGGCATACCCTTAGCTCTATCTGATTTTATTATAATCAAATTGGAGTGTCTATTGAAGTTCAATAATATTCTTAAGTTGAGAGGACTGTGTAATATTGTCACTTCAAGATTCTTAGTTTGACCTTAGTTATCTTAACTAAAAAAGAACTCTCGAGTGAGTAATTTCATAGTTATCCAATAACTATTAGTACGTAATCCATTGGTGCCCTCAGTAGCCATAATTAATATACAACCCAGCATCTAGAGAGCGTTGCATACTCTAGCCTTAACAGATGTAGTTATACCCGGTCTCGAAATTTATTGAGTAGGAATATTTCAAATAATACGTTATCCTTAATGTGATAAATTTCTCATTATTATAACACTTTATAATTACCATCATATAACATATTATTTAAGGATTTTTCTATTTAATATGTTTTAAATTAATTTCTTATTTAGTTATATCACAAAATAACAAAGTATATTATAGAAATCAAACACCTTAATTATGAAAAAGAATGGTTATCCAGTTTGACATATGTATTAAATCACATAATTGCCTCTAGGGCACACCCTAACTCTATAAAAAAATAAAAAATTTAAATTAAATCAAATAACAAATAACTAATGATTTTTTTTTAAATTATCGTTACTTATAATTTGTTGAACGCTTATTTTTTGTAAAAATAACAACAAAACTAAGAAATAATTAGTTTATAAAAAGTAAAACATTATTTTTTATGAAAAAAGAGTGATTTTTTTATTATTAATGTTATATTTTTCATAAAAATAAAAAATACACTGATAACGTATATCGTTTTTTTGGTTAGGGTTGCATGTACCTCGCTAGGTGGTACTACTCACTAAAAACTCACAACCTGATCGACCAAGCTGACTATCATTTGTTGGGGCGTTGCCTTCATACCTCTATAGAGGCAAACTTGAATAGTGACAAATTTTTCTAAAAAATTAATACCCACTTTCAAAAATTTTAATAAAGCACATAAAATAGTATCTATACGATTAACTTGATTATTATCCTTTATTAGTTTCACATTTTTTCGTATCAATTTACACTTATATATTAAATACTAACATTTAATCTGTAAAACTTAAAGCAACTAAAAAATAAAATACAAACATCGTTCTTCATTCGCTGTCCCTTTTGCAACACAAAATTGCATTCCCCTTTCGACGAATTTTCCACTCTCGTACACCTTTCAAAATTCCCATTTCTCCTCACCCTTTCATAGGCCCGTCAATGGATGTTTTCCATGCAAATACTACTATATCCGCATCCACATCTAAAATCATTTACGAATATTAGATATCAATATCCGCAGATACGATGAATATTGGATATTTATTCGATCTCCTAATGATTTATAAATCTAAAAACATAAATAGAAAATTTTGGCTCAACATAAAAGAGTTCAAATCTCATTGATCGTAAACGTATGAAAAATAAATATGATGATAATAAATTGTTTTAAGCAGTCAATATGCACGAAAGGTATATAACGTAAACTATTGATTTAATAAAACAATATATACGTATCGTTCATTATACTAAAATACACAAAATATAAACTATAATCTTGATAAAAGCCGAAAGGGTAAATTTCGAATACGAATGTCTCCATATCCGCGTCCATATTTGTTTTTTAAGTTTCAGAAATTTATCCGTTTAACGGATTCGGATGCGAAATGATTTTAGACTTTTCGTGAATACATTGTAGGCTTACCCTTTTACTACGCCAAAAATGCAACCCTTATACCAACTTAGTTACTTAGTTTAACAATAGATTGGCATGTATACCACCATATAAACCAAGTAATTTTATTAGGTCATCCCCAACATAGGTCAATTACGATCGTCAAATTAAGAATGAGGAAAAGATATGCTCCCAACGGTTGAATAAAGGCACATAAAGCGCCATAATGTTACATTTCCAATTCAGAAAACATAATTGGTATAAATGCATTTACTACAAGTCAAGATCCAAACGTGTATTAATTACATGTCAAGCTATTAGGTTTGCACTCAGTACACGATCGACATTGAGCACGTGTTTATTTTTCGATCAGCCTTTAAAATACAACTCAGTTGTTGGTAGTTAAATATTCATCCAGTTGTTGAATATGTATATAATACACGTCCTACTCTACATGTGTATTTATTTTACGTTCAGTTGTTGAGCGTGTATTGAATACATATCCAACTATTGAGCACTTTTGTGTACTTACCGTAAGATTGCATGCTTTAATACTAAGATAAGCAAAGCAATCCACTGTAAATGCTCTTAGAGTTAAATCACAGAAAATTCATGCCATGCGACAATATTTCTGACATAATAAAGATGGTTTTGCAAATATTTTAAAAGTGAACGTATAATTCGACAAATAGTTACAAGATGAATGAATATAAACACATATGCTAAACATACACATATTTTTTAACCGTCTACTAAATTTTTGAATTTTTTTAGAGAGAAAATGTTTAGTGCGGAGAAAAGACACAACTATGAGAAAAACAAGTCATTTGAAAAAATAAAAAATAGAATTCAAAATAATCCGGGAATAAAGAGATTTGGTAGTTCAAACATGTTAGAAAATCGTGCATATATACGAGAGGAAACACATGTTAGGCTTTGTATGAAGGGAAAATGGGGAAACAAAAAATTGAAACCAAGGGGCCTGATTAGATTTAGGTTTTTTTTTTTACATATTTTAGGCCATACAATATTGGGCCGTAATCTAGCCGCCACCCTTTGCTCAGTTCCGGCTTCCGAATTCCCGCCATTTCCAACCCATTTTTTCTAAATCCTTAACTACAGCAAATTCGCTGCCACAAACTTCTAAGCATTCCCACCATTTCCAGCCCCTTTTTCTAAATCCCTAACCCTTGCAAATTCTCTTCTACACTTCAAAGCCGAATGTCTAATCGAATGCCAAAAAATAAATGGTAGATGCATGTACACATTGGAGAAGAAGCTTCTAGCAATCTTAAATTCAAACCTAGGTATCAAATTGAGAATTAAGAGTTTGGAAACTATTTAAGCTTGTGTTTACTTTCGAGGAAGATCACGGCAAGGTTCCTTTTGCTGATTCGACTGGGTTGCTTGGATCATCTAGTTTTGTGCTCGCGAGTTCTGTATTTGGCATAGGTTTTGTCTTGACTCTGATGACTTGTTGTTTCTTACGTGGTATATTGCAGTGATGCTGCGTGAGGAAGCATTTAGTGCTGTGAGGAAATCATTTGATGCTAGAAAGGTTAGTAAAAGTTTAGTTTATTAACTTGCAAGCTCAAAGCTATAGGTTGAAGTTGTAAGTAGTTGACAACGATCGTAAGACCAATCAGACATAGTTGGAGTAAATTTTGGGAATTGAATTATGAATATATAAAAGTCTTAAGTGTGGAATTAAGTGTAATATTTGAGTATAAGATCCACTCCCATATATACATACATATATATATATATATACACATATACACATACATACACATATACATACATACATACATACACACATACATACATACACACACATATATATATGTATATCTATATGTATAGATATATAGCTTTAATATAACATGTTTATAAAATGAGAAGGATGAATAGCAGCTTTGTAGAAAAAGTTCTACTACGTAGTTACAAGAGATACAGAAATTGAACCAGTTTGATTAAGATTATCTCGTTTGTAAACACAATTTTGTTTTCATTAAAGTTATATGTGGACACATAGAGTCAAGGAATATGTCCTTAGCTGTACTGTTGAATGGTATCATGCTACGAAAACAAGTTTTGCACGCTATGTAATTTAGCAACCATTGCAGAATACAACAGGCTTATATCATATCTGAAGACCAGGATGCTCGAGAAATAAGTTGATCGTAGATGAAAAAATTGATACAGAGACACATAGAATCAAAAGCAGTAATATGTCCTTAGTTGTACTATGGAATGTTATCATGTTATGCATGAAAAAATGCCCACTACGTAGAAAAAGTTCCGCTACGTAGTTACATGAGATACAGAAACTGAACCGGTTTGATTAAAATTATCTTGTTTTTAAACACAATTCTGTCTTCATTAAAGTTATACGTGGACACATAGAGTCAAGGAATATGTCCTTAGCTGTACTGTTGAATGTTATCATGCTACGAAAACGAGTTTTGCACAGTATGTAATTTAGCAACTGTAGCAGAATACAGCTGGCTTATATCATATCTGAAGACTAGGATGCTTGAGAAATAATTTGATAGTAGATGAAAAAATTGGTATATAGACACATAGAATCAAAAGCAGTAATGTGACGACCCAAACTCAATGTTCGATAAACAACATCAAATTTGCATCGCCGGAGCTTATAACAACAATTAGATGAATATAAAACAGCGGAATAGAATCAATATCATAAATATCATCACAGTTACAACATAAACATAATATCCATACTGCAACAGAGTACATAATACATACACTACAACTCCAAATACAACATCATGATTAATATAACAAAGATCATATATCCAAAAGTCCTCTAATGGGAGAGGTGATAACGAACTCCCAAAAGCTAACATCTGAAATCTCCAATAGCTCCTAAGATATCTCCAAGATAAGAGCTCCAAAATACTGCTACTCCAAAATACAGAAACCTGCTACTAGGCTGCCCGTGTGGAAATAATGGGCACCCAGAGTTTAGGAAAGAAAACAATAAACTCTGGATCAGTCATGGGACTGGTATGAGTAAACAAAAACAGTTGCATTTAAATAAAACAAGATTTATAAAAGAATTTTCGGAATGCTTTTAAAAATGGAACTACCATAAGACCTCCCGCCACACACACAATGCAAACGCAGAATTGGAGGAGATTTCTTCTTATGATAGTTAAATATGCTTGGTACGAGAAAAGAATTCTTTTATATTATTACTAGTGCATAGTGAAGCAAATCATTTCGAAAATAGAATATTAATCTTAGCCAACATACGACCATTATCGTATGCCTACTATAGCTACCATGTTTTGTGGCAGGTTACCGCCACGCTGCATGACAGGTTTTACAACTAAAACCGTACAGGGTTTCGTATTGTTTCTTTGGATTTCGAACAAATGGTCAGGCCAAGGAACTTCCCATTACCACATGAGAACGCCTCTGGAAGGACGTCCCCGAGAACCAAACCGGATCTCTGCCAACACAAGGCCGGGTTACCCCTAACTGGGTAACTACTGACACGAGTATGCCATCTCCCGGTTGTAACCAACCTTTAACCGGGGCCCCAACAACAAATCACAAAGTAATATATATATATATATATATCTGCGATATCAACATAAGTTAAGTATCTGGGCTCCATACCATGATACCATTTCTATCCAGAAGGAAATGCACATACCCTGAGGGGTGCTACCCTCAATAACCTTGCTGCATCTTTCCTGTTTTGACCATTTCGGGGTGTGAGGCTCGACGAAGTCTCGTCCACAAAAACACGCTTTATACAAAAGCTGTGCTTTGGGTCAACAAATGATCATAGAAATGATCACAAAGATAAACGATCAAACGAATGATCCTATCACAAATGATCAACACAATGATCATTTCACAGCAACACTCAGCATGTCACATTACCAAATTGGGAATATATTGCTGATAACCTTCAACTATATAACCTCTGAGCTCGAACGTCTCAGAGAAGGGTGTTAAGCTAAGAGAATAAATTCTCCGCCACCAATAGAAATATATTTGAAAGAAATCTGCTTTATATCTCAATTTGTAATGTCAGACATACAATCCATACAAGTCTGTTCCGGGCTCGAACAGAACCGAAGGCACTTCCAAAGAAGTCCTTGTAATCCAGATATCCACAATCCTGATCGGATTCCCCATCACATATGGAGAACTCTATATCGGAGCAACTCGGTGCAGAGTCAATCGACATGTCATCCTATCGCTCTCGCAAATATCCGGCCTTCAACACCGACCTTCAAATGCTATCCATAACGTCGAATCACATATTCGAAATGGGTTATACGACCCAAAGGTCCTTTCCCGGCTAATTCGAATAGTGAGTGTCAAATTTTAAAACATGTGGATGTCATTCACAAATATTCACAGGTTCGTTGTGGGTTTCGGATAACCAACCGAAATCCGATTCCCTGTCGCATCGAAGTCTAAATGCCGTTTTACGGACAACAGGGTTTTCACATCAATACAGAACGAATCACAATCAAAATGCAGTACTTGGCAATTTATATAACACAGCATCACAATCAGAACAAAAATATTAATATAGTACACAGCGATAGTTAATCGTTTTCCAATCAAAGTGAATGGAATTTAATAAATTAACCATAAAAATATTATTATTTTTCTTGATTACTTTAAAACGATGATTTATTATTTATAATTACAATTTAATTAAATCTCAATTGACTAAATTAATTTATTATTTCTTAATAAATTATCTTAATGTAACTATCAATTTTGAATCAATCAACTTAAATTTATCAAATTAACGATTCTTAATTTACAACTTTAATTTTAATTGCTTTTATTTATTTATTATTATTAATTACAAAGTAATTATAAATCATAAATTATTTAATCATTATTTAATTAACTTCACATTCCATTTACAAACGATCATCATTTTATAAATAATGCTTATAAAAATTGTTTAAACTTAAGTTTTCAACAAATTTCAAACTGAATATGCTATTTCAGGTGGCCAACCCGAGGCTCCCCCGAGTCACGCCCGAGTTCGAACGCTTCCTGCTTCGAGTTTCAACCCGATGCTACCCGTGTAAATAAAAAAACTTCAAAATTTGTTTTCCAAATTTGACACGACCCAAGGTTGAAACCCCCCCGAGTCTCCCTTCGAGTTTTGCCCAGTTTTCCTCGGGTCATGCTTCGAGTACAACCCATAAGAAAACCAAAACCTAAAATGCTTCAGGTAATCAAAAAATTCATGTTATCAATTTGTGCACGTATACGTGCACAACGCCATTGATGATCTTCAGGCGTCACTACATTGACGAGCAAGTCAATAATCCTCCCTAATCCAATCCCCGATCACCAAATCTCCTTCACCATCTCGAATTCGAAATTTGAGTTCGAGCTCCAAACCTGCAACATACACTGGAACTACCACCCGTCCCCGTCAACGCCTCGCCACGACGCCTGACGCCGCCAGAAACCCAGCAACTCCATCCATAGTTCGACAACACCCCAAGCTATCATTCCTCAAGTCCTCGTGAAGCTCGGTCAACTCAAGAGGGCGCAATCCTCTTTTTGCTAAGCACGTTCAAAACTGGAACTAAAACCCTAATGGGACTTTGAATCCAACTTTCACGCAATAGAAAAATTAATTAATAATTTTCCTGGATTCGTGGGTGTTCAAACATGCTTCCATGCGAATTTCAGTATTTATAATTGATTTGATTTTCTGCAATTCATAAAAATGCAACTTTTGTTCATAAACCAATTCCTCTGTGAATACCAAACTAAAAATTTAAATTCTTGTTTTAAAATTCATGTCTTGAGGTATATATTCAATAAATATTCTTAAATTCATATTTTACAACAATCTACTTTTATCCATATTAGTGAAGATTTGTAAACCAAAATTACAGTGGTGATAATCCACTGTATATTTAAATAAACTTGCAAAAATCTTGTTTCATGGTTTAACCAACTTGATTATGTAAAAAATCATAGCTTGTTAGTGATTAAAACAAATAGGCTTCAGTTTTAAAAAAAAACACATGTAATCCCTGCATGAATGTTTACAGAGAACACAGAGCATCATACTGTAATATGAACAAAACAGTTAAAATGGAAGTTTAAACTGTTTTAAATAAACTCAATATCCTTTACAAATCATGTTTACTCACCTGGTAATATTTGAAACAGAGAATATTTTTGTATTGAAATGATGCAGCAGTTTTTTTTTCTTTCTTCCTGGATCTACTCTTGAACCCTGCTTTGATTAGCTGAATAAACTTGCTCCAGTTTGTTGAATAAGGTGATGTTTGCTTTTATTTCCTTTTATTTTCTTTTCTGATCTTTGCAAAAATTTGTTGAACGTATAAACTAAGGCAATTGCCATGTATATAAGGAGGTAGGCAGGTTTAAGCAAAGTATTGAAATTAAATTTTGTATAGTTGCTTCCTACAGCATTTGTACAACACATGCTTTCCTCCTTCCTTCAAGGGAGGCTGATAATGATGTTATGGAGGCTTGCATTTAATGCCTCATGCTTCCTTGTACCTCCACAGCATGTGCTGTTTGATTTCTTGCAAGTGCTGTTTTGCTCTTTTGTGATCAAGTCTTGTTTATTTTGCTAAATGTAAGAGTTTGTTTTATTTTATTTTTTTCTTTTGCTTATATATTTTAGTTAACTGGTTTGTATATTTTCCGACAAACTTGTTTTAGTTATTAACTTTTAATAATTATGTGATTTTATTACAATATACATTTTCTTAAATTTTATTTCTATTCAAGATTTAACTATTAATATTTAATCTATAACATATATTTTATTTTTAAGGATTAAACAATTTCTTGTTTTGTTACATACTTCATTCACCATTTATTTATTTAAAACTAAAACTATCTTCTATTTATTTAATTCCATATAACTTTGTAATATTGATTTTTTACAATAGTTTATCTTCTTTTGAAATTCTCAAATTTAAATTCAAAAGTTCAAACAATTTAACAAATTTTATATCCAAAATTTTCGGGATGTTACAATATCCCCTCCTTAAGAAAATTTCGTCCTCGAAATTGAAAGAGAGAGAAACGCAATCAAAAAATATACGAATTCGGAAAAATAAGGAAATGACTTACAGCTTTAAGTCGAGATGTCAATTCTGCAATTGGGATACGATTTCTTCATATTATCTTCGGTCTCCCAAGTACAGTCCTTTGGATCGCCACTCCATTGAACTTTGACCAGCCTCACAATCTTGTCTCTTAATCGCTTCTCATCACGATCAACAATTTTTATCGGTTCCCTTCTAACCGCCAAGTTAGGAGTGATTTCTAGATCCTGCTGAGCAGCTTCTTCAATAATATCATCTGGATCGTGCACATATTTCCGAAGATTAGAAATATGGAACACATCATGTACGCCAGACAACCAGCTGGGTAACTGCACTCTATATGCTAGAGAACCAATCCTTTCCAGAATAGGAAAAGGACCAATATAACGCGGTGCCAACTTTCCAGTTTTCCCGAATCTCAATACACCACGCATCGGAGATACTTTCAGAAATACAGAATCTCCAACTTGAAATTCCAAATTTCTCCTTCGTCGGTCATAATAGCTCTTCTGACGGCTTTGGGCAGTTAATAACTTCTTTCTAATAAAGTTTACCTTCTCAGTGGCTTCTTTTATCATATCCGGTCCTAGAACAAGTCTGTCTCCTGATTCGATCCAGCATGTAGGTGATCGACACAGACGACCATATAAAGCTTCGAAATGAGCCATTTCTATACTGGCCTGATAACTGTTGTTATATGAGAATTCAACCAGATGCAAATGGTCCTCCCAAGAACCACCAAAATCATGAACACAAGCACGCAGTAGGTCTTCTAAAATTCGGTTGACCCTCTCAGTCTGTCCATCAGATTGTGGGTGATAAGCAGTACTGAAATTTAATTTCGTTCCCAATGCATCTTGGAATGCTTCCCAAAATCTACTAGTGAAGATCAGGTCACGATCACTCACTATACTTCTGGGAATACCATGGAGGCGAACAATTTCCTTTATATATATTCCTGCCAAGCTTGCTGCAGTCCGAGTGGATTTAACTGGAATGAAATGAGCATTTTTGGTTAGACGATCCACAATAACCCAAATCGCTTCATTGCCTTTCTTGGTTCGTGGCAATCCGTCGATGAAATCCATCGATACCCGATCCCACTTCCATTTCGGTACTTTTAAAGGTTGAAGTAAACCGGCCACTTTCATTTGATCGCTCTTGATTTGCTGACAAGTAGCACAACGACTCACATAAATAGATATGTCTCTCTTCATCGTCTTCCACCAGAATGTTCTTTTAACATCTCGATACATTTTGTTGACTCCTCGATGGATGTTGAATTTTGACTTGTGGCATTCGTTCAATACTTCACGTTTCAGTTCTGGAATGTCAGGGACACAAATTCTGCCCTTCATCCTTATAACTTCTCTATTATCTATCTTAAAAGTAGTATCCTCTCCTCGATCTATTCTTCTACGCATTTCTCGAAGAAACTTGTCTTCAGTTTGCTTGCTCGCGATCTTCTCAAGGAGAGTAGGAGTGATAACAAGATATGCGAGAACAGCATGCCTTCTGCTTAAAGCATCCGCAACCACATTGGCTTTTCCCGGAGTATATTGAATATCTAGGTCATATGATGCCAGAAATTCCAACCAACGTTGTTGTCGCAAATTTAGATCTTTCTGGGTGAAAAGATATTTCAAGGATTTATGGTCGGTGAATAATTCGAATTTTTCACCCATAAGATAGTGTCGCCATATTTTCAAAGCGAAAACAACAGCCAAAAGTTCCAAATCGTGCGTCGGGTAGTTTTTCTCATGCGGACGTAATTGTCAACTCGCGTAGGCAACCACCTTTCCATTTTGCATTAATACTGCACCTACCCCTTCACCACATGCATCAGTATAGACAGATAAGCCTTGGTTCCCGTTAACAATAGTGAGAACAGGAGCAGTGGTCAATCTCATTTTCAACTCTTGAAAAACTTCTTTACATTCTGGAGCCCAAATGAACTTTGCATTTTTCATTGTTAGCTTAGTCAATGGGCTAGCCAAATTAGAAAAATCTTGAACGAATTTCCGGTAATAGCATGCTAAACCTAAAAAGCTTCGAACTTCTCTTGGAGTAGTGGGTTGTTTCCAATCAAGAATAGCGGAAATTTTGCTAGGATCTACCGAAATTCCTACTTCATTAACAATATGGCCAAGGAATTTGACTTCATTGACCCAGAAGTGGCATTTGAAATTTTTTGCAAATAGAACATTTCTCCTCAATATTTCCAATACAATTTTAAGATGTTCGGCATGCTCTTCTTTAGTCTTAGAATAGATCAAAATATCATCAATGAATACAAGCACAAATTTATTCAGAACTTCCCGAAACACACGAGTCATAAGATCTACGAAGTATGCTGGAGCATTGGTTAGCCCGAAAGGCATAACTAACCATTCATAGAACATATTAGGACCTCTGAAAGCAGTCAAATGGACACAATCTTCGGCGATTCGTAGTTGATGGAATCCTTGGGCTAGATCCATTTTTGAAAAGAAACGAGCGCCGTGCAACTGATCAAATAAATCATCAATTCTGGGCAGTGGAAATTTATTTTTGAGAGTTTGTTTATTTAGATCGCGGTAATCTACACACAATCTCAAAGATCCGTCTGATTTGGCAACAAATACGACGGTTGAGCCCCATTCAGAAACACTGGGTCGAATTAATCCTTTTGCTCGTAGCTCATCAGTTTGATGAACCAATTCAATCTTTTCCCTGGGTGCCATCCTGCGACTTGCGTGAACAACAGGACGAGTATTAGGTACAAGATCGATTCGGAATTCTATTTCTCAATGAGGAGGTAAAGATTTCACTTCTTCAAATACGTCAGAAAAATCCCGAACAACAGGTATAGACTGCAAAGTGGGTTCAAGATTTCCCAAAGTATACATCAATCTATCTCTCCTTGGACTTGGATCCTCACAAGAGATTTCAATAAAATTTCCAAGGCTTGTTTTGATTAAAACTGTCCGATTACTACACTCCAATATAGCTTCGTATCTCGATAACCAGTTCATACCGAGTAAGATTTCAAATTCATTAAATTCGAGGACAAAAAGGTTAATAGGAAATTCATAGCTAGCATATGAAATAGGAACTCTCTTACAATATGAACAAAGATTTGTGGGACCTCCAACCGGATTTTTCACGCAAATAAGATCGTTAGCAAATTTAGTTTCAAGTCCGAATTCATTTACGGTTTGTTGGGAGATAAAGCTATGTGAAGCTCCTGTATCAAATAAAACTCTAACAGTTCTATTATTAATAGTAAGGTTACCTTCCAAAACACTTTTCCCTTTATCAGCTTTTGAAGATGAGGGGTCCTTCTTTATCGTGTAAACTTTTGCCACCTGCGCTGGCTTCATCACTGGGCAATCTTTAACTAAATGTCCTTATTTATGACAATTGTAACATTCTTTAGCTGGCTTCTTCAGTTTTGGGTAGTCATTTGAATAGTGGCCTTTCTCTTTGCAGTTGTAACAAGTGACATTTTCTGTTGCGCTTCCTTGAATGCTCCTCTTCTTCTCATTGCCTTGCCAAGGTTTCTTGCCTCCGAATTTCCGCTTTTTATAATTCGGACTACCTGAATTACCTTTCTCCACAGTTGCTTCTTGTATATCAAGGGTAGCGTATCTGTAACCCATATCTACTAAATCCAAAAAAGATTCTTTAACATGACCCGTCATTCTTCCATGATATTTCTGGTTCATACCACGGATAAACCTTTCGTTTTTCTTAAGAGGTGTATTTAGCAATTCCGGGCCAAACCGAGATAGTTCGTTGAATTTATTCAAATATTCTTCAAACGACAAACTTCCTTGTTTCAAATCCAGAAATTCCTGATACATTCTGGAAACTCCCACCGATGGCATGTAACGTTTCTCAAACACTTCCTTAAAACGATCCCAAGTAAATTCTTCCTCGGGTTCATCTACAATGATGGTTTCCCACCAAGCTGAAGCTTCTCCTTGGAGTTGCCAAGAAGCTATAAGTCTTTTCTGCTCATCCTGCAGTTTTAGCCCTTTAAAAATCTTTTCACACGATCTTACCCAAGCTTGAGCGTCAATAATTGACTCTTTGCCAATGAACGGTTTGCCACCAAGCTTTTCGAACTTCTTATATAAATCAGCCAAGTCCGGCTGCTACTGAATTTCTATTACTGCTTCTGTGGCTGGGGGAATTTGATTTGGTGCTGCGGCATTGCCTTGACCCCTAGCTCTTCCTCTGCGTCCACTCATTTTCACTATCTGAGATTAGTAAGAAAATTGATTTAGATATACAGACGAGATATCTTAAGGAATATCAGCAGTAAAAAGAAACATACTAAGAAAATTTTAAAGTTTCAGTCTTGGTTATACTCATTCTAGGGTATACTTCACCCTATCTCTAATGAGCTATCTAATGTGTTATATTCCGCAGCTAAAGTTCTTACTCAACCAACAGCTCTGATACCACTTGTGACGACCCAAACTCAATGTTCGATAAACAACATCAAATTTGCATCGCCGGAGCTTATAACAACAATTAGATGAATATAAAACAACGGAACAGAATCAATATCATAAATATCATCACAGTTACAACATCAACATAATATCCATACTGCAACAGAGTACATAATACATACACTACAACTCCAAATACAACATCATGATTAATATAACAGAGATCATATATCCAAAAGTCCTCTAATGAGAGAGGTGATAACGAACTCCCAAAAGCTAACATCTGAAATCTCCAATAGCTCCTAAGATATCTCCAAGATAAGAGCTCCAAAATACTGTTACTCCAAAATACAGAAACCTGCTACTAGGCTGCCCGTGTGGAAATAATGGGCACCTAGAGTTTAGGAAAGAAAACAATAAACTCCGGATCAGTCATGGGACTGGTATGAGTAAACAAAAATAGTTGCATTTTAATAAAACAAGATTTATAAAAGAATTTTCGGAATGCTTTTAAAAATGGAACTACCATAAGACCTCCCGCCACACACACAATGCAAACGCAGAATTGGAGGAGATTTCTTCTTATGATAGTTAAATATGCTTGGTATGAGAAAAGAATTCTTTTATATTATTACTAGTGCATAGTGAAGCAAATCATTTCGAAAATAGAATATTAATCTTAGCCAACATACGACCATTATCGTATGCCTACTATAGCTACCATGTTTTGTGGCAGGTTACCGCCACGCTGCATGACAGGTTTTACAACTAAAACCGTACAGGGTTTCGTATTGTTTCTTTGGATTTCCAACAAATGGTCAGGCCAAGGAACTTCCCATTGCCACATGAGAACGCCTCTGGAAGGACGTCCCCGAGAACCAAACCGGATCTCTGCCAACACAAGGCCGGGTTACCCCTAACTGGGTAACTACTGACACGAGTATGCCATCTCCCGGTTGTAACCAACCTTTAACCGGGGCCCCAGCAACAAATCACAAAGTAATATATATATCTGCGATATCAACATAAGTTAAGTATCTGGGCTCCATACCATGATACCACTTCTATCCAGAAGGAAATGCACATACCCTAAGGGGTGCTACCCCCAATAACCTTGCTGCATCTTTCCTGTTTTGACCATTTCGGGGTGTGAAGCTCGACGAAGTCTAATCCACAAAAACACGCTTTATACAAAAGTTGTGCTTTGGGTCAACAAATGATCATAGCTACGATCATAAAGATAAACGATCAAACGAATGATCCTATCACAAATGATCAACACAATGATCATTTCACAGCAACACTCAGCATGTCACATTACCAAATTGGGAATATATTGCTGATAACCTTCAACTATATAACCTCTGAGCTCGAACGTCTCAGAGAAGGGTGTTAAGCTAAGAGAATAAATTCTCCACCACCAACAGAAATATATTTGAAAGAAATCTGCTTTATATCTCAATTTGTAATGTCAGACATACAATCCATACAAGTCTGTTCCGGGCTCGAACAGAACCGAAGGCACTTCCAAAGAAGTCCTTGTAATCCGGATATCCACAATCCTGATCGGATTCCCCATCACATATGGAGAACTCTATACCGGAGCAACTCGGTGCAGAGTCAATCGACAGGTCATCCTATCGCTCTCGCAAATACCCGGTCTTCAACACCGGTCTTCAAATGCTATCCATAACGTCGAATCACATATTCAAAATGGGTTATACGACCCAAAGGTCCTTTCCCGGCTAATTGGAATAGTGAGTGTCAAATTTTAAAACATGTGGATGTCATTCACAAATATTCACAGGTTCGATGTGGGTTTCGGATAACCAACTGAAATCCGATTCCCTGTCGCATCGAAGTTTAAATGCCGTTTTACGGACAACAGGGTTTTCACATCAATACAGAACGAATCACAATCACAATGCAGTACATGGCAATTTATATAACACAGCATCACAATCAGAACAAAAATATTAATATAGTACATAGGATAGTTAATCATTTTCCAATCAAAGTGAATGGAATTTAATAAATTAACCATAAAAATATTATTATTTTTCTTGTTTGCTTTAAAACGATGATTTATTATTTGTAATTACAATTTAATTAAATCTCAATTGAGTAAATTAATTTATTAATTCTTAATAAATTATCTTAATGTAACTATCAATTTTGAATCAATCAACTTAAATTTATCAAATTAACGATTCTTAATTTACAACTTTAATTTTAATTGCTTTTATTTATTTATTATTATTAATTACAAAGTAATTATAAATCATAAATTATTTAATCATTATTTAATTAACTTCACATTCCATTTACAAACGATCATCATTTTATAAACAATGCTTATAAAAATTGTTTAAACTTAAGTTTTCAATAAATTTCAAACTGAATATGCTGTTTCAGGTGGCCAACCCGAGGCTCCCCCGAGTCATGCCCGAGTTTGAACGCTTCCTGCTTCGAGTTTCAACCCGATGCTACCCGTGTAAATAAAAAAATTTCAAAATTTGTTTTCCAAATTTGACACGACCCAACGCTGAAACCCCCCCGAGTCTCCCTTCGAGTTCTGCCCAGTTTTCCCCGGGTCATGCTTCGAGTACAACCCATAAGAAAACCAAAACCTGAAATGCTTCAGGTAATCAAAAAATTCAGGTTATCAATTTGTGCACGTATACGTGCACAACGCCGTTGATGATCTTCAGGCGTTACTGCATCGACGAGCAACTCAATAATCCTCCCTAATCCAATCCCCGATCACCAAATCTCCTTCACCATCTCGAATTCGAAATTTGAGTTCGAGCTCCAAACCTGCAACATACACTGGAACTACCACCCGTCCCTGTCAACGCCTTGCCACGACGCCTGACGTCGCCAGAAACCCAGCAACTCCGTCCATAGTTCGACAACACCCCAAGCTGTCATTCCTCAAGTCCTCCTGAAGCTCGGTCAACTCAAGAGGGCGCAATCCTCTTTTTGCTAAGCATGTTCAAAACTGAAACTAAAACCCTAATGGGACTTTGAATCCAACTTTCACGCAATAGAAAAATTAATTAATAATTTTCCTGGATTCGTGGGTGTTCAAACATGCTTCCATGCGAATTTCAGTATTTATAATTGATTTGATTTTCTGCAATTCATAAAAATGCAACTTTTGTTCATAAACCAATTTCTCTATGAATACCAAACTAAAAATTTAAATTCTTGTTTTAAAATTCATGTCTTGAGGTATATATTCAATAAATATTCTTGAATTCATATTTTACAACAATCTATTTTTATCCATATTAGTGAAGATATGTAAACCAAAATTACAGTGGTGATAATCCACTGTATATTTAAATAAACTTGCAAAAATCTTGTTTCATGGTTTAACCAACTTGATTATGTAAAAAATCATAGCTTGTTAGTGATTAAAACAAATAGGCTTCAGTTTTAAAAAAAACACATGTAATCCCTGCATGAATGTTTATAGAGAACACAGAGCATCATACTGTAATATGAACAAAACAGTTAAAATGGAAGTTTAAACTGTTTTAAATAAACTCAATATCCTTTACAAATCATGTTTACTCACCTGGTAATATTTGAAACAGAGAATATTTTTGTATTGAAAAGATGCAGCAGTTTTTTTTTCTTTCTTCCTGGATCTACTCTTGAACCCTGCTTTGATTAGCTGAATAAACTTGCTCCAGTTTGTTGAATAAGGTAATGTTTGCTTTTATTTCTTTTTATTTTCTTTTTTGATCTTTGCAAAAATTTGTTGAACGTATAAACTAAGGCAATTGCCATGTATATAAGGAGGTAGGCAGGTTTAAGCAAAGTACTGAAATTAAATTTTGTATAGTTACTTCCTACAGCATTTGTACAACACATGCTTTCCTCCTTCCTTCAAGGGAGGCTGATAATGATGTTATGGAGGCTTGCATTTAATGCCTCATGCTTCCTTGTACCTCTACAGCATGTGCTGTTTGATTTCTTGCAAGTGTTGATTTGCTCTTTTGTGATCAAGTCTTGTTTATTTTGCCAAATGTAAGAGTTTGTTTTATTTTATTTTTTTCTTTTTCTTATATATTTTAGTTTACTGGTTTGTATATTTTCCTGCAAACTTGTTTTAGTTATTAACTTTTAATAATTATGTGATTTTATTACAATATACATTTTCTTAAATTTTATTTCTATTCAAGATTTAACTATTAATATTTAATCTATAACATATATTTTATTTTTAAGGCTTAAACAATTTCTTGTTTTGTTACATATTTCATTCACCATTTATTTATTTAAAACTAAAACTATCTATTATTTATTTAATTCCATATAACTTTGTAATATTGATTTTTTTACAATAGTTTATCTTCTTTTGAAATTCTCAAATTTAAATTCAAAAGTTCAAACAATTTAACAAATTTTATATCCAAAATTTTCGGGATGTTACAAGTAATATGTCCTTAGCTGTACGGTGGAATATTATCATGCTATGCATGAAAAAATGCTAGCATGAAAAAATGCTCACTTCATTCGCATAAAACAACAGTACAACGACGTTGTCAGGGATCGAACCCGGGTCACCCGCGTGACAAGCGAGAATACTCACCACTATACTACAACGACTTTGTTGTCACTCAAATTGGAAAATGCAAAACCTTCATTAGATAACAGTTTGAAGCTAATAAGTGATTATCGGGTTCCAATTAAAAACTCGATTAAAACCGTAGTGGAGAAAAATTGTTTAGTCCATTCTTTAACAATGGATATCGAGATGTTTATTTGAATCTATAATTAAAATGTCATTGTCTTTCAAAGAAAAGAAAACGGAACAACAGAATAAATCAAATTTTAGATGTAGATGTAGAAACCCATATTTCAAGATTCATATTACCGAGGAAAGAAGTGTCGATGCTTTTATGTACTTATATATCATTCAATAATTTGCATATCTCGAAATTTCTTGCGAACAGTTCTATATACATTATAATACAAATCTTTTGAATGTACAATTTACTATTTAAATTCATTTTTGATTTGAAGTTTAAATTTTTAAGATTTATGATTTAAATCAAATTTGACACATTGCTTATTACTAGTCATAAAATGTAATGTTTCCTTATGAAAGAATTTAGACAAACATAAAAAGCCATTGTAGCAATATCATTTGTTTGCACTTAGGAAACAGAACATTTTCTTGTTACTAGAGTACCAGAAATACGTTGTTTTATAAGAATTATGATATTTTCATATGCTATTGGATTGAAATCCAATCAATTCAATGAAAAGATATAAAATAGATAATTCTATTCAAAAAGTAAAATAAAAAATACTAGATGAATTAATAGCTAACCTATGTGCTTAACTTTATACACATCAAACGACTATGTCATGAAAACTAATTTTTATTCAGTTTATGTAGAAATCTATACCAAAGTACAATATGCTACGATAAAATGACGTACCTTAGGATGCTTCTATAACATGATAATTCATAAAACATGAGAATAACGAGATGATATATAATTTTATTCAAACATGACTAGGTGTAGTCTAGATCAGAGAACAAAACAACGTTAAAGGAATAACTTAATCATCGAGGTTTGTAAATGTTGTAAGGCAATTTATAGATCTAAATGATAATAAAAGTCATAAAGGCAGATGGAGATAATTAGGTATATAATTTTTTTTAGTATAATAGTGAGTATTTTCACTTGTCATCCATGTGACTTCTGCTTGATCCGTTAACATCTATATAAAATAGCATAATACAAGAAAGCAGTATTACCGAGTATTAAAAAATCAATAACAGTATTACGGAGTATTAAAAAGTTGATATTTTATTTTCAAAAGCCTATAGGACTTTGCTTTTTTGTGGTCAACACAACATGCTTTTTTTAGTAGGTAGCTTTTTTTAAATATGGTTGTTTTATCGAGTACGAAGTGAGAGATCAGTCAATTATAGTAACTACTCAAACAAAGTCAGTTTTTTAACAAGTAAGAGTCATCGAATAGATTATACAATCTTGCTCATATCTGGATTCATGATTTTTGGAGCTAGTCCCATGATTTTAGGTGGTCGAAATAGGTCGTGGCAATGAGATGAACTTATTTGTTAAAAATTGAAATTTCTACGAACCGATGGTTAAAGGGTGGAGGCAACGGTGCTGGAGGAAGCCTTGGGTCTAGGCGGAGGCGGGGTGGCAGTCGAAGGTGGTGCAATGGTCGGTGTTGACTAGAGGAGGTCGCGTTAGGGTTTAAGGTGGTGGTTTGTTGGGTTCAAGTTTTCTGGGTGCTGGCAATAGAGTGGCGTGTCTAATATAGCAGGTTGGAGCTTAGAGGTGTTTGTGAGTGTGGCGATCACAACGACATAGGCGGCAATGGCAAACATTGACTTAGGCGATGGCGGCGAGGTGATTTTGGAACCTTTGTGAGGTGGGGTATTTTGGTTGATTTTTGATTTGGTCAGCTAGGGTGGACAACATCGTGTTAGGCAGGTCCAGGGTGGTGAATGAAGATTGGGGGGATGGTCACGGTGGTGGTCGGATGTGGCATGCAAGGTGCACGCGTGCACGTGCATGCACGAGAATACTGGTTCCTAGTTTTTATTTTAGTAGGGAAATGAATTTTTGAGTTGATTTTGGAAAACTTTGATTTGGAAGAAGGAGCTTGTTCTTGGGTTGGGTTGAGTTTGGGCTGCGGACTAAGTGTTTCTGGGGGGTTCATTTATTAAATTAGTTTAACTTTAAAATTTGATAACGCACCCTCACGACATTAGGATTGTATTTACTAGTATAATACATCTGTGCAATTATTTGACAGATTTATTGAAGTGTAAATTATTAATGAATTTATAGTCATAGAAAATAATTACGTCCCTCGGTAATTATATTTTATCACTGACATTCCATTAGAAGAATAAATGTAACAACCTAGAATTTCACCACTTTGATTTGCGAATATTTAGTTAATTTTTTATATTCAAGTAATAGTTTTTATAACTAAAATAAAACTCTTTTAAATAATAACAAGTAATGGAGATATAGTTTTCTAAATTAGTTTACAAAAATATTGAGTTCGAAAAAAATCGAAAATGTGACAGGAATTCGTTTTCCAAATTTTCGACTTTTCATCAAATAAAAGTTACTGAAAATGTTGTAACACTAATATGTACATATACACATTTATTTATAAGTGAATTAGAATCATATATATGTATTTATAAATATATGTGTGCATTTTCTTAAGTTAAAATAAAGGGTGATGTGACACTTTTCCTAAGAATTAAAAAAATTGTTAAAGTGGAAAATACATATTGAAACATAAGTAACATGAGAATTCAATGTATATTGGTTCAAGTGGTGAAGAGGGAACAATGGTTCATGCATATGATACATGAGGTGGAGGAAACATGATGAGATGGCATTCAAAGAGCGGAGGGTAGTGTACTTAAGTGTGCTTTGGTAATTTACTAATTGCATTTATATAAAACCAATTTTCTAATTTTCCTTATCATTTCTCACTTCACTGTTTCTCATTTCAAAAAGTTTGCTTCTCCTTCCCAAGCTTTTAAAAATACTTTAATGGCTTCCATAGCTTCAGAATATAAAATCATGTCTTTTCCATTTCTAAAACTCTTAAAAACATTGTTTAAACATCCTCCTTCCACTTCTATACCTTCCTCCTTCAAAAGCAAGTCTAAAACCACCTCTTCAACCCAAGGCTGAGCCTTAGTTCCATCATGGTAGAAACCACATTGGCTTTGAACCCTCCAAAACCTCATTTTTTCCAAACTAAAAACAAGGATCTAAGCCATGCTCAAACGTTAGTGAAAGTTCGAAGTGTTTTGGTTAGCTTTTGTTGAGAAAAGCTTGCTTTTTTATTAAAGATTTAAAATTTAACATTGATGATAATTATTGCTTGTATTTGTTGTGAAAATATGGTTGTTGTTGGATAAACTGATGTTGATTTGTATATGCATATGTATGCTTGGATGCGATGTTGTTTAGACTTAGAAATAAAAAGTTAAAGTTAGTAATGTTCAAGTCAGGACTTGCTTATATCATGATGTTATGGTACATATTTATTGTTTATAAACATACATAAAATGTTGTAGGCCATGGAAAAGTTAGTACTTGATTCGTGTTCTAATACGACATCGAAATCCCTTACTATCTAACTTGTTTACATATGGATTTTCGAAAAAATTATAAAGTTTTTAACTTTTTTTTATTCCCAAAGGCTTTATTCAAAGTTATAATAAGCTAAAACAAAAGATAAAGTTTTTAAAGATTTTCGAAACATAAAACAATTTTGAAATCATGTGTCATGTAGTGATGGTTGCTATGGATGCCGTTTGTAAAAATGAACGCTTTTTTGTAATTAAAAATAGTTTTCACTTAAGTATCTTTTTTAAAGGTGTTTTCAAACTTATTTGAAGTATGTAAATGTAATTATTATTATTATTTATTTATTTAAGTACTATTTAATTTGTTAATTAAATTAGGTAACTAGTGCTTAATCATTAGTTAACGAGGGTAATTGGTACTTAAGTGTTAATGAAATAAGTTAACTATAACTGGTTAATTAATAAACGGTTAATAATTATTTAATTAATTATATAAGGAATAATCAGTATTTAATTAACATTAATTTTTAATTAATTAATTATTTTAAAAGAATTTAATTATTTATTAATTACTAATTAAGGTAAATTAAATTAAGATTTAATTAAGACTCAATTATGATTAAAATTATAATTAAATAAAGGTTTAAATTATTATTTAATTATTAATTAAAGATTAATATAGGTTAATTATTTATTTTAAAGATTAACTATTATTTATTTGTAAAAATTTGTTGTTGTTTAATTAGTAATTAAAGGTTTAATTATTATTAAGTAAAGAGTTTAAAAGTATTTAATTAGTGAACAAAAATTTGATTTTAAATCATTTTATTTCTAAAGATCGGTTTTGTTTCTAAAGAAACTTTCTTTTTTAAAGGATATTTTTAATCCAAGGGATTTCTTTATCGACCACCTATAAGTAACCCCGATTGAATATGAAACTCAATGACATATGTTTAGCAAAAACACCATTCTGTGAATTAAATTATAGTTCACATCTATTAGTAGAATAAATCACCATTCTATTATAATTCACCAAATAGATTATGTTCTGACATTTATTAAGCATGACTAAATCCAGTTCTGCTCTTATAGTACATTTACCTATATGTTGATTGATTGTTATTGACTGATTTCCTTTACATATCTGCTTATTATGTAAATATTCATGTCATAACTGGAGAGTTAAACTTAATTAAATGTGAACCATTGTGATTACAAGCCTCTTTTAGAATTGTGAAGTCATATATTCAAAATTTATCCTTTTTGAAAATGGTTTATAGTTTATCATTCATAAATATGATATTTAAAGGATAATTAAGCAATTATTTTATTAAAATGCTTGAAGTCAATTTAATACTTTTTAAATGATTGTTTAAAATCATTATTTTGTTAACGAGATCTAAAGATAATTAAATGAAAGATGTTCAAATAATAAAATATTTATTTAACGGTTTTTTAAATAATTGGTTTTCATCAAAGGAACTTTGTTGATTAAAGTTTATTAAAGAAGTTGTGTTTAGAGTAAGGAAAGTATATGAAAGGATTTTTATAAATTAAAATGGAGATCTTGAAATTTGGGGAGAGTTTTATAAATGGTTGTGGATATTTACAAAAGAGTTTTATAAATGATTGTGGGAATTTATAAGAGTTTTATGAATGATTTTGGATATTTATAAAGGAAGTTTAATAAATGATTTTGGATATTTATGAAGGAAGTTTTATATAAATAAACTGGAGATTTATAAAGTGTTTTATTAGTGGATTTGGAATTTCAGTAAAGGAAATTTTCATAGAAGAAAGAGATTTATAATAAGGATTTATTTGAGAAATTTATAAAAGAAATTAAGATAGGATTTCCCCTAATTAACCTACTTGATTTTTGTGGTGTGGACATATGTTCCATGTTTAACACCAAAGGAATAGTATTTGAGTTTATCCTTATCTTCATTTTTTTTAAATAACTTAGTTTCGATCCCTCTACTATGATTTTGAAATAACAAATCATTCATAATGTTTTTTGAATGTACTTATGCCAGTGAGATAAGTATATGAATATTATGTTAAATATTTTGGAAAGAGATTTAAATAAATGAAAGATTTATTTTAAAGCTTAGTGTTTGCTATAGGTAATTAAATCTGTGAATCGTTGTCGTTTTTGTATTTGATAATTAATCAAATCTTGGTCAATTTTGACCTAGGAAGTGAATAAGAGCTTCACAAGTTCATGCAGTTTGAGTTCCCTCGAAAGAATTCATTTGGTGAAACGTCTCTAGCTTTAAGGGATGTATTAGAGATCCCTTTGGGACTTTAATATAATCCGCATACTTCCAGAAGAACTGTGAATGAATAAACAAAAAATTATCGATTGTTGGTTCGAAAAGACCGGGATTAGATATATTATCCGAAAACCACTTTGCATCAACATATGCATTCGAATGGAAGACATCTTGAGGATGATCTAAGAAAAAGTTCTTTGAAGTGCAAGGGCTACTTGCTACTAATCCTTAGGATGATTCTAAAATGGATGTAGTAGAGGTAGTGCCTTCGGCTTCGTTCAGACCCAAAACAAATTTGTATGGATGAATGCTAGCATTGCATTTCTACCTAGATGGCAGTGTTAGCATTTTGAGAGAATTGCTTGGAGAAAACGGTAAGAGCATAGCCTCTCAGGCCTCACAACCCGAGATGGCTAGAACAAGGGACGGTACAAGACTACATGGGTCGCTCCCATTAGGGTATGGTCGTCTCTTATTTAGATTGTGATTATCTCTTTAATGTATGCTCTGGGGCCTATTTTGGTAGTTGATTGCAACCTAGGGATGATCGTATTCGGTACTATCCAGTCAGGGTTAGGCCGGTCTTATCATGCTGAGGTCGAAAGGCTTTCGGTCTGTTAGTACGTTTATTTAGGTGTGTTTGTATGAAAGGTAGTCCCTTACCTTGCCATTGTTGGAATCCATTTTGCAATAAGCACCTTCGGTTTTTTATTGTATACCTATTATTGCTGTGGTGTACACACATCACAACTATTTGATTATTGATATTTTAAACCCATAGACATTATTATAATATCACTGGATTTTTATAATAAAAATGGTTTGGTTATCGTAAGGTAAAAACTCGTTCGTGTTTATGTGCGATGTGGTCTTACGAGATACCTTTTATTTTGAAAAAGTTTTTCAAATGTAGAAATAAATATGATTTAATTGAGCTTTCTCATGCCAGTTTCTTAGACTGATCCAAGCGTTATTTTCTTATAATGCTCGGGTCAGCCCAAGCATATTTTCCAAATTTAGCTGGACACTTTTGAGTTTCAGAAGACGAGCTGGATTCCCCAAGAAGTATTTCAATATGTTTTTTCTTTTGCTATCTTTGTCATGTTTTTTCATGTCTATATTATCAGCATTTATAAGGACATGCTATTATAACTGCCGAGGATGATATATATTAGTGTACTCTGATGATATGTATATAGTAAAGTTATTTTCTTTTTGTAAAGATCATGTGTATATTATATATTTCTCATTACGATGTGAGATTCTATTCAGTCTTTTCTTTTCTTTAACGCCAAATGACCTGTCTTTTGGATAATTAAATGATCAACACATGAATATCGAGGATGAATTAAGGGTCATCTTTAGGTGTAAGAAAGGCAGACTATTACATTGGTATCAGAACTTAGGTTGAACAAATACCTAGGCCTTGCTGAGGTAAACTCATTATAGATTGGATTATCAATGCCTTAGAATGAATAACTCATCATAGATGAAATTAGTAATATCCTAAAATGAGTTTGAGTATATATATGAGCGCATATGTGTTAACGTAAAAAATATTTTGTATTGTGTTGTTTGATGTATTAAGTTTTAAATTTGGATTCTGGTCAATACGAGTAGCCAACGTTATTGATAGGAATCTCAAAACACTTCAATAAGGCTAATCGACACAATACTATTTTAAAAGTGGTAAATGAAATAATTTTATCTAGGAATATATTTTATATACAAAAGAAAAAAAATTCAAATATTTATATAGTTATCTATGATGTGTTGTTGCTTAGACTTGATAATATTTAGTTATTATCATATAGGGTTTATCTAGTCATGCTCGTCAATTTTGGGCGTTGACAATTGTTTGTTGATTTTGCTTTTTCTATCATGAGTTGGGTAGATAGAACTTGTGGAAACATTGAAATGAACACCTTGTGAATTAAATTTCATAGTTTGAGTATAAGGCATTTCTTTGATATGTTGGGTTAGAGTTGGATTTTAAAATAAATTGTTTATTAAAAAGAAATATTTCACATGGTTTTATAAAAGGTTAATTATATAAATCAGGACTATAAAATATATTTTGAAAATAAGATGGTTTTTTGAAGAATTTAAATCCTAGTGGCTTTTTGAGCAAGACGGGTGTGTAGCGTGTCGCTACATAGCCGATTATAATTATATAATTAATAATATAGTTTTCGATCAACACGCCTGATCGATGGCAATAAGAGCAAAACAAAATGCATCACACAAAAGTATAGCAACACAAGACTGGGATAAGTGCAAATGATACACCAAGCCACCAGCTAGAAGCCAAAATAAATAAGATACAAACATACTAATGTGATCGGGTCAAGGTGGAAATGCCGAACTGCTCTCCTGCGACTCTACTGGGGAAGAACTTCTGTACGGAAGGTGAAGTCTGAAGGGGGCCGAAGAGCTCCGACCTGTAATAATGTTAAACAAGAAGATAATACGTCTGCAGATACCTTCAAAGTGGTGACATGGTTTATTAAACACTATTGTGTTTCGTTCCTTCCATATAAACCAATAGAAAAGGGCGAGGAAGACGTCCAGATGGGGGTTGTGAGGAAAGAGTTGCCAATGATCAAAGATATCTAGTTAATCAAGGATACAACCGAGGAGGTGTGCACTAGTGGCAACCCAAACTGAGAAGGTGAAGTCGCATTCACGGAATAGGTGAGGGATATCTTCTGGTTGAACTGAGCAAAAGACACATGACAGCTCGATTGGAATACAAAGGCGAGAGAGGCTCGCTTTGGTGTTGACACGATTATGGACCAGACACCACTGGAAGAAGGCAATACGCGGTGGAATTGGGCATTTCCAGAGTCTAGGAAAGGTAAAGAAGCGACGGGGGTTGTGAAGGAAAGAATAACAGGAAGCAACTGAGAAGCCTCTAGTTGGCGCAAATGCCCAAACAACCCGGTCAGGCGAGGTGGTGAGATGAAGAGAATGAAGCAGGTTGAATGTGGTGGTTAGTTCTGCAAAGGTGCCAGAATCGAAGAGGGAAGGAAGGCAGAGGGAGTCCGGATCACGACTGATGCAGTCACTAACCGAGGTGAAAGGGTTGGGTGTATTCGAGAATATTTGGGGCAAAGATTTGGCAAGGGGGAGTTGATCATGCCATGTATCTAACCAGAATAAAACAGTTTTTTCCATCTCCAATGTCAACATGGAGAAGAGTTTTGATTCTGGGTAGGGTATGGAGCTCTCCTTTCCAGAATAGAGAAGGTTTCTACTCGAGGGAAGGTGAAGGACAAGGTGGCTATTAGAGCGGTAGTGAGACGAGAGAATCCAGTCTTTCCAAATGAAATTTCCTGGGGAGAGAAATCTCCACAGCCATTTAGCGAGTAGAGTAGTACTAAAAGCACCAAGGTTAATTATACCCAGACCCCCTTGGTTCTGGTCCAAACAGGCAGTATACCAATTGACAAGTCTTTTGACACCACCACCATTCCAGAGGAAGGTACTCCTAATTTTGTCAATACGATTGATGACCCAGGTAGGAAGTCTATAAAAGGACATCCAATATGATGGAACAGCAGATAAGACAGATTTGACTAGCCCGAGACGACCGGCAGTGGAGAGAGAATGTGCCTTCCAACTCAACAGTCTCGATTCAATCCTGGAAATTAATGGGGACCAGTTAGATCGATGCAGCTTGGTTGGGCGAATAGGGATGCCGAGATAGCAAAGAGGGAAGTCTGAAAGGTTGCAATTGAGCAGCGACGAGATTGGAGGGCCGAGGTGGTTCGAGTTACCAAACATGATGACGAAACTCTTTTTGAAGTTGATGCAAAGGCCAGATATGAGCTCAAAAGAGTACAGGGCCACTTTCAAGCATTGGATGTATTCAATTCGGGGTGCGGCGAAGAGTAGTGTGTCGTCAGCAAACTGCAGATTAGAGACCGTCAACGAGGAATCCGGGAGTGAAATACCTGAAAAGAGGTTGCTGGAACTAGCAAGCTTGAGCATCCTATTAAAAACTTCGGCTACCAAGACAAAGATGAGTGGGGAGAGCGGGTTGCCTTGTCTCAGACCACGTGCCAACTTGATATGACCTCCTCAAGCACCGTTGATCGATATGGCCGAGAGGCTTGATGATAAAATGTGTTTGATCCAATTACACCAATTGGGGGGAAATCCCCTATGTCTCATGAGATCAAGAATGAAATTCCAATTAACTGAATCCAAAGCTTTGGAGAAATCAAGCTTCAGTAAAACTCCTAGGGTTGATGTTCGATGACAGAAGGAAATGATTTCCTAGGCTGATGCTGCATAGTCCATAATGTTTCTTCCGAGAATAAAGGCTGATTGTTCCATCCCGATTAGTGGAGCAATAACAGTCTGGAGGCGATTGGCGAGGACCTTGGTGATGATTTTAAAAGTTGTATTGAGAAGGCTGATGGGTCTGAAAGATGACAGGGAATTAGCACCAGGGGACATAGGAAGGAGGATGATACTAGCGTAGTTTAGACGAGAAATGGATGAAGGCTCAGAATGGAATTCTGCACACATATCAACAATATCACTTTTAACTGTGTCCCAGAAATGCTTGAAAAAGAATGGGCCGAAACCATCTAACAACCCATATTTTCATAATTAAAAATATTAAATTTAATAAGGTTTTGGGCTTTAGTATTGTCAGAAATTAAAATTTATGATTTATTAAATTGAATCTTATTAGATTTGAAATTTTGACTTTAAGATAAATCTTAAAACAAATAATTTAATGAGATAAAAACATATAATTGGCTAATATTGATTGAATGTAATTGACAACTATACTATGTTAACGTAATTTCAATCAATTCAAATAATAAAGGATAATAAGGAATAGAATAAATGATGTATAAATTGATGTAATCTTATGTTATTAATTGCAATTGGTTTTAATATGAAGTATGAAATCAATTATTTTGTACATAAATTTATTAACCTTTGTTTGTAAAGAATAAGTTAATAGATATAGATTATTAACGTATAACAATTGTTTCATTTATTTTCTTATTATTAAATCAGTTAGAAATTTATTTGGTAATTAATGGAGAATTAACGTAAATAAAATATTACAATTGATATAAGAATAAACGTTAACTGTTGAGTGGTGAGTGTAAAATTTATGTCAATCAATTGCATAAGAGAATAGTTGATTTAATAATTAGAATGTAAATCAAAATAAAAGGATTTGTTTGAAATTTAAATATATAATGAACAGGTTTTATTACATTTGTAATTAAATGATGGAATTAAATTAGTATATAGATATTGGGTTTAACATAGAAAATTGGATTTCAAAGGAAACAATTGGATTAATTATCTTCCCTGTATTAGGGTATGTTTTGAGATTTAATCATTGTAAGTAATAGTAATTATATCTTGCCACTAATAAGAGATAGAAGTAAATGGTAATTAATTAATGATATGTGCAACATATGTTTTATGTTAAAAATATAATGAGAATTTCATTGAGAAATATTACGTTCAAATTGTAAGCACTTAAATTTAGTACAAATATAATGATAATATGAAATTAATTGATAAAGAAATGATGTGGTTGTACGAAGTATCATTTCTGTGACTCTTTAATGGGATAATCTTTAAATATAAGTTGGTTTAACGAAAAGAACATTTATTATCAAATAAAATGGATCTTTCATTTGTGAATGTAGTTTTAGTTTCGTGAAGATAAATAACAGAATGATTGATTTAAAGGAAGAAATATAAGTATATTTGAAGGATTACAAGAGTGGAAAAATAATTTATTTAAGTAAGTTATTTATTTCTCTACTATATAAGCAACAAATTTATAAATGTGCTTAAATGACTAAAGGAAACAATTATTCTATTTTTCATCCATTTTAGTTGTCTGTTTTGAAATTTAACTTTATAAGTAACTGTAATTAATATAATTGAAATATTTCAATGAGAAGGGAAGAAAACGTTGACTGCAATTAATATATTTAGTAAAAGAAACGCATCTTTTGTGTTAAACAGAAAAGATGTTTTAATTGAAATAAAAGATCATTTTGGGAAAACCAAATTGAACGTTTTCATTTTTATGGTAAGTAATTTTATTTATTATGCATAGATAAAAAAATTAAATGCGTACAAATTTGAATATTATTTGAGTTAATGAAGTCAATTTGGTTATGTTTCACAAATTGAATTTCAAAAAGGTTGTGCGATGTACATGGTCCCTTCATTTCTTTTGTTATTAATTGTTGCATGTTTTGAGACGTATAAAAATAAAACTTTCATTTTGAACAAGAATGATTTCGGATGAAAAAATTGAATTTTAGAATAATATACACACACATACGCACATTAATATTCAAACTTTTAAATATATCAGAGGGTTCATGGTTGTGTAAATATCGTGGAATCAATTAGAAATTACTTTTTTTTGTTTTACAGTTGTACATTGATTACATAAGTTTATATTCATTTTTCCATTTTATGTATGGTTAAAATTTGTAAATGGGTTGCATTAATGCGACCATTACAGTAATTAAAAAGTAAAGTAAATCAATTTTATAGTGCATAGGTTGATATATATTCATTAATCAATAAAATTTGTTTGAGTAATGTAAATAAATATATATTGAATGTTTGGTTAATTGATTGGTTGATTGTTAATTGATTGATTGAGTTAATGTAGTGTGCACATATATTAGCATAAAACGAATGTTTTAATATGGAATTAAATAATGTAAATATATATACATTTGGGTTTATTGATATAAATTAATTGGAGCAAGTTTTGGAATGTGGACCCAAAAGGTTTGTTTATAGGAAATAGGTGGTCCCTTCATTTACTTTACATTTATTATCACCTTGCAATATTTCTCTTTTCGTTTTCAAGTAGTCTAATAATTAAACTACTCATTCATTTCTTATAAATTAATGGTTGCTTCATTTGATTTATTTATAATTAATAATTTCCAAATTCTTTTCATTTGTTTCTCCTTTATTCGTTTGCTCTTTTTAAATGCTTTACCTGAAGTTTTTTTCCTTTTCTGTTTTTGATTTTTAATGAGAACATCCAAATTAATATGCATGCCATCTAATTAGCCTTTACTATTTTCCGTTTCAAAAGTTTATTTTGCTTATGCATCATTAGTTCTTGTAGCTTCCTTTCATTCGCAATTCTGGAAGCTTCAAATTTAAAACGGAAGATTTAATTTTATCTTTATTGATATATTTATTCCTTTAATTTACATCTTTCAATACTACATTTTAGGGCTATTCATATTTTTACTTTATTTCAATTCCTAGTTTGTTTATATATACCTTATTAGCTTTTCATTTTTTTTCCATCTTCATTCCTGCACCCTCATTTCTAATCTCATCTTCTGTAGCTTCATTTTTCCAAATAAAATTTTCAACTCATTTCTTTTCACTCTTCACCTTCCTCATTCTCTTTTAATTTTTTTTTTCTTTTTCAAATCTCCTTCTTCTCTTTTTTTTTTGCGTCATTTTTATGCTTTTTTTTATTCTTCTTCAAATCTTCTTCTTCTTTTTCAAAGCTTCCTTTTCTTTTTTTTAATTCATCTTCTTCTTTAATTTTTTTTCTCTTTTAAACCTTCTCTTCTTTCCATGTCTTTTTCTTCAAATCCAGATTTATACAATCTTCTCTTCAAAACTTCCTATAAAAAAAAGATTAAGATAGCAAGGAAACAAAATAAAATGAGAAAGTAGTTGCAGATTCAAATCTGGCTGGAAAAGGGAAAGCAAAAAGGTGAGTGATTCAACCCACTCACGCAATACTAAAAATTCCATTGCAAGTTAAATAAAATATATGATGTGATATTTTTTTTTAGTTTGTTGATTTAAGTTCACATTTGAATTGATATTGAATCTGAATTGACATTTAATTTTGTATTGGAATTTAATTGATAGTTAAACCACGATATTGATAACTATTATATGTTGAAATATATTGGTTGATTTGGATGTTGTTTGAAATGGATGCTTATTAATTGATATGTTGAATGTATGGTTGTTTGTTTATTTTAATATGTCCCTGTTATCACCTTCTATATTATTGACATCATTTTAGTGGTCCTCTGAATCATTTTAGAATTGGATAATTAAGACAATTAAATTATGGGTTGAAATGATATATACCTATACAATTTCTTGAATTTGGATTATTTATTAAAACTGAATTATTTAAAAAGTTTATGTTATTAATTTAAACTTCGGATTTATTTTAAATAAAGTGGTTAAAATTGGTATTTCAAATTATTTGAAATCCCGTAAATTACTACACTCACGATGTACACTTGATAGGAGATGAAAAATCCCATAACCTCTTTGAAGCCATTGCACTCATATTTTTATTCGAGATTTATTTGACTTACATAAGAATTTTTAGTTCTGACTCGAGTGTATTGTTTTTCATTATGCTCGGGTCAGTCTGAGCTTTTTCAGTGTATTGAAGACCATTTTATTTTCTGGAGGACGAAGACGAAGATCAAGATTCAGTATATTATTGCTATTTATTATTACTATTCCACAGATTATTGTGTTCCGCTGCATTATATTTTAATTTCCTGATGTATGTATAACCTTGATTTGAATTGTAAAAGTATAATCAAATGTCATTTGTAAAACAGCTTCATGAACTGTTTATTTGATTATTATATTTTGTCATTCCGCTGCGAGATTATCTGTTTTATTTTTCCTTCTTTTCTATTATTTTCTTATTTACCCCATTAACAATCCTCCTGTGACGCCCCACCTCTATACCCACGCTAGCCAAGAACACTCCGGAGTAGTGCTGTCAACTAGCACGGAGAATGAGGCTGTTGAGGAGCGACCATCCATGTAATTGCTTATCACACGGTGGCTATAAATAATCTTCGGAAACAAACATAGAAATAATCATATCACAAATCAGTCACAGATATCCATATCACAAAGGCGGAAGAAGATATGAATATATAACTAACACATGAAAGTGTACATCAGAGTAGTGGTCAATAAGATCCACGATAATACAAAAGAATAGCAACACGTGCTATACAAAAGAATACAACTATGAGTCTATATCTCAAGTGTATACAACAAAAACTGCTAATCTAAACAGTTAGCCAAAAGTCAGAGTGATGAATCCCTGGGAAGAAGTCAAGCAGAAGCACCTGTAACATCTCGGTCTGACCCGAGTATTATTTAAGAAAATAATAAACGGATCAGTCTAGCTATAAATATCAGATGACATGATATAACATAAAAGATATGGCATAAACATAAACATCCATAACGACATACCACTATAAGTATGTAAATAATGATCAACAGAAGATCAATCAATAAGAGATAATCGATATCACAAGAATCTTCTCAAAGATTCGAAGGGGGCATCATACCCTAAACTTGTACTCATAACAAGTCAATGACATAAATTCCAGAAATCAACACGAGAAATCCAGAAATCATAAAAAGGGAAAGAGGCCTATCACATGACGGTCCGAAGACCAAGGGGAGCTACCCCGCATGTGTGAATGGAATCACACAGATTGAGGTCAAGACTAACCAAAAAGCAGAAAGGTATGTGTGAATGGAGTCACACAAGTGGTGTCTAGTCTAACCTTGCAATGAAAGAGACATCGCGCAATTGCTAGTCTAATTCATAAAGCGATCATCAAGATCAACGAGAAGTGTCAATTACACTAAGCTAGTAAATATAGAAGTTTAGCTTCATGTCCCATAACCACTTGCTTAACTTAAATATTTACGAACAAACTGTAAATCTTCACTAATAAAATTGTCACAAGAGGTTCAATCGAACAAGTCCAAGAATTAACCGACGAAGTGAACGCAAGCGTTTCATACCACTTGTTTTACTAAGTCGTTTAATTAGATTTCTCATCCGAGTGAGGTAAAGGCTTGTATATACTAATAAATTGGAAAACGGTTTAAGAAAAGAGCTTTGTTATTAAAAATAGAGTTGAAATTGTTTGTTAAAAGAGTTTTGATATTTACTACTAGTATTGAAACCTTTATATTATAAAGTGACAAAACACATAAGCAAGTGTAGAAACAATCAGTCACAAAGATCGCATACGGAGATGCGAATAAAATCCCAGGAAATCAGCTCAATGTTTTTCAGATAAGATCCCCTACGGAGGGGGGGTCCAGGGGGGTGGCAACCCCCCAAGGTGGGGGTGCGGGGGCAACGCCACCGCTTACGGGGTTCGACCTGCCCGGTCAGGTCGCGGGGGTCCAGGGGGCAGCGCCCCGACCAAAACGGTACGACCTAGTGAAGATAAAATGAGGTCTAACGACCTAACGACTCAAGGGTCCAACGACCTAACGACTCAAGGGTCATACGACCTAACGACTCAAGGGTCTACGACTCAGCGACTCAAGGGTCCAACGACTCAGCGACTCAAGGGTCCAACGACTCAGCGACTCAAGGGTCCAACGACTCAGCGACTCAAGGGTCCAACGACTCAGCGACTCAAGGGTGAACGACTCAGCGACTCAAGGGTCCAACGACTCAGCGACTCAAGGGTGAACGACTCAGCGACTCAAGGGTCCAACGACTCAGCGACTCAAGGGTCCAACGACTCAGCGACTCAAGGGTCCAACGACTCAGCGACTCAAGGGTCCAACGACTCAGCGACTCAAGGGTCCAACGACTCAGCGACTCAAGGGTGAACGACTCAGCGACTCAAGTGCAGAAAATTCAACAAAACGCTAAAAATTGGAGTTTTTTGCCAATCCAATCCAAACCAAATGCTAACATGCATGCAAAAATGATAGGGAATCATTCCCAACAGTCCAATATAGTTATAGGCTAGAATTGTGAGATAAAAATCTCACCTTTGCACTAAAATTTATGAAGATGAAGCTTGAAAGCAAGGAGAAGCAATCCAAAGCTTGAATCCAATATCTTCTACTTGAATTTGGAGTTGAATGATGGAGTTGCAATTGAATTTGAGCTTGGAGTTTTAATTTCCCATTCTCTTCACCATTAATGCCAAAGCTTGAGTTAGTTAGGAAATTTATGAAGAGTGAGGAGAAGAGGGTTGGAACTTGGGCTTAATAGGCTAAACTAACCCAAAGTCCAAAGCGGGAAAAGTTAGTGAAATTTCACTAACTCCAAACCTATCGATGTTTATACTTAAAAAGTTGTAAACGACATTTCGAACTCAATGGAAGTGGTCTCGAGTCCTAATTTGACCGTTTGCAAAAAGTAGTTTTTCGGACCAAAATTCGATTAACGATTTAATATTTAAATAAAAATATTTAAATGTAAACTCGATAAATATGCGGGTTGTTACACCTCCCTTTTGAATGGTTTGAACCAGACATGTTTGGTTTATTGTCGATTTAAATCGTCCGAAAAGGTGGATCATTACAGTTAGTATCAGAGCTTTGGCTCTAGGCAAAACTTAGCATATATGGTAAATTTATTTACAGAATCACTTTCGCTTGAGTTGAATCTCTTCCTTTTGACTCGATTTCCTTTGAATTTTGGAATGTCCCTCGGTTCCAAAATTCATTCTTTCTCTCCCTATTTATATTCGTTTGATTCCGGAGTATCCCATAACTCCACTGAATTATTTGTAAAGGGGGTGAAAACTCCTTTTCAATTGGCATTGACTCACCGAAGATTTTTGTATCCTCGGTTTACGATGCTGTTATATCTTGTTATGCCGAATTCTACATCTCTTGCGATCGAATGTCGAATTGCCTCAGAATTCTACACCGATCTAATTTTGGAATCACGGTTGACCGGTAGAGGCCGCCCGCGATTTATAGAAGTATATCGATCTTCTATTTGTATTTTAATTATCGCATCTTCGATCGAGTCTATCTTCGAATCAGAATTCTATTGATTTGAGTTCATCTAATTCAAATCTCTATCTTTGTTTAAAATCCATTCTTAAAATTACCCTCTGAAAATCGAGTATGTTTGCATTTTTGAAATATTTTTATATATCGAAATTATTATTTTGATAACTATGATTTTATTCTATACATAAAAGTGAAAATGTTTTCGATAAGGATTATATACCTATATATAAAACAAATAAGAAATGTTCTTCTATTTAAAAGGGTTTTGAAAGGATTTAAAATTTGAAAAAATATAAGAAATTGATTTATATAAAAATGATTTATAACTGAAGTGTTAAATTTTAAATTCGAGAATTGAATTCCGATGTTTTGAAATTGGTTTTAGGATTTTTGAAATTATATAATAATACGATTTGAAAGTATTTTATGAATAAGAAGTGTTTCAGATGACTCAAACGAGTTCCAATGATTTCAATGAAATTTCAAGGAAGTTTTAAGAAAATAGAAGTCCAGAACTCACTTTGTCGTTGGAAAATAATTTCGGTGATGAGTGCAGGCAGCATCGACATTAATTTTCGAGTTTCAGAGTGGGGGAGAGGCCACTCTAGTAGCTTTGCTATGCGAGTGATATTGTGAAACAAATTTTGATTTCAAATTCCGAAGAATAATTCGATGTTCGAAAAATATATGTATATATATTTAAAATGATTTAAAGGAAACCGGTATTCAGTCCTCGAGTTTCGTATTTGATTTGGTGTAATCCTATCGATTTATTGTTGATTTTCAAGTCTTGAATTTGGAAACTTGATTTCCCTAACTATTTTGAATGTTCGAACACTTCCAAATCGAGATTAAATTTTCAAAGCTAAAAAATTTCGAAGAGTATAAAATGTTTGATAAAGAATATAAATTTGGTTTTGAAATGTTTTGAAAAAAAATAGTTTTGAATAATGGTTTTCAGAAAGGTAAATTGGATATTTCAAATAGAAATAGATAGTTTAAAAGTTTTTAAAAAAAGGGATAATTATAAATTTGGAAACCATTTTGAGTATAATTGATTTTGGGAAAATATTTGGTTTTGAAATTAAATTGGAATTAAAAACCAGTACTTATATGGTGATTTTGGAAATGAATTTTTTTGACTTGAATTATTTTAATTTGGAAAATGGGATAATTTTCTAAACCTATTATTTTGGGACTTTGAAATTTAGATATTTAATTTGGAAGAAAATTTGGTGAAATCATATATGATTTTGAGACTGAATTGATATTGAAATGATTTGAAATTTGAGAACCTTATATTATTAAGCACTTGATTTGGGAGTGGTCGAACTTTTATAAAATGGATTGTATAAGTATGAAGTTGATTTGAAATCTATTGATTTGAAAGGTACTCAATTTGGAAAGAGATTTTATATAATCGAAGTCTATATAAGTATGATTTGATCTACTATTGATTTTGGAAGATATTCGATTTGGGAAAAATGGAATCCTATATATATGGACTTTATATAAGTACGATATTTGAAAGTGATTTGAAAAGGTACTATATGATATATATTTTCGAAGTAAAGATATGGAAAGTGCCTTCTGCTTGATATCCGCTTGTTGCCACATCGTGGATTCATTATATCGATATTATTCTATCTGATTTTTGGTTTTTCGGATGTAATACTCAAGTGTTCCCACTGTGGCGTAACCCATGGTTTTTTTTCTCTCGCGACTACATAGTGCAATTGCCTGGCTGAGTCTGGCCTAGGGGTACGGATTATTTCCTGGGGGATCCGGGCGTAACCATTGTGTATCCTGCAATCTGTGTAGGTCGCGAATAGTAGCGAAACTGCCTGGCTGAGACAGCCTAGGGGTACGGATTGTTTCCTGGGTGACCTAGGCGTAACCATTGTGTATCCTGCACTCTACTAGTCATCATGGCGTAACTGGCAGGGCTGAGAAAGCTTACGGATACGGATTGTCTCCTGGGGGATCCAGGCGTAACCATTGTGTATCTGCGAACCATGGTCGGACAAAGGTTTTGGTTTGGTTTTTTTGTTTGGTTTGTACTTTCCATATTTGGTTTAAAGGTTTTTCAAGTATTTTCACAAGGTGTTGAAACAAGTCTACTAAGTACTTGAATAATTCTAGCTTTGCGCCTGATCAACGCATGGCCCGAGTCTGCAAGAACGAGGATAAACTTGTTGAAACATCGAGATATAAAAGTATTTTCGAATGGAAAATTTATTTCGATATAATAGTATTTTATTATAAAAGTATTATTATAAAGGTATTTATTATAAAAATATTTTTCCCAACAAAGAAATTTTGAATTAATAGTTGAATTTTAAATTTTATGGTTTGATTTAACGATTCGTGCCCGATACTATTCTTTTGAATCTGCCTTATCTGCTCAGCTTTAGTTATTCACCTATATTCTGTTTCCAGAATCTACCTTTCTTTCCTTTTTGAATATAATCTTTAAAATATATTTTTTATTTATATACTACATGGTTTAATAGAAAATTATAAATATTTTGGAAGTTATTAATTAAATAAAAATATTTAAAGCAAATGATTATTGATTTATTAATAATGTTTGCAAAGTGTCTTGAGGTAAATTAACAAAATTATGAATTATGGCTTTAATGCTTTCAAATAACTCCTTGTAAATATAACTAATGATGTGAATAACTGTTTCCAAATAGTTTTCATATGTTTATAAAGGTGTCATTTAAACATATAAATGTTACTTATAAAGGGAGCAGGAAATTCTACAAATGGGTTTTGAAAATTTTTAAAGTACTAAAGATAACTGAATTGCAAATGAAGCTTTCAAATGAATATTGCAAATAAATTTATATAAGTTTCTTTGAATGTAGAATTTAAAGATATTATATAAATGGGAAAAATTTGATTAGCGAAGTTTATTTATAGCAATATACTTGACAAATAAATTTGAGTCCCTACGTTGGAAGTATAGTTTGAAATATTTACTTGATTTCAAAGTACTAATAGTAAAGTTTATAGGTTTATTTACTATTTAAATTTTGTATTAGAATATTCATTTTGAAACAAGTGTTTAAATTAATTACGAAGGTATGAAATTTTATACTTTGACTTAGAAATTTAATGTAAGATTGAGTATACTATTAGTTTCAGTTTAATAATATTGATTTTATACTTATTTTAAAAATAATGAGTCTAATAAATTTTTGGATTTAAGGAGCCCTATTTTAAAGCTTATTATAATGTTTGATATAAATTTCTAACATTGTTTTAGACTTTTGAAAAATCTTTGCATAATGCTTTGAGGATGTTTTAAATATATCTTATATTTTTACTAAGTGAACGTGGTTAAATGTTTTAACTAAATTTTTAGATATGTTGAAATATTTCTTTTCTCTTCAAGGGTAAATACCAAAAAACTTAAATTTGTATTCAATAACCGAATAGAGTTATTTTCAAATTTATATTAAATTTAAATATGTAAGTTAAATTTTTAATAAATTGATCAGTTTGAATAAAATATTTCAAACTCCTCGATTCCTTCTTGTTCCTTTTCGAGGACGAAAAAGTTTTGAGCGGGGGAGACTGTAACAACCCATATTTTGATAATTAAAAATATTAAATTTAATAAGGTTTTAGGCTTTAATATTGTCAGAAATTAAAATTTATGATTTATTAAATTGAATCTTATTAGATTTGAAATTTTGACTTTAAGATAAATCTTAAAACAAATAATTTAATGAGACAAAAACATATAATTGGCTAATATTGATTGAATGTAATTGACTACTATACTATCTTAATGTAATTTCAATCAATTTAAATAACAAAGGATAATAAGGAATAGAATAAATGATGTATAAATTGATGTAATCTTATGTTATTAATTGCAATTGGTTTTAATATGGAGTATGAAATCAATTATTTTGTACGTAAATTTATTAACCTTTGTTTGTAAAGAATAAATTAATAGATATAGATTATTAACGTCTAACCATTGTTTTATTTATTTTTTTATTATTAAATCGGTTAGAAATTTATTTGGTACTTAATGCAGAATTATAGTAACTAAAATATTACAATTGATATAAGAAGAAACGTTAACTGTTGAGTGGTGAGTGTAAAACTTATGTAAATCAATTGCATAAGAGATTAGTTGATTTAATAATAAGAATGTAAATCAAAATAAAAGGATTTGTTTAAATTTAAATATATAATGAACAGGTTTTATTACATTTGTAATTAAATGATGGAACTAAATTAGTATATAGATATTGGGTTTAACATAGAAAATTGGATTTCAAAGGAAACAATTGGATTAATTATCTTCCCTGTATTAGGGTATGTTTTTAGATTTAATCATTGTAAGTAAAAGTAATTATATCTTGCCACTAATAAGAGGTAGAAGTAAATGGTAATTAATTAATGATATGTGCAACATATGTTTTATGTTAAAAATATAATGAGAATTTCATTGAGAAATATTACGTTCAAATTGTAAGCACTTAAATTTGGTACAAATATAATGATAATATGAAATTAATTGATAAAGAAATGATGTGGTTGTACGAAGTATTATTTCTGTGACCTTTAATGGGATAATCTTTAAATATAAGTTGGTTTAATGAAAAGAACATTTATTATCAAATAAAATGGATCTTTCGTTTATGAATGTAGTTTTAATTTCATTAAGATAAAGAATAGAATGATTTATTTAAAGGAAGAAATATAAGTATATTTGAACCGTGTTTTAGCATATAGATGGATTACAAGAGTGGAAAAATAATTTACTTAAGTATGTTATTTATTTCTCTACTATATAAGCAACAAATTTATAAATGTGCTTAAGTGACTAAAGGAAACAATTATTCTATTTTTCATCCATTTTAGTTGTCTGTTTTGAAATTTAACTTTATAAGTGACTGTAATTAATACAATTGAAATATTTCAATGAGAAGGGAAGAAAACGTTGACCGCAATTAATATATTTAATAAAAGAAACGCATCTTTTGTGTTAAACAGAAAGGATGTTTTAATGGAAATAAAAGATCATTTTGGGAAAACCAAAATGAACTTTTTCATTTTTATGGTAAGTAATTTTATTTATTATGCATAGATAAAAAAATTAAATGCGTACAAATTTGAATATTATTTGAGTTAATGAAGTCAATTTGGTTATGTTTCACAAATTGAATTTCAAAAAGGTTGTGCGATGTACATGGTCCCTTCATTTCTTTTGTTATTAATTGTTGCATGTTTTGAGACATATAAAAATAAAACTTTCGTTTTGAGCAAGAATGATTTTGGATAAAAAAAATTGAATTTTAGAATAATACACACAGACGCACATTAATATTCAAACTTTTAAATATATCAGAGGGTTCATAGTTGTGTAAATATTGTGGAATCAATTAGAAATTACTTTTTTTTTGTTTTACAGTTGTACATTGATTACATAAGTTTATATTCATTTTTCCATTTTATATATGGTTAAAATGTGTAAATGGGTTGCATTAATGTGACCATTACAGTAAATAAAAAGTAAAGTAAATCAATTTTATAGTGCATAGGTTGATATATATTCATTAATTAATAAAATTTGTTTGAGTAACGTAAATAAATATATATTGAATATTTGATTAATTGATTGGTTGATTGTTAATTGATTGATTGAGTTAATGTAGTGTGCACACATATTAGCATAAAACGAATGTTTTAATATGGAATTAAATAATGTAAATATATGTATATTTGGGTTTATTGATATAAATTAATTGGAGCAAGTTTTGGAATGTGGACCCAAAAGGTTTGTTTATAGGAAATATGTGGTCCCTTTATTTGCTTTACATTTATTATCACCTTGCAATCTTTCTCTTTTCGTTTTCAAGTAGTCTAATAATTAAACTACTCATTCATTTCTTATAAATTAATGGTTGCTTCATTTGATTTATTCATAATTAATAATTTACACATTCTTTTCATTTGTTTCTCCTTTATTCGTTTTCTCTTTTTAAATGCTTTACCTGAAGTTTTTTTCCTTTTCTGTTTTTTTTCGTTTTTAACGCGAACATCCAAATTAATATGCATGCCATCTAATTAGCATTTGCTATTTTCCGTTTCAAAAGTTTATTTTGCTTATGCATCATTAGTTCTTGTAGCATCCTTTCTGTAAAAACCCGCATATTTATCGATTTTTATATTTAAATATTTTATCGATACTCGGAATTTAGTCCGAAAAGCTACTTTTTGCATACGGTCGAATTAGGAGTCGGGACCACTCCCATTGAGTTTAAAATGCCTTTTGCGACCTTTTTGACTATAAGCTTCGATATGTTTGGAGTAAGTTGATTTTTGCTACTTTTTCACTTAGGGCTTTGGTTTGGGCTGAGCCCAATAACCCCACTTATGTGTTCAGTCCCAACCACTTCTCCTCTTCATTACTTCATTACTAATTCCTAATATTCAAGCTTTCATAACAATGGAGAGTGAAAGAGGAAATTAAAACTCCAAGCCCTAGTTTTCTTTTGCAAATCAAACTCTAGCTCCAAACTAATATAAGAACCCATTGGTAAGCTTCTCTTCTTCTTCTCCAAGTCATTCTCTTATCAATTTCAGAAATCCCTAAACTTAACTTTGGGAATGTTCTTCTTTTAAAGCTTAGAATCAAGCTTCTTGAGTTGGATTTGAAGAGTGGTTGATTCTCCTTTGCTTTAGAGCTTCTTCTTCATTTGTTTGGGTTCAAATGTGAGATTTTTATCTCACATCTTAGTCTATAATTATCTTTGATTGTTAGGTATGAATTCCTAACACATATTCATGTGCATTTGATTTTGGTTTGAATTGGTTTGGTGTATATTCCAAATTTTGGTGTTTTGAAATCAAAATCTATGAAAATCCTTTTATGGATATCTTAACATGTTTTGGTGATGCATCGAAGAGCCATAAGGGCCGGGTAGTCGATAGGCATAAACCCCTAGTGCCATTGCTCGAATTCGGTAGCGAATTGGTTGGGATTGCACACCTTGTGCAAAGGCAGGGAAAACTGCCTTAGCTCCAGTCAGTCGACTGGATCTTTTGGTCAGTCGAATGGCTGAAGCTAATAGGCAGGGAGAAGACTTCCTGCAGAGCCTTGGGGGCTCTGTTTACTGCAGTCAGTCGACTGACTCACTGAGTTCAGTCGACTGACCTGCATCCCGAGAGTTTTTGGGACCGTGATCAATCGACTGAACTCAATGAGTCAGTCGACTGACCTGCTTCTATTTGTCTGCTATGCCTATTTGAGCCTAGTTTTGCTTGGTATCCAATTTATATCGATTCGTTTTGATTCCTAGTTGTGGTTATCACTTATTCGACTACGATGACTTCTATTTTGGAATTTTTTGGAAATATCCATTTTGATGGATTTGATATCGATTTCTTTGGATTTAATTCACGTCTTCGTATGTGAATTTTGGTGATTGATTATTTCTACAATCATTTTTGTGCTTTGTCACTTTAAAATATAAAGGTTTCTATACTAATAGAAAATATTCAAACTCTTTATCAAGAATTATTTAAACTCTATTTTCAATATCAAACTCGTTTATAAAACTGTTTTCCAACCTATTAGTATATACAAACCTTTACCTCACTCGTATGAGAAATCTAATTAAACGACTTAGTAAAACAAGTGGTATGAAACGCTTGCGTTTACTTCGTCGGTTAATTCTTGGACTCGTTCGATTGAAACTCTTGTGACAATTTTCTAGTGGAGATCTACAATTTGTTTGTAAATATTTAAGTTAAGCTAGTGGTTACGGGACATGAAGCTAAGCTCATATATTTACTAGCTTACTGTAATTGACACTTCTTGATGATCATGACGATCATTTTTGTGATTTAGACTAGCAATGTGCGATGTCTCTTTGTCTGCGAGGGAGACTAAACCCCGTTTTGTGGAGTTTCGACTAATATTGATGGGGTAGCGCCCCATGGTCTTCGGGCCGTTCGTGTGTCAAAAATTAATGGCTAGCTATCATGAGATAGCGTCTCGTTCGTGTGATACATATGTTGGTGAGTTTTCATGCTCCCGTTCGTGTGATAGGCCTCCCCCTTTTTATGATGTGTGGATTTCGTGTGCTGAATTCTGGAATTTATGCTTCACCAATTTTAGTGATTTTCATTGACATGATTTATCAATTTTTGTGCATTGGTGAATTCATGTGTCATTGACCTGTTGTGAATATAAGTTTTGGGTATGAAACCCTTTTTGGATCTTTGTGAAGACTCTTGTGGAAAAGGAACGATCTTTTGTTGATCATCATTTGCATGCTTATAGTAGTATGCCATTATGGATATTATATGTTTATGCCATATCTTTTACTTTATATCATGTCATCTGATATTTATAACTAAACTGATCGGTTTATTATTTTCTTATAAATAATACTCGGGTCAGACCGAGATGTTGCAGGTGCTTCTGCTTGACTTATCCCCTGGGATTCATTACTCTGACTTTTGGTTAACTACTTAGATTAGTAGTTTTTGTTGTATACATTTGAGACATAGACTCCATAATGTATACTTACTCTTTTGTGTAGTTCGTGTAACTATTCTTTTGTGATATTGTGGATCTTTTTAGACCACTACTCTGATGTACACTTCCTAGTGTAATATTCATATCTTTTTCCGCCTTTGTGATATGAATTATCTATGACTGATTTGTGTTATGCTTATTTCTATATTTGTTTCCGAAGATTATTATAGCCACTGTGTAGTGGCTTTGAGTTTGTGTCGGTATGTCGGATTTTCCCTCTAGAGAAAAGAAATGCATGTTATACTATCTGACATATCGATGCTCTCGCAAAGCAATTACATGGATGGTCGCTCCTCAACAGCCTTATTCTCCGTGCTAGTTGACAGCATTACTCCGTAGTATTCTTGGCTAGGGTGGGCATAGAGGTGGCGCGTCACAGGTTGGTATCAGAGCCAAACTTTGAAACAATATGGAATATTATAACAAGGATCATCGTCCTAAATCTTTCTTAGGAGTCATGCTTTAGGATTTTATTCGAGTCTTCGTACGGATTCATCCTATTTTCTTTATGATTCCTTGTTTTATCTATCAAGAATTGCTTGATATTTATCTTGAAAATAACGTTTTCTTCTTCTTTATTTCTTTCTTAAAGAAGAGAAATGGTTAGACCTGGTCGTCCCAGAGCTGTACCATCTAGTGCTACACCCCAAGATGTAGTTTTTATGACTACCCAGCAACTTCTTGACCTTGTAACGAATGCTCAAGCAGCTGGTTCTAATCCGGAACCTACTCACCCTAAATCTGGGTTTGCACGTTTGTGCAATGATTACACCAACCTGAGTGGGAAGCCATTTAAAGGTCCTGAAACTATTATTGAGGTACAGGCTTGGTTAAGGTCATGCGATCTAATCTTTTCTCGCATGAACCTCATTGATCTTCACCGAGTTCAGGTGGCTTCTAGCATGCTCCAAGAAAGAGCATTAGACTGGTACGAGCTTCTGATTGCTGAAATAAATGAAGCGGATCTCACATGGGAGAAATTCCGAGAGCGCTTCGAGTTAAAATTCGTACCATAAGCTGAGAAGGTTACTTTGGCTCGCTGTTTTATTGACCTTGTTCAAGGTGAATCTTCCGTGATTGACTATGTCGCGTCTTTTGAATCTCTCTCTAAATATGGAGTTGAGTACATCAACACCCCATTGAAGAAGAACCCAAGATTTGTTTACGGCTTAAACAAAAATCTTAAGAAGCCATTAATTCTAAAATTAGAAGTTCCTTTTGACCAACTCATTGATATCGCTCTTCGTCTTGAAGAGGCGGATAGGGAAAGTGATGTTGCAGTGGTGGGTTCCAAACCAAACTTCAACAACAAGAAGAGGCCAAACAAGTTCAAAGGTCCTTATCCCAATAAGAAAGGGAGGCAAGCAACTCCTGTTGCAAAGACCTTTTCCTCTGCTGAAGGGAAATGCTTTAACTGTGGTTCCAGAGACCATTTTGCAAACAAGTGTTCAAAGCCTCGTACTTGTCGCTATTGTAAAAGCCCGGACCATTTTATGCATATATGTCCCAAACTTCAAAATAGGAAGGAGGGAATGCTTAATGTTTCTCAAGCCCCTGGCAACACATCTCATGGTCAAGGTATATCTCATTCTATCCTTGATGGTATTATTATATTTCGTGATCAACCTATTCGAGTTCTTTTTGATAAAGGAGCATCCCATTCTTTTATATCTAAAGAGCTTGTTGATACCTTTTCTTTAAGTGTTGTTGCTTTAATGACTTCTTTGAGAATTGCGAATCCGATTGGTGGATCCGCAACAATCAGTTTATTGTGTAAAGATGTCGAGATTATTTTGTGTGATTTTTCTTTCCGAGCCAATTTGCATGTCATGCGTTATTTAGGCTTTGGAATGATTTTGGGAATGGATTGGCTTAACCGTTATGAAGCTCATATCCTATGTCCTGAGCGGACTATTCATCTTCGACATCCTCTATCTGTTAAGCAGATTTCTATTAATCTTAAAGATTCGGATTCCAGCTTGGTTGCATCTTTATATTCTTTAAATCCTCGTGATGACGATAATGATGACGAGGAAGATATAATTCCTCTTATTCATGTTGTTCGTGAATTTTCCGACATATTTGAGCCCGTTTTAGGATTACCACCTAAGCGAGCAATCGAGTTCAGAATTAATCTTATCCCTGGAGCTCAACCTATTACTCGTCCTCCTTATCGTATGTCCAATAAGGAAAATGAGGAGATGCGCAAACAATTATCTGAATTGGAGACGAAGCAATTTATTCGCTCTAGTTCCTCGCCTTGGGGAGCTTCAGCTATTTTTGTGAAGAAATCCGATGGAACACTTAGGCTTTACGTTGACTACCGCAAGCTTAATGATCTTACTATTAAAAATAAATATCTTTTACCTCGGATTGATGATCTATTCGATCAACTTAGTGGTGCTAGAGTCTTTTCACAATTGGACTTGGCTACCGGTTTCCATCAGCTTCGTATTGCAGAGGATAACATTCCTTTGACATCGTTCCGTACCCGTTATGGATCTTATGAATGGCTTGTTATGCCATTTGGTTTAACGAATGCCCCGGCCTATTTCGTTGACCTAATGAATCGAGTTTTCAAAGACCTCCTCGATCGATTTGTTCTCATCTTTATTGATGATATTCTTGTGTATTCAAAAACCGAGGAGGAACATGAGAAGCATCTTCAGATTGTGTTGGAAACTCTTAGGAGTAATCAACTGAAAGCAAAATTTTCTAAATTCCATTTTTGGCAATCTCGTGTAAAATTTCTCGATCATATTATTTCCGAATCCGGAATTTCCGTGGATCCTTCAAAGATTGAAGCGATTCAAAATTGGAAGAAACCGAAGAGTGTGACGGAGATTCGCAATTTCCTTGGATTGGCGGGTTATTACCGCCGTTTTATCAAAGACTTTTCAAAGATTGCCATGCCTCTCACTAGCTTAACGAAGAAAGGTGTAAAATTACATTTGGTCGGACGAATGTGAAACTTCTTTTCACAAACTAAAGGAACTTCTTTCTGATGCTCCTATTCTTGTTATTCCCGAGGGGAATCAAGATTTTGTTGTTTATACTGATGCTAGTCGCGTTGGTTTGGATGCCGTTCTTATGCAAAAAGAACGTGTTATTGCTTATGCTTCTAGGCAATTAAAGCCAGCTGAGACTAGATATGCCACTCATGATTTAGAGCTCGCGGCTATTGTTTTTGCTCTTCGGATTTGGCGTCATTATCTTTTAAGAGAGAAATTTGTTCTTTATACGGATCATAAGTCTTTGAAATATTTATTCACTCAAAAGGAACTTAATTTGCGTCAACAACATTGGCTCGAGTTCCTTGCTCCTTATGGTCTTGATATTCTTTATACCCCCGGTAAGGGTAATCGTGTCGCCGATGCTCTTAGCCGTAAACAACAAGTTGTTGTTTCTATGATGATATCTGAATGGAACGATCTTGAGATCTTATCCACTTGTGAGATTCGAGACCGCGTATCCGATTTATGCTCATCAATTGTTTTATGTAGCCTTGAGGCTCGTCCTTCTCATTTAGACCGCATTCTTGAAGCTGAAACGCTAGATCCCGACTTGGCTCTTCTTGGCCAAAATATTAAGGATAAAATTGATATTGAAGGTTTGAAAGACTTTGATATTGATTCTCGTGGCGGCATTCGGAGATTTGGTAGACTTATCGTGCCAAATATTAGTTATCTTCGTAAAGATGTTTTAGAAGATTCTCATCGTTCTAAATTTACCATTCATCCCGGAAGTAGTAAAATGTACGCGGATATGAAGCGACTTTATTATTGGAAGGGAATGAAACTTGACATCGCTAACTTTGTTAAGCGTTGCATGACTTGCCAACTCGTTAAGGCCGAACATCAAAAGCCCCGTGGATTATTGCAACCTTTAGAAATTCCAATTTGGAAGTGGGACCAAATTTCCATGGATTTTATAGATGGCCTTCCCCGTTCTCGATCAGTTCATGATAGCTTATGGGTAATTGTTGATAGACTTACTAAATCCGCCCATTTTATTCCCGTTCGGTCTAACCGAACCGTTCCTCTTTTGGCCAAGCTCTTTGTTAAAGAGATTGTTAAATTACATGGGGTTCCTACTTCTATTGTTAGTGATCGTGATCCATTGTTTACTAGTGGATTTTGGAAGAGTCTTCAAAAAGCTTTAGGAACGAAGCTTAATTTTAGCACCGCTTATCATCCTCAGTCCGATGGACAAACCGAGCGTGTGAATCAAACTCTTGAAGATCTTCTTCGTGCATGTGTTCTTAATTTTGGTGGAAGTTGGGAAGATCATATTTCACTTGTTGAATTTTCCTATAATAATAGCTTCCAATCTAGTATTGGTATGGCACCTTTCGAGGCACTCTATGGAAGGCCATGCCGATCTCCTTCTTGTTGGCTTGAGGCCGGTGAGAAGCTGGTTTTAGGTCCAAACTTTATTCATGATTCCACAGAAAAGATTGAACTTATTCGACATAGGATGAAGCAAGCCCAGAGTAGACAAAAATCCTATGCCGATAACCGGAGAAGGAAGTTAGAATTTTCTGTGGGAGATCTTGTGTTCGTTCGTGTTTCACCTATGAAAGGTGTTGTACGTTTCAGTCGATCGGGAAATTGGCGCCTCGATATATTGGGCCATTTTCTATCACTGAACGTATTGGTTCCATGGCTTATCGCCTATCATTACCGGCTCAGTTTTCTGCCATACATGACGTGTTTCACGTTTCTCAATTACGGAAATATCTTCGAGATTCCGATTCTATTCTTGAGCTCGGTGTTGTGGAAGAGATTGAAGTTTCGCCTAATTTAACTTATGAGCAACATCTTATTCGTATCATTGCTTCGGAAGTCAAATGACTTCGAAATAAAGATGTTCCGCTTGTTAAAGTTCAATGGTCTTCAAATCCTAAGGATTGTTCTTGGGAATCTAGAGAGTTCATCGAGCGAACACATCCGGACTTACTTTCTCGTGCTCTTTGAGGTGAACTTCTTATTTCAAACTTCTTTTGTGTTGAATATGCTTTTATGGTTGTTACTATATATCTTCTTCTTAAATATTGCGAGTACGCAATTTCTTTAAGGAGGGGAGTCTGTAACAACCCGCATATTTATCGATTTTTATATTTAAATATTTTATCGATACTCGAAATTTAGTCCGAAAAGCTACTTTTTGCATACGGTCGAATTAGGACTCGGGACCACTCCCATTGAGTTTAAAATGCCGTTTACGACCATTTTGAGTATAAGCTTCGATATGTTTGGAGTAAGTTGATTTTTGCTACTTTTTCACTTAGGGCTTTGGTTTGGGCTGAGCCCAATAACCCCACTTATGTGTTCAGTCCCAACCCCTTCTCCTCTTCATTACTTCATTTCTAATTCCTAATATTCAAGCTTTCATAACAATGGAGAGTGGAAGAGGAAATTAAAACTCCAAGCCCTTGTTTTCTTTTGCAAATCAAACTGTAGCTCCAAACTAATAGAAGAACCCATTGGTAAGCTTCTCTTCTTCTTCTCCAACTCATTCTCTTATCAATTTCAGAAATCCCTAAACCTAACTTTGGGAATGTTCTTCTTTTAAAGCTTAGAATCAAGCTTCTTGAATTGGATTTGAAGAGCGGTTGATTCTCCTTTGCTTTATAGCTTCTTCTTCATTTGTTTGGGTTCAAATGTGAGATTTTTATCTCACATCTTAGTCTATAATTATCTTTGATTGTTAGGTATGAATTCCTAACACATATTCATGTGCATTTGATTTTGGTTTGAATTGGTTTGGTGTATATTCCAATTTTTGGTGTTTTGAAATCAAAATCTATGAAAATCCTTTTATGGATATCTTAACATGTTTTGGTGATGCATCGAAGAGCCATATGGGCCGGGTAGTCGATTGGCATAAACCCCTAGCGCCATTGCTCGAATTCGGTTGTGAATTGGTTGGGATTGCACACCTTATGCAAAGGCAGGGAAAACTGCCTTAGCTCCAGTCAGTCGACTGGATCTTTTGGTCAGGCGACTGGCTGAAGCTAATAGACAGGGAGAAGACTTCCTGCAGAGCCTTGGGGGCTCTGTTTACTGCAGTCAGTCGACTGACTCACTGAGTTCAGTCGACTGACCTGCATCCCGAGAGTTTTTGGGACTGTGATCAGTCGACCGAACTCAGTGAGTCAGTCGACTGACCTGCTTCTATTTGTCTGCTATGCCTATTTGAGCCTAGTTTTGCTTGGTATCCAATTTATATCGATTCGTTTTGATTCCTAGTTGTGGTTATCACTTATTCGACTACGATGACTTCTATTTTGGAATTTTTTGGAAATATCCATTTTGATGGATTTGATATCGATTTCTTTGGAATTAATTCACGTCTTCGTATGTGAATTTTGGTGATTGATTATTTCTACAATCATTTTTGTGCTTTGTCACTTTAAAATATAAAGGTTTCTATACTAGTAGAAAATATTCATACTCTTTATCAAGAATTATTTAAACTCTATTTTCAATATCAAACTCGTTTATAAAACCATTTTCCAACCTATTAGTACATACAAACCTTTACCTCACTCGTATGAGAAATCTAATTAAACGACTTAGTAAAACAAGTGGTATGAAACGCTTGCGTTTACTTCGTCGGTTAATTCTTGGACTCGTTCGATTGAAACTCTTGTGACAATTTTCTAGTGGAGATCTACAATTTGTTCGTAAATATTTAAGTTAAGCTAGTGGTTATGGGACATGAAGCTAAGCTCATATATTTACTAGCTTACTGTAATTGACACTTCTTGATGATCATGACGATCATTTTTGTGATTTAGACTAGCAATGTGCGATGTCTCTTTGTCTGCGAGGGAGATTAAACCCCGTTTTGTGGAGTTTCGACTCACATTGATGGGGTAACGCCCCATGGTTTTCGGGCCGTTCGTGTGTCAAAAATTAATGGCTAGCTACCATGAGATAGCGTCTCGTTCGTGTGATACATATGTTGGTGAGTTTTCATGCTCCCGTTCGTGTGATAGGCCTCCCCCTTTTTATGATTTCTGGATTTCCTGTGCTGAATTCTGGAATTTATGCTTCACCAATTTTAGTGATTTTCATTGATATGATTTATCAATTTTGGTGCATTGGTGAATTCGTGTGTCATTGACCTGTTGTGAATACAAGTTTTGGGTATGAAACCCTTTTTGGATCTTTTTGATGATTCTTGTGGAAAAGGAACAATCTTTTGTTGATCATCATTTGCATGCTTATAGTAGTATGCCATTATGGATATTATATGTTTATGCCATATCTTTTACTTTATATCATGTCATCTGATATTTATAACTAGACTGATCCATTTATTATTTTCTTATAAATAATACTCGGGTCAGACCGAGATGTTACAGGTGCTTCTGCTTGACTTATCCCCTAGGATTCATTACTCTGACTTTTGGTTAACTACTTAGATTAGTATTTTTTGTTGTATAGAATCCATAATGTATACTTACTCTTTTGTGTAGTTCGTGTAACTATTCTTTTGTGATATTGTGGATCTTTTTAGACCACTACTTTGACGTACACTTCCTAGTGTAATATTCATATCTATTTCCGCCTTTGTGATATGAATTATCTGTGACGGATTTGTGTTATGCTTATTTCTATATTTGTTTCCGAAGATTATTATAGCCACTATGTAGTAGCTTTGATTTTGTGTCGGTATGTCGGATTTTCCCTCTCGAGAAAAGAAATACATGTTATACTATCTGACATATCGATGCTCTCGCAAAGCAATTACACGGATGGTCGCTCCTCAACAGCCTTAGTCTCCGTGCTAGTTGACAGCATTACTCCGTAGTGTTCTTGGCTAGCGTGGGCATAGAGGTGGGGTGTCACACTTTCATTCGCAATTCTGGAAGCTTCAAATTTAAAACGGAAGATTTAATTTTATCTTTATTGATATATTTATTCCTTTAGTTTACATCTTTCAATACTACATTTTAGGGCTATTCATATTTTTACTTTATTTCAATTCCTAGTTTGTTTATATATACCTTATTAGCTTTTCATTTTTTCCATCTTCATTCCTGTAGCCTCATTTCTAATCTCATCTTCTGTAGCTTCATTTTTCCAAATAAAATTTTCATCTCATTTCTTTTCACTCTTCACCTTCCTCATTCCCTTTTCATTTTTTTTTTCTTTTTTAAATCTCCTTCTTCTCTTTTTTTTGCGTCATTTTTATGCTTTTTTTATTCTTCTTCAAATCTTCTTCTTCTTTTTCAAAGCTTCCTTTTTTTTTAATTCATCTTCTTCTTTAATTTTTTTTTCTTTTAAACCTCTTCTTTCCATGTCTTTTTCTTCAAATCCAGATTTATACAATCTTCTCTTCAAAATTTCCTATAAAAAAAGATTAAGATAGCAAGGAAACAAAATAAAATGAGAAAGTAGTTGCAGATCCAAATCTAGCTAGAAAAGGGAAAGCAAAAAGGTGAGTGATTCAACCCACTCACGCAATACTAAAAATTCCATTACAAGTAAATAAAATATATGATGTGATATATAATTTTTTTTTTTAGTTTGTTGATTTATGTTCACATTTGAATTGATATTGAATCTGAATTGACATTTAATTTTATATTGGGATTTAATTGATAGTTAAACCATGATATTGATAACTATTATATGTTGAAATATATTGCTTGATTTGGATATTGTTTGAAATGGATGCTTATTGATTGATATGTTGGATGTATGGTTGTTTGTTTATTGTAATATGTCCCTATTATCACCTTCTATATTATTGACATCATTTTAGTGGTCCTCTGAATCATTTTAGAATTGGATAATTAAGACAATTAAATTATGGGTTGAAATGATATATACCCATACAATTTCTTGAATTTGGATTATTTATTAAAACTGAATTATTTAAAAAGTTTGTGTTATTAATTTAAACTTCGTATTTATTTTAAATAAAGTGGTTAAAATTGGTATTTCAAATTATTTGAAATCCCGTAAATTACTACACTCACGATGTACACTTGATAGGAGATGAAAAATCCCATAACCTCTCTGAAGCCATTGCACTCATATTTTTATTTGAGATTGATTTGACTTACATAAGAATTTTTAGTTCTGACTCGAATGTATTGTTTTTCATTATGCTCGGGTCAGTCTGAGCTTTTTCAGTGTATTGAAGACCATTTTATTTTCTGGAGGACGAAGACGAAGATGAAGATTCAGTATATTATTGCTATTTATTATTACTATTCCCCAGCTTATTGTGTTCCGCTGCATTATATTTTAATTTTCTGATGTATGTATAACCTTGATTTGAATTGTAAAAGTATAATCAAATGTCATTTGTAAAACAGCTTCATGAACTATTTATTTGATTATTATATTTTGTCATTCCGTTGCGAGATTCTCTGTTTTATTTTTCCTTCTTTTCTTTTATTTTCTTATTTACCCATTAATAATCCTCCCTTTTGAATGGTTTGAACCAGACATGTGTGGTTTATTGTCGATTTAAATCGTCCAAAAAGTTGGATCATTACAAACATACTCTTCAGAGCGGCCCATATTTCTTCTTCTGTGAATGGATGGTCAATAGGGATGAGGGAAGGGGAAGGATAAAGGCATGACCAATCAATGACCGGAAGTGCTGAGGATGGGCTATTAAGGATATTTCTGTAATAATTCATGAACAATCGGAGATGATCAGAAAGGTCAGAGTAAGAAGTGTTGTTATGAACGATTTCCAAGATTGAGATGGATCTACGGTGGCCGCTGGCCAGACGGTGAAAGTAGGAGGCGTTTTTGTCCCCTGCCTCCAGCCAATTAGCTTTATAACGCTGTTTCCAGCCTAACTCTTCTTTCTTAACCAACCTATCCAGCTCTTTTTTAAGGCCATTCAATTGCGACCGCTCCATGTCGGAAAGCGAACGAGATTCCTCAATAATGTTAAGATCTAAGATCTCATGTTGGGTGGAAGAGATGCGTGAGCGAAGGGACCCCCAAACGGATCTGGCCCAAGGTCTGATAATTTTCCTAAGAGAGCGGAGTTTGAAAACAATTCTGGCGGATGCTGATTGGATTTGTGTAGGCTGGGACCAAGCTTGCTTGATGAAGGCGTTGAAGGACGGCTCCAGAAGCCAGAGGCGTTCGAATCTGAAGGGACGCTTGATGTTGGGCAAGGAACCGGTATCAAATATAAGAGGGCAGTGATCCGAGATAGTCATAGCCAGTCCAGTGACCAATGAAAGCGGATGAAGGTCATCCCAGGCTGAATTGAAAAGAAATCTGTCTTGTTTTGCTAAGGCATGTTCGGCTCTACGGTTAGACCAGGTGAAGAGGCGATTGCAGATAGGAGGGTCAATGAGGGAACATTCGTTGATGAAGGAATTGAATGAGTCCGAGTCTAGTGAGTTAAGTCCCGAATTACGCTCCTCAGGGGATCAAGTTGTATTGAAATCACCTCCAACTATCCAGGGTCCATTGAGATAAGAGGCGAAGGAGAAGCAGTTGGCCCAGAGAACATTTCTCTCGTGACTGTTATGAGGATCATAGATGTTAGTGAAAAAATATATTCTACCTGATTGAATGTGGCGGAGAATTACATGTAAGGCCGAAGGATGAACCATGGTATGACAGTGGGCCCAAACAACTTCATTCCATGCAGTAATGATACCTCCTCTAGAGCCAGAAGCATTAATATTGGCCCAACCCGATAGTGTGGGCCCCTCATGTGTTGAATGAGAGATTGAGGTGGGTCTATTGATTTAGATTCTTGAATAAAAAGAATGTCTGCTTTATGGGGGGATAAAATGAGACTAACAGCATATCTTTTATATGGGTCCCTCAAATCCCGAACATTCCAAGAAATTAGTTTCATTGGGAAAGGGACAAACGCTCAGATTCAAGTGCATGCATGGCTGTGTAATGCTCATCACTCAAACACACATTCATACAGTGCGCTATTTTTTTTATTTAGACTCTTATTAGCTGAGGAAAAAATAACAGTTTTATAGAAACTACCAGGGAGGGAAGCCGCCCTGCTTATTCTAGAGCTGCGACGAACGGTTGCTGGATTAAGTAGTGGAGACCTCAGGCGAGGCAGCAGAGAAGCCGGTTGATCAACCCTATCATTTACTAAAATTGGGGGATAATGGCTTGTGACTGGAGACCGACAATGGGAGGTGAGGATAAGTCAGGATTTACTGGGTTGACCTGCTGCACTTCAGTCCAAGCGTCCCAGCGTTGAGAGCCAAACCCTCCCGGGTTAGTGACGGGAAAATGGGCATCTGATGGAGGCGCAGGGGATATGTCTGGGTCATAAAACATCGCATCAAATCTGACTTCATCTGGGTCGTCTGATAGAATAGGTTCATCAAAACGTCTGAAATCCATATCGTAGTCCCCTCCCAGGAACATCAATTCTGGCCGACGAGTTGGGTGAGCACGGTCCCACTTTTCCACAATGAGGAGATGATCCTCGTTGTTTAAGTGCGCGACGAATGAGCTTGGTGTACTAACCCTCTTGAAGAACTGCATCTTGGCATAAAGGAACCGATGATCAAAATTTGCCCAGTCACAATCATCGAAGGCGATGAAACGACCCAAAGAGCTTAGAGCATTACTGACTACCATCGAGTTGTTTTGAAGAAATTCGGGAAAACCTTTAATCCGAGCCCACTCTGGCGGTTCAAGATCGGTAGCTTGGTGCTCCAAATCTGACCACCGCTGTATGAGAACCGAGCCTCCAGGTTTCGATAAGGTTCTCCGGAGGAGAATTTGATCACGAATCGAGGTGGTAGGGCAGCAAAAGATGAAATTGTTGTCGGATAGAATCCAAAGTGGCCATTCATGGTGGTGGAAGTATGTAGAGAGAATAAGGTGGAGGGATTCGATGGACCAAAAACCATCGATAATTGTGGCAGTGAGATATAAGGAAGAGTCGGCCATGGAGAATCTTTGTGAGGAACGAAATTTAGAATGAGGATGGTTGGAATGTGGACAGGGGGAGGGGATCGAGGTGACTGTTGTAATTGAGTAGTGCCTCGATTCTTGGGTGAGAAATATGTGGGTGGGGTCCTTACCTCGTTTGTTGGACTGCTTCTGGATTTGTCTTTAATCCCATCGGCTGAAGTATTTCTAAGTGCAGAAGAGTAATTATGTGTTTTCTTGGAACAGTGCGACCATGCATGCCCAAAGAAACCACAAAGATAACAGATATTTGGATCCCTACAATTTCTTGCCACGTGTCCCAGACCGGCACACCTGAGATAGCGGCCTTTCAGCTTCAGAAATTCAATAGTGGAGAGAGCATTTGTGAATTTAGGTAAGATATTACGGCGGCGCTGATATACAGGAGGCTTGACAGAGACCGGGGAGGTGGAGCTCAATACTTAAGCGTAGGATTTCGTGGTAGGGGGGAATGGGAGAAGGAGAAGGAAGGAGAGGTTCCGCTGGCAGGGATTCATAAGACTCGGGGTTCGGGGAGCCAGTACGCCTTGAGCGATTATGCGGAATTGGTTGAAAGTGAGGGCTGATAGGAGACTGGGAACAGAACATAGATCTGTATTTGCCGAGGATGAAGGAGAAAGGGGGAGGAGGCGGAGGAGTACGCTTACGTATGGAATAAAGACGGGGCGGACTAGGACGGGAGGAGGCTGCCATTAGACAAGCACCTTTGTCCAAGTGGTTAATTGATTTGGCTTTGGTGCACGATGTCACAAGTTCGAAACTTGCTTTCGAACGTTTATTTGACATGGGATATGTTGTCCCAATGATTTGTTGATATAAAGTTTATCCCAATAAAGTTATCATGCATTGGCGAATATGATAAAATCCTAGTGGCTTTGATAAAGTTTTCAAAAGATTCTTGAAAAATTAATAGTAATTACATTAAAATTATTTGAAGGTATAAATATTTTGAAAAGGAAGCTGAGAGTAAGATTTTTCTTTGGACAGTTTGGGGAATGAGTCTCGATCAGTTTTGTGATGATCTGAATAATCTTCTAAGTGAGAATTGAATGTTTGCTTAGGTGGATGTGCTAGTGCACTTAGTAAATTATTCTCTTTGTCATTATACTATCGAAACGAGTTCGAATCTGAATGAATCCAAAGCCAATGAATGATAAATATTTTGTTAAAACTATTTATTCTGAAACGTATATATAGTACTGTTTCAAAATGGCATTTGAAAAGAAGAAGTGTTTTTATAATTAACTAGTTCGATTGACTTGAAAGTGACTAAAAAAGGGCAGGAGATATGTTCGGGTGGTAGATACTTCTCTCGAGTATTACCCTTCATGGTAAAGGGATATATGATACAATTCAATATTGCATACTTCCTTGGCATCATTTAGGAGCTACTCGGGCTACACGTATATTTTAATGGGCTAAAAATAAAGCATCATTTCAAAAGATTTTGAAATGAAAATCAGGTATTTAGCTCTTAAGTTTCCATAACATAAAGGTATTTTGATTTAGAATGGAACGATAAATGAAGTTTTAAAATTGAATTAATTTATTAATAAGTAGTTTTATTAAATAGTGTCTTTTGTGTTTTAACACCTAGGAGTTAAATTTTCTTTGATGTTATGCGGGCCATTTAATAAACATTTTTAACTTAGAGGTGTCTAAGAAAAAGTAGACTCTAATACGGAGTTAGGATATCAGCATCGTACTCTTCTTAACTACTTACCAGACCGATTGGGTAAAGAGGTTGTATTGGTCGGCTCAATTTTAAGACCCAAATTATTCTAGACCTACATCTAACTAATTAAAAGTGGAATTAAAAATATAATGTTTTGTATTTACTCTTAGGATGTAGTAGGGTATTATACAAGTTAATAGATTAAAATGATTTTATGAGGGTTTCATAAAGCTAATCATTTTAAATTGTTTCGAACCAAAGTCGGAATTTTGTGAAATGTTTTCATAGATATTTTTTGGAGGGTAAAGGTAATTAGGTAGCAAAACCCTTAAGATAAGCATGTAATTTGTATGTAGATCCTTTATCTTTTCCACATAATTCTTGATCCAAGAGTCAAGTACATGACTTGAGCTATTTCACACCATTCCAAATAAGAGTTTATCACGATTTTTGACAATGAATACTTGGTGAGGGTTCTTAATATGGAACCAAAGTTTTCTATCATAGTATATGGATATGTAAGAAGAATGAAGGTTTCTAATTAAGAAGCCTGATCATAGTTTGCAGTATGGAGTCGAGCGAGGGATACTAGTTCGGAAGTAAAGCTTTGTCTATATGTGAGTGACCAAATCAGATTTTGCATGGGAATGATCTATATACATCATTGTTTGCGTCAAAATTGGTCGCAAACACCCAATTATCGATGAAAGCACCCATTTACAACCACAGATCATAGATAATAAGCATGTAGAGTATTAAAAATGAAGAACACTTAGAAAATTAAGAAGAAAGCAGTAAAGAACATAGAATTTATAGTGCTTCGTTAATCCGGCCTATGTTCACTTTGAATTTGATGATTTTATTGATGTATCCTGTTGATTACAACGAGTTACAGCTGATTACAATAGCAAAATTCGAGTACAATAATGAATTCGACGGAGTCTGGACGTGGAAGAACCAAAAGTCCCTTTTCTGTAGACTCTAGGATGCTAGTGTAGGCGGCAAATATCTCGTTTAGATCTCGGGAGACCTCTTCTGCCATGCATGCGGGCCCAAGCGATCGATCCCATGTGATTTTGACCCGAACCGTGATCGATACGAATGAATTTCATATCGATCAAGATTTAGCCCAATCGAGTCGAAATCGAGCATGAACATTCTTTAGGTTGTACGTAAGCTCCAGTGAAAATTTCGTAGCATTTGGACTTGTAGATTGTGAGATATGATGGATGCAAGTTCGTGTTTTTCGAAGGCTGTCTCCTTCGTATCGATCGCTATAACACTGTTTGCACTCGATCGCTGTTGCACTGTTCGCTCACAGCTGCACTGTTCACACTCGATCGCTGGTACACTGTTCGCACTCGATCGTTGTTGCACTATTTGTACTCGATCGTTGTTGCACTGTTCGCACTCGATCGCTGTTTTCATATCGGTCGCTGCTGTACTGTTTGTATTGGTCACTATTGCGTTGATGGATACGAATAGTGGAGTCTTGATGGATACAAACAGTGAAGGCTTGATGGATGTGAATAGTGGAGGCTTGATGGATACGAACAATAGAGGATCGATGGATATGAACAGTAGGGGATCGATGGATACAAACAGTAGGCGATTGATGGGTACAAACAGTTGGTTGTAGAATTGCATCGATCATAGCTTGAGTAAATGAACTCCAATCGACCTGAAATTTGAAATGTAGCCTCTTCCAGCCTTGATCATCATTCCCGTCTTGATTGGAGCCCGATCAAATTTTGACGACAATGATTATAGCCTTGTTTTCAATCGATCTCTGATCTTGACATCCATCCTTTCCAGCTAATTTGTTGGTATCCCGGCCTTGGCCAAAAGGCGGGATAACATTTTCCCTCCAAAACATGCCTTATAGTATTAAGGTGTGTTTTGAAAAGCTTCGAGTCCGACATTCGAAGTGCATGTTTCATCCATAGGCATATCATCCGATTCTTAGTCCAATCCATTATCAAGCCATCCTATCTGAGTGCCACAGCCATATCCTGATCCAAATCCACGACTACTTCGAGTCAATGTCCAATTCTGAATCCAATAACCAAATCCTAAACAAATTCCAAAGCTATCCGAGTCCATCAACCAGCTCTGATCTATTCATATCCAATATCCAACAGCCAAATCCATAACATTTCTGGGTTGGCATCCAAATTCGAGACCGCTCTGAGTCCTTTTCCAAATCCACGACCTCCCCGGGTCCATTCATCCCAAGCTGGAATCCAAATCCATGACCTCTTCGGGTTTGACTTTAAATCCATAGACCTCGTCGGGTCGCGTTATCCTGCTCTGACCCCGACTCTCTGGCCTTGGCTCTCCGGTCAAGGATTTTTTATGTTCACCGGCCTAGGCTTTCCGACCAAGGACTTTTGTATGCTTCGGCCTCGGCTCTCCGGCCAAGGACTTTTATATTCTTCGGCCTCGGATCTCTGACCAAGGACTTTTATATCCACCGGCCTCGGCTCTCCGGCCAAGGACTACGATATTCTCCGACCTCGGCTCTCCGGCCAATGACTCTGATATTCTCTGGCTTCGGCTCTCTGGCCAAGGACTTTGATATTCTCCAGCATCGGCTCTCTGGCTAAGGACTTCGATATTCTCAGGCCTCAGCTCTCTGGCCAAGGAATTTGATATTGTGTTTGAGTCCATTCCATTGCTCTCAAGCGAAGGGACTCGTAATTTGCAATTACTGCCCCGTCTCTCCGGTCGGGATCGTAATCGCAAGACCTGTATAACATATTACATTGATCCAAATCCAATCATCCAAAATAAGAGTTTTTACAGCTAGGGAACATCAAATAAATTTCTGTACATCCAAAAAGGAAACCAAAGTTTTTGGAAAAAATAAAAACAGGATTTCATAGGCTCGAGCAACACGGTTTATCATCGCCTCAGAGCATGCCTAGGGACCGTCCTCGATCCCGTACATGTGTAAGTGACTTAGCCGTATTACTTCGAGCTCTATTACTTATTCAAAGCCATAAATTTATTTAGTTGATAACAAGCCATTGCTGCGCAGATCTAGTGCCATCTTCGTTCGAGGTGGGCGGTGGCCGCTCCTGTTCCACTGCCACAGCTCGGCTCCTTACATACTGTTGTAGATGACCATTCTTTACATGCTCCTCAATGATGTCCTTCAAATGCCTGCAATCGTTTGTGTTGTTCCCATCCAGCTCATGGAATAGGCAATGTCTTCTCGAAGCCCGTTCGTAATCATAAGGTTCCCTTCTAGCTGGCCTTCGATACTGAAGGCACGCTCGAGTTTCCAAGTAAATCTTTCTAGAGTCTCGGTTAAATCTGTGTAAGAAGAGAACTTTGAATCCCTCCTTGGCCTCTTTGAAGTGATACCATTGTGATTCATTTTCCTTTTGCCTTTATTGACTTTGTTTGGGTCTTCTCTAGGTGGACCTCCATCCCTTACTGCATAAGCTTTAGCTTCTCTCTCTTCTCTTTCAGCCTGCGCATTTCTCTACCTTAGAAATCTTTCTGCCTTATGATAGAACACCGCAAGATCTCTCGGTGGGTCCCGTTCAAGTGATATCTTGAAATATGAATTGTCTGCATTTCTAAAACCGCAACCGTCAAAACCATCGACGGATCAGGTCGGCCCAAGCCACTGCTGCATTAAATTTGGTCAAGAAATCTCTAAGTAATTCTCCTTTCCATTGTTTCATTGATGTTAAAGTCATCACATTTTTGGGTCTGGCTATGTGGACCCCAAACTGTCTCATAAACCTTTCAATCAACTCCATCCATGTACCAATAGAGCCATTTTCCAGCTGTCTAAACCATAAAGCTGCTATATCTATCAGATACAAAGGGAAGCATCGTGCCATGACTTCCTCCGATGCCCCAGTACTTCCCTATACCGCATGTACCTCGTCAACTGAACAGCAGGATCTGTCCTTCCATCGTACATCTCTAGTGTTGGTAGCTTGAATTGTGGTGGATTTGTAGCTTGCCTAATCGTAGGAGCAAAGGGACTCCTATTAACATCTTCCATATCTCTATTCACTAGTCCGCCTCTTATGGCTCGTCTGACCATTTCCGCCAATATCTCACTGTCGTTAAGCTGTAGCCCTTGTCTGTTATCTCTGATCTGCCCCCCGAGTTCATGAGGGAATCATGGAATCTGCTCTCCTGGACGAGCGTCCATTCCTCTACCAATGCCATGTTGAACATCTCCGCCTAGTATTCTGCCTGAGGTTGGATCAACATCTTCCGGATGAGTGCCCCCAAGTTATGGTGTTGCTCCTGATGGTCCTGCTCTATTCTGAACTCTGGTTGTTCCATGCTCCTGATCTCTATCTCCAGCATCTCCTATAGTAGCGTTAACTTGATTATGCACTCCAGCTCATCCAGCCTGTTGGATTAGGTACTACATCCTCTCTTCTTATCTTTTCAGCATTCCCTCCTGCATAGCTTCCATCATCATTTACATCTCGTCCCGGGCGATGAAGACTGAGGTCTGATTTGCTCCAGACGAAGCCTCTTAACTCCCTTCATGTTGACCCCTTTCAACTCTTTGTTTTCTTGTTGATTTCCCTGCCATAGCTTTCTAGATCCAAGTCTTTAAACTTTTAGATCTAAAGTCCAGGTTGTAGAATTCCTAAATGCTAGCCTTATTAGTGGAAGCATCAAAATGTTTGCGCCAAAATTGGTCGCAAACACCCAATTGTTGATGAAAGCATCGATTTACAATCACAGATCACAGATAATAAGTATGTAGTGAATTAAAAACGAAGAACACTTAGAAATTAAGAAGAAAGCAGTAAAGAACACATAGTTTATAGTGGTTCGGCAAATTGGCCTACATCCACTTTGAATTTGATGATTTTGTTGATGTATCCTTGCTAATTACAATGAGTTACAACTGATTACAATAGCAAAATTCGAGTACAATGATGAATCCGACGGAGTCTGGAAGTAGAAGAACCAAAAGTCCCTTCTCTAAGGCTCTAGGATGCTATTTATAGGCATAGACTGCAAATATCTCGCTCAGATCTCGGAAGACCTCTTCTGGCACGTGTGCGGGCCCATGTGATCGATCCCATGTGATTTTGAGTCGATCCGTGATCGATATGAACGAATTTCGTATCGACTAAGATTTTGCCCAATCGAGTCAAAATCGAGCACGAATATTATTTAGGTTGTACGGAAGATCCAATGAAAATTCCGTAGCATTTGGACTTGCAGATTATGAGATATGATCGATGCAAGTTCATTTTTTTCGAAGGCTGTCTCCTTCGTATCGATCGCTATTGCACTGTTCGCACTCGATCGCTGTTGCACTATTCGCACTCGATCGTTGCTGCATTGTTCGCACTCAATCGCTACTGTACCGTTCACACTCGATCGTTGCTGCACTGTTCGCACGCGATCGTATTTGCGCTGTTCGTACTCGATCGCGGTTGCATTGTTCGTACTCGATCGATGTTGCACGGTTCGTATTCGATCGATGTTGCAATGTTTACCCTCGATCGATGTTGCAATGTTCTCGGTCGATCGATGTTGCACTGTTAGCACTCGATCGCTATTGCGCTGTTCTTACTCGATCGATGTTGCACTGTTCGTATCGGTCGCTGTTGCACTGTTCGTACTTGATCGATGTTGCAATGTTCACATCGGTCGCTGTTGCACTGTTCGTATCGGTCACTATTGCGTTGATGGATACGAACAGTGGAGGCTTGATGGATACAAACAGTGGAGGCTTGATGGATACAAACAGTGGAGGCTTGATGGATACAAACAGTTGGTTGCTTGAATTGCATCGATCATATCTTGAGCATACGAACTCCGATTGACCTAAAATTTGAAATGTGGCCTCTCCCAGCCTTGATCATCATTTTCAATCGATCCCGCCTTGATTGGAGCCCGATCAAATTTTGACGACATTGATCATAGCCTTATTTTCAAGGGATCTCTGATCCTGACATCCATCCTTTCTAGCTAATTTGTTGATATCCTGGCCTTGGCCAAAAGGTAGGATAATAATCAACAGACTGATGAGTAGTGTTAAGTGTTTTCTAGGTTAGGCTTGTAGTAAAATTTTGGGGTCGAAATTCTTTTAAAAGTGGAGAGTGTAATAACCCGAAATTTCACCAATTTAATTTGAGAATATTCAATTAATTTTATTTTCAAATAATGGTTTTTATAACTAAAATAAAACTCTTTTAAATAATAACAAGTAATGGAGAAATAGATTTCCAAATTATTTTATGAAAATATTAAGTTTGAAGAAAAATCGAAAATGTGACTAAAATTCGTTTTTCGAATTTTCGACTTTTCGTCGAATAAAAGTTGTTGGAAATGTTGTAACACTATTATGTACATATACACATTCATAAATTAGTTAGAATTATATATATGTGTGTGTGTGTGTGTGTATACATATATGTGTGCATTTTCTTAAGTTAAAATGAAGCTTTGTATATGGCCAACCTTGCATTTTAAAGGTCGGTCTTGGCATACTGAGGTCGAAAGGTTTTCGAAATCTCGATACATTTATCCAGAGGCGTAATGTATGGAAGGTAGTACCTTACCTTGCCATTTTTGGAATCCATTTTTCAATAAGTGCCTTCGGTTTTTTATTGTATACCTATTATTGTTGTGACGCACACACATCGCAGCTACTTGATTATTGATATTTTAAACTCATGGACATTATTATATTATCACTGTATTTTTATAATAAAATTGGTTTGGTTATCGTAAGGTAAACACCCCCCCTCCCATGTTTATGTAATGCGTGGTATTTACACTATACCTTTTATTTTGAAAGGATGTTATCAAAAAAGAACTGGGTTTCTTATAAAATGTTTTGGTTATCGTAAGGTAAAAACCCATACATGTTTACATGCAGCATGGTCTTTGAGATAAATTTAATTTGAAAGGTTTTATAAGATACCATTGTGAATGAGTTTATCATGCTGATTTACCAGACTGATTCGGGGATTCTTTTCTTATAATACTTGACTCAGGTCCGTGTATTTTTCCTACATGCAGCATGGTCTTTGAGATACATTTAGTTTGAAAGGTTTTATTAGATATAACCACCATTATGATTGAGTTTCTCATGCTGATTTACCAGACTAATTCGGGTGTTCTTTTCTTATAATACTTGAGTCAGGTCCGTGTATTTTTCCAGAATTTAGCTTTGGACACTTTGGAGCTTCAGAGACGAGCTGGATGTCTCCAATATATATGTTCCGTGTTTTATTTCCGTTGTGTTTCTTATTTTTATCCATCAACATTTGTAAGGAAAAACCGTTATAACTGTTCGATCTGATGATGGGGTAGACACTGATGTTGTTTGAATATTAAAGTTCTTATATCGTAAAGATAATTTGGATGTTATATATTACTAGTCTCGTTACGAGATTATGTTCTGTCTTTTATTTTCTTTCAACCCAACAATCCGTCTTTTCGATACTTGGTAGGGGAATACCGTAGATGTATTAGTGTTGACTTCTAAGGATCAAAAAAACGGGTCGTTACATCGACAAAAATACAATCAACGCTTTCCAATTCCCTCCTCCAAAACCTTTGCTCTTTAATTTCCAATTAAACCTCATTAAATCCTCTCGCTTTAAAATGCAAGGACGACCATAGACGGCGGCTGTTGAGTAAACAAAAATTTCTAAAACACTTAGTAATTTATCGAATTAAATAAATTTAAATGTTTATCAATATCGTATATCGATACATAGGTATATAAATTTCATATACACATTTTATTAAATATTAATGGTATCCAAATAAATAAAATAAAATTTAATATTGATATCTCAGAAATATTAACTAGCTCACTTAATTTATAATAATTATAAATTAATTGAATCCTGCGTTTTTTCGAAGTATTCATCATTACGGTCGTGCGACTCAAAGGTGTGAATTCCGTCAGAGATTAATATTGAACATTTCGAATGTTAACATACATACCTCACCTGAGCTTGCTAGTGTTTTGAAATTTTAGCTGAATTTATAACCTATATATCTCTTTTCTATAAAATCCAATTTTAGTATTATAAACGGTACAAGATAGCAACAACTATTTACACCAATTCTCTTCGTTAACACTATATACATGAGAACTTATAGAATTTTGTTTTGATCAAATTCCAACCTCATCCACATCCAAATTAATTAGTCCAAACATAAAAATATTTATCATAAACTGCACTGCTCTAGCTAGAGAATTTGACTTTGTGTTGACTACAGTTGATCGTGATACTAACCTCATATAACCGAGGAGACGGATTCTCTAATGAATAGTGTATCACTTTCAATGCGTCAATTTAGACCCAACTATAGTCATTTGATAGACACCATGTCATGATTTTATTATAATTAAAGTGAAGTATCCACATTGAAATTCAACAGTATTCTCAAGCCGAGAGAACTGATTAATATCGTCAATTTGAGATTCTTTGTTTGACCTTAGTTATATTACCCAACATAAAACTCTCTCGAGTGAATCATTTCATATTTACCCAATAACTATTAGTACGTAATCTCTTGGTGGTCATGAGTAATACATTGCCCAACATTTGGAGAGACTTACGCACTCTGGTCTTAACGGATATATTCGTGTTCTATCTCAAAACATCATGATTGAGAATATTTAAAATAATATGTTATTTTAATGCGATAAATTTTACGTGATTACGACACATTGTAATTACTATCATATAACTTTTCATTTAAGAATTTCTATTTAATATACTTTAAGTCAATTACTTAATTAATCATATCATAATATAATAAGTATGTAATAGAAATGAAATGCCTTTTATTTTGAACAAGATTGATTATCGAGTTAGATACATGCAATAAATTACATAATTGAGTTTAGGGCATACGCTTAGCTCTGTCTGATTTTATTATAATCAAATTGGAGTGTCCATTGAAGTTTAACAATATTCTTAAGTTGAGTGGACTATGTATTATTGTCACTTTAAGATTCTTATTTTGACCTTAGTTGTATTAGCCAACAAAAAACTTTCAAGTGAGTAATTTCATAGTTATCCAATAACTATTAGTATGTAATCCATCGGTGCCCTCATAGCCATAAGTAAAATACAACCCAACATCTAGGGAGCGTTGCGTACTCTAGCCTTAACAGATGTAGTTATATCCGGTCTCGAAACTTATTTAGTAGGAATATTTCAAATAGTACGTTATCTCAATGTGATAAATTTCTCATTATTATAACACTTTATAATTACCATCACATAACATATTATTTAAGGATTTTACTATTTAATATGTTTTAAATTAATTTCTTATTTAGTTATATCATAATATAACAAAGTATATTATAGAAATCAAACACCTTTATTGTGAAAAAGAATGGTTACCGAGTTTGATATGTGTAGTAAATCACATAATTGCCTATAGGGCATGCCCCAACTCTATAAAAAAATAAATTTAAAATCAAATAACAAATAACTAATGATTTTTTAAATTATCGTTACTTATAATTTTTTAAAACGCTTATTTTTTGTAAAAATAACAATAAAACTAAGAAATAATTAGTTTATAAAAAAATAAAACATTGTTTTTTTTATGGTAAAAAGAGTGAATTTTTTTATTATTAATGTGATAATTTTCATAAAAATAAAAAACGACACTGATAACGTATATTGTTTTTTAGGTTAGGGCTACATGTACCCAGCTAGGTGGTACTACTCCCTAAAACCTCAGAACCTGATCGACCAAGCCGACTATCATTTGTAGGGGCGTTGCCCTCACACCTCTATAGTGGCAAACTTGCATAGTGATAAATTTTTCTAAAAAATTAATACCCACTTTCAAAAATTTTAATAATGCACATAAAATAATATTTATATGATTAAGTTGATTATTATCCTTTTTTAGTTTCACATTTTTTTCGCATCAATTTACACTTTGATATTGAATACTAACATTTAATCAGTAATACTTAAAGCAAGTAAAAAATAAAATACAAATAATCATTCTTCATTCGGTGTTCCTTTTGAAACACAAAATTGCATTCCCCTTTCAATGAATTTTCCACTCTCGTACACCTTTCAAAATATCCATTTCTCCTTCCTCTTTCATAGGCCTGTCAATGGATGTTTTCCATGCAAATAATATCATATCCGCATCCACATGTAAAGTTATTTACGAATATTAGATATCAATATCCGCGGATACGACGAATATTGGATATTTATTTGATCTCCTAATGATTTATAAATCCAAAAACATAAATAGAAAATTTTGGTTCAACATTAGGAATTCAAATCTCATTGATCGTAAACGTACAATAAATAAATAAATAAATATGATGATAATAAATTATTTTTAAAAGTCAATATGCATTAAATGTATATAACATAAACTAATGATTTAACAAAACAATATATACATGTCGTTCATTATACTAAAATACACAAAATATAAACTATAATCGAGATAAAAACCGAGAGGGTAAATTTCGAATACGAAAGTCTCAATATTCGCGTCCATATTTGTTTTTTAAGTATCGAATATTTATCTATATAACGGATTCGGATGCAGATTGATTTTAGATTTTTCTTGAATGCATTAGTAGGCTTCCCCTTTTACTATGCCAAAAATGCAACCCTTATACCAACTTAGTTACTTAGTTTAACAATAGATTGGCATGTATAATAACACCATATAAATCAAGTAATTTTATTAGGTCATCTCCAACATAGGTCAATTACGATCATCAAATTAAGATCGGGAAAAGATATGCTCCCAACAGTTGAATAAAGGCGCATAAAGTGCCTTAATGTTATATTTCCAATTCAGAAAACATAATTGGTATAAATGCATGTACTACAAGTCAAGATCCAAATGTGTATTAATTACATGTCAAGCTATTAGGTTTGCATTTGATACATGACCGGCTTTGAGCACGTGTTTATTTTTCGATCAGCCCCTAAGATACAGCTCAGTTAGTGGTAGTTAATTGTTCGTCCAGTTGTTGAACATGTATATAATACACTTCCTACTCTTAAATGTGTATTTATTTTACGTTCAGTTGTTGAGCATGTATTGAATACATATCCAACTATTGAGCACTTTTGCGTACTTACCATAAGATTGCGTGCTTTAATACTAAGATATGCAAAGCAATCCACGTAAATGCTCTTAGAGTTCAATCATAGACAATTCATGCCATGTGACTGTATTTCTGAAATAGTAAAGATGGTTTTGCAAATATTTTAAAAGTGAATGCATAATTCAACAAATAGCTACAAGATGAATGAATATAAAGACATATATAGATATGTGCTAAAAGTATACATATTTTCTAACCATCTACTAAATTATTGAATTTTTTCTAGAGAGGAAATGTATAGTGCTCGGAAAAGTTACAACTACGAAAAAAAGAAAGTCACTAAAACTAAAAAATAAAATTCAAGTAATCCAGAAATAAAGATTTGGTAATTCAAATAGGTTAATTCATGCATATATGAGAGGAAACACATATTAGGTTTTGCATGAAGGGAAAAAAGGGAAACAAAAATTTGAAACTAAGGGGCTATAAAGTCTGATTAAGATTTTTTGACTTGTAAAATTTGATAGTTTGGGCCATACAATATTCGGCAAGAGTCTAGCCATTAACCTTTCTCAGTACCAACTTTTAAAATCCCGCCATTTCCAACCCTTTTTTTTCTAAATCCTTGACCATAGCAAATTCTCGTCCACAAACTTCAAAGCATTCCCGCCATATCCAGCCTTTTTTTTCTAAATCTCTAACCCTAGAAATTTCTCTTCCACACACTTCAAAGTCGAATGTCTAGTCGGATGCAAATAAATAAATGGAAGATGCCTATACACATTGGAGAAGAGGCTTCCAGCAACCTTAAATTCAAACGCGGGTGTCAAATTGAGAAATAGGAGTTTGGAACTCGTGCAAGCTTGTGTTTACTTGCGGGGAAGATCACGACAAAGTTCCTTTTACTGATTCGAATGGGTTGCTAGCGCCATCTCTAGTTTTGTACTCGCGAGTTCTGTATTTGGCATTGGTTTTGTCTTGATTCTGACGACTTGTTGTTTCTTACGTTGCATGTTGCAGTGATGCTGCGTGAGGAAGCATTTACTGTTGTGAGGAAATCATTTGATGCTAGAAAGGTTAGTTTATTAACTTGCAAGCTCAAATCTATAGGTTGAAGTTCGTAATTAGTTGGCAACGATCACAAGACCTATCAGACATAGTTGGAGTAAATTTTGGGAATTGAATTATGAATATATAAAAGTCTGAAGTGTGGAATTTAAGTGTAACATTTAAGTACAAGATCCACCGCAATACACACACACACATATGTATGTATGTATATATGTGTGTATACACACACATAACATGTTTGGAAAATGAGAAAGATGATTAGCTGCTTCGTGGAAAAAGTTCTGCTACTTAATTACATGAGATACAGAAACTGAACCGGCTTGATTAAAATCATGTCGTTTGTAAACACAATTTTGTTTTCATTAAAGTTATATGTGGACACGGAACTAAAATTAGTAATATGCCCTTAGCTGTACCGTTGAATGTTATCATGGTATGAATGTACCGCTGAATGTTATCATGCTATGAAAACTAGTTTTGTACACTATGTAATTTATATTTAGCAACTATTGCAGAATACAGCAGGCTTATATCATATCTGAAGACTAGGATGCTCGAGAAATAATATGTAGACACATAGAATGAAAATTAGTAATACGTCCTTAGCTGTACCGTTGAATGGTATCATGTTATGCATGTATGAAAAAATGCTCGTTTCCTTCGCATAAAAGAAGTACAACGCCGTTGCCGGGGATCAAACCCGGGTCACCCACGTAACAGGCGAGAATACTCACCACTGTTGAAAAATGTAGTCTACTGAAAGACTATTCACTCCAAGGCACGAAAAAATCGCTATCTTTCAAGAATGTTTTCCCCTTCTTTGTCACAACGGGTAAACGAAAACTTTCTTTCAGGATACAATGGAGATTATCTATGCAAGTTGTGATTACTTGCACAGATCATAAGAAACACTTAGAGATGTCAGACGGATTAGATATTGAAGAAAAGAGAAGAAGTTGTAAACTGCGTTGATGGAATGCTCAGTTATATAGGGAGTGTGGTGACTATTCGAACGGTCACGACCGTTAGAAAACGGTTGTTACTGTTGGCTGTTGAATTTGAATTCAACAGTCATGTAAACGTACCGTTTTGGATGGGGCGCTGCCCTGCACCCCGCCAGTGGGCGCTGCCCCCTGGACCCCTGCGACCTGACCCTCCCTCCGTAGGGGATCTTTATTTGAAAAAACATTCAACAACCACTATACTACAACGACTTTGTTGTTACTCAAATTGAAACATGCAAAACCTTCATTAGACGACATTTTGAAGCACATAAGTGAATATATATTTGTTACCATAGTTTTCAAAAATCTTAATATCGTATGATTTAAATCTTATTTCAACTTGAATCTCTTTAGTTATGATTTGGTTATCGGGTTCCGATTATAAACTCAATTAAAACCGTAGTGGAGAAAAATTCTAGTCCATTCTTTAACAACGGATATTGTGATGTTTATTTGAATCTATAATTAAAATGTTATTGTCTCTCAAAGAAAAGAAAATGGAACAAGAGAATAAATCAAATTTTAGATATAGATGTAGAAACCCAAATTTCAAGATTCGTATTACCGAGGAAAGAAGAGTCGATGCTTTTCTGTATTTATATATCATTCAATAATTTGCATAACTCAAAATTTCTTGCGAACAAGTCTATATACATTGTAATACGAATCTTTTGAATGTACAATTTACTATTTAAACCCATTTTTGATTTGAAGTTTAAATTTTTAAGATTTATGATTTAAATAAAATTTGACACCTTTCTTGTTACTAATCATAAAATGAAATGTTTCCTTATGAAAGAATATAGACAAACATAAAAAAGCCATTGTAGCAATATCATTTATTTGCATATAGGAAACAGAACATTTTCTTGTTACCAGAGCACCAGAAATAAATTGTTTTATAAGAGTTATGATACTTTCATATGCTATTGGATTGAAATCCAATTAATTCCATGAAAAGATATAAAATAGATAATTTGTTCAAAAAGTAAAATAAAAAATTGGCATGTAGACACAAAGAATGAAAATTAGTAATACGTCCTTAGCTGTACTATTGAATGGTATCATGCTATGTATGTATGAAAAAATGCTCATTTCCTTCGCATAAAATTCTAGTCCATTCTTTAACAACGGATATTGAGATGTTTATTTGAATCTATAATTAAAATGTTATTATCTCTCAAAGAAAAGAAAATGGAACAAGAGAATAAATCAAATTTTAGATATAGATGTAGAAACCAAATTTCAGGATTCGTATTACTGAGGAAAGAAGAGTCGATGCTTTTCTGTATTTATATATCATTCAATAATTTTCATAACTCAAAATTTCTTGCGAACAAATCTTTATACATTGTAATACAAATCTTTTGAATGTAAAATTTACTATTTAAATCCAATTTTGATTTGAAGTTTAAATTTTTAAGATTTATGATTTAAATCAAATTTGACACATTGCTTATTGCTAGTCATAAAATGAAACGTTTCCTTATGAAGGAATTTAGACAAACATTAAAAAACCATTGTAGCAATATCATTTGTTTGCATCTAGGAAACAGAACATTTTCTTTTTACCAGAGTACCGAAAAATAAATTGTTTTATAAGAGTTATGATACTTTCATATGCTATTGGATTGAATTCCAATCAATTCCATGAAAAGATATAAAATAGATTGTTTCTTCAAAAAGTAAAATAAAAAATTGGCATGTAGATACATAGAATGAAAATTAGTAATACCTCCTTAGTCGTACAATTGAATGGTATCATGCTGTGTATGTATGATAAAATGCTTGTTTCCTTCGCATAAGAGAAGTACAACACCGTTGCCAAGGATCGAACCCGGGTCACCCGCATGACAAGCGGGAATACTCACCACTATACTACAACGACTTTGTTGTTACTCAAATTGAAACATGCAAAACCTTCATTAGATGACAGTTTGAAGCAAATAAGTGAATATATATTCGTTGCCATAGTTTTCAAAAATCTTAATATCGTATGATTTAAATCTTATTTCAACTTGGATCTCTTTAGTTATGATTTGGTTATCGGGTTCCGATTATAAACTCAATTAAAACCGTAGTGAAGAAACATTCTATTCCATTCTTTAACAACGGATATTGAGATGTTTATTTGAATCTATAATTAAAATGTTATTGTCTCTCAAAGAAAAGAAAATGGAACAAGAGAATAAATCAAATTTTAGATATAGATGTAGAAACCCAAATTTCAAGATTCGTATTACCGAGGAAAGAAGAATCGATGCTTTTCTGTATTTATATATCATTCAATAATTTGCATAACTCAAAATTTCTTGCGAACAAGTCTATATACATTGTAATAGAAATCTTTTGAATGTACAATTTACTATTTAAATCCATTTTAGATTTGAAGTTTAAATTTTTAAGATTTATGATTTAAATAAAATTTGACACCTTGCTTGTTACTAGTCACAAAATGAAATGTTACCTTATGAAAGAATTTAGACAAACATAAAAAAGCCATTGTGGCAATATCATATGTTTGCATCTAGGAAACAGAACATTTTCTTATTACCAGCGTACCAGAAATAAGTTGTTTTATAGGAGTTATGATACTTTCATATGCTATTGGATTGAAATCCAATCAATTCCATGAAAAGATATAAAATAGATAATTTGTTCAAAAAGTAAAATAAAAAATTGGCATGTAGACACATAGAATGAATATTAGTAATACATCCTTAGCTGTGCTATTGAATGGTACCATGGTACATATGTATGAAAAAAATGCTCGTTTCCTTCGTGTAAAAGAAGTACAACACCGTTGCCGGGGATCGAACCCGGGTCACCCACGTGACAAGCGGGAATACTCACCACTATACTACAATGACTTTGTTGTTACTCATATTGAAACATATTAAACCTTCATTAGACGACAATTTTAAGCAAATAAGTGAATATATATTTGTTGCCGTAGTTTTCAAAAATCTTAATATCGTATGATTTAAATCTTATTTCAACTTGAATCTCTTTAGTTATGATTTGGTTATCGGGTTCCGATTATAAACACAATAAAAAAGTAATGGAGAAAAATTCTAGTCCATTCTTTAACAATGGATATTGAGATGTTTATTTGAATCTATAATTAAAATCTTATTGTCTCTCAAAGAAAAGAAAATGGAACAAGAGAATAAATCAAATTTTCGATATAGATGCAGAAACCCAAATTTCAAGATACGTATTACCGAGGAAAGAAGAGTCGATGCTTTTCTGTATTTATATATCATTCAATAATTTGCATAACTCAAAATTTCTTGCGAACAAGTCTATATACATTGTAATACAAATCTTTTGAATGTACAATACTATTTAAATCCATTTTTGATTTGAAGTTTAAATTTTTAAGATTTATGATTTAAATCAAATTTGACACCTTGCTTGTTGCTAGTCATAAAATGAAATGTTTCCTTATGAAAGAATTTAGACAAACATAAAAAAGCCATTGTAGTAATATTATTTGTTTGCATCTAGGAAACAGAACATTTTCTTGTTACCACAGTACGAGAAATAAGTTGTTTTATAAGAGTTATGATATTTTCGTATGCTATTGGATTGAAATCCAATCAATTCCATGAAAAGATATAAAATAGATAATTTCTTCAAAAAGTAAAATAAAAAAATACTAGATAAATTAGTATCTAACCTAAGTGCCTAACTTTATACACATCAAACGACTATGTAATGAAAACTAATTGTTATTCAGTTTATATAGAAATTTATACCAAAGTACAATATGCTACAATAAAATGACGTGTATGTTAGGGTGCTTCTATAACATGATAATTCATAAAACATGAGAATAATGAGTTCAAACATGACTAGGTGTAGTCTAGATAAGAGAACAAAACAACGTTAAAGAAATAACTTAATCATCAAGGTTTGTAAATGTTGTAAGGCAATTTATAGATCTAAATGAAAATAAAAGACATAGAGGTAGATAGAGATAACTAGGTATTTTTTTAGTATAATAGTGAGCATTTTCACTTGTCATTCAAGTGACTTCTGTTTGATCCGTTAACGTCTATATAAAATAGCATAATACAAGAAAATAGTAGCACCGAGTATTAAAAAACTGATAACAGTATTACTGAGTATTAAAAAATTGATATTTTATTTTTAAGAGCCTAAGAGACTTTGCTTTCGTATGGTCAACACAACATGCTTTATAGTTGATTTTCTAACTCTTTGTAGACAGGTGATATGAGACTTGGAACCTGTAACTATTTCGCACCATTCATTTAGATCCTTTTCTTTTCTAATATAACAACGTACAGTGTCTCCTAAGATTTGCCATGTGTAAATTTTTATCAACTACATGATAGCATCTTGTTTCCTAATAAATTAGATGGTTAAATCAGTGGAATTCATGAATTTGTGGCTGTTAACATATGTTTGAACCAATGAATTTTTTTACATAAAAAGTAACATAAAAGTGATATTTTTATACTAAATTGTTATAAAATATTATTTATATTTGGGCTTATGATTGTATATTTTTAATATAAATTTCTTTTATCTGCGTGTGTATTAATTAAAAGCTATGTTTAAATTTGATACATCTAACACTTACACTAGAAAAATTGAAAATAACCCCCAAAAATTGCGGAGTTGTTAAGCATCAAATCGTTTAGAGAAAGATACCGTGTTCGAACCATAGCAATGACCTAGAATCAACATGGTTTTTATAGTTTAATCAACACTAGACCAATGCCGCCTGATCCGTGGTTTTGGTATTCAGCATAATCGTTGGTAGTTTCTTCTTTCTTAAAGTAATAATACAATATTGTCTCCAACAATGGAATATAAAATATTCAAGCAATTTATAACTTATATTGTTGGTAGTGTTTTTTTTAAAGCTTTTATAGTAGCACTTTTGATATGTCCAATAGGTTGGATTACCAACATAGCACCTACAGAATCAAATAAATAATGTCCAGATATTTTTTTTTATCTTTGGAAAAACTTAGCAAGCTTATTATTTGAACAAAGATAATGTACAAATAGCACAAAGTAGCATACCGATGTGTCTACAAAGCGAAGTCATGTGTAATCAAAGCATTTCTACATAGCTTGTTTGTTTCTAGGTGTTTAAACGGCCTGTACGTTTTTCAGTCCATATGTTATGCCACATGGTAGTTGTAAATGCTGTACTAGCTAGGTCACTTACTTTTTTCTTTGAACTTAAGGCTAGATAATATGAAATCATACCATGTTATGTTGAGTTCAGTTATACGTCTAAACGTACCTATGTCATGCATAATTGATATGTTTTCAATTTTTACTATCCACTATCTTATAAGTAACTATTTTACATCTTTTATATGTTCTCAAATGCAATATCCTTTAGATAGTGTCTCACAAGAAAGCATACATGCATTAATTTTTCCTGAATGTTAATCAGACCATCTCAGTTCTGTTTAACGTCCAAAGCCATGCGACAACTATTTCAAAACTATTATGTCTTACAAAAGGCAGCAACCTCTGATTTGTATCTCAAAAGGAATATATCTTATATATGGATTACTTATTCTTATCCCAAATTTTGATAAGACCACCTTAACATCTCACCTTTATTCTAGAAGGCCCAATGTGTAATGTCATGTATGCACTTTTTTGGTCTTATAGTATGATTCAGATCATACGGTACAATTATACTATCGTTACCTATACTATTGGTAGTTTTTCCTTAAGCCAATTATCTGATACTACGTCTACCAATAAAAATTAGAATATTCAATCAAGTTGTAACTTATGTTTTCTTGGTTTCTCCTTTCTTGCTTTAATAGTAACATGCCTGGTATGCTCAATAGGTTGGACTGCCAACGGAGCACTTAAAAAGGCTAATAAATAATATCCAGGTATTTAGTTTATTTGTGGAAAAGCTTGCTAATCTTACTACTCAAACGAATGATACCAAGTAGTACACTAATTTGTCTACAGCGGTAAAGTTACTCAAGAGTATATTAAATTAACAACTTTCCTTTTACAAGTTATTATTGTTAACATGCAAATCTTTATACATATAGCCTGTTCATTTCTTGATTTTTAGACTTACCTATACTTTTCTCATTCGAAATGTTTGTCACAGGGTAGTTGCAAATGCCGTACTTGCTAGGTCACTTAAAATATTTTTTATCTGTGAATATAGATAATATGAAATCATCAGTAAAGATAACTTCCTATATGTGTACCTTCTTACGTTGGATTTTTTGGCATCTACGAAAGCTATGCCATGTATATTTGCTATTTATTTATCAATTTACCATATACCTAGTGTCTTGTATAAGTAACTATTTTACAGTATTTTTATCTTATAAAAAGAAATATCCTTTAATCAGTTTGTCAAAAGAAAATATACATGCATTACCTTTTCCTATCACCAATCTTAATTAGGTCACCTTATCTCTGTTTAACATTTGAAAGTCACTACGCTCTAACCAACTGAGCTAATGGGCCACGTGACTTAATGGATGATTTGCAAGTAGTGGTAGAGATATTGGGTGTTTAATAGACAATTTAATATATTTTTTTAAGTTGGGGCTTATATGTAAATTTTAGCACATCTCATTCGAAATTATAGTAGACTTTTTGATTTAGGGCTGTTATGGAAATTACTCCTAACATTATTTATGTTATTGTTATTATTATTATAATTGGTGTAATAAATGAAAATACATTCTTTAGCGAAAATGCACATTCACGCTTTATTTCCTAATTATTATAGTATTTTGTAGCGAAATGACTATAAGAAATCACCTGGAAAAAACATACCTAAAGCGCATAGATGAGCATGTGATATGATAACTTTGTTAAATTATTATTCACATGCCCAATTTCCATATTATGTAACAAAGAACGATCATTTCATCCCTTTTTTAGTATAAAACTGATGATAAGAAGTCAGCTAACTGAAATTCCTTTTTTTAGTATAAAACTAATGATAAGAAGTCAGGTAACTGAAATTCATGGAAAAATAAATAATCTATGAAAGTTTGTTAGTGTCACTACTTAGAAAATATAGATTTTTTTTGAAATATTTAATTTAGTAGGAGAATTTGGATTAATAGCCACATTAGTGCAGGGTTCACAAAGTCACTGCGAAATCTTGTAGAAATCTTGAGACTGCTACTCTCTATTGTCATGTCATTTGAGCTATCAAAATTTTCTCCATTAGGATTTTTAGGCCTCTCTTGTTGTTTGGTAACAGTGAAATCCACTTTTTTCCTTGTTGATATTGTTTGTAGCTAAGTTCGGCTCAGTAGGTTTTGCCATATTTGTTGGTATTGGCGCAGAACTTGCACTAGATGTCTCATTAAATAAGGCAATGGATATAGGGGGACCGTATTTATTTGATGGGCTATGACCTGTGGGTCGGCTAGGGTGCAATTGGTGATAGGCATGCTGAAATTGGAAGCCTGGTTGAGTGGATTTGTTTTGTCTAAATGAGAGGGTGTGGGTAATAGTCTTGGGCGGTATGGATTTATTCTGTCTGGGTTGAGTATGGTTCTGGATAATGTAGACATTTTGAAAGGATTTCTCATAGAACTATAAAACTATGAAAGTACAAATATATTTTTCTAATGTACCAAGGAATGTGCAATGCACATGTGTATAAAACCGTTTTTGATATTAAAAGAAGCCGAAACTAAAATCCTCAAGTTTTAATATTAATTTTTACAGAAGGTTTTCAATAGAAAAAACAGTTGTTAATCGCACGTGTCTACTTTTGTATCTCTACTATTAATAATGTTAAGTACATATGCACGTCTTTGATTTTTAAATTACAAAGCGTTGAGCTACTTATTGTGGATGATTTGTTTAATATCCCATTTATCTATAGAAAGTAAGCCTACAATTACATTTTTAGTTCTTGAATGTTAGGCACCAACCTGGAATAGCTTGCACGGCTACTTGCACTCTCATTCATGATATCTTTAAAATTGTATATATGTGATGAGCATCAGCTAATTAAAAAATTAATGAACATGTATCTTTCGGTTAGGGGTGCAAACACCCAAACGTCATTCAACCGTTGGTAAATCATTTACACTATTTTTGGATTGGTAACCATTTTTGACCTATGGCATTCTAACTGTGTATGTTTCTCTCTATTACATTTATGAAACATTCATGCAACTTATCAACCACATAGCTCTAGAACCAATCGGACCAATTCATAATATACAGTGCACTGCATATTGTCGATATGATTGACAAAATGATGATGCATAACAAGTATTAAGTAATTTATATAGGGTACTCATGTTCTAATGTACTGTCACACTTTGCATTCTAAACTTAGTTGGTTTTGTCTTTTCACAGTAACTTTTTATTGTAAACTAATTATTTGCAATATAAACTTGTTGTTATCGGCCTTCAACTGAATCCAAAATGATTCCTAAGTCTGTCTGAAATAATATCTATTGTCTTCTCCATATCCAAATATAGCTGGAAAAAAGTAAGCAGCAAAATTTAATGTCCATGTCCAAAATTTGTTCGAATAAAATATGCACATTTGTGCGTGCATTTATACTTAGTATGTATTAATATAATGCTAAATGCTCGAGTGTATAAAACCTTGGAGGATGATATTTAAAGATTGCATTTTGAACTTGAGATTATAATAAACATAACTGTATTGGAAAAACAATAGACGAAAAAGAAATGTTCTTTTGTTAGTATTTCAAAAAATAGGTAATAATAAGCATTTAAAGAGTAAACTGAGTTCAAATTACAACCTAAAATAAACAGTATGTATTTGTGTTCTTATGTTCTAGAATTGAACCTGGCTGAAGTAGTAAATGTGATAACAGATCCCCTTCTACCTTAAGATATTCATTTTATTTTCTTTCGCATGATGTAGTTAAATTGATTACTGGGAAGAGCCCAAGAAGTTATTTTCACTCTTCTGCTTATTTCCTACAGTAAACAGAGTTCTTTCATCGGTTGTATGAAAATGAGATGCAAAGAGAAATTAAAAGATGGATGATGAGACAAGCCTAAAGTTATCCATGGTAGTTGGTGTAATTTCCTAATAATTTTGTGTTATTATGTTTTCTACGTAACTCTTTATGCATTATATTTTTTTTGCCGATTCCATTTGTCCACTTTTGGGGAGCCTTGGCGTAATTGTGAGTCCAGCTTTAAATTCGGAAACAGCTTCGTAGTACGGGAGAAATGCCACCTACATCGTCGACTTTTTCAGAGCTCGCTATCGTGTGAAAGCCTTGCGTAATGGATTCTACCATTTTTATTTGTGCAGTTTCGTACGTATGTAGTGGTCAATGAAGGTTCTATTAAGTAAGACAAGGATAGACACCCATTTGTATAATAGGACAAAGTCTAGTAAACTAGCCCAATTCTCATGATGATGTTGAAAACCGTATGAGTATTTTATATCATGTTTAATGCCTGAGATCATAGGTTTTATCTAGGCATACCTTCTGTTAGTTACCACGTATGCCACATTAAATATTACATTCACAATTATTAAGAAAAACTCCTATGTTTTTTATATGTGTAATTATTATTTGCTGAAACCTAGATTCCACGTGTCTCGCTAATGAGCTGAATATCATGAACGCTTTTATCAAGTTTTGAGTAAATACAAGTACAGAAGCTGTTGAATAGATTTTGTGTTGTGTAAATGCATATAAAATAAGCCGCTTGCTTAAAAACGCTAAAGTGAGGTACGCCTACGTAATATAATAAAACGAATGATAATATATTGTTATATTTTGTTTTTCCGACCGTGTGGGTCGATGTATATATATTTATCTCTTTTGTGATATTATAAAAGGTTCTTCATATAAAGGAGATGCTATCAATTTTTTTTGAAAATGTTGGATGTTTGAATTTTTTCTTAAAATTTTTGAATTTTTTTGTTTAACTAGAAGGTTGATTTTTGAATTATATTAGAAATCAAGGGTTTTGAGTTGGAAATGAAAGCTAATTATTTTGAATGAAACTAAAAAGGTTCAGAGAAGTGAACGTAGAATTTTAACAAGTGAGTTTAGGTTAGGTTAATGGGTAAGGAAGCATTTTTTTCCTTAGCAATTTCGAGGACGAAATTTTTATAAGGGAGACGAATGTAACGATCCGGAATTTTTGGGCGCATGACTTTGAACATTTATTTTATTTTAAATGTTGCATTCGAATTATTAATTGATTTTGAATATGGAGGAATTTTTGAAATGATTTAAAATTTCAAATATAGCGTTTTATTGGATTTGGTAAATAGTAATTTAATATTGGAATTTGGCAAATATGGGAATCTGAAGTCGAATGGGAATGGAAATGGTTTACAAGTCGATTTTAAACCTGTTGGGATTAGAGTGATGGTATTGGATTTTTAAATGGAATTAAAATTCGATGAGTTAAAATTCGTAATTTATATATTAATTTAAGGACAAATTTTCAAAATGGGCTAATTTTTGAATCAATTTTGCGATCAGCGTTGGTTTTGAAACTTATTACCAAGCAAGGCTAGTTTCCGTTCAATCAGCATCTCAGTTAGATTTTTTCCAACTGCCATGAAAATGCGCAACTCTTAGTTGCGCTAATGGGGTTTTGAGTTTTATTTTTAAAAGCCCAACTAAGAGTTGCGCTTATTGGATTTTGATTTTTTTTTAGAAGGTGCAACTAAGTGTTGTGCGCATGAGATTTTGATTTTTTTTATGTTGCGCAACTGTTAGATGCGCCTAACCAATACAATAAGCAGGCGCAACTCATAGTTGCGGCTGCTATACACTATAGCAGCTGCAACTACGAGTTGCGCCTGCACAGTTTGCTGCTGTTAAAACAGAGGCAGCACCAACCCTACACCACATTCCACAAAAACATTTTCCAACCTTCAACCCTCCTTCCATGCCCGAACCCACCAACTCCAAACTCAAATTTTAGTCAATTAACTCCAATTTATCACAAAATTTTCAAATTTCTTCTTCTTTCTTCGATTAAACCAAAGCAACAACAATGGAAGCGGGATCCTCTTCAACACAAATAGATTTTGTAATTTCTAAACCCTATTTTTTTTGATTAATTTATAACTTGCTTATTATTTGGTTGTATTTGCTAGAAATATTGTCGAATAGCTTGTTTTACATCTTAGTAATCCAATTTGAAGCGTTGAATCACTAATTGGTTGTAAACGATTTGTAAAAATCGGTTTTTTTGCATGAACTTTGAAGAACCGGAAAGTAGACCTGTAGACGGTAGCGTGCTTTATATGCAGGATAATCACCACTCTAATTATGAAGATTTAATGAGGGTAATATTATTCGCTTTGTAATTATAGTAAATTTTTGCAAGTTATTTCGCATTTTGAATTAACTAAAAGTTATAATTCTTTATTTTGCAGAGTGTAAAACCGGTGGATTGTTTGGATCATTCGCAAAGTTTTAAAGATTTGATAGAGATGGTTGAAGATCAACGGGTTCAACAATTACTACATCAAGCGGGATTCTGGTATTTCATGCAGATTAGATATATCAAATTTGACATGTCATTACTCACAGCTTTATGCGATAGAAGGAGAATGGAGACTTTCACTTTTCATTTTTCCGTTGGAGAAATGACAATTACACTTCAAGACTATCTATTTTTCTTGGCCTTTCCATCGAAGGCGCCGTGTTGAACTACGGTGGTAACGTGGACACTAATGAGGTTTTCCAAAGTTTACTTGGTGAAATTCCACCCCTAGAAGCGGTGGTCAATAAAAGAGAGTTGAAGATCAAATGGCTGAATGACCTTATAATCGTTAGGGAGATTTCAGTCGATTCATCTATTGAGGATATAGAACAGTTCACACGGGCTGTCATATTGCTTCTTATTACATCTCGTCTATTTTCGAACCATTCGAACGGTAAAGTTAGCGTTAAATGGTTGTACTTGCTAGAGGATTTTTCCACCATTTCGGATCATTCATGGAGTAGCGCGGTTTTGTGCGCATTGTATAAGGAGTTGGATAATGTGGCACTAAGAAAGACGAATGGGTTAGCAGGTTGCCTAACCCTTCTGCAGGCATGTCAGTTTTAACTTACCGGTGTACCAAATTTATTGAATATTTTGAAAGATGTTTCTTAACACTGATAATATGCAGGTATGGTCTTGGACACGTATGTCTGTTGGATGGCCAAATGTTCGTGCCAACATTGCTCCGAGACTACCGTACGGGTCAAGGTAAAAGCAACTTGAAATTTACACTGAAAACCTTTTGATTTCTGTCAATATTCACACACTATTTTGATTATGACTATAGATGGACCGGAGATAGACGTTGGAGATATAATCCAGCCCGTCATCTTACATTCTATCGCAAGGAGCTCGATGTTATGGACAAGAATGTTGTTGACTGGACACCATACACGGTTGAGATCGTACATGATCTGCCGCCTATTTGCTTGGACGTAGAGCATAGTTGGTATGCAAGGACCCCGATTATTTGCTTGCAAAGTGTAGCCATGCACTACCTTGACAGAGTGATGAGGCAATAGAGACTTGTACAACACGTATGTCGTAAGGTGAGATCATAGGTTGGATCATGTTCAGGTTGAATGCGTACTAAGAATGTCTATCGAACAATACTATAGTTGATACCGACATATCACACGGCGATTTGTTCTTAAAAAATTGTCAACTAGACTGCCCAGATATGCACCACGGGGACCGGTGGAACGTGATTTGGTACGTGTGTATAAGTTTCAATCTTTGAACTTCCCCAACAAACTTTACTTACTTGCGTCATTGATTATTGTGTTTTAGGTTCAATGGTTGTATAAGATTTCCAATGAAGTTGACGATGTCCTGGTAGATCCTGCAAATGAGGACAGAGTAAAAGGAAAGTGCTTCAACGTCAAGGAAATTATCAAGTCGCTTCTGGGTAGGAATAAGCTAGAAAGACCACCACTGTATGTGCCTTGTCCGCCCCAAGCTTTTGGTCGTACCTACCAAAGAGGACGTTTTAGAGGCACGGGGAGTCCTTCACAAGGTAGCCAGCTGGGGCAGGAAATATTTGAAGCTGGACCATCTCAACCGCCTTCGACGCAAACTCAAAGAATACTACGAGAACACGAAAACAAAAGAAGATAGGGTTGTGTTGGTCTGTCGTCTGGTTGCTTTGTTTTGAATTTGTATTGGCTTGAAACTTATTGGTTTGTAGGTATTGTGTTGTTGTATTATTGACTTGAAACATGCTGTTATATGAAGAATGATGTTTCGTATGAAATATTTCACCTATTTGAATGAAATGTTGTACTTATATGTTGTTACTATATGAAAGTTGATGTTTAATGAAAGTTGCATATGTTATTTGGTCTCTGGAAATCTGCAAAGTTGCAGGCGCAACTTTGAATCGCGCAAGAAAAGTATGTGCTTCTGGAAAGTTGCAGGCGCGACTAATAGTTGCGCTCTCATGAGTATACTGTGCGCAACTTTGACTTGCACCTAATATTTCCTTTAGGCTCAACTTGAAGTTGCGCCTGCATACCTGGGCTATCCCCTAGCCCAACAGCTGCATATAAACATGACAACTTCTTCCTAAACAAACACAACTCCACAAACCCATTTTCTTTCAGAAATCCTAACCTCCATTTCCATTATTTTCACTACTAGCAACACAACATTCCACTCAAAATCATTTAATTCTATGGAGATAACCAAAAGATTGGACGTTCATCTACACTTGAGGCAAAGAATCGAAACCCTACTCCACTAATTTTGATAGATCCAGTGTTAACAATTAACTTTCTGTAATTTTGATAGATCACTGACTACCGTGCCTATTATTTGTCAATATGACGGTGATTTGTTCATCGATGAAAATAGCAAGCCTACATATGTTGGCGGAAAATATAAGGGATTGAAAGTCAGGAGGGGTTGCAATTGTCTTGAGCTGAAAATGGCAATTTACAAAGCTACCAAGATTGCTTCTACGGAGTTCGACATCTCGTTGGTTCGTAAATGGGTAGCGGATGATGGACCAATTGCTATTGCGGTAAACGATGACGTCAATTCTATGTTTTGTGTGGGGATGAAATTAATTGAGTTATATGTTAAGAAGACGGAGGTGGTGCATACTACAAAACAACAAGCTCAAATCTTTGAGTATGCAAGCCAACCCAGACCCAGTAATACTGCCGAGCGAAGTCAAATGTATTATCCATACTACTCCTACCAGCCACCGAACATTTACACACAAGCAGCTGGGTATGCTTTTATGTGCTATATGAATGTTTTATTCATGTTTTTTGTACTTAACAGTCAAATGTTTGTGTATAGGTATGGTGTCATGGCATATCCATCGCAGTCACCCGGGTATGGTTTCCTTCCATATCCATCGTATCATCCACAGTCAATTCCAACCCCGAATTCAAACGACTACTTGTATGAAATTGAAGATGAAGATGTTGACACCGAGGATATGGAGGGTGGAAATGCTGATATTGAAATTTCCCATTTGGATAGCATGGAAATCGCTGCATCACTTGACGACGATGAAACATGGATCGATGTTATGAATGTTAACAATGACGCTCCTTTAGATGATATTCCAGAGGAAGCTGATGACGTTGATGAGCATATCGAGATGGAAGAACTGTTAGAAGATGACCAATGCAATGTTACAATTATGGAAAGATCTGTTGTGCAAGAATTTCAGTCTACCAACGAAATGTTCGGACTGGAATGTATGGAGAAAGGCCCTCGAGTTGGTATGATTTTTAAATCGAAGGAATCTTTAATTGAACATAAAAATGAATGATTGATAAAGTGTTCAGTTTCATTTAAAAACATAAAGTCCTATGCTAAAGAGTTCACTGCTATATGTGACATTGATGCTAAATGCCCATAGCGGCTTCATGCAATTGTGTCTAAAAGAGATCATGCTGGGTGGTAGATGATAAAAAAATACGGTGGTGATCACGCTTGCTCAAATCCAATCATCAACCCGAACCACAAACAAGCAACAGCCAAATTCATTTGCACAAAAGTCCTTCCACATGTTTGTTCGAACCCAAGTTACACTGCAAAATCTGTCCAAGAGCTTATGGTAAACACTTACGAAGTTCAAATAAGCTACATGAGTGCCTGTAAAGAACTTAGCAAAGCGGCGTCTAAAATATTTGGCGATTGGGAATCATCATACAAGGACTTGCCTCAGTTTCTTCGTGCTATACAAAAATGCAATCCAGATACTATTTTCATGTACATACAGAAGGAATACAATTTTGGAGGGCTTTCTGGGCATTTGGAACGAGCATTGCAGGTTTCAAGCATTATCGTCCGGTTCTTTCTATTGATGGAACACATATATATGGTAAATATCAAGGTACGTTGTTTGTGGCTACATGATTTGATACAAACAACTCTCTTTTTCATTTGGCATTTGCTATTGTAAGGACGGAGTCGGCGGAAACTTGGGGTTGGTTTTTTTATGCATGGGACACTTAATTCCTTCTTTAAATGCAAGATGCATTACATTCATTTCCGATAGAATGAAAGGAATTTCAACCGCCTTGTAAGAGAAGTGGTGAAGACCACATCATCATCGCTTCTGCCTATGCCATTTGAAAGCAAACTTTAAAAAAGCTAGTTTTGGTAGTAAGATTTTGCAAAACTTATTTCATGCTTGTGCTGAGGCAAGAGATGAGTTAACATACAAAGAACTTAGAGATCAACTAAAAAATGTGAGTCGGGCTGTTGATAGATGGATTGATATAAGTCTCCGATATAATTATGAATATTGGACTCTTTACAAGGACAACGATGAACATTTCTGTATGACGACTACCAATTCTTCGAAGAGTTTTAATGGAGTTCTTAAAGGTGCAAGATCGTTACTGGTCAAGGGGTTAGTGGCACGCACCTTTCATCGTCTTAATAGCTACTTCTACAGAAGACCTACGGATGGAATGGATTGCGCATCTTCGCTCAAGCCAAATTATGACAGAATAATGGAAAAATATTCAACGGGGCACGTATTATGAGCATTAACAGGTTCAGCTTAACAGAGTGATAAGTAACAGACACAAACGCGTGCAACTACACGGTAAATATTCCAATGACAGATGCAGCTGTTCATGCAATATTCCTATTCTAGCCCATTTTCCATGTTCCCATGCTTTAGCTGCATGCGCATGATGTAGAGGAGGAGCGAACAGAGCTTACCATGATCTTATTTCATCCTGGTTTACGGCAGACATTTATAGACATAGTTATTCTTCGGTTTTTCATCCAGTGCCTGACAGTAGATATTGGGACGTACATGAAGGCCCTACTATACTCCTGCCGCCAGCGCGAATGAATACAGAAAGACCGAGATCCACAAGAATAATGGGAGCCATGGATGAAATGGAGGACAGAAGACAGGACAGATGTGGACAATGCGGTAACTTGAGTCATAAGAGAAGAGCATGTGGGAAGCAATAAATATTTTACTTGTTCCTACTACTTTTGTCATTTGTGAACTGTATAACTTATATTTTAATTTTGTACATAACTTTTTAATCAAAGGTTATCTTATGTCAAACATTTTAATTACTTGCTATGTTATGTTACTTTGATTTAATTTATACGTAGCAAAATTATGAATTTTCCATGGTTTTACATCTACCGTCAAATAAACATAATAGACAAACAATAATACATCATCCATTGCATATCCACTATAACAACGAAGTACAAATAAAACCAAGTAATACATCATTCATTAAAACTAAAGCATGCATAACTCAATTAAACAAGTCTGGTACAGATCCAATACAGTACGGTTGCACTACCCAGTTTACTAGACCCCTTTTCAAATTGGATTTACGGACTGCAAATAGTCTACTTGATGTCGAAGCTGACTTTTTTCCTTTTTCAAACGTCTCACTTTGGCTTGCATCTCTAGCGCATACTCCACTCCCATAAGGGTCGACGGATGATCTAGCCATTTGAAGAAATTACAGCACTCAACACCTTTTGGATTAGTTATATGATCAAGGTAACCGACACATCCGTAAAACTGATGTCCAGCATTTGTTTGAATCTTGCATACAACTACCTCACAAACATCTCCACGGTGCCAAAGTGGATGTGTGTCTTGTCTCATTCTACCTTCGCCGCTAATTTGTTTCCCCGGTCTTTGATTTGATTCGCCTAAGCAGATTTGATTATCCAAAGCAGATTGAACAACAATACCATTAGCCGATGGAACTATCTCAAATTGAGCTTCAGGGACTGTTTGAAACTGAGTTTCAGGAAAAAATTCATTTTCAGCTTCCATCCTTTCAACATATTGCACCAATACTTCATCTAGAATCTCCCAATTATCCATATAAATTAGTGGTAATGTGAGTGTGGGTGAAGGGATTGTCGTAGCTTTGGTTTAGTCAAAGAATGAAAAGAAATTTACAAACTTTACGATAATATTAAGAAAATTGACTAAAAATTGGATTTGGGTTTGCTGGGTTCGGCCATGAAGAATATGAAGGATGTTGGGAAATGTTTTTGGATAATGAAGGGAAGGGTTGATGCTGTCTTTGTCTTAACAGCGCAACCTTTAGGCGCAACTGTGAGTTGCGCCTGGTTATTGCAAAGCTTGCGCGCAACTTTCAGATGCACACAGTTATAAAAAATTTGTGCGCATCTAAAACTTGCGCACCGTAAAATAATTGAAAATCCACTCGGCGCAACTAGGAGTTGCGCTTTCTAAAAAATACTCAAAACCCCATTAGCACAACTAAGAGTAGCGAATTTTCATAGCAATTAGAAAAAAGCTGACTGGGATGCTGACTGGGAAGAAACTAACTCTGTTTGGTAATAAGTTTCAAAACCAACGCCAATCGCGAAATTGATTAAAAAATTATCCCATTTTGAAAATTTGTCCTTAATTTAATAGTGCGATTTAATATGTATAATAATATTGTAAATAATTGAGCGTTGATTCAAAATAAATTGGAATTACTTCTAATATGAATATAAATTCTATGTGATTTATACACGAGTTAGTAAGTTTTAAAAATTGAAATTTTAAATGATTCTGACGATTTTGAAAATCGCTCGATTTATTCGACGCATCAAAATAGCCTTCCGAGGTATAGTCTCAAAATTCGACGAAACCAGTTCCATTGGATCCGTAATAGTGTATAATTATCGAATTTCAAATTTAATAGCGTTTGGAGTTATCCTTTGGTCGTACTGGATAGAAACACATTGAAATAAATATCGAAAATTTAATATTTTAATTCGATTCAAAAGGCTATCTTCTACATATGATTGAATTGGGCTACGAAACATATTCCATTATGTTTAGAATAGGGGTAAAACATTTTAAACGCCAAGCGGCACGTCTCATTTGGAGCTCGTTTGAAAAAGCACTTTAAAATTGGAAAAATAAAAATAAAAGATCGTGTATACACACACACACATGGTCAACAGTAAAATCCTCATTCTTTTCACAACCGCCACCTCTTTAAGTTTAATGGACGAAATATCACCCTCTTCTCCCTCATTTTTCCCAAAATCCACACGCCTATACGTGATGTTCTCAACTAAGAAAACATAAAGCTGAGAGAACTCTAGAGCTTCAACGCTGGTGATCGAGATCGACGCGGTGAGGAGGTCGGAAGTGGGTCACGTTCATGCATGTTTGTAGGAGGAAACTCGTGGCATTAGCTGAAGGAAGTGGGGAGGGGTGAGGTCGGCGGCCTTAGGTGCGATGGAGGTAGGGCTTCACGATAGCGGTGTTTGATCATCGCCTCGTGGTCGGAGATTAGTGGCGAGGGTAAGTCTATCACTAGAAGTAATATAAAAAAGACATATACTATCACTAGTTTCACCAACGAACTTAAAGAATCTACCAGGCTTAAGGTCATATCTCATAAGAGTCATGTCATGGAGCCAAACACGTTTACCAGAAAGCCAAGATATGGTCATGATCTACTGCATGTGATACAACAACTGGTGGTAGAGGGGAGGTGACATGAGGAGGATGACTATCAAATAAAAGCAGGTCAATGGCAGGAGGACATCCTATAGTGGTAGACGAAGGGATAGACAACTTAGTTTTAGGGACTCGCTTCATGGTAGGAGCATGAGGCAAAGGATTTTTGGCAGGAATGAGCAAGTGTGGAAACATCACTCGTAACAGAATTAGGAGCAAGAGTATACTTACATGAGTTTGTTGTGTGTCTAAAGGAGTGGCATGTCGAACATATTTCAGGAGTCCAACTATAGTGAATATCTACCATTGCTACATGGCCTTCTATAGTTGAACTTTATGTTTGGTTGGAAAAGGCCTGTCAAGGGATATCTCTATCAAAGCCTAAACATAGACCAGTCTTCTTCTTGCCGGTGTTAGTGTCAAAACACTTTCGATTCCTAATAAGGCTGGCTAACCAGTTGAGACACATCATGGGCTGCAACCCGATGGAATGTAAGTGAAATATGCCCAAACTAGAACGGATAAAACCCATTTTCTGACTCTGTCAACCAACAGACTCCATGTAGTGAAGATAAACTGTTTTACCTAAATAAAAAAAGATCCAACTCAAGAACATGTTGTCATTCTCCAGCATCCGAGAATTTGAAAAAGAAGATCAAGTTGTCCAAATGGACTACAAGGCCAGCTTTAATCTTCCCAAGATTCTGGAAGCACTTTTTGACAACCTCATAGTGTGGATGCTAGTCAAGGAAAGACCTAACAAGATAGTCTGACCAAAAATCAACACCCGGTTGAACAACTTCATTCGGAATCTACTTAAGTCATTACAAATGATTGGGAGGAGTGATCTCCTGCATTTCTGGGTAAGAAAGTGAATAGAGATTTCCAACTGTTTGTAGGCTTGGTATTTGTCGTCGCAGAGAGTCAATAGGAGTATACACATTCTTACTTAATGATCTTGAAACTGATGGTTCATGGGGCATGCAGATTTGCTCAATAGGATTTTTTATTACACCAATAGTAACACTAGATGACATTTGCACTATGGAAACAGCAAAAAAAATTTCTACGAAAGGAATAGATGCAACACAGATAAAATATAAAGAAGAGTTGGTTTCAACATTTTGTCGAGCACTTTGAGTGCGTTGAAAAGAAAGGTTGTTATACCGTACGTATAGAATCATTTCGTTCTTCTAGGATGTTGATAAGTAAATCCATCCCTAAAGTTTAGAAGGTGATCTCTGATTTTATCTTCGTTTGTTTATTTCGTAAAGAAACGGAGTTGGGTTTACCGAAAATATCGAATGTTGTTTCGAAGTGACCGAGATTTAATTTGTTATCCGAAAACCACTTCGATCCAACGAGTATGTTTTCGAAATGAATACAAGAGTATGGTATCGAAGATGAAGCAATGAAGTGCAAGGGCTAATCACTACTAATCCTGAGGGTGATTCCAAAATGGATGTAGTAGGAATAGTGCCTTCGGCTCTGTTCAGACTGGAACAGGCTTATATGGATGAATGCTATTAGTACATTGTTATTGGATGACAATGAGCATTCGAAGTGAAAATTCCTTAGAAGGTAATCATAGCCTCTAGCCTCATCAACCGAGAATGACTGAAAAGTAAGGGCGATGCAGCAAGGCTAGGTGGGTTGCTCCCAATTAAGGTATGTTTATCACCTTTCTAAATACCCTTGAACATTATTACTATGTCGAAAAATGGTGGGAACGCCAAAGGTGATAGCATATTTGGTCTATCCAGGTTGGAGATAGTCCGGTCTTGTGTAGCAAAGGATCCCGGTGTGGTCCTTGATACATTGTTCTAGATATGTATTGTGACAAGTGATACCCCAGTACCTAGTCATTCGGATGGAATCCGTTGTCCAATAAGCACCATACAGTTTTGATTATGCCCAACTATGCCAAAACGTGAGATGTAAGCATTTCAGCTATTTCAATAAGTATTTGTACTCACCATTATAATATCAGATGATTTTGATATGAAATGTTTTGGTTATCGTAAAGTAAAAACCCATCGTGTTTATGTGTCGCGTGGTCTTACAAGATACCTTTGTTTTTCAAAGGATTTTGATAAGTTCAAATTGAGTGTGTTTTCTCGCACAGGTTTTTCAGATTGACTACGATGTTATTTTATTATAATGCTCGAGTCAGACTGAGAATTTCAGGTTCAGGTTAGTATGTTATGGAACTCAGGAGACGAGCTGGAAATTGAGACGTACTCCCATACTTGTTTTTATTCCGCTATAGTGTTTTTTTGAAATTTCCGGCATCTGTAAGGGAGGGTTGTTATAACTATCCATGCTGGTATTATGAAATTATGTGGGTCGTCACATAATCAAATCCTAAAAGAAATACACTAAAAAATTGCTAAAAAGAAATACTAAGGTTTACACTCACAGATTACCCTTAGCTTCACTCAAATGGATTTGTAGCTTACTATCCCTTCTAGAATCTCTATCTTTGGATATACACGCACATACAATTGGGAAGAGGTATATATATTCATTAGATTCAAAATAATTGAATAAGAATAGGATAAGAACAGATTGGAAGAAGAAGAAACAAATAGGAAATAAATTGAATTCTTACCTAAATCCCTTACGGAGTTTTATGAATCTTATTAGAGAGAGATAGCAATGGCAGAATTTTATCGTATTCTCCAAAATAATATGAATAAAAGTGGAGATGATAGGATTCTATTTATAGGGGTTGAAATGCACCAAAACCATAGGACAAAAGTAAGTAGGAAACGGGTAAATTTGGAGCGTATAACCGAATAAGACATAGCTTCAAACCCTAGCCGCCACTGGCAACTTTTGTTGCCAAACTGTCGACTGCCCATGGCAGCCAGTCGACCGCTCCTCTATTTCGGGGAACATTAAATGTTAACAAAATGTTTAATTAGCCCCAAAGATAATTTTTAAAATTTAAGTCCTAAATTTGATTTCTCATTTGAATTTGAATTCAAACTAAATTAATTTAAGTCTAATAAATTCAAATTCTCATTTGAATTTGAATTCAAACTAAATTAATTTAAGTCTAATAAATTCAAATGCTCATAACTTCCTTACTTGAGCTCCATTTTCAGCATGTTATACATGGAAACATATCAAAATTTTGCCATGAAGGCAACGGAATAACTTTTATGGTCAAATTCCAACTTTTATAAAATTTCCATATTCAACCCTTATCATATTTAATTCAATTTACAGGATGTTACATGATCCTTCTTAATTATGGTGGTATGGAAAAACTTTCCATACTTAACACTAATGGATAAGTGGTTTAGGTATATAGTAAACAATGGTTTGAATGACATTGTTTTGATCCATTTTATATGACTTTGAAATAAGAAACCTTTTTGAAATGCTTTGTGAATTTTTTATACCATTGTACAAGTAAATGGTAAAGTTTTCCAAGTATAGAAAGTAAATTGATTTAGGGATATACCAATACTGGTAAGACAATCATGTGAATATTTTTTTGTAAATAATTAAGGTGATTTAATAAATCAAGGATTATTAAATAGGCATAGTGGGTTTCATCTGAAATCAAAAACCTATGTTTGTTTGTTTAATAGATAAATGACTGACTGTCAAATCTGAAGCAATTTTAACTCTGGAAATATATAGGAGAAAACACGAGAATTATATGGTATGGTTATATTCGATGGTGTTATATTGTATGTATAAACTCATGTTTTCTTCTAAGACAAATGATAAGGAAATCCATCCACTTAAAAGGTTAGGAGGCGATCTCCGCTCTTGTGCATGTATGTATATTTTTGAAATAATCGAAGTTGAGTTTACCGAGACTATCGAATGTTGGTTTAAAGAGACTGGGTGTAACGTTTCGGATTTTTCGCACTCGAAAATCGACATCCTTACTTTACATCGCACTCGAATGCCGTAGATTCGACCGTTCAAATCCGATTCGCCGGAGCTTATAACAACATTAAGTAACAACACAGCGGAATAAAAGAATAATACATTGATATACAGCTTTGATACAATATCTGATACAACAGATGATCCAATAGATATCAATATACATCAGAGATATGATACAATAAATAGCAGCGGAAAAGAAAAATAGATGACATCTAGCAGCGGAACAATATAACTCTAAGATAGTCTTCAAAAGAGAACTCCGAGAACTGCAACTCCATCTCCAAGAACCAATCCAGCAATAGCTCGAACTCCCAATAACGATGCACAAAGATAAGCAAGTATAGTCCATATCCAAAGATTGAACTAACTCCAGATAATCTACTACATCTGACTATCTGAAAAACCCAACTCTAGACTGCTCGTGTAGAAAATAATGAGCACCCAGAGTTTAGGAAAGAAAACAATAAACTCCGGATCAGTCGTGGGACTGGTGTGAGTAACGAAAACAGTTTATCTTTTAAAACATTCAACAAAAGATTTTCAAAGTCAATTCGCAATGCTTTTTAAAAATGAGACTACCATAAGGCCTCCCGCACACACACACAATGCAAACGCAGAATCAGAGGAGATTTCTCGTTATGATAGTCAAAGATGCTTGATACGCATTAAAAAGAAACATTTGATATTATTACTAGTGCATAGTGTAGGAAAAATTCATTTCGAAAATAAAGATATAAATCATAGCCAGCATAGACATTTCGCACTTATGCCTACTATAGCTACCATGTTCAATAGCAGGTTACCGCCACATTCCATGGTAGGTTCTACAACTAATACCGTACAGGATCGTATTGTTTCTTTGGATTTCCAACAAATGGTCAGGCCAAGGAACTTCCCATTGCCACATGAGAATGCCTCTGGAAGGACGTCCCCGAGAACCAAACCGGATCTCTGCCAACACAAGGTCGGGTTACCCCTAACTGGGTAACTACTGACACGAGTATGCCATCCCCCGGTCCTTTGGGACCTTTAACCGAGCGCTCGTCACCATCATCACACAATCATAAATAAAGTGTTTCCACATGAGTAAGTATCTGGGCTCCATACCATGATACCACCCTTTTCCAGGAGGAAATGCACATACCCTAAAGGGAGCTACCCCTCATAACCTTTCTGCATCTTTCCTGTTTTGACCATTCCGGGGTGTGAGGCTCGACGAAGTCACGTCCACAAAAACACACTTTATACAAAAGCCGTGCTTTGGGTCAACAAATGACCATAGAAATGATCACCAAGATAGACGATCAAATAAATGATCCTATCACAAATGATCAACACAATGATCATTTCATAGCAACACTCAGCATGTCACATTACCAAATTGGGAATATATCGCTGATAACCTTCAACTACATAACCTCTGAGCTCGTACGTCTCAGAGAAGGGTGTTAAGCTAAGAGAATAAATTCTCCGCCACCAACAGAAATATATTTGAAAGAAATCAGCTTTATATCTCAAATTGTAATGTCAGACATACTATCCATACAAGTCTGTTCCGGGCTCGAATAGAACCGAAGGCACTTACAAAGAAGTCCTTGCAATCCGGATATTCACTAATCACGTTCAGACTTCCCATCACATATGGAGTCTCTATACCGGGGACCAGTCGATGCAAAGACATTCGACGAGTTGTCCTTTCACTTTCAAAAATATCCGGTCTTCAACACCGGTCTTCAAATGCTATCCATAACGACATATCACATATTCGAAATGAGATATATGACACAAAGGTCCTCTCCCGGCTAAACCGAACAGTGAGCGCAATATTTCAAAAACATATGGATACTGGGATTTCAATTAAGTCACAACTTAAAACCCAAAACTTTCTTTCAAATGGTTTAAACAATTACCATTTTAAATCTTTATATTACAAAAAAGATTTATTTCACAAAGATCAATTTATAGACTTTAAAACAATTTCCATTCCAATTGGATTAACTCATTAAATCTTTAAATCAAAGATTTAACTCATAGCTTTCAAAATTCGATTAACTTGTTGAATCTTTAAATCAAGATTCAACTTATAGCTTTCAAATCATTTTCATAACTTGGAAATTATCTTCATTCTCAAACTTGAAATTCTTTTTAACACAAATTGGACATTCATTTCTTATGTGAAAGCTTTTATTATTTGAAAACAAACAGTTTTCGTTTCAGAAAAATTCAATTATATTTACATGAGTTAAAGCCCTTGAATTCTATTCACATCCCCAAATCAATACTTTTAAAATAGTTTAACCCATATATAACTGGTATAACATCTTTAAACCCTTATTTTCCAAATCTAGAATAAATCTTCAAATCTTGAATTTAAATTCGAATCAAATTATTTAAATTCCAAAATTTAATCAGGTTATTTCAAAAAAATAAATTTTGCCTTTGAAATTCCATTTCAAAAGCTTTTTACTTTAATCCGATTTCATTTCCAAAACCATTTGGATTTAAATATTCAACTTTCAAACTTTTTCCAAAATCTGTGACTCAATCGATTTCTCCGTGAAATCCATATTGGTGTGTGTATAAGTGTGGTCCAGGGGTATAACACAATTTGTGCAACATCATTCAATCATCACAGATCAAATACAACAATATATTAAATAAGCGATATAAATTACAAAGCTTATCTTTCATACACAGATTCACAGATATATATATCGCAGATAATAAATTTCATCATAGATCACAACACAAATCAGGATAATCATAAAGCATCATATAACAGGGATATCAAACAGTTTAACATCCAATATAATCCAAGCATCCATAGGTAGGATTAATTCAATTATCTGATTAAGTTAATCAGATTTATTTCTATGAATAAATTTGTTGGTCATGGAAAATTAATAATCAATTAATTTAAAAACATTTAGTAAACTATCTTTTAATTAATCATTAATTTATCCTAAATTAATGATTTATTCTTAATTAATTTTTCTTAATTAATTAATTGATTACTCCTTAATTAATGATTTTTTTCTTAATCACTTTCATTAGTTAATTAACCTTTTATAAATTAATTATTCTCAAATTAATTACCTGGGTTAATCTATCACATTACCCTTAAATTTAATTTATTGCTTAATCGCTTGATTAATCAACTTTAATCATTGATTTATATTTAATTAATAATCCCTAATTTACTAATTAATTATTTCTTACTTAATTTAAACTTTTAATTACTTATTTAATTAATCCAAATTAATAAATTATTCATTTTAATTTATTAAATACTTAATGGATTTTAATTATTAAATCTTCATTAACTTACAGTAGCATTAATTTTTAATATTGATTTACTTATCACTTACAAATATGTTTGAAACCATTCATATTAAATTTACTTTTGAAACTTCATTCTAAATTTTCAAGTTTTAAAATGAATACGAATTGATCTTTAAATTTTTAAAACTAACTTTTAAAACCTTTAAATTTACATTAACTTCAAAATCTGAGAATTTATTTTTGTTTTAAACTTTTAATTTTATCTTGTTTAAATTCTTCATTTACAAATTTCAAATCTACTTTAAATTCAATTTTTCTTCAAACATTTAATTTCTTTGGAGTTATTTAAACCAATTTAAACTTTTGAACTTTATTTATGTTCAACTAAATTTCAATTCAAACTTGAATTACATTTATCTTTTTTTTGGTTTACAACTCAATTCAAACCCTTAATTTATAAGTTTAAAATTTGGATTTTAAATCTCAGAAATTTGGATCAGGTTCAAGTTGAGAATTCTGGAGCAAACTTGCTTCCAGTAAACAACTTAAGTTACTCAAGTCAACACACTTAATCCCCTCTGTTCCCTCCAGGCACCTACACCCAAGCTATCACCCTAAGGCTCGTGCACGTGCACAACGGCTGTGGCCATCTTCCGGCATCACCGCGACGTCGAGCATATCGACGAACCTCTCCAGAACATGTTTTGAACATTCGAACTTCACCGTTGCCATCAAAATCGAAATATAGGCGATATCCCAACCCTGGAAACGAGAGTACCCTCCACCATCCAAACCTGGCAGCGCCCCGTTCGCCACACCCCGACCATTAGCCGGCCTACAACCTCGGCCATCGATTCGTTGACATCCCCTCTACCATCCTTTAGAAGCACGTTGAACTCGATCGCACGTCGACGATGAGCGAGTCGAATTTCTCGGCCATGCAAAAATTAGGTTAAAAAAATTTAAATGCTCGCCACCACGTCCATCTTTGCCACCTCCGGCCATTTTCCCGTCAACCCCGTAGCCTCCTCCATCTCCACAAGCGACCTTAACCAACTCGAATCACCCAATCACGAGAAAATGATTTAGAGGCAGATTTCGTTCCACTGTAAATTGCTCAAGATACATACAACTAAAAATCACTAAATTTGTTTTTAAAAATCCTAGCTTGGGCTGTTAATTCAGGCTATATGATTGAATCAATAATTTAAGATATTCGAAATTTCCAAGAAGCAAGGTTTCTACTGTAAAATTTGATTTTTTTTCATTCTATATTCATTTTTATGTCATGAAACTATTTTTTTTTATAACTCATTCTTAAACGCTACTAATTTATTTTGAAACCCAAGCCTAATATTGAATAGAAAAGAAGAAATTGAATTTGCCTTGTTGTTTTATACCCTGTAACTAAACAGAGATATAAGCGTATGAACATGCACAGGCTCATATATTGATATATGGACAACTTCAGGTATCAATCATAACAATTTAAATATAAACAGATTCTACGGTTTTGAATGAAAGTTTACTCACATTAACTTGAAGAACAGAGGGCAACTCTGTGCTTTGAATCTGCAGTATTGATCTTGTTTAATCATGTTTTGCTTCTGTGATCTTACTTTTGTTTTGATGCCCTTGAATCTTGCTTCCAGGCCTTGATTCTGGTTTTAGTTGTAACTGAAGCTTTCCAGTATTTTTTCTATTTGCCAAACTATTTTGATTTATACTGCCTTCAGATTTTTTTCTAGGTTGTGTAGATTTGGTTTTCAAGCTTGATACTGTCTCTTGTTTAGTTTGATGAACGAAACTGGAATGAAGATGATATAGGGGAAACAAGTCTACAGGCTATATTATATTTGTACAAAGTGATATTATTTGTTTAGTACAATACAATGTAGAGATATAATTTTTTTCTCTTTGTTTAATAAGCATGGCTGAGATGATCTTGTCCATGCTGAAGAATTTTGTATGCACAGTTCATTTTGCTTTGCATAAGCATGTACATAGGTACTTTATGTTTCATGCTTGAGTTCAAAATTGTTGTGTACATATTTTTTTTCTTGCTTGCATACTATCCTACAGGCAACATCATATATATTTGCTTGACTCTTGCTTTATGCTCTATGTACAATCTATATTTAAGTATACATATTGTTGTCTTGCATTAAATGCATGTGTACATGCTTATATACATTTGTTATTTCTTGCCTTGCATACTAAGCTTTGCAGGCAACATGCTATACTCGGCTGTGATGATGTTATGTACTTGTTGCTTTGTGCATAGATACTTTTATTTGCTATATTTTATTTCTTCATTTGACAAAGGTACATGACTATATGTTTTGTTTGCTTTGACTATGCTAATTTGATTTCGGCTGGAGATATTAGTGGCTTGCATGTTTATAATTTTTTTATACTTTGTTTTGTTTATGTTTGCCTACATTTTTTATTTGTTTATCTTGTACTTTGCTTTATTACTTATGTAAAAATATATACTTTATATTTTCATTTGCTTAGCTTGCTTTGTATTCGCTTTTATATACTTATTGTTATCAATTATTATTAAACCATTCATTTACAATTCATATCTAATGTATATACATATATAGCTCTATATTTATTTTTAAAACCATTTATTTAAGATTTTATTTCAAATCCAATTTAAATATATATTCACATATATACAAATTGTCAAATCCATATGACTTTATATATTTTCTAGTCGAATCGGGGAAACTCGCTTCCATTTAAATCAATTTATCTTACAATTTTATTCAAAAATTCATTTAGTTATCAATTTAAATTAAATTAAAATCTAGGGTCGTTACAAACTTCCCCCCTTAAAAGAATTTCGTCCTCGAAATTCGCAGGCACAAAAACAACACAGAGATAGACAGATTCGATCTCCTATAATTCCTCAAACTTAAGATATGAATTTCAAACTCAAGTCGGAATATCTCAAAATATATACCAATTTGTCCCTCTTCAGACTTCAACCAACCCAAGAAATTACAACAGAATTTCAAAATTTGGTTTTAAACGAAATCATTTTATCGATACAATTCGATTTAGCTTCATCTTCTATTAATCAATTTTAAATCAATTCCAAATTTCTAATTTATTCAAAATTCCTAATTCATTCAAATTTCAAATTCATATTCATTAAAGTTTAAAATCAAAAACTGAAAAGAAACTGATGAAATACGAAGAAAGAATTTCTACAACGATTCGTAGGGCATCCCCGCACCGAAACTTCTTTCTGGAGTTGTCACGAAGAAATCAAAAGAATCTGGAATCGAATCAAAGAAGATTGAGAAGAAAGATTGTTTCCACTGTTGCAGGGTATTAACCATTTATAGTCGTATTTCCCTATCCCCTATCTCGTTCTCTTCTTCCACTCATACTCACTATCAGTGGATAGTAAGAGAATTTACTGAGGCGTTTGAACGGATATCTTAGGGGTTACTCATTCTAGGGTATACTTCACCCTATCTCTAATGAGCTACTTAACGTGTTATACTCCTGAGCTAAAGTTCAACCTTAGCTCTGATACCAAATGTAACGTTTCGGATTTTTCGCGCTCGAAAATCGACATCCATACTTTACATCGTACTCGAATGCCGTAGATTCGATCGTTCAAATCTGATTCGCCGGAGCTTATAACAACATTAAGTAACAACACAGCGGAATAAAAGAATAATACATTGATATACCGCTTTGATACAATATCTGATACAACAGATGATCCAATAGATATCAATATACATCAGAGATATGATACAATAAATAGCAGCGGAAAAGAAAAATAGATGACATCTAGCAGCGGAACAATATAACTCTAAGATAGTCTTCAAAAGAGAACTCCGAGAACTGCAACTCCATCTCCAAGAACCAATCCAGCAATAGCTCGAACTCCCAATAACGATGCACAAAGATAAGCAAGTATAGTCCATATCCAAAGATTGAACTAACTCTAGATAATCTACTACATCTGACTATCTGAAAAACCCAACTCTAGACTGCTCGTGTAGAAAATAATGAGCACCCAGAGTTTAGGAAAGAAAACAATAAACTCCGGATCAGTCGTGGTACTGGTGTGAGTAACGAAAACAATTTATCTTTTAAAACATTCAACAAAAGATTTTCAAATTCAATTCGCAATGCTTTTTAAAAATGAGACTACCATAAGGCTTCCCGCACACACACACAATGCAAACGCAGAATCGGAGGAGATTTCTCGTTATGATAGTCAAAGATGCTTGATACGCATTAAAAAGAAACATTTGATATTATTACTAGTGCATAGTGTAGGAAAAATTCATTTCGAAAATAAAGATATAAATCATAGCCAGCATAGACATTTCGCACTTATGCCTACTATAGCTACCATGTTCAATAGCAGGTTACCGCCACATTCCATGGCAGGTTCTACAACTAATACCGTACAGGATCATATTGTTTATTTGGATTTCCAACAAATGGTCAGGCCAAGGAACTTCCCATTACCACATGAGAATGCCTCTGGAAGGACGTCCCCGAGAACCAAACCGGATCTCTGCCAACACAAGGCCGGGTTACCCCTAACTGGGTAACTACTGACACGAGTATGCCATCCCCCGGTCCTTTGGGACCTTTAACCGAGCGCTCGTCACCATCATCACACAATCATAAATAAAGTGTTTCCACATGAGTAAGTATCTGGGCTCCATACCATGATACCACCCTTTTCCAGAAGGAAATGCACATACCCTAAAGGGAGCTACCCCTCATAACCTTGCTGCATCTTTCCTGTTTTGACCATTCCGGGGTGTGAGGCTCGACGAAGTCACGTCCACAAAAACACACTTTATACAAAAGCCGTGCTTTGGGTCAACAAATGACCATAGAAATGATCACCAAGATAGACGATCAAATAAATGATCCTATCACAAATGATCAACACAATGATCATTTCACAGCAACACTCAGCATGTCACATTACCAAATTGGGAATATATCGCTGATAACCTTCAACTACATAACCTCTGAGCTCGTACGTCTCAGAGAAGGGAGTTAAGCTAAGAGAATAAATTCTCCGCCACCAACAGAAATATATTTGAAAGAAATCGGCTTTATATCTCAAATTGTAATGTCAGACATACTATCCATACAAGTCTGTTCCGGGCTCGAACAGAACCGAAGACAATTACAAAGAAGTCCTTGCAATCCGGATATTCACTAATCACGTTCGGACTTCCCATCACATATGGAGTCTCTATACCGGGGACCAGTCGATGCAAAGACATTCGACGAGTTGTCCTTTCGCTTTCAAAAATATCCGGTCTTCAACACCGGTCTTCAAATGCTATCCATAACGACATATCACATATTCGAAATGAGATATATGACACAAAGGTCCTCTCCCGGCTAAACCGAACAGTGAGCGCAATATTTCAAAAACATATGGATATTGGGATTTCAATTAAGTCACAACTTAAAACCCAAAACTTTCTTTCAAATGGTTTAAACAATTACCATTTTAAATCTTTATATTACAAAAAAGATTTATTTCACAAAGATCAATTTATAGACTTTAAAACTGTGACGATCCACCTTTCTCAACTCCAGAAAGACGTTTCATCATTAAGAAAGAAAGAGATAGAAATAGAAAAGATAGAGAAAAAGAACAACAACATCAGAATCTCACAGCGGAATGGAACAAAATATAATACATCACATAACTATTACATAGTTATACATACATCAGAGCCTTACAATATCAGATAACAGTACTGCCATATACATACATGTCCATACATACATCCAAAATACAGCATCACTAACTACACAGCGGAACTACATATATAGCTACATACGTCTGGTCTACTCTCCAAAATAGCTCCTCCAGAAAAGCAACACTTCTAGATACCTATCACTTGGCTACTCGTAAAAATTTGAGTACCCAAGAGTTTATGAAAACACAAAATATAAACTCCGGGTCAGACATGGGTCTGGTATGAGTAAACAGGTTAAAGTTGCTTAACTTTGGAAATCTTTTTGAAAATAAAGGTATCACGTAAGACTCCCCACAAATAAATACGGGTAAGTTTTTACCTTACGCTAACCAAAACATTTGATAGGAAATTCTGTGATATTATAATAGTGTCTAGGGTTTTCAAGTAAAATACAGAAATAGCTGAAATGCTTACATCTCACATTCCAACATAGTTGGGCACAATCAAATCGTACGACGCTTATTGGAAATTGGATCCCATACAATGGCAGGGCTACTGGGGTACCGCCCGTCACAGTACGGGGCCTAGATCACCGTACCGAGGATTACTCCCTTCATCCCCTGCAACACAAGGCCGGAACCATTCCTTACTGAACGGTCCCGAACAAGATAACCCCGCAGTTGTGGCCAACAACTGCCCACTAAGCCGGAATAAAAAGGGACATCTAGACAGGGGAAAATCTTGTCCTGCTTGGGCATGACCCACCTAACCTTGCTGCATCTCCCCTGTTTTAGCCATTCCCGGTTGATGAGGCTTGAGGCTACGATTACCTTTAAAGAACATATCACTTAGAATGCTCATCGTCCGCCTGACGATGTGTTGAAAGCATTCAATCCATACAAGTTCGTTCCAGGTTCGAACGAAACCGAAGGCATTATCTCGTTACACTCATTTTGGAATCACCCTCAGAGTTAACGACGATAACCCTTGCATTCTGAAACACCATCTCGATCTCCATTTGATAAGTTACGACCTATGGTTTAATTTGGATCGATGTGGTTTTTGGAGAATCAAAATGGATTCTTCCGATCCCGGTCTCATCAGATCCAAACGCCATTTTAAAGTCCAAGTTGTCTATTTAATTTAACAGTTTAATTAAATATCAGAAATTAACATAACAGATATATCAGATAACTCACATACAGTTATCACAGATATTCATAATATATCATAATATATCACAGAAATATTATCAACAGATATCACAGTCAACCAAACAGAGTTATCAACGCATATCAAACAGTTTGGTTTTACTTAACTAAATTATTTGCTTAAGAATAAACTATTTTATTCTGTAAATTAATTACTGATTAATTAGCTGATTAACGATTAATTAATTAATTAGTTAATCATTAATTTGTCATTTATAAATTATTTAACCTTTATTTAATTATTTGTCTATTCATTAACTATTTCTCAATTAAACAAATAATTATTTAATTCTCAATTATCACTTAATAATTAATGACTTACTTATTAAAAGGAATTAATTATTTAATTATATAAATTACTTTAATTATCAATTTAATTAAAATGTAATATCTTTAATTAATCTCGTATGTTAACTTCCATTCACTAACTAACTCTTTAATGATAAGCTTATGTTCTTGATATTTTATTTGATTAAATATTTATTTCAAAATCAGCTTAAAGTTATTAATTTAAAAATTCAAGTAAAAATTTTAATCAACATTCCACTATTTACTGACCAATCTTCTACCTTTATATAATTACTTAAATCAAGTCTTTAATTAAAACATTAGCTTAACAATTTAACGTTTGTTTATTGATCCAATAACTCACCTGTACAAATCAGTGCAGGCCCATTTAAAACACCGAGACAACATCGTACATTACTCGAGGAAAACTCGAGTTTCCCCGCGTCTCACCCGTGTAACTCTCCTTCCCTTCTTCTTTCCAGTTCTTTTCTTCTTCTTCTTGTTTTTTTTAGTTAAGTTGAAATCGTACCTGAAGCTACTCTCACACGCTACTCGAAGAAACACGGGAATTTACTCGAAGCATTCCTCACAAATGTCTCGAGCAACCCACGCGTTAACCCAGAACCCAAAGAAAAACAACGCGACACAGATCACCGAACCCCACTTCGCCACCGTTCACGTGCACGGTGGTCTCCCTTGCCTGCGGCGACTCCCTACAATCCCCACACACCACAAAACACCCACTTAAGTGAATACGAAACCCAAAATCCAATTACAAGTCGAAATGAGGAATTCGACCTGTAGCTCCAAAAACAACATCAGCTATGCCACTGTCAAAACGACCGCGTGGCCACCACACATCACCAGAGGTGATGAAAATTCACCAAGACATCGCCTACACCACCACCTAGCTCCTCCTACAGTCGCGCTTCACTCGGTTACATATTTGAGCCGAAATCAATTTTTGTACAGAGCTTTGAAAAAAATTGGTTTAAACCCTATTTATGATTCGAACTCAAAATCTATGAATTCGAAAAATAATTTACTATTTTTCTAGTGTTAATACCTCTTAAATTTTGCTTCATACCAAATTCCAGGAATTAACATTTCATAAATCTTGCAAATTTGACAAATATGCAGTGAAACTTAAAAGCAAAACTGCTCAACAAATCTTTGATTATAAATTACAATTTTTATGTGTAAAATCATAATTTTGTTTATGAAAACTAATTATACTATTGGATTTACACATTTCGACATTTGAATTTTAAAGCTAAATCTTCTTTTTAAACCTGTAGTTTGGAATGCAGGGTTAATATCCTACTGTGAAACATCAAACATGCTTACAGGCTTTGTTTTCATATAACAACATGAATTTACAAAATTTTAAATAGTTAATATGAATAAGATTTGTAAATTTATATTGATTCACTTTGTAACAACTTAAAGTATTGATCAAGAACAGCTATATGAGTTTCCAGATCAACAAACATACACAGAGCAGTGAGTTAAACTATATAAAGCACATATCATAAACAAATACACAACTAAAGTTGAACTTATTTTGTTTACTCACTTATCAAATTTGAGCAGAAGATGTTGAAGAAGATACTTGCAAATTGAAACTTTCCTGAAGCTCCCCTCTACTTTCTTTTCTGTTTCTCTCTTCTTTGCTTGTTTACAGTTTTTTTTTCTTTTTTCTTTTTCTTTTTTTCTCTTTTAGTTTAAGTTTGTGTTTAGTGTTTCTGAGTAAATTAAAGGTTATAAGTGATATATGTATAAACTGATGATATATAAGTAGATTCATATAGAAGCTTAATACAGGTTGCAACTGGACAGTCTTATTTGCAAGTCATTTTCCCTTTTTTTTATATTGGCTAGTAAATTCTGCAGAAAGTAATGATATAAGAGATTTCGGCTGTGTACTTGTTTAAACAATAAGTTCGGCTAATTAATGCTTATGTTATTGATTTTGATGGCAAGTATTTAATGTATACTGATAATTACTATTTGTTGTACAAAGATATTAAATTTATTTCGGCTAGCCTATCTTGCAAGATACAGGTTTTGTTTGTATTCTATTTGAAGTAAACTTTGTTTCTTGTTTGCTTATATACAAGCTACAGATTTTGTTTATTATTATTTTTGAGTTGAAAACTTGTTTTGTGTTGAAAGGAGCTTTGTTGCCAATGCCTGAATGTTTTATTTGTTAAGCAACTTACATACACAGGTTATATGTTTTAGAAACTTCCCGATATAATTTTTATTATCAACATGTTTTTGTTTACAGCTTTTGTACAAAGCTTTCGTTTACATGCAATTAATGTTGGCTGGATGTTTATTTATCTTGGCTACAGTTTCTTAGTGCAAAGATATGTTGTAATTGATGTAAATATTTTGTAACACTGATTTGTACATCCTAGTTTTAGAGGTTGCTGAGCATATATGTTACTTTGTTCATTTTATACTTAGATTATTTCTTTGTTTTTGTGAGCATATATGTGTATAGCTTGTTTTGTTTAAAAGTTATTGTTAGCATATTAGTTGTATTCTATTTGTTAATTAAATTTTAAAACACTTGATTTATAACATTGTATTTGTACTTATATATTTATCTCTTATGTTCAAATCATAGTTTTATACTTATTTTAAATATTTATAAGCTTTATTTTATTTTTAATTATAAGAGTTGTTGTTAGAATCACTTCTTAATCTTATTTTTATTTAAAGTTTAACTTCCAAATATTTGATTTATAACTTATATTTGCATTAATACATTTTATATTTATATTTAATATGGGTAGACTTGTGCCGTTTTAACATTATTATTATTAACTATATTTAAATTAGATTAAATTCTTATTATAAAAATATGGTCAAAATCCTGGGTCGTTACATTCCTTCCCCCTTAAAAGAATTTCGTCCCCGAAATTTAAACAACAGTTAATTCAAAAGCTTATATATTCACAATCCAAACATACATATCATTCATACAATAGCAAACAAACAAACAGTCTATGCTAAAAAAAACAACACTAGTTATCCGAACATAAATCCGGATAAGCACTCCTAAAACTATCGAGAGTTTCCCAGGTACAGTCTCTGGGATCCTCACTCCATTGCACCTTGACGAGTTTCACCACTTTGTTTCTGAGTTGCTTCTCGTCTCTGTCCACAATCTGAACTGGATTTCTGACTACAGTTAAATTGGGTTCTACTTCCAAATCTTCTTGAATTACTGGTTCCATAACCAGTGAGGGATCATGAACAAATTTCCTCAAATGCGATACATGAAACACATTGTGAATCCCAGACATCCGCTCTGGTAATTCAATCCTGTAGGCTACAGCTCCAATTCTCTCCAACACTCGGAACGGTCCAATGTATCTCGGAGCAAGTTTTCCCGTCTTTCCGAATCTTATAGCACCTTTAATTGGGGAAACTTTAACAAAAACCAAGTCTCCGATCTCAAATTCCAATGGCCTTCGTCTTCTGTCTGCATATTTCTTCTGACGATCTTGAGCAGCTTTCATTCTTTTCTTAATAAGCTCAACCTTCGCAGAAGCTTCACGAATAAGATCGGGTCCGAGCACAAGACGATCCTTCGATTCAATCCAACAAGATGGAGATCTACACGGCCTTCCGTATAAAGCTTCATACGGAGCCATCTTAATACTCGCTTGATAACTGTTATTATAAGAAAATTCCACAAGATGAAGATGGTCTTCCCAAGATCCCCCAAAATCTAAAACACAAGCCCGTAGCATATCCTCAAGAATACGATTCAGTCTCTCCGTCTGTCCGTCCGTTTGAGGATGATAGGCTGTACTCAATCTCAAATCTGTTCCCATTGCTGATTGCAGAGCTTCCCAAAATTTGCTAGTGAAAATAGGATCACGATCACTTACTATGCTGACTGGGACACCATGCAATCGAACTATCTCCTTCAAGAAAATTTCTGCTAAAGAAACTGCAGTACGGGTTGCCTTTACTGGTATAAAATGGGCACTCTTAGTTAAACGATCTACAATAACCCATATACCATCATTCCCTTTCCTGGTTCTAGGCAAACCATCAATAAAATCCATCGAGATCATTTCCCATTTCCAATTCGGAATTTCCAGAGGTTGCAATAGCCCGGCAGATTTCTGTTGATCACCTTTAACTTGTTGGCAGATGGCACAACTGTTCACAAAAGCAGCTACATCCTTCTTCATATTCGGCCACCAGAAAACTCTCTTCATATCTTTATACATCTTCGAAATTCCCGGGTGAATATTCAATTTAGAACGATGGCACTCAGCTAGGACTTCTTGCCTCCGTCCATCAATATTAGGCACACATAAACGACCTTTAATCCTTAGAGTACCTTGATCATCCACCTTAAAATCTGAATATCGCCCGTCCTTAGCTCCAAGAATTATTTCCTCAAAAGATTTATCTTCCATTTGCTTACTAATGATCCTTCCTTGGAGAGATGGAACAACTTCCAAAAGAGATAGAACTGCATTCCTACTGAGAGCATCAGCTACAACATTCGCTTTCCCCGGAGTGTACAGAATATCCAAATCATAGGAAGCAAGAAATTCAACCCACCGCTGCTGTCTCAGATTAAGGTCTTTTTGAGAGAATAAATATTTCAACGGTTTGTGATCCGTGAACAATTCAAATTTCTCTCCTAAAAGATAATGTCTCCAAATCTTTAGAGCAAAAACAATGGCAAGCAATTCAAGATCATGCGTAGCATAGTTCTTTTCATGAGGCTTCAACTGCTGACTAGCATACGCAATAACTCATCCGTTCTGCATCAGAACTGCTCCCAAACCCACAATACAAGCATCCGTGTAAACCTCGAATTTGCTTTTCCCATCCGGGATAGCAAGTACTGGTGCACTAGTAAGTCTTATCTTCAATTCCTGAAAAGCTTCTTCACACTGAGGCGTCCATTTGAATTTCGCTCCCTTCCTGGTCAGCTTAGTCAGATGTGAAGAAATCTTGGAATAATCCCTGATAAATTTCCTGTAGTAGCCCGCCAATCCTAAGAAACTACGAACTTCCGTCGGTGTCTCTGGCTGTTTCCACTCCAGAATAGTTTCAACTTTTGCTGGGTCTACAGAAATGCCTTCCCCCGAAACAATGTGCCCTAGAAATTTAACTTCCGATTTCCAGAAGTGACACTTCGAAAACTTCGCCTTCAGCACATTCTTTCTCAGAGTCTCTAACACAATCCTCAAATGTTCCCTGTGCTCTTCTTCGGATTTGGAATAGACCAAGATATCATCAATGAATACCAGCACAAACTTATTCAGTACATCTCTAAAGACTCGGTTCATAAGATCAACAAAATAGGCAGGAGCGTTGGTTAATCCGAACGGCATAACCAACCACTCATAGAAACAATTCGGTCCCCTAAATGCAGTCAAGGGAATACTGTCTTCTGCTACCCTCAACTGATGGAAACCTGAAGCTAGATCCAATTGAGAAAAGATAGAAGCACCATGCAACTGGTCAAAAAGATCATCAATGCGAGGAAGAGGATATTTGTTACGGATAGTCATTTTATTCAGTTCTCTATAATCCACACAGAACCTCAGTGATCCATCCGATTTGGTCACAAACACCGCCGCTGAACCCCAACAAGAAAAACTAGGTCTGATCAATCCCTTCTCTAAAAGATCTTGAGTCTGCTTAATCAACTCTTCTCTTTCCCTAGGAGCCATTCTCCTACTGGGTTGAATTACTGGCACAGCTCCTGGAATCAAATCAATACGGAACTCTATTTCTCGATGTGGTGGCAAACACTTAACTTCTTCAAAAACATCAGCAAAATCTCGAACCACATCGATAACTTCAACACTCTCTTCAGATGTCTCCATCCATGCAGAAGACTGCTCAAATGAATTCCAGAATTATCACACGACACTCTGGCAATTCTACCCAGATCACTTTCCAACGAAACTGTTCTCTCATCACAATTCAAGACGCTTTATACTTATCCAGCCAATCCATACCCAAAATAAGATCAAATCCCTTAAAATTCAACACATACGGGTCACAAGAAAAGCTGTGGGATAGATAAGAGATCTTCAAGTCCTTACAGATAGTATCCAATTTAATCACCCCTCCTATAGGATTAGATACCAAGATAGAACTATCTACAGAACTAGGAGTAAGAGAAAACTTTTCAACAGAGTCCAAAGAAATAAAAGTCAACGAAGCACCCGAATCAAACAAAACTCTAATATATTTTCCATTTAAAAGTAAAGTACCTTCTAAAACTCCTTTGCCCTTCGAAGATGCAGATGGTCCGGCTTCCAAAGCAAAAACTTTATTCTGAGGTGCTCTCTGCAGAAGTGGACAGTTCTTGATCATTTGCCCTGGCTGATGACAATTAAAGCACAATGATTTCTGAACCATAGCTGATCCTGGGCCACTCTGATGCGGTTGCTGCTGTTGCTGCTGGAATCCCTTCCTAGAACACTTATTTGCCAAATGCCCTTCCTGATGACAAATGTAGCACTTTCGGGGTCCGTTGTTATTCCCATGTTTCTTCTTATTCGGCTTCCTCCATCTAGGATCGAACTTTCGCTTATTCGGATTAGTGAAATTCCCACTTGAAATTGCAACTGAACCCACCGGCTTCTTACTCATCAAACTTTCATACCTCAACGCCATATCAATCAAATCAACAAAAGATCCCTTCAGAAGCACCGTCAATTTCCCATGGAATTCAGGTCTCAATCCTTGCACAAATTTCTCATTCTTTTTCAGAGGGGTATCGATGAGTCCTTGACCATAACAAGAGAGCTCGTTGAATCTAGTTTCATATTCCGAAATAGATATACTACCTTGCTTCAAGTTCAGAAAATCCTGATACAATTGGGTTTTCCCTGCCGTCGGCACATACTTCTCTTCAAACAACTCCTTGAATCTGTCCCAAGAGATGTCATCCTCAGAAATATTAGCAATAGTTGAATTCCACCATGCTGCTGCACCACCTTGCAGTTGCCATGATGCCATATGCCTCTTACGCTCATCAGACAATCTCATACTCTTGAAAATACGTTCACAAGAGCGTAGCCATTCCTGAACTTCAATTATTGACTCCGAACCTCTGAATGGTTGACCTCCAAGATGTTTGAAATCCTTGCATAAGGCTGCAAAGCTAACTTGAGATGGTACTGGAGTGACAGCCTCACTAACATTTTGACTCCGTCCATTATCTGTAGAAGTACTGGCCCTAACTCTGCCTCTTCTTCCTGAACTCATGTCGGTCACCTGAACAGGTAACTCAACAAATTTAGATAGAGATATATATAATGATATGAAAGTACAAATACGCACTCTCAAGATAAATATAACACAAGAGCCTAGTACTCGCTCAACCTAGCGCTCTGATACCAACTGTGACGATCCGCCTTTCTCAACTCCAGAAAGACGTTTCATCATTAAGAAAGAAAGAGATAGAAATAGAAAAGATAGAGAAAAAGAACAACAACATCAGAATCTCACAGCGGAATGGAACAAAATATAATACATCACATAACTATTACATAGTTATACATACATCAGAGCCTTACAATATCAGATAACAGTACTGCCATATACATACATGTCCATACATACATCCAAAATACAGCATCACTAACTACACAGCGGAACTACATATATAGCTACATACGTCTGGTCTTCTCTCTAAAATAGCTCCTCCAGAAAAGCAACACTTCTAGATACCTATCACTTGGCTACTCGTAAAAATTTGAGTACCCAAGAGTTTATGAAAACACAAAATATAAACTCCGAGTCAGACATGGGTCTGGTATGAGTAAACAGGTTAAAGTTGCTTAACTTTGGAAATCTTTTTGAAAATAAAGGTATCACGTAAGACTCCCCACAAATAAATACGGGTAAGTTTTTACCTTACGCTAACCAAAACATTTGATAGGAAATTCTGTGATATTATAATAGTGTCTAGGGTTTTCAAGTAAAATACAGAAATAGCTGAAATGCTTACATCTCACATTCCAACATAGTTGGGCACAATCAAATCGTACGGCGCTTATTGGAAATTGGATCCCATACAATGGCAGGGCTACTGGGGTACCGCCCGTCACAGTACGGGGCCTAGATCACCGTACCGAGGATTACTCCCTTCATCCCCTGCAACACAAGGCCGGAACCATTCCTTACTGAACAGTCCCGAACAAGATAACCCCGCAGTTGTGGCCAACAACTTCCCACTAAGCCGGAATAAAAAGGGACATCTAGACAGGGGAAAATCTTGTCCTGCTTGGGCATGACCCACCTAACCTTGCTGCATCTCCCCTGTTTTAGCCATTCCCGGTTGATGAGGCTTGAGGCTACGATACCTTTAAAGAACATATTACTTAGAATGCTCATCGTCCGCCTGACGATGTGTTGAAAGCATTCAATCCATACAAGTTCATTCCGGGTTCGAACGAAACCGAAGGCATTATCTCGTTACACTCATTTTGGAATCACCCTCAGAGTTAACGACGATAACCCTTGCATTCTGAAACACCATCTCGATCTCCATTTGATAAGTTACGACCTATCGTTTAATTTGGATCGATGTGGTTTTCGGAGAATCAAAATGGATTCTTCCGATCCCGGTCTCATCAGATCCAAACGCCATTTTAAAGTCCAAGTTGTCTATTTAATTTAACAGTTTAATTAAATATCAGAAATTAACATAACAGATATATCAGATAACTCACATACAGTTATCACAGATATTCATAATATATCATAATATATCACAGAAATATTATCAACAGATATCACAGTCAACCAAACAGAGTTATCAACGCATATCAAACAGTTTGGTTTTACTTAACTAAATTATTTGCTTAAGAATAAACTATTTTATTCTGTAAATTAATTACTGATTAATTAGCTGATTAACGATTAATTAATTAATTAGTTAATCATTAATTTGTCATTTATAAATTATTTAACCTTTATTTAATTATTTGTCTATTCATTAACTATTTCTCAATTAAACAAATAATTATTTAATTCTCAATTATCACTTAATAATTAATGACTTACTTATTAAAAGGAATTAATTATTTAATTATATAAATTACTTTAATTATCAATTTAATTAAAATGTAATATCTTTAATTAATCTCGTATGTTAACTTCCATTCACTAACTAACTCTTTAATGATAAGCTTATGTTCTTGATATTTTATTTGATTAAATATTTATTTCAAAATCAGCTTAAAGTTATTAATTTAAAAATTCAAGTAAAAATTTTAATCAACATTCCACTATTTACTGACCAATCTTCTACCTTTATATAATTACTTAAATCAAGTCTTTAATTAAAACATTAGCTTAACAATTTAACGTTTGTTTATTGGTCCAATAACTCACCTGTACAAATCAGTGCAGGCCCATTTAAAACACCGAGACAACATCGTACATTATTCGAGGAAAACTCGAGTTTCCCCGCGTCTCACCCGTGTAACTCTCCTTCCCTTCTTCTTTCCAGTTCTTTTCTTCTTCTTCTTGTTTTTTTTTTAGTTAAGTTGAAATCGTACCTGAAGCTACTCTCACACGCTACTCGAAGAAACACGGGAATTTACTCGAAGCATTCCTCACAAATGTCTCGAGCAACCCACGCGTTAACCCAGAACCCAAAGAAAAACAACGCGACACAGATCACCGAACCCCACTTCGCCACCGTGCACGTGCACGGTGGTCTCCCTTGCCTGCGGCGACTCCCTACAATCCCCACACACCACAAAACACCCACTTAAGTGAATACGAAACCCAAAATCCAATTACAAGTCGAAATGAAGAATTCGACCTGTAGCTCCAAAAACAACATCAGCTATGCCACTGTCAAAACGACCGCGTGGCCACGACACATCACCAGAGGTGATGAAAATTCACCAAGACGTCGCCTACACCACCACCTAGCTCCTCCTACAGTCGCGCTTCACTCGGTTACATATTTGAGCCGAAATCAATTTTTGTACAGAGCTTTGAAAAAAATGGGTTTAAACCCTATTTATGATTCGAACTCAAAATCTATGAATTCGAAAAATAATTTACTATTTTTCTAGTGTTAATACCTCTTAAATTTTGCTTCATACCAAATTCCAGGAATTAACATTTCATAAATCTTGCAAATTTGACAAATATGCAGTGAAACTTAAAAGCAAAACTGCTCAACAAATCTTTGATTATAAATTACAATTTTTATGTGTAAAATCATAATTTTGTTTATGAAAACTAATTATACTATTGGATTTACAAATTTCGACATTTGAATTTTAAAGCTAAATCTTCTTTTTAAACCTGTAGTTTGGAATGCAGGGTTAATATCCTACTGTGAAACATCAAACATGCTTACAGGCTTTGTTTTCATATAACAACATGAATTTACAAAATTTTAAATAGTTAATATGAATAAGATTTGTAAATTTATATTGATTCACTTTGTAACAACTTAAAGTATTGATCAAGAACAGCTATATGAGTTTCCAGATCAACAAACATACACAGAGCAGTGAGTTAAACTATATAAAGCACATATCATAAACAAATACACAACTAAAGTTGAACTTATTTTGTTTACTCACTTATCAAATTTGAGCAGAAGATGTTGAAGAAGATACTTGCAAATTGAAACTTTCCTGAAGCTCCCCTCTACTCTTCTTTTCTGTTTCTCTCTTCTTTGCTTGTTTACAGTTTTTTTTTCTTTTTTCTTTTTCTTTTTTTCTCTTTTAGTTTAAGTTTGTGTTTAGTGTTTCTGAGTAAATTAAAGGTTATAAGTGATATATGTATAAACTGATGATATATAAGTAGATTCATATAGAAGCTTAATACAGGTTGCAACTGGACAGTCTTATTTGCAAGTCATTTTCCCTTTTTTTTTATATTGGCTAGTAAATTCTGCAGAAAGTAATGATATAAGAGATTTCGGCTGTGTACTTGTTTAAACAATAAGTTCGGCTAATTAATGCTTATGTTATTGATTTTGATGGCAAGTATTTAATGTATACTGATAATTACTATTTGTTGTACAAAGATATTAAATTTATTTCGGCTAGCCTATCTTGCAAGATACAGGTTTTGTTTGTATTCTATTTGAAGTAAACTTTGTTTCTTGTTTGCTTATATACAAGCTACAGATTTTGTTTATTATTATTTTTGAGTTGAAAACTTGTTTTGTGTTGAAAAGAGCTTTGTTGCCAATGCCTGAATGTTTTATTTGTTAAGCAACTTACATACACAGGTTATATGTTTTAGAAACTTCCCGATATAACTTTTATTATCAACATGTTTTTGTTTACAGCTTTTGTACAAAGCTTTCGTTTACATGCAATTAATGTTGGTTGGATGTTTATTTATCTTGGCTACAGGTTCTTAGTGCAAAGATATGTTGTAATTGATGTAAATATTTTGTAACACTGATTTGTACATCCTAGTTTTAGAGGTTGCTGAGCATATATGTTACTTTGTTCATTTTATACTTAGATTATTTCTTTGTTTTTGTGAGCATATATTTGTATAGCTTGTTTTGTTTAAAAGTTATTGTTAGCATATTAGTTGTATTCTATTTGTTAATTAAATTTTAAAACACTTGATTTATAACATTGTATTTGTACTTATATATTTATCTCTTATGTTCAAATCATAGTTTTATACTTATTTTAAATATTTATAAGCTTTATTTTATTTTTAATTATAAGAGTTGTTGTTAGAATCACTTCTTAATCTTATTTTTATTTAAAGTTTAACTTCCAAATATTTGATTTATAACTTATATTTGCATTAATACATTTTATATTTATATTTAATATGGGTAGACTTGTGCCGTTTTAACATTATTATTATTAACTATATTTAAATTAGATTAAATTCTTATTATAAAAATATGGTCAAAATCCTGGGTCGTTACAAAAGCAATTTCCATTCCAATTGGATTAACTCATTAAATCTTTAAATCAAAGATTTAACTCATAGCTTTCAAAATTCGATTAACTTGTTGAATCTTTAAATCAAGATTCAACTTATAGCTTTCAAATAATTTTCATAACTTGGAAATTATCTTCATTCTCAAACTTGAAATTCTTTTTAACACAAATTGGACATTCATTTCTTATGTGAAAGCTTTTATTATTTGAAAACAAACAGTTTTCGTTTCAGAAAAATTCAATTATATTTACACGAGTTAAAGCCCTTGAATTCTATTCACATCCCCAAATCAATACTTTTAAAATAGTTTAACCCATATATAACTGGTATAACATCTTTAAACCCTTATTTTCCAAATCTAGAATAAATCTTCAAATCTTGAATTTAAATTCGAATCAAATTATTTAAATTCCAAAATTTAATCAGGTTATTTCAAAAAAAAAAAATTTGTCTGTGAAATTCCATTTCAAAAGCTTTTTACTTTAATCCGATTTCATTTCCAAAACCATTTGGATTTAAATATTCAACTTTCAAACTTTTTCCAAAATCTGTGACTCAATCGATTTCTCCGTGAAATCCATATTGGTGTGTGTATAAGTGTGGTCCAGGGGTTTAACACAATTTGTGCAACATCATTCAATCATCACAGATCAAATACAACAATATATTAAATAAGCGATATAAATTACAACGCTTATCTTTCATACACAGATTCACAGATATATATATCGTAGATAATAAATTTCATCATAGATCACAACACAAATCAGGATAATCATAAAGCATCATATAACAGGGATATCAAACAGTTTAACATCCAATATAATCCAAGCATCCATAGGTAGGATTAATTCAATTATCTGATTAAGTTAATCAGATTTATTTCTATGAATAAATTTGTTGGTCATGGAAAATTAATAATCAATTAATTTAAAAACATTTAGTAAACTATCTTTTAATTAATCATTAATTTATCCTAAATTAATGATTTATTCTTAATTAATTTTTCTTAATTAATTAATTGATTACTCCTTAATTAATGATTTTTTCCTTAATCACTTTCATTAGTTAATTAACCTTTTATAAATTAATTATTCTCAAATTAATTACCTGGGTTAATCTATCACATTACCCTTAAATTTAATTTATTGCTTAATCGCTTGATTAATCAACTTTAATCATTAATTTATATTTAATTAATAATCCCTAATTTACTAATTAATTATTTCTTACTTAATTTAAACTTTTAATTACTTATTTAATTAATCCAAATTAATAAATTATCCATTTTAATTTATTAAATACTTAATGGATTTTAATTATTAAATCTTCATTAACTTACAGTAGCATTAATTTTTAATATTGATTTACTTATCACTTACAAATATGTTTGAAACCATTCATATTAAATTTACTTTGGAAACTTCATTCTAAATTTTCAAGTTTTAAAATGAATACGAATTGATCTTTAAATTTTTAAAACTAACTTTTAAAACCTTTAAATTTACATTAACTTCAAAATCTGAGAATTTATTTTTGTTTTAAACTTTTAATTTTATCTTGTTTAAATTCTTCATTTACAAATTTCAAATCTACTTTAAATTCAATTTTTCTTCAAACATTTAATTTCTTTGGAGTTATTTAAACCAATTTAAACTTTTGAACTTTATTTATGTTCAACTAAATTTCAATTCAAACTTGAATTACATTTATCTTTTTTTTGGTTTACAACTCAATTCAAACCCTTAATTTGTAAGTTTAAAATTTGGATTTTAAATCTCAGAAATTTGGATCAGGTTCAAGTTGAGAATTCTGGAGCAAACTTGCTTCCAGTAAACAACATAAGTTACTCAAGTCAACACACTTAATCCCAAACCTGGAAACGAGAGTACCCTCCACCATCCAAACCTGGCAGCGCCCCGTTCGCCACACCCCGACCATTAGCCGGCCTACAACCTCGGCCATCGATTCGTTGACATCCCCTCTACCATCCTTTAGAAGCACGTTGAACTCGATCGCACGTCGACGATGAGCGAGTCGAATTTCTCGGCCATGCAAAAATTAGGTTAAAAAAATTTAAATGCTCGCCACCGCCACCACGTCCATCTTTGCCACCTCCGGCCATTTTCCAGTCAACCCCGTAGCCTCCTCCATCTCCACAAGCGACCTTGACCAACTCGAATCACCCAATCACGAGAAAATGATTTAGAGGCAGATTTCGTTCCATTGTAAATTGCTCAAGATACATACAACTAAAAATCACTAAATTTGTTTTTAAAAATCCTAGCTTGGGCTGTTAATTCAGGCTATATGATTGAATCAATAATTTAAGATATTCGAAATTTCCAAGAAGCAAGGTTTCTACTGTAAAATTTGATTTTTTTTCATTCTATATTCATTTTTATGTCATGAAACTATTTTTTTTTATAACTCATTCTTAAACGCTACTAATTTATTTTGAAACCCAAGCCTAATATTGAATAGAAAAGAAGAAATTGAATTTGCCTTGTTGTTTTATACCCTGTAACTAAACAGAGATATAAGCGTATGAGCATGCACAGGCTCATATATTGATATATGGACAACTTCAGGTATCAATCATAACAATTTAAATATAAACAGATTCTACGGTTTTGAATGAAAGTTTACTCACATTAACTTGAAGAACAGAGGGAAACTCTGTGCTTTGAATCTGCAGTATTGATCTTGTTTAATCATGTTTTGCTTCTGTGATCTTACTTTTGTTTTGATGCCCTTGAATCTTGCTTCCAGGCCTTGATTCTGGTTTTAGTTGTAACTGAAGCTTTCCAGTATTTTTTCTATTTGCCAAACTATTTTGATTTATACTGCCTTCAGATTCTTTTCTAGGTTGTGTAGATTTGGTTTTCAAGCTTGATACTGTCTCTTGTTTAGTTTGATGAACGAAACTGGAATGAAGATGATATAGGGGAAACAAGTCTACAGGCTATATTATATTTGTACAAAGTGATATTATTTGTTTAGTACAATACAATGTAGAGATATAATTTTTTTTCTCTTTGTTTAATAAGCATGGCTGAGATGATCTTGTCCATGCTGAAGAATTTTGTATGCACAGTTCATTTTGCTTTGCATAAGCATGTACATAGGTACTTTATGTTTCATGCTTGAGTTCAAAATTGTTATGTACATATTTTTTTTCTTGCTGGCATACTATCCTACAGGCACCATCATATATATTTGCTTGACTCTTGCTTTATGCTCTATGTACAATCTATATTTAAGTATACATATTGTTGTCTTGCATTAAATGCATGTGTACATGCTTATATACATTTGTTATTTCTTGCCTTGCATACTAAGCTTTGCAGGCAACATGCTATACTCGGCTGTGATGATGTTATGTACTTGTTGCTTTGTGCATAGATACTTTTATTTGCTATATTTTATTTCTTCATTTGACAAAGGTACATGACTATATGTTTTGTTTGCTTTGACTATGCTAATTTGATTTCGGCTGGAGATATTAGTGGCTTGCATGTTTATAATTTTTTTACACTTTGTTTTGTTTATGTTTGCCTACATTTTTTATTTGTTTATCTTGTACTTTGCTTTATTACTTATGTAAAAATATATACTTTATATTTTCATTTGCTTAGCTTGCTTTGTATTTGCTTTTATATACTTATTGTTATCAATTATTATTAAACCATTCATTTACAATTCATATCTAATGTATATACATATATAGCTCTATATTTATTTTTAAAACCATTTATTTAAGATTTTATTTCAAATCCAATTTAAATATATATTCACATATATACAAATTGTCAAATCCATATGACTTTATATATTTTCTAGTCGAATCGGGGAAACTCGCTTCCATTTAAATCAATTTATCTTACAGTTTTATTCAAAAATTCATTTAGTTATCAATTTAAATTAAATTAAAATCTAGGGTCGTTACAAACTTCCCCCCTTAAAAGAATTTCATCCTCGAAATTCGCAGGCACGAAAACAACACAGAGATAGACAGATTCGATCTCCTATAATTCCTCAAACTTAAGATATGAATTCCAAACTCAAGTCGGAATATCTCAAAATATATACCAATTTGTCCCTCTTCAGACTTCAACCAACCCAAGAAATTACAACAGAATTTCAAAATTTGGTTTTAAACGAAATCATTTTATCGATACAATTCGATTTAGCTTCATCTTCTATTAATCAATTTTAAATCAATTCCAAATTTCTAATTTATTCAAAATTCCCAATTCATTCAAATTTCAAATTCATATTCATTAAAGTTTAAAATCAAAAGCTGAAAAGAAACTGATGAAATACGAAGAAAGAATTTCTACAACGATTCGTAGGGCATCCCTGCACCGAAACTTCTTTCTGGAGCTGTCACGAAGAAATCAAAAGAATCTGGAATCGAATCAAAGAAGATTGAGAAGAAAGATTGTTTCCACTGTTGCAGGGTATTAACCATTTATAGTCGTATTTCCCTATCCCCTATCTCGTTCTCTTCTTCCACTCATACTCACTATCAGTGGATAGTAAGAGAATTTACTGAGGCGTTTGAACGGATATCTTAGGGGTTACTCATTCTAGGGTATACTTCACCCTATCTCTAATGAGCTACTTAACGTGTTATACTCCTGAGCTAAAGTTCAACCTTAGCTCTGATACCAAATGTAACGTTTCGGATTTTTCGCGCTCGAAAATCGACATCCATACTTTACATCGTACTCGAATGCCGTAGATTCGACCGTTCAAATCTGATTCGCCGGAGCTTATAACAACATTAAGTAACAACACAGCGGAATAAAAGAATAATACATTGATATACAGCTTTGATACAATATCTGATACAACAGATGATCCAATAGATATCAATATACATCAGAGATATGATACAATAAATAGCAGCGGAAAAGAAAAATAGATGACATCTAGCAGCGGAACAATATAACTCTAAGATAGTCTTCAAAAGAGAACTCCGAGAACTGCAACTCCATCTCCAAGAACCAATCCAGCAATAGCTCGAACTCCCAATAACGATGCACAAAGATAAGCAAGTATAGTCCATATCCAAAGATTGAACTAACTCTAGATAATCTACTACATCTGACTATCTGAAAAACCCAACTCTAGACTGCTCGTGTAGAAAATAATGAGCACCCAGAGTTTAGGAAAGAAAACAATAAACTCCGGATCAGTCGTGGTACTGGTGTGAGTAACGAAAACAATTTATCTTTTAAAACATTCAACAAAAGATTTTCAAAGTCAATTCGCAATGCTTTTTAAAAATGAGACTACCATAAGGCTTCCCGCACACACACACAATGCAAACGCAGAATCGGAGGAGATTTCTCGTTATGATAGTCAAAGATGCTTGATACGCATTAAAAAGAAACATTTGATATTATTACTAGTGCATAGTGTAGGAAAAATTCATTTCGAAAATAAAGATATAAATCATAGCCAGCATAGACATTTCGCACTTATGCCTACTGTAGCTACCATGTTCAATAGCAGGTTACCGCCACATTCCATGGCAGGTTCTACAACTAATACCGTACAGGATCGTATTGTTTCTTTGGATTTCCAACAAATGGTCAGGCCAAGGAACTTCCCATTACCACATGAGAATGCCTCTGGAAGGACGTCCCCGAGAACCAAACCGGATCTCTGCCAACACAAGGCCGGGTTACCCCTAACTGGGTAACTACTGACACGAGTATGCCATCCCCCGGTCCTTTGGGACCTTTAACCGGGCGCTCGTCACCATCTTCACACAATCATAAATAAAGTGTTTCCATATGAGTAAGTATCTGGGCTCCATACCATGATACCACCCTTTTCCAGAAGGAAATGCACATACCCTAAAGGGAGCTACCCCTCATAACCTTGCTGCATCTTTCCTGTTTTGACCATTCCGGGGTGTGAGGCTCGACGAAGTCACGTCCACAAAAACACGCTTTATACAAAAGTCGTGCTTTGGGTCAACAAATGATCATAGAAATGATCACCAAGATAGACGATCAAATAAATGATCCTATCACAAATGATCAACACAATGATCATTTCACAGCAACACTCAGCATGTCACATTACCAAATTGGGAATATATCGCTGATAACCTTCAACTACATAACCTTTGAGCTCGTACGTCTCAGAGAAGGGTGTTAAGCTAAGAGAATAAATTCTCCGCCACCAACAGAAATATATTTGAAAGAAATCAGCTTTATATCTCAAATTGTAATGTCAGACATACTATCCATACAAGTCTGTTCCGGGCTCGAACAGAACCGAAGACATTTACAAAGAAGTCCTTGCAATCCGGATATTCACTAATCACGTTCGGACTTCCCATCACATATGGAGTCTCTATACCGGGGACCAGTCAATGTAAAGACATTCGACGAGTTGTCCTTTCGCTTTCAAAAATATCCGGTCTTCAACACCGGTCTTCAAATGCTATCCATAACGACATATCACATATTCGGAATGAGATATATGACACAAAGGTCCTCTCCCGGCTAAACCGAACAGTGAGCGCAATATTTCAAAAACATATGGATATTGGGATTTCAATTAAGTCACAACTTAAAACCCAAAACTTTCTTTCAAATGGTTTAAACAATTACCATTTTAAATCTTTATATTACAAAAAAGATTTATTTCACAAAGATCAATTTATAGACTTTAAAACAATTTCCATTCCAATTGGATTAACTCATTAAATCTTTAAATCAAAGATTTAACTCATAGCTTTCAAAATTCGATTAACTTGTTGAATCTTTAAATCAAGATTCAACTTATAGCTTTCAAATCATTTTTATAACTTGGAAATTATCTTCATTCTCAAACTTGAAATTCTTTTTAACACAAATTGGACATTCATTTCTTATGTGAAAGCTTTTATTATTTGAAAACAAACAGTTTTCGTTTCAGAAAAATTCAATTATATTTACACGAGTTAAAGCCCTTGAATTCTATTCACATCCCCAAATCAATACTTTTAAAATAGTTTAACCCATATATAACTGGTATAACATCTTTAAACCCTTATTTTCCAAATCTAGAATAAATCTTCAAATCTTGAATTTAAATTCGAATCAAATTATTTAAATTCCAAAATTTAATCAGGTTATTTCAAAAAAAAAAAAAAATTCTTTGAAATTCCATTTCAAAAGCTTTTTACTTTAATCCGATTTCATTTCCAAAACCATTTGGATTTAAATATTCAACTTTCAAACTTTTTCCAAAATCTGTGACTCAATCGATTTCTCCGTGAAATCCATATTGGTGTGTGTATAAGTGTGGTCCAGGGGTTTAACACAATTTGTGCAACATCATTCAATCATCACAGATCAAATACAACAATATATTAAATAAGCGATATAAATTACAACGCTTATCTTTCATACACAGATTCACAGATATATATATCACAGATAATAAATTTCATCATAGATCACAACACAAATCAGGATAATCATAAAGCATCATATAACAGGGATATCAAACAGTTTAACATCCAATATAATCCAAGCATCCATAGGTAGGATTAATTCAATTATTTGATTAAGTTAATCAGATTTATTTCTATGAATAAATTTGTTGGTCATGGAAAATTAATAATCAATTAATTTAAAAACATTTAGTAAACTATCTTTTAATTAATCACTAATTTATCCTAAATTAATGATTTATTCTTAATTAATTTTTCTTAATTAATTAATTGATTACTCCTTAATTAATGATTTTTTCCTTAATCACTTTCATTAGTTAATTAACCTTTTATAAATTAATTATTCTCAAATTAATTACCTGGGTTAATCTATCACACTACCCTTAAATTTAATTTATTGCTTAATCGCTTAATCAATCAAATTTAATTAATAATCCCTAATTTACTAATTAATTATTTCTTACTTAATTTAAACTTTTAATTACTTATTTAATTAATCCAAATTAATAAATTATCCATTTTAATTTATTAAATACTTAATGAATTTAATTATTAAATCTTCATTAACTTACAGTAGCATTAATTTTTAATATTGATTTACTTATCACTTACAAATATGTTTGAAACTATTCATTTTAAATTTACTTTTGAAACTTCATTCTAAATTTTCAAGTTTTAAAATGAATACGACTTGATCTTTAAATTTTTAAAACTAACTTTTAAAACCTTTAAATTTACAAGTTAAAGTAATACTTTATTTAACTTCAAAATCTGAGAATTTATTTTTGTTTTAAACTTTTAATTTTATCTTGTTTCAATTCTTCATTTACAAATTTCAAATCTACTTTAAATTCAATTTTTCTTCAAACATTTAATTTCTTTTGTGTTATTTAAACCAATTTAAACTTTGGAACTTTATTTATGTTCAACTAAATTTCAATTCAAACTTGAATTACATTTATCTTTTTTTTGGTTTACAACTCAATTCAAACCCTTAATTTATAAGTTTAAAATTTAGATTTTAAATCTCAGAAATTTGGATCAGGTTCAAGTTGAGAATTCTGGAGCAAACTTGCTTCCAGTAAACAACTTAAGTTACTCAAGTCAACACACTTAATCCCCTCTGTTCCCTCCAGGCACCTACACCCAAGCTATCACCCTAAGGCTCGTGCACGTGCACAACGGCTATGGCCATCTTCCAGCATCACCGCGACGTCGAGCATATCAACGAACCTCCCCAGAACATGTTTTGAACATTCGAACTTCACCGTTGCCATCAAAATCGAAATAGAGGCGATATCCCAAACCTGGAAACGAGAGTACCCTCCACCATCCAAACCTGGCAGCGCCCCGTTCGCCACACCCCGACCATTAGCCGGCCTACAACCTCGGCCATCGATTCGTTGACATCCCCTCTACCATCCTTTAGAAGCACGTTGAACTCGATCGCACGTCGACGATGAGCGAGTCGAATTTCTCGGCCATGCAAAAATTAGTTTAAAAAAATTTAAATGCTCGCCACCGCCACCACGTCCATCTTTGCCACCTCCGGCCATTTTCCAGTCAACCCCGTAGCCTCCTCCATCTCCACAAGCGACCTTGACCAACTCGAATCACCCAATCACGAGAAAATGATTTAGAGGCAGATTTCGTTCCACTGTAAATTGCTCAAGATACATACAACTAAAAATCACTAAATTTGTTTTTAAAAATCCTAGCTTGGGCTGTTAATTCAGGCTATATGATTGAATCAATAATTTAAGATATTCGAAATTTCCAGGAAGCAAGGTTTCTACTGTAAAATTTGATTTTTTTCATTCTATATTCTTTTTTATGTCATGAAACTATTTTTTTTTATAACTCATTCTTAAACGCTACTAATTTATTTTGAAACCCAAGCCTAATATTGAATAGAAAAGAAGAAATTGAATTTGCCTTGTTGTTTTATACCCTGTAACTAAACAGAGATATAAGCGTATGAACATGCACAGGCTCATATATTGATATATGGACAACTTCAGGTATCAATCATAACAATTTAAATATAAACAGATTCTACGGTTTTGAATGAAAGTTTACTCACATTAACTTGAAGAACAGAGGGCAACTCTGTGCTTTGAATCTGCAGTATTGATCTTGTTTAATCATGTTTTGCTTCTGTGATCTTACTTTTGTTTTGATGCCCTTGAATCTTGCTTCCAGGTCTTGATTCTGGTTTTAGTTGTAACTGAAGCTTTCCAGTATTTTTTCTATTTGCCAAACTGTTTTGATTTATACTGCCTTCAGATTTTTTTCTAGGTTGTGTAGATTTGGTTTTCAAGCTTGATACTGTCTCTTGTTTAGTTTGATGAACGAAACTGGAATGAAGATGATATAGGGGAAACAAGTCCACAGGCTATATTATATTTGTACAAAGTGATATTATTTGTTTAGTACAATACAATGTAGAGATATAATGTTTTTCTCTTTGTTTAATAAGCATGGCTGAGATGATCTTGTCCATGCTGAAGAATTTTGTATGCACAGTTCATTTTGCATTGCATAAGCATGTACATAGGTACTTTATGTTTCATGCTTGAGTTCAAAATTGTTACGTGCATATTTTTTTTCTTGCTTGCATACTATCCTACAGGCAACATCATATATATTTGCTTGACTCTTGCTTTATGCTCTATGTACAATCTATATTTAAGTATACATATTGTTGTCTTGCATTAAATGCATTTGTACATGCTTATATACATTTGTTATTTCTTGCCTTGCATACTAAGCTTTGCAGGCAACATGCTATACTCGGCTGTGATGATGTTATGTACTTGTTGCTTTGTGCATAGATACTTTTATTTGCTATATTTTATTTCTTCATTTGACAAAGGTACATGACTATATGTTTTGTTTTCATTGACTATGCTAATTTGATTTCGGCTGGAGATATTAGTGGCTTGCATGTTTATATTTTTTTTACACTTTGTTTTGTTTATGTTTTCCTACATTTTTTATTTGTTTATCTTGTACTTTGCTTTATTACTTATGTAAAAATATATACTTTATATTTTCATTTGCTTAGCTTGCTTTGTATTTGCTTTTATATACTTATTGTTATCAATTATTATTAAACAATTCATTTACAATTCATATCTAATGTATATACATATATAGCTCTATATTTATTTTTAAAACCATTTATTTAAGATTTTATGTCAAATCCAATTTAAATATATATTCACATATATACAAATTGTCAAATCTATACGACTTTATATATTTTCTAGTCGAATCGGGGAAACTCGCTTCCATTTAAATCAATTTATCTTAGAATTTTATTCAAAATTCATTTCATTATCAATTTAAATTAAATTAAAATCTAGGGTCGTTACACTGGGATCAAATAAGTATGAATTATCCAAAAACCTCTCCGAACCAACTCAAGCATTTGAACTGAAGACATATTGAAGAAGCTGATAGAGCTCTTTGAAGTGCAAGGGCTACTTGCTACTAATCCTGAGGGTGATTCCAACAAGGATGTTATAGAAGTAGTGCCTTTGGTCTGTTCATATCTTGAACAACACGTATGGACCAATGCTAACATTGCATTGCCATTTGGAGGGCAGTGTTAGCATTCCAAGAGAAACGGCTATATAAAAAGGTAAAACGTAGCCTCAAGTCTCAACAACCGGGAATGACTAAAACATGGGATATGATTCCAGGCTATGTAAGTCGCACTCATCAAGGTATTGTCCTTACCCTTTTAGATATATACATTTATGGATTTGGTTGTACATGAGAGCTCTTAGGAAACGGTTACAAAGCAACCGGTGTAACGACCCAGAATTTTAATTTATTAAAATTTGAATATTTAATTAATTTTAAATATTAATAAGTGAAATTTATAAGTCGAATAAATTTTATTTCGAATAATCGGATTTAGTTGAATAATTAAATCGATAATTTAATATGTGAAAATACGGAAATAATTGAAAATTGGGTAAAATATGATTGAAAATGATTTGTAAAATTTTATTATATCATATTGGAGTTAGAATGATGTTATAGAACATTTAAAATTGAATTAAAAGTTTATCTGTGAAAATTGAATATTTTAATATTTAATCGACTAGTGAAATTAGCCAATTTTCGAACAGTCTCAGAATCGGACGAAACTAGTTCCATTGGATCCGTAATAGTTTGTTATTATCGGATTTCTGCAATCGGAGTTATCGTTTGATCATGGCAGCTCGAAACGCATCGAAATTGTTTTAATATTAATTTGGCGAGTTAAAATAGCCATTTTTCAAAAAGTCTCGGATTTCGACGAAACTAGTTTCATCGGATCCGTAATGTGATATTATTGTATGGTTTCAAATTTCGTGTCAATCAGATTTATCGTTTGTCCGGTGCAAGCTAAAACGCCTAGAAAATCGTTTAAATCGGTTTAATTTAAATTGAACGTTTATTGCCATAACTCGCACAGATGACCGAATTAGCTTCCGAAACATGTTCCATTGTGTCCGAAAGGCGGGGTAAACCCCAGAAATGCCAGTCACCGCGCGTAAATCGGAGTTCGGAAAATCCGGGATGAATAGTGTCGTTCAAACTTCTATAAATAGACCATCCTCTTCACAAATAAAAAAAAAAACCTAGGTCAAACTTCAGTAGCCGCCACCCCCTTTCATCAATGGCCGAAAACTTCCATACTTCCCCCTCTCTTTTCTTCAAATCCGTGAAGCAATTCAAGAAGTGTTCAACTACGAAGTTATAGAGCACATCGAGTTCCACGAGATCAACGGGTATGATCGAAAATAGTGGAGCGAATCAACGGCAATGGCTAGGGAAGGATGCACGTTTGGATTCGTCTTTCGCGAGCTAGGTGGGACCGAGCCTTGAGATTTTCTGGCCGAAGGTGGCTCTTGGTCGTGGCTACGAAGTGGTGCTTCCTGATCGAGGTGGAAGGGCTCGGGGTTGTCGCGTGAACTAGGGTTAGGGCCGGCTAGAGATGGGTTCGAACGCGTAGGGATGAACGCGTGAAGGAAGATGAGAAGGAACGGCTGATCTGGGGTGTTGAAATCGTGCGGCTATGATCTAGGTTATAATAGAAAATTAAATTATGTTGTAAATTATGAATATAAATTTTTGTAAAACTTGTAAAATCCATATCGTTTTCGTACAGGTCGAAAACGCACGAAACCAGTTGCGTTGGAATCGTATGGACGAGCACTACGCTATGGAATGGATTGGAGTCGTTTGGAATTAGCAAAAATTTTGAGTAAAATTAAACGCGCGTTTAATTTTATTCGAAATAAAAGTTGAAAACGAAATTGAAATCAAGGTGAGAACTTCTCACTCAGTCGAATCGGTTTCGATTTTTATTTTAAATAGTTATATTTAAAATATTTGAATGTATGTTTAAATGATGATTGTTATCTATTGATTGTTAAAATAGACATTATGCGCCGTTAGTAAGCAGATGTTATTTATTAAAAACATATACCGCGAATAATTCATAAACAGTGAAATTGGTATTATATATAATAGCAATATATATATATATATATATATATATATATATATATATATATTGGCATATGTATATATTGCAGTTATTGATTTCCCGCATTGTATAGCGGATGAGACCCTATTGCGCCGTCTATTAAGCGGATAATATTTTAAATCCCATATACCGCGATAATTTCGTACTGGAACGGAATTGGTATTGTGCTAACATCTTTGGATGCAGGAAAACAGGTTGGAGGGATCCAACTGGATTCCTCAACAGTATTTATTTGATTATGAATATTTTGATATTCGTTGATTATCATATCGATATATGATATCGTTGTAGTCGTGATTGACTATTTGGTGTGTAGCATCATTGGACCAAATTTTGGAATTTTAAAATGATTTTTAAAGTGATTTTTGAAAATATACTATATTTTTGGAATTGATTCGTTTTAAAAAAATAAACGTTATAATTTTAAAGTTATAAAATTATGATTTTTGAGAAATATAGTTAAAAGTTGATTTTTGAAAATATGGTGTTAATGATTTTATAAAATAGTTTAAATCGGGATTAATTGAATTTATTATAAAAAGTTTAAACGTAGGATTTATGAAATTTAATTATTTTATAAATCAAAAGGATGAAATTATAAAGGAGTTTAAAGATGTTTTAAAATAATAATATAAATTGATTTATATAAGAGATTTATAAATTGATAATTTATAAATTAAAATATTGGAACTATAAAATGAGTTTTTATAAGTGTTAGAATGAATTGTGAATGAATTTCATAAATGAATGAAATTTATAGAATTATAATCTGTGAAGTTAGAAATGGAATTTTATAAACAGTAGGTTTATAGAATATGTAAAGTTATTTGAAAATAAGTTTTGAGTAAATAATTGAATCTTATAAGTTATAAGATTTATAATTATGAAGTTTAAAGGAACGATTTTGTAAAATAATCGTTTTATAAGCATTTAACTTATAATATGAACTTTTGTTATATAATTGAGTTATAAATTGAATAGGTTAATAAAGGAGATTTATAAAAGGAAGTAGTTATAAAATAAATAGAAATGGAAATTATAAACATTGTTTTATAAATCCGCAAATGACTTATTTTGGTAAGTAAATAGTTATAACTTATTAATGGAATTATATTCACGTTTTAGACAGTGAATAATCCTTCAAAATAAAATGAATAGAAAGAATGAAATTTGTTAACAAAGTATGTTCACATTTTTTTGAATAGTGAATAATATGTTAAAGAAAATGTTTGGATGTGATATTTTAAGTAGAATTAAAACGATCTAACGATGTTTTAAATGTGTTGAGATTCGAAACCATAGATTTCAACATTCATTGTTGAAATAGACGTTTTTGAGAAATAGAAGGAAGTGGTGGACTATAACACTGTTGTTATAGTAAATGATTTCCGAAAGGAAATGTTTTGCATAGTATTGGGATTTATATATCTATTTTAATTTTGAATCCCTATACTAGTGATTTTGGGTTGTCGTAACGATGTTTTACGCAACATTCATTTTGGCCCAAATAAATGTGTTCAAGAGAATGATTTCCTTAAAGAATGAAATATATACTTAATCTCGATTTAAGTATATTGAATATTTTCTAAGTGTTGAAAATAAATGGATTTGTGAATTACTTATTTAATAAGTATGGAAATGTTTTCCAATATAAAGGGAATATTTTGAGAATTTATCTTTTTGAAGATAAATTGAAAATGAATAATTGAAATCGTATATTCATAGGTATTGTGAAATATAAATTCACTATGGAATTTATAAAAGAAAGTGGAATTTGTTTAAAAATAAATATTGATTTATTTTTGAGGTATTGAAACATATATCTTGTAAAGATATCTTTGGGAAATAAATAATTTGGAAAATTATTTGGAATCTGGTGATGTGTGCATATCCATTGATAGTTCAATAACCGACTATCAATATTTACCTTTGAAAGGTATTTGTTGTGATTTGCTTGGATTTGAATGCCACACTTATTTTTAAATTATTGCGCTCGTTATTCGGATTACCCATTCCGAATAGTGATACGACGTAATGGATAGCATTGATGACCGGTGTTGAAGACCGGGTATTTGCGAGAGCGATAGGATGACCTGTCGATTGACTCTGCACCGAGTTGCTCCGGTATAGAGTTCTCCATATGTGATGGGGAATCCGATCAGGATTGTGGATATCCGGATTGCAAAAGGACTTCTTTGTAAGTGCCTTCAGTTCTGTTCGAGCCCGGAACAGACTTGTATGGATTGTATGTCTGACATTACAAATTGAGATATAAAGCCGATTTCTTTCAAATATATTTCTGTTGGTGGCGGAGAATTTATTCTCTTAGCTTAACACCCTTCTCTGAGACGTACGAGCTTAGAGGTTATGTAGTTGAAGGTTATCAGCGATATATTCCCAATTTGGTAATGTGACATGCTGAGTGTTGCTATGAATGATCATTGTGTTGATCATTTGTGATAGGATCATTTGTTTGATCGTTTATCTTGGTGATCATTTCTATGATCATTTGTTGACCCAAAGCACAGCTTTTGTATAAAGCGTGGCTTTGTGGACGAGACTTCATCGAACCTCACACCCCGGAATGGTCAAAACAGGAAAGATGCGGCAAGGTTATGAGGGGTAGCTCCCTTTAGGGTATGTGCATTTCCTTCTGGAAAAGGGTGGTATCATGGTATGGAGCCCAGATGCTTACTCATGTTGAAAAACTTTATTTATGATTGTGTGATGATGGTGACGAGCGCTCGGTTAAAGGTCCCAAAGGACCGGGGGATGGCATACTCGTGTCAGTTGTTACCCAGTTAGGGGTAACCCTGCATTGTGTTGACAGAGATCCGGTTTGGTTCTCGGGGACGTCCTTCTAGAGGCGTTCTCATGTGGCAATGGGAAGTTCCTTGGCCTGATCATTCGTTGAAAATCCAAAGAAACAATACGAAACTTGTACGGTTTTAGTTGTATAACCTGCTATGGAATGTGGCGGTAACCTGCTATTAAACGTAGTAGCTATAGTAGGCATACGATAATGGTCGTATGTTGGCTAAGATTTATATTCTACTTTCGAAATCGTTTTATACACTATGCACTAGTAATAATATCAAATGTTCTTTTAAATGCGTATCAAGCATCTTTGACTATCATAAGGAGAAATCTCCTCCGATTTTGCGTTTGCATTGTGTGTGTGCGCGGGAGGCCTTATGGTAGTCTCATTTTTAAAAGCATTTCGAATTGACTTTAAAAGTATTCCTCTATTTTATTTTTAAAGATAAATAAACTGTTTTGAGTTCTCACACCAGTCACATGACTGACTCGGAGTTTATTGTTTTCCTTCCTAAACTCTGGGTGCCTACCAATTTCCACACGGGCAGTCAAGAGTTAAGGTTTATCAGGATATTTCTAGAGTTGCTGGAGGCAAGCTGGATGGCATGGCGTATTACTAGTATATAGTATTTCTTTTCCGCTGTTTGATGTTGTTATTGTTGTACACTCTGATGTAATGAAATGTAATGTGATGTAATGTAATAACTGATATAGTTCTTTGTTTAAAGATTATTCATTTATTATTATATGTTGTTCCGCTGCGAATTGTGAGATTCCGATATTGTTGTGTTGTGTTCTGTTCCGTTCTATTTTCTTTTCCCTCTAGTTTCTATCTTTTCCTCTCTTCTTCTATCGTTTTCTTTTTCTTAAACATTGAGAATTTTTATTTCTGTTCATCTTGAGTTAATCTATGGAGATTAGTGTATATTCAAGGAGTACGAATTTGCGGGTCTTCACAACCGGGGTGATGAAATATTCAATACTATCCAGTAAGCGGCAGGTCGGTCCTGATTTTTAGGGGGTCCATGTGAGTCCCTTGGTATATTTTTCTAGAGGCGTACTATGGTAGGCGATACCCTAATACTTGGAATCCATTCTCTAATGAGCACCGTACGGACTTTGTTGTGCCCAACTATACTGGAATGTAAGATGCAAGCATTCTAGCTATATTCATAATTTATTTTAAACCATAGACGTCACAAAATAGCACTGGATTTCCAATAAAAAAAATTGGTTATCATAAGGTAAAATTGCACCCGTGTTTATGTGCAGCGTGGTCCGAAGAGATACCCTTATTTTGAAAGGTTTTATAAGATATAACAACCCTTGTGATTGAGTTTCTCATGTTGGTTTAACAGACTGATCTAGATGTTATTTTCTTATAATACTCGGGTTAGACCCGAGTATTTTTCTAGAGTTTAGCTTAGGATGATTTGAAGCTTCAGGAGATGAGCTACATGCCTCCAAGACGTATTTTCCGTGTTTTATTTCCAATATGTTTCTTTTTTATATCTATCAATATTTGTAAGGACATGCTATTATAACTGTCTAAGCTGATGGTAGGTTAGACTCTGATGTTGTTTGAATATTAAAGTTCTTCTGCTGTAAAGATAATTTGGATATTATATATTACTCATCTCATTGTAAGATTATGTCCTGTCTTTTATTTTCTTTCACTCTAACAATTCGTCTTTCTAGCACTTGGATACTCGACACATGAATACCATAGATGTATTAGCGTCGACTTCTAAGGATAAAAAAAGTGGTTCCATATAGTTGGTATCAAAGCTTAGGTTGAGCGAATACTTAGGCTTTGATGGGGTAGACTCATTAGAGATAGGGTTAGTAAAACCCTTGAATTAGATTGAGAGTGTGTGTGTGTATGAGTGCATATTTGTTAGTGCTATAAGAAATTTTTTTAGTGTGCTGATTTATCAGTTGAATGGTTTATGAATCTTGGTTGATATAGAAGGTACAACTGTATCGACATGGGTTTCTAAACACTCGAACGAGGCAAACCGGCACAATGTTGTTTTAAAATTTGGTAAATGAAATAATTACCTAGGAGTACATTTTATATATAAAAGAATGATTTTCAAAAAATATTAATATAGTGATTTTTGATGTTTTTATTTGTTAGGAAATGAAAATATTCAACTATTATCATTTAGTGTTGATTGTCCGATTTTGGGGCGTTGACTATGCATGGTGATTTATCGATAGTTTTCCTTTTTAAGAAGGGGTTAAGTGGATAGAAATTGTGGGAATATTGAAAATGAACATCTTATGAATTAAGTTTCACAATTTGACCATAAGGCGTTCGATGTTAATGTTGGGTTAAGATTGTATTTTAATAAAAGGTATTTATTAAAGGATGGCTTGAATATCTTAAAATAAATATTTCAGAATGATTTTATGGCGAAAGATTTTTTGAAATTTGGATTTTATAAATAAACGGTTTTGCGGATTTAAATCCCGGATGTCTTGAAGAAGGTTTCAAATGTCAATGGAAAGGGGTAGTGATACTTTTTACATAAAAGTATTTTTAAGTATAAATATTTTGGAAAGGAAATTTTTAAGTAAGGAGTATTTTCTTTGGATTGGTTTGGCAAATATGCCTTGATTTGTTTTGTTGATCTGAATAATCTTTTAAGCGATGATCGGATGTTTTCCTAGGCGAACGTTGTTGTGCAATTAGTAAATTGTTCTCATTATCATTGTATGATCGAAACAAGTTCATATCCGAAGAATCCCAAAGAAAATTGGGAATAGATATTTTTTTAAACTATTTTTTGGAAATATGTAAAGGATTTTTCAAAAAATAGAATTAAAAAATATTTTTATGTTAACTAGTTCGAATGCCTCAAAAATGACAAAAAATGGGTAAGAGATGTGTTCGGATGGTAAACACTTCCCTTAAGTATTACCCTTCTTGGTAAGAGAATATATGATACCATTCGGTAAGACCCAATTCCTCCATATCATTTTGGCGTTACTCAATTTATATGTATATTTTCTAACGGATTAGAATATATTATATCATTTAAAAAGGGTTTTGAAATAAAAATTGGATATTTGGTTCTCAATTAAATTCAAAATAAAAAGATTAAATCAAATAGTGCATATACCCTTAGGATGTAGAAAGGTATAATACAAGTTTAAAATTTTAAGCTATGTTTTTCTAAATTATTTCATAAAAATCTTAGAGGTAAACACAATTGGTAAGTAAGAACTAATAAGAATAAGAACATAAGTTATACATAGCTCATTTTTTGGCACGATTCTTAATCCAGAATTTGAGCACATGACTTTAAGGTTATTCACCAATCCGAATAGGGATTTATCACTCGATTCTTCAAGATAAACACTTAGAGAGGTTTCTTGATATGGAACCAAAGTTTTCTATCATAGTATATGACGATAAGGAGAACATAGTTTCTAACCAAGAAGCCTAATCAGAGTACGCACTAGGAATCGAGTGAGCGATAGATGTTGGAAGAGAAATTAGGTATTCAAGTAAGTGATCAAATCAGATATTGCGTATGAATGATCTATATATATCGTACGGACCTATGGAAATTTCAAGTATTTATGTGGGCTTATTTCTTTATTGGTTTGATAGTGAGAAAATTTTGGTGTCGAAATTCTTTTAAGAGAGGAAGAATGTAACGACCCGGAATTTTATCACTTTGATTTGTGAATATTTAATTTATTTTAAATATTTAATTTTTGATTTTAATAATAAAATAAATTTCTTTTAAAATAAAAACTAATGATAGAAAATTCATTTTTGATTTCTGCATATATAAATAGGTAGTTCGACGAAAGACTAAAAATTCGATCGGAAATCATTTTCGGATTTTTGCTTTTTATCGAACGACAAGTTGTAAATGATTGTAATACCTTTGCTGACACCTTAAAAGCAATACTAAAATATTTAGTAAAACATTTATATTTTGAAAAATACAAATTAACTAATAATAATAAGAACTTAATTTAAATTTGAATTAGAAATGATGCATGTGAAATGAAAGGATTTCTTAAGTGTGAAAGATAATTCAGGTACATGATCATCCTAATATCAACCATCCTTCTCATATACTTAGTACTATGGAGGCCTGGATATGATGGAAAAGTTGAATATTTAGATTTAAGCGCATTTTGGTATTTAGCCTCCTTTATTATTTTTATATTTATATATATTCATCTTCCATTCTACAATTCATTTTATACTTCATCTTTTTAACTCCATTTTCTTTTTTCTCTACATTTTTAAATTTGAAAAAAAATCACTGACTCAAAAATTGTTGCTTTACTTAAAGATCAAAACTTTAAAACTTAAGCTTGGATTTGGTTTTTTGCATTTGCAAATAACGTGGAAGGTGGGATACTAAATCTTTATTTGGTATTTTGATGAGATGATAAATGTTATAAATTAATTAGTAACTTTTATTTGATGCGGAAAACATGTTTATGACATTTTTTAAAATCATGTTATGTTGTTCTTTGCTTTGAAATGGAAATTATGTTTACTGTAAATGAACATATACAGTAAATTCTTTTCTCCCTTCTTCTTTCTGCACTCTTTTCCTATGAAATTAAACTTCTTCCTTCCCTTCAAAAATCAACATCTCTTTCCTCGTTTAGAATTTAGCCAATGGTTTTAATTGTAAAGCTGTAAGGTTGGGTCTGTGGCTTTTTTTAAATAATTGCTGGTTGTTTCATCGAGTATGAAGTGAGAGATCAGTCAATTATAGTAACTACTCGAACAAAGTCAGTTTTTTCAACAGGTAAGAGTCATCGAATAGATTATACAATCATGCTCATAGCTGGATTCATGATTTTTGGAGCTAGTCCCATGATTTTAGGTGGTCGAAATAGGTCATGGCGATGAGATGAACTTATTTGTTCAAAATTGGAATTTCGACGAATCGATGGTTAAAGGGTGGAGGCAACGGTGTGGAGGAAGCCTTGGGTCTAGGCGTAGGAGGGTTGGCAGTCGAAGGTGGTGCAATGGTCGGTGTTGACTAGAGGAAGTCGCGTTAGGGTTTAGGGTGGTGGTTTGTTGGGTTCAAGTTTTTTGGGTGCTGGCAATAGAGTGGCGTGTCTAACATAGCAGGTTGGAGCTTAGAGGTGTTTGTGAGTGTGGCAGTCACAACGACATAGGCGGCAATGGAAAACATTGACTGAGGCGATGGTGGCGAGGTGATTTTGGAACCTATGTGAGCTTGGGATGTGAGGTAGTTTGGTTGATTTTTGATTTGGTCAGCTAGGGTGGACGACATCATGTTAGGCAGGTCCAGGGTGGTGAGTGAAGATTGGGGGGATGGTCACGGTGGTGGTCGGATGTGGCATGCAAGGTGCACGCGTGCACGTGCATGCATGAGAATACTGGTTCCCAGTTTTTATTTTAGTAGGGAAATGAATTTTTGAATTGATTTTGGAAAACTTTGATTTGGAAGAAGGAGCTTGTTCTTGGGTTGGGTTGAGTTTGGGCTGGGGACTAAGTGTTTCTGGGGGGGGTTTATTTATTAAATTAGTTTTAACTTTAAAATTTGATAACGCACCCACACGACGTCTGTTTGACCTGCGGATTTCGCAATTAGGATTGTATTTACTAGTATAATACATCTGTGCTATTATTTGAAAAATTTATCGAAGTGTAAATTATTGATGAATTTATAGTCATAGAAAATAATTACGTCCCTAGGTAATTATATTTTATCACTGACATTCCATTAGAAGAATAAATGTTACAACCTAGAATTTCACCACTTTGATTTGCGAATATTTAATTAATTATATATATTCAAGTAATAGTTTTTATAACTAAAATAAAACTCTTTTAAATAATAACAAATAAAAGAGAAATAGTTTTATAAATTAGTTTACAAAAATATCGAGTTCGAAAAAAATCGAAAATGTGACAGGAATTCGTTTTCCAAATTTTCGACTTTTCATCAAATAAAAGTTGTCGAAATTGTTGTAACACTAATATGTATATATACGCATTTATTTATAAATGAGTTGGAATCATATATATGTACTTATAAATATATATGTGCATTTTCTTAAGTTAAAATAAAGGGTGATGTGACACATTTCCTAAGAATTAAAAAAATTGTTAAAGTGGTAACTACATATTGAAACATAAGTAACATGAGAATTCAATGTATATTGGTTCAAGTGGTGAAGGGTGAACAATGGTTCATGCATATGATACATGAGGTGGAGGAAACATGATGAGATGGCATTCAAAGGGTGGAGGGTAGTGTACTTAAGGGTGCTTTGGTAATTTACTAATTGCATTTATATAAAACCAATTTTCTAATTTTCCTTATCATTTCTCACTTCACGATTTCTCATTTCAAAAAGTTTGCTTCTCCTTCCCAAGCTTTTAAAAATACTTTACTGGCTTCCATAGCTTCAAAATATAAAATCATGTCTTTTCCATTTCTAAGACTCTAAAAAACATTGTTTAAACATCCTCCTTCCACTTCTATACCTTCCTCCTTCAAAAGCAAGTCCAAAACCACCTCTTCAACCCAAGGCTGAGCCATAGTTCCATCATGGCAGGAACCACATTGGCTTTGAACCCTCCAAAACTTCATTTTTTTCCAAACTAAAAACAAGGATCTAAGCCATGCTCAAACGTTAGTGAAAGTTCGAAGTGTTTTGGTTAGCTTTTGTTGAGAAACGCTTGCTTTTTTCTTAAAGATTTAAAATTTAACATTGATGATAATTATTGCTTGTATTTGCTGTGAAAATATGTTGGTTGTTGGAAAATTGATGTTGATTTGTATATGCATATGTATGCTTGGATGTGATGTTGTTTAGACTTGGAAATAAAAAGTTAAAGTTAGTAATGTTCAAGTCAGGACTTGCTTATATCATGATGTTATGGTACATATTTATTGTTTATCAACATACATAAAATGTTGTAGGCTATGGAAAAGTTAGCACTTGATTCGTGTTCTAATATGACATCGTAATCTCTTACTATCTAACTTGTTTACATATGGATTTTCGAAAAAAATTATAAAGTTTTTAACTTTTTTTTGTTCCCAAAAGCTTTATTCAAAGTTATAAGTAAGCTAACACAAAAGATAAAGTTTTTAAAGATTTTCGGAATATAAAACAAGTTTGAAACCATGGGTCATATAGTGATGGTTGCTATGGATGCAGTTTGTAAAAATGAACGCTTTTTTGTAATTAAAAATAGTTTTCACTTAAGTATCTTTTTTAAAGTTGTTTTCAAACTTATTTGAAGTATGTAAATGTAATTATTATTATTATTTATTTATTTAAGTATTATTTAATTTGTTAATTAAATTAGGTAACTAGTGCTTAATCATTAGTTAACGAGGGTAATTGGTACTTAAGTGTTAATGAAAGGGGTTTTTAGGCACGGGGAAGAAATTGCAAAAAAAATTAGCCTCAGAGACAGCAAGTTTGTTTTTTAGTCTGAATGACACTTTGTAGTGTAAATCACAGAATGATAGATGTAGCTATCATTCTCTGTTTACACTATAAAGTGTCCTTCAAACTAAAAAAACAAATTTACCGTCCCTGAGGCTAAATTTTTTTGTAACTTTTTCTTTGTGCCTATTTTTCTGGTTAATGAAATAAGTTAACTATAACTAGTTAATTAATAAAAGTTTAATTATTATTTAATTAATTATATAAGGAATAATCAGTATTTAATTAACATTAATTTTTAATAAATTAATTATTTTAAAAGAGTTTAATTATTTATTAATTACTAATTAAGGTAAAGTAAATTAAGATTTAATTAAGACTCAATTATGATTAAAATTATTATTAAATAAAGGTTTAAATTATTATTTAATTATTAATTGAAGATTATTATAGGTTAATTATTTATTTTAAAGATTAACTATTATTTATTTATTTGAAATATGATAATTATTTAATCATTTAATTAAAAATTGGTTGTTGTTTAATTAGTAATTAAAGGTTTAATTATTATGAAATAAAGAGTTTAAAAGTATTTAATTATTGAACAAAATTTGATTTTAAATCACTTTATTTCTAAAGATCGGTTTTGTTTTGAGAGCAAGTTTCTTTATAAAAGGATATTTTTAATCCAAGGAATTTCTTTATCGACCACCTATGAGTAACCCCAATTGAATATGAAACTCAATGACATGTTTAGTAAAAACACCATTTTGTGAATTAAATTATAGTTCACATCTATTAGTAGAATAAATCACCATTCTACTATAATTCACCAAATAAATTGTGTTTTGACATCTATTAAGCATAACCAAATCTAGTTCTGCTCTTATAGTACATTTACCTATATGTTGATTGATTGTTATTGGCTGATTTCCTTTACATATTTGTTTATTATGTAAATATTCATATCGTAACTAGAGAGTTAAACTTAATTAAATGTGAACCATTGTGATTACAAGCCTCTTTTCGAATTGTGAAGTCATATATTCAAATTTTATCCTTTTTGAAAATGGTTTATAGTTTGTATCATTCATAAATATGATATTTAAAGGATAATTAAGAAATTGTTTTATTAAAATGCTTGAAGTCAATTTAATACTTTTTAAATGATTGTTTAAAATCATTATTTTGTCAATGAGGTTTAAATATAATTAAATGAAAGATGTTCAAATAAAAAAATATTTATTTAAAGGTTTTTTAAATAATTGATTTTCATCAAAGGAACTTTATTGATTAATGTTTATTAAAGAAGTTGTGTTTAGAGTAAGGGAAGTATATGAAAGGATTTTTATAAATTAGAATGGAGATCTTGAAATTTGGGGAGAGTTTTATAAATGGTTGTGGATATTTACAAAAGAGTTTTATAAATGATTGTGGGAATTTATAAGAGTTTTATAAAGGATTTTGGATATTTATAAAGGAAGTTTAATAAATGATTTTGGATATTTATAAAGGAAGTTTTATAAACAAATTAGAGATTTATAAAGTGTTTTATTAGTGGATTTGGAATTTTACTAAAGGAAATTTTCATAAAAGAAAGAGATTTATAATAAGGATTTATTAGAGAAATTTATAAAAGAAATTAAGATAGGATTTCCCCTAATTAACCTCCTTGATTTTGGTGGTGTGGACATTTGTTCCTTGTTTAACACCAAAGGAATAGTATTTGAGTTTATCCTTATCTTCATTTTTTTAAATAACTTAGTTTCGATCCCTCTGCTATGATTTTGAAATAACAAATCATTCATAATGTTTTTTGAATGTACTTATGCCAGTGAGATAAGTATATGAATATTATGATAAATATTTTGGAAAGAGATTTAAATAAACGAACGATTTATTAAAGCTTAGTGGTTGCTATAGGTAATTAAATCTGTTAATCGTTGTTGTTTTTGTATTTGATAGTTAATCAAATCTTGGTCAATTTTGACTTAGGAAGTGAATAAGAGCTTCACAAGTTCATACAGTTTGAGTTCCCTCGAAAGAACTCATTCGGTGAAACGTCTCTAGCTTTAAGGGATGTATTAGAGATCCCTTTGGGACCCTAATATAATCCGCTTACTTCCAGAATAAATGTGAATGAATAAACAAAAAATTATCGATTGTTGGTTGGGAAAGACCGGGATCAGATATATTATCCGAAAACCACTTTGCATCAGCATATGCATTTGATTGGAAGACATCTTGAGGATGAACTAAGACAAAGTTCTTTGAAGTGCAAGGGCTACTTGCTACTAATCCTTAGGATGATTCTAAAATGGATGTAGTAGAGGTAGTGCCTTCGGTTTTGTTCAGACCCAAAACAAATTTGTGCGGATGAATGCAAGCATTGCATTTCTACCTAGAGGCAGTGTTAGCATTCCGAGGGAATTGCTTGGGGAAAATGGTAAGAGCATAGCCTCTCAGGCCTCATGACGCAGCGGATATCTCAAAACAAACTTCAATCGGTGAAAGTAGCAATCGGTGGATTGATGAATACCAAGATGCCCAAATTCGTTGATCCGAAGATACCGAATTCTAGCTATCTCAAACACGTTGATAGCGCACTATACCGTGTTCAAAGATCTACGATTCTTCGTACGTTGATCTAGCGCACTAGATTCCGTGAATCGGCTTCAACAAACGTGGATTCGAGCGCACTCGAATGACGTAAGTGGAGATAGGAGATTACACTCAACTACCAATTAGAGAAGAAAGCACAAAGCAATCAACAAGAAATTTTTATTTCAAAATCAACAACCCAAAAAGTTACAACACACTCCCTATTTATAGCCTTTTCTCAACACAGCTTCTTAAGTCGTTGCCGACTCACGACTCATCCCTATCACACATTCGGCCGACTCACCTACAGGCCGACCCACAACTCAGCAGATACACCGACTCACGACTTAGTACAACATAAGCGACTCAAGCCCCTTTCACACAGCATAGTGTAACGACTCAAACATGGCCGACTTAACTAAGTACGACCTAAGTACAACAGAACCAACTCAAAACATGGCCGACTCAATGAACCCACAACTTACGACTTACGACTTATAGTAACATACGACTCAATCATAAGAAATCAATACAGGCACTCAACACGGACGACTCATCATAGGTCGGTAACGACTCAATTGGTACATATGACTCAAAACACATGTGTCTTGAACAGGCCGCCTATCATGAGTCGTAACTCGTTAACTCGGCACAGTCTCCTTCTGATTTCCAGTTAGCTCGGAAACGACTCATGTTTCCATTGACTCGTGAACGACTCAAGTTCGATACCTCCTCCATTCGACCTATAGTTATCACTTCCCCCTGTAACTCCTTAGGTCGGAAATGACTCAGGCTTTCATTGAGTCGTGGACGACTCATCAACCCACACCACAAACTCATGTTTTCAGGAATTAAAGATTGCACAATTTCTTTTCTGGCCTTAGCTGCATCATCCTCCCCTGGCTGAGAAAAATTCGTCCTCGAATTTGTACAATCTTCTTCATCTGATTGTTTACCTCTGTAATATGGAACAAGATGTTTAACATTGAACACGTCAGACGTGTAAACATCTTCTGGCAGCTTCAACTTATAAGAATTTTCATTAATTTTCTTCACAATTTCAATTGGACCAATTTTCCGCGCCTTCAACTTGTTATAAGCACCCACCGGAAAACGATCTTTCGTCAATACAGCATAAACCAAATCACCTTCCTTAAATTCAATATTCTGTCGTTTCAAATCAGCAGCCTACTTATACTTCTCATTTGACTTTTCTAATCGTTCTTGAACGATCTTTTGACATTCGGTTAATTCTTCAACAAAATCAACAGCTCGTTTAACCGTCCCCTTCGGTTGTGGTACTACTGCCAAATCCAATGGCCCCCTGGGTAAATTTGAATATACAATCTGAAATGGACTGAATCCCGTGCTACGATTCACTGCATGATTGTGTGCAAACTCGGCTTGGCATAACTTCATGTCCCAACTCTTCAGATTGTCCTTCACAAGACATCGCAACAAATTCCCCAACGATCGGTTAACAACTTCGGTCTGTCCATCCGTTTGTGGATGATAAGCACTGCTGAACTTCAACTTCGTTCCCACCATCTTCCACAAACTAAGCCAAAAATGACTCAAAATCTGGTATCCCTGTCAGAAACAATAGACTCCGGCAACCCATGTAAGCGATAGACTTCCTTAAAGAACAACTGTGCAACTCGAACAGCATCCGTCGTCTTCTTGCAAGCAATAAAATGTGCCATTTTAGAAAATCTGTCAACCACTACATATATAGAATCATTACCACGCTGCATTCTCGGCAATCCCAATACAAAGTCCATACTCACATCAACCCATGGTCTAGCCGGTACAGGCAACGGTATATACAACCCAGCATTGGTCGCGGTTCCTTTCAAAACTTGGCAAATATGACATCGCTCCACAAACCTCCCCACTTCTTTCCTCATCGACGGCCAAAAGTAAGACTGTGAAATCAATTGCAAAGTACGATCACGGCCCACATGCCCTTCCTCATGCAACTCCTTGATAATTTTCAATCTCAAGCTACAATCTGGTATGCATAAACGATTCCCTTTAAACAGAAAGCCATCCACCAATAAAAACTCGTCATCACTTCCTTCCTTTACCTTTTCAACAAATTTCACAAAATAAGGATCTTCTTCAATCAGCTCTGGCAACATTTCAAACCCTGTCACTTCAACCTTCATTGTTGTCAACAAATGACTCCTCCTACTCAAAGCATCAGCTACCCGATTCGTCACCCCTGATTTGTGCTTAACGACAAAGGTAAACTGCTGTAAATAAGCAATCCATGATGCATGTCTCGCTGAAATCTTGTCCTGCCCCTGTAGATGCTTCAAAGCTTCATGATCAGTATAAAGAACAAATTCCTTCTGAAACAGATAGTGCCTCCAATGTTTAACAGCTTGCACAACGGCATAAAACTCAACATCGTATGTACTATATCTCATTTTTGCCCCTGATAACTTTTCACTGAAATATGCAATAGGTCTCCCCTGCTGACTCAACACTCCTCCAATCCCAACCTTTGATGCATCAGTGTGTAGCTCAAACAACAACTGAAAATCCGGTAATACAAGAATTGGCGCTGTCGTCAACAGTTCTTTGATTCATTCAAAAGCAACTCCCGCTTCCTCTGACCATACAAACTGTTTTCCTTTCATGCAATAAGTAACTGGTGCCATCACGCTACTGAAGTGTGGAATGAACCTTCGGTAGAATGATGCCAATCCATGAAAACTTCTAACTTCAGTGATAGTTCTCGGCTGTGGCCAATTTCTAATAGCTTCAACTTTACTCTGGTCAACTTGAATACCCTTTCCTGAAACAATATAACCCAGAAATAAAACACTGTGTGTCATAAACACGCACTTCTTTGTAGCGGCATAAAATTGTTCCTCACGAAGAATAATCAATACTTCCCTCATATGTTGAACATGCTCTTCCGTACTCCTGCTGTATATTAGAATATCATCGAAATAAACCACCACGAACTTCCCAATGAATGGTCTAAAGATTTGATTCATCACCCGCATGAATGTACTAGGTGCATTTGATAAACCAAATGGCATAACCAACCATTCGTACAACCCCTCTCTCGTCTTGAACGCTGTCTTCCATTCGTCTCTAGGTCTAATCTGAATCTGGTGGTAACCACTCTTCAAATCAATCTTCGAAAAGATAGTTGCCCCACTCAACTGATCCAGCAAGTCATCCAACCTCGGCATGGGAAATCTATATCTCACGGTAATCTTGTTCAATGCTCGACTGTCAGTGCACATCCTCCACGTTCCATCCTTCTTGGGTACCAACAATCCTGGCACAGCACAAGGACTCAAGCTTTCCTGAACACGTCCCTGCTCAAGTAATTCTTCCACCTGCCTTCGTAACTCTTCATGTTCCTTCGGACTCATTCGGTAATGTGGTCGATGTGGTAAAACTGCTCCCGGAACAAGATCAATTTGATGTTGAATGTCCCTCAATGGCGGTAACTCCTTAGGCAACTCCTCTGGAAATACATCTTCAAACTCTTTCAAAACTGGCTTTGCTTCTTCAGGAATTTTAACCTCTTCACTGCTCTCACGCCCAGTCAACAAGTATACTTCAGGCTCCTCTTCAACCTCCTTAACAAACTCCTTCAAAGTCAACAGAGTTTTCAATTCCTCAATCTCTTCTAGTTTGCTCTCCTTCTATTGTTGCTTCTTGGGAACCAAAGTGATTTTAGTACCCTCGAACATGAAACTGTAACTATTAGCACGACCATCATGTTGTACTGCTCTATCAAACTGCCATGGTCTGCCCAACAACAGATGACACACATCCATATCTACAACGTCACACCAAATTTCATCTTTGTACTTCTTCCCAATAGAAAAATTCACACAAGCCCTTCGACACACCTTCACTTCACCACCTTTCCTTAACCATGCTAACTTGTACGGTTTAGGATGCTTCTCAGTTTTCAAGTTCAACTTCCTCACTACTTCTGTAGAAATAATGTTGTCACAGCTTCCAGCATCAATAACGAACTTGCAAACTTTCCCTAGAATAGTGCATGTCGACTGAAAAATATTACTTCTCAACCAACTACAATCCTCCTCTTGCTTTGGTGTAAGACATGACCTCCTCATCATAAGATTACAACCTTCATCCCCAGACAATTCTTCTTCATCCTTAACATAAGGTGTATTTGAACATTCTACCTCCTCACCATCATCCTCAATCTCAGCAACCATTGCCCTCTTCTTCGGCTTCGGACATTCATTGCTTTTATGACCCAACTCCTGGCAATTGTAACATTTGAAACCACTGTTAACCTTCGTCTTCTCAGCCTCCTTCACCACTGGCTTATTGACAGGTTTAGGTACATTAGAACCTCCACTAACAACCCTTGCTTGATTATTGGAATTAGTAAACACACCACCTCCACGTCTTCCTTGCTTCTCCCAAGCCAACGCTTTCTGATGTGCCTCTGCCACTGATCTAGGATCAAACATATTAACCATATCCTGGATCTGCATTCTCAATCCCCCAATGAATCTAGCAGTTAACTGTTCTTCCGTTTCCATGATATCATTCCTGGCAATGAGTTGGTAAAATTCATCAGCATAATCACTAACAGACTTCGTCCCTTGCCTCAGATTCTGCAATCTCTGGTACATAAGTGACTGATAGTTGTAAGGTAAGAAAGTAGATCTCATCAATTTCTTCATCTTCTCCCAAGATTCTATCTTTGACTTCCCCATTCTCTCCCTGGTAAGTTTAGTTTGCTGCCACCACGCCAAAGCTCTTCCCCTCAGCCTTGTAGCAACTAACTTCACCCTTCGATTCTCCGGAACCTCCTTGAAATCAAAGATTTCCTCCACATTAGATAACCAATCTAAGAATTCTTCAGCTACCATCCCTCCTTTAAACTCCGGAATCTCCATCTTCATTCCCGATTCCCAACGTCGATCATCTTCAATAACCCGATACTGACGTTGTCCCTGATCTCGGTCTCTGAAATGAATACATCCCCTCTCACCATCAAACTCCTCATCAAAGTCTGATGCATATCGTTGTCTTTCACGCCCTCCAGCATCTCTACCACCACTCCTACTACCAACATCCCGTCTATCATGATCATCATCTTTCCTCCTACTTCGATTATCAACACTCCGATGATCCTGACTCTCTCTCCTCTCCCGATCTGAATGATGTGAAACTCTACTTCCTCGACGAATGGATTCAGGTGAATTTCTTCTTCTACTTTGATTCATATCAATCATAAGCTTCTCCAACCTACCAATGCCTTCATCAATCTTCTCATGCATATGTTGTTCCATTTGATCGGCTTCTTCTCTGCGATACAAAGCTTCAATGTTTTGATGTCGGTTAGCTCTTCTAGGCGGCATGATTCAAACAATATAGAGCTTCAATTCATGGCTTCAAACTTCAAAACCCTTCACTAGGCTCGGCTACTTCCCAAGTATACACGGCCCAACTTCAAATTCAAACACTTTCAACACTTTGATCCAGAATGGAATGGAACGAAAGTTCTCCCTCTTGTTGCAGCTTCAATAAGAACACAACGAACACAACTTCAAACTTCAACTTCAAATACTTGGCTCCAAGACTCAACTTAGCTATGATTGGCTAAGTATGGCTCTGATACCAATAATGACGCAGCGGATATCTCAAAACAAACTTCAATCGGTGAAAGTAGCAATCGGTGGATTGATGAATACCAAGATGCCCAAATTCGTTGATCCGAAGATACCGAATTCTAGCTATCTCAAACACGTTGATAGCGCACTATACCGTGTTCAAAGATCTACGATTCTTCGTACGTTGATCTAGCGCACTAGATTCCGTGAATCGGCTTCAACAAACGTGGATTCGAGCGCACTCGAATGACGTAAGTGGAGATAGGAGATTACACTCAACTACCAATTAGAGAAGAAAGCACAAAGCAATCAAGAAGAAATTTTTATTTCAAAATCAACAACCCAAAAAGTTACAACACACTCCCTATTTATAGCCTTTTCTCAACACAGCTTCTTAAGTCGTTGCCGACTCACGACTCATCCCTATCACACATTCGGCCGACTCACCTACAGGCCGACCCACGACTCAGCAGATACACCGACTCACGACTTAGTACAACATAAGCGACTCAAGCCCCTTTCACACAGCATAGTGTAACGACTCAAACATGGCCGACTTAACTAAGTACGACCTAAGTACAACAGAACCAACTCAAAACATGGCCGACTCAATGAACCCACAACTTACGACTTACGACTTATAGTAACATATGACTCAATCATAAGAAATCAATACAGGCACTCAACACGGACGACTCATCATAGGTCGGTAACGACTCAATTGGTACATATGACTCAAAACACACGTGTCTTGAACAGGCCGCCTATCATGAGTCGTAACTCGTTAACTCGGCACAGTCTCCTTCTGATTTCCAGTTAGCTCGGAAACGACTCATGTTTCCATTGACTCGTGAACGACTCAAGTTCGATACCTCCTCCATTCGACCTATGGTTATCACTTCCCCCTGTAACTCCTTAGGTCGGAAACGACTCAGGCTTTCATTGAGTCGTGGACGACTGATCAACCCACACCACAAACTCATGTTTTCAGGAATTAAAGATTGCACAATTTCTTTTCTGGCCTTAGCTGCATCACCTCACCACCCGAGATGGCTAAAACAAAGGAAGCTACAAGGCTATGTGGGTCGCTCCCATTAGGGTATGGTCGTCTCTTATTTAGATTGAGATTATCTCTTTTATGTATGCTCTGGGGCCTATTTTAGTAGTTGATTGCAACCTAGGGATGATCGTATTCAATACTATCCAGTAAGGGTTAGGTCAGTCTTATCATGCTGAGGTCGAAAGGCTTTCGGTCTCTCAGTACGTTTATTTAGGTGTGTTTGTATGAAAGGTAGTCCCTTACCTTTCCATTGTTGGAATCCATTTTGCAATAAGCACCTTAGGTTTTTGATTGTATACCTATTATTGTTTTGATGTACACACATCCCAACTATTTGATTATTCATATTTTAAACCCATAGACATTATTATAATATCACTGGATTTTTATATAAAAATGGTTTGGTTATCGTAAGGTAAAAACTCGTTCGTGTTTATGTGCGGTGTGGTCTTACGAGATACCTCTTATTTTGAAAAAGGTTTTCAAATGTAGAAATCAATATGATTTAATTGAGCTTTCTCATGCCAGTTTCCTAGAGTGATCCGAGCGTTATTTTCTTATAATGCTCGGGTCAGCCCAAGCATATTTTCCAAATTTAGCTGGACACTTTTGAGTTTCAGAAGACGAGCTGGATTCCCTAAGAAGTATTTCCATATGTTTTAGCTTTTCCTATCTTTGTCATGTTTTTTCATGTCTGTATTATCAGCATTTATAAGGACATGCTATTATAACTACCGAGGATGATATATATTAGTGTACTGTGATGATACGTATATCGTAAAGTTCTTTTCTTTTCATAAAGATCATGTGTATATTATATATTTCTCATTACGATGTGAGATTCTATTCAGTCTTTTCTTTAACGCCAAATGACCTGTCTTTTGGATACTTAAATGATCAATGCATGAATACCGAGGATGAATTAAGGGTCGTCTTTAGGTGTAAGAAAGGCAGACTATTACAGTTGGTATCAGAACTTAGGTTAAACAAATACCTAGGCCTTGCCGAGGTAAACTCATTATATAGGATTATCAATGCCCTAGAATGAGTAACTCATCAGAGATGAAATTAGTAATATCCTAAAATGAGTTTGAGTATATATATGAGTGCGTATGTGTTAACGAATAAAAATATTTTGTATTGTGTTGTTTGATGTATTAAGTTTGAAATTTGGATTCTGGTCAATACGAGTAGCCAACGTTATTGATAGGAATCTTAAAACACTTCAATAAGGCCAATCGACACAATACTATTTTAAAAGTGGTAAATGAAATAGTTTTATCTTGGAATATATTTTATATAAAAAAGAAAAAAATTCAAAAAGTTATGTAGTTATCTATGATGTGTTGTTGCTTAGACTTGATAATATTTAATTATTATCATATAGGGTTTACCTAGTCATGCTCGTCAATTTTGGGCATTGACAATTGTTTGTTGATTTCCCTTTCTCTATCATGAGTTGGGTAGATAGAAATTATGGAAACATTGAATTGAACACCTTATGAATTAAATTTCAAAGTTTGAGTATAAGGCGTTTCTTTGATATGTTGGGTTAGAGTTGGATTTTAAAATAAGTTGTTTATTAAAAAGAAATATTTCACATGGTTTTATAAAAGGTTAATTTTATAAATCAGGACTATAAAATATATTTTGAAAATAAGATGGTTTTCCGAAGAATTTAAATCCCGGTGGCTTTGATAAAGTTTTCAAACTATTCTTGAAAAATTAATAGTAATTACATTAAAATTATTTGAAGGTATAAATAATTTGAAAAGGAAGCTGAGAGTAAGATTTTTCTTTGGTCAATTTGGGGAATGAGTCTCGATCAGTTTTGTGATGATCTGAATAATCTTCTAAGTGACAATTGAATGTTTGCTTAGGCGGATATGCTAGTGCACTTAGTAAATTATTCTCTTTGTCATTGTACTATCGAAACGAGTTCGAATCTGAATGAATCCAAAGCCAGTGGATGATAAATATTTTGTTAAAACTATTTATCTGAAAACATATATATAGTACTGTTTCAAAATGGGGTTTGAAAAGAAGAAGTGTTTTTATAATTAACTAGTTCGATTGACTTGAAAGTGGCTAAAAACGGGAAGGAGATGTGTTCGAATGGTAGATACTTCTCTTGAGTATTCCTCTTCTTGGTAAAGGGATATATAATACTATTCAATAATGCCCACTTCCTTGGCATCATTTAGGAGTTACTCGGGATAGACGTATATTTTTATGGGTTAAATACAAAGCATCATTTCAAAAGATTTTGAAATAAAAATCAGGTATTTAGGTCTTAAGTTTCCATAATATAAAGGTATTTTGATTTAGAATGAAACAATAAATGAAGTTTTAAAATTGAATTAATTTATTAATAAGTAGTTTTATTAAATAGTGTCTTTTGTGTTTAAACACCTAGGAGTTAAATTTTATTTGATGTTATGCGGGCCATTTAATAAACATTTTAACTTAGAGGTGCCTAAGAAAAGTAGACTCCAATAAGGAGTTAGGATATCAGCATCCCATCTTCTTAACTACTTACCAGACCGATTGGGTAAAGAAGTTGTATTGGTCGGCTCAATTTTAAGACCCAAATTATTCTAGACCTACATCTAACTATTAAAAGTGGAATTAAATATCTGATGTTTTGTATTTACTCTTAGGATGAAGGAGAGTATTATACAAGTTAATAGATTAAAATGATTTTATGAGGGTTTCATAAAGCTAATCATTTTAAATTGTTTCGAACCAAAGTTGGAATTTTGGGAAATGTTTTCATAGATATTTTTGGGAGGGTAAAGGTAATTAGGTAGTAAAACCCTTAAGATAAGCACGTAATTTGTACGTAGATCCTTCATCTTTTCCATATAATTCTTGATCCAAGAGTCAAGTACATGACTTGAGCTATTTCACACAGTTTCAAATAAGATTTTATCACGATTTTTAACAACGAATACTTAGTGAGGGTTCTTAATATGGAATCAAAGTTTTCTATCATAGTATATGGATATGAAAGAAGAATGAAGGTTTTTAATTAAGAAGCCTGTTCAGAGTTTGCAGTGGGGAGTCGGGCGAGAGATACCAGTTCGGAAGTAAAGCTTTGTATATGTGTGAGTGACCAAATCAGATTTTGCATGGGCATGATCTATGTACATCATTGTTTGTGTCAAAATTGGTCGCAAACACCCAATTGTCGATGAAAGCACCCATTTACAACTACAGATCATAGATAATAAGTATGTAGAGAATTAAAAATGAAGAACACTTAGAAAATTAAGAAGAAAGCAGTAAAGAACACAGAATTTATAGTGGTTCGGCAATCCTGCCTATGTTCACTTTGAATTTGATGATTTTATTGATGTATCCCTATTGATTACAACGAGTTACACCTGATTACAATAGCAAAATTCGAATACAATAATGAATCCAACGGAGTCTGGACGTAGAAGAACCAAAAGTCCCTTTTCTGTAGACTTTAGTATGCTATTTATAGGCATAGGCGGCAAATATCTCGTTCAGATCATGGGAGACCTTTTCTGGCATGCGTGCGGGCCCACACGATCGATCCCAGGTGATTTTGACTCGAACCGTGATCAATACGAATGAATTTCATATCGTTCAAGATTTAGCCCAATCGAGTCGAAGTCGAGCATGAACATTCCTTAGGTTGTACGTAAGCTCCAGTGAAAATTTCGTAGCATTTGGACTTGTAGATTATGAGATATGATGGATGCAAGTTCGTGTTTTTTGAAGGCTGTCTCCTTCTTATCGATCGCTTTTTCACTGTTTGCACTCGATCGCTATTGCACTGTTTGCACTCGATCGCTGCTGCACTGTTCGCACTCGATCGCTGCTACACTGTTCGCATTCAATCGCTATTACACTATTCATACTTGATCGTTGTTGCACTGTTCGTACTCGATTGATGTTGCACTGTTAGCACTCGATCGCTGTTGCATTGTTCGTACTCGATCGATGTTGCGCTATTCATATCGGTCGTTGTTGCACTGTTCTTATTGGTCACTATTGCGTTGATGGATACGAACAGTGGAGGCTTGATGGATATGAACAGTGGAGGCTTGATGGATATGAACAGTAGAGGATTGATGGATACGAACAGTAGGGGATTGATGGATACGAACAATGGGGGATTGATGGATACGAACGGTAGGGGATTGATGGGTACGAACAATTGGTTGTAGAATTGCATCGATCATATCTTGAGCATACGAACTCTGATTGACCTGAAATTTGAAATGTAGCCTCTTCCAGCCTTGATCATCATTCCCTTATTGATTGGAGCCCGATCAAATTTTGACGACAACGATTATAGCCTTGTTTTTAATCGATCTCCGATCCTGACATCCATCCTTTCCCGCTAATTTGTTGATATCCCAGCCTTGGCCCAAAGGCGGGATAACATATTCCCTCCAAAACATGCCTTATAGTATGAAGGTGTGTTTTGAAAAGCTTCGAGTCCGACATTCGAAGTGCATGTTTCATCCATAGCCATATCATCTGATTCTTAGTCCAATCCATTATCAAGCCATCCTATCTAAGTGCCACGGCCATATCCTGATCCAAATCTGTGACTGCTTCGAATCGAAGTCCGATTCTGAATCCAATAACCAAATCCTTAACCAATTCCAAAGCTATCTGAGTCCATCAACCGATCTTTGATCTATTCATATCCAATATCCAACAGCCAAATCCATAACATTTCTGGGTTGACAAACAAATTTGAGACCGCTCTGAGTCCTTTTCCAAATCTAGGACCTCTCCGGGTCTATTCAACCCAAGCTGGAATCCAAATCCATGACCTCTTCGAGTTTGACTTTAAATCCATAGACCGCGTCGGGTCGCGTTATCCTGCTCTGACCCCGACTCTCCAGCCAAGGGCTTTTATGCTCTTCGGCCTCGGCTCTCCGATCAAGGATTTTTTATGTTCACCAGCCTTGGCTTTCCGACCAAGGACTTTTGCATGCTCCGGTGTCGGCTCTCCGGCCAAGGACTACGATATTCTCCGGCCTCGGCTCTCCGGCCAAGGACTCTGATATTCTCCGGCCTCGGCTCACTGGCTAAGGACTTCGATATTCTCCAGCCTCGGCTCTCCGGCCAAGGACTTTGATATTGTGTTTGAGTCCATTCCATTGCTCTTAAGCGAAAGGACTCGTAATTTGCAATTGCTACCCCGTCTCTTCGGTCGGGATCGTAATTGCAAGACCTGTATAACATATTACATTGATCCAAATCCTATCATCCAAAATAAAAGTTTTTACAGCTAGGGAACATCAAATAAATTTCTGTACATCCAAAAAGGTCTTATAGTATGATTGAGATCATACCGTACAATTATACTATCGTTACCTATACTATTGGTAGTTTTTTCTTAAAGCCAATTATCTGATACTACGTCTCCCTATAAAAATTAGAATATTCAATCAAGTTGTAACTTATGTTTTCTTGGTTTCTCCCTTTCTTGCTTTAATAGTAACATGCCTGGTATGCTCAACAGGTTGGACTGCCAACGGAGCACTTACAGAAGCTAATAAATAATATCCAGGTATTTAGTGTATTTATGGAAAAGCTTGGTAATCTTACTACTCAAACGAATAATACAAAGTAGTACACTAATTTGTCTACAGCGGTAAAGTTACTCAAGAGTATATTAAATTAACAACTTTCTTTTTACGAGTTATTATTGTTAACATGCAAATCTTTATACATATTGCCTGTTCATTTCTTGATTTTTAGACTTACATATACTTTTCTCATTCGAAATGTTTGTCACATGGTAGTTGCAAATGTCGTACTTGCTAGGTCACTTAAAATATTTTTTATCTGTGAATATAGATAATATGAAATCATCAGTAAAGTTAAACTTCCTATATGTGTACCTTCTTACGTTGGATTTTTTGCATCTACGAAAGCTATGCCATGTATATTTTCTATTTATTTATCAATTTACAATATACACGGTTTCTTATATAAGTAATTATTTTACAGTATTTGTGTCTTATGAAAAGAAATATCCTTTAATCAGTTTGTCAAAAGAAAATATACATGCATTGCCTTTTCCTATCACCAATCTTAATTAGGTCACCTAATCTCTGTTTAACATCTGAAAGCCATGACATGCATCTATTTAAAAACTATTGTCTTGTAATTGGCAATATCCTTTGATCCGTACATCAGAAGGAAACACATAATCCATTTCTTGTTTTTATCTCAAATTATGATACAAATATCTTACCTTGTCAGCTTTTGTTGAGAGAACTAATGATTCATTGTGTATAAACATAAAGACATATGGAATGCATCTATGTACAAATCCGGTAGTACATTAAAATATGAAGTGAAATAAGCATTATGTAAAAGAATACTAAGTAGTGGCCCATGCAGGTCTCGAACCTGCGACCTTCGCGTTATTAGCACGACGCACTAACCAACTGAGCTAATGGGCAACATGACTTAATGGATAATTTGCAAGTAGTGGTAGAGATATTGGATGTTTAATGGACAATTTAATATTTTTTGTTAAGTTGGGGCTTATATGTAAATGTTAGCACATCTCATTCGAAATGATAGTAGGCTTTTTGGTTTAGGGCTGTTATGGAAATTACTCTTAAAATTATGTATATTATTGTTATTATTATTATAATTGATGTTATAAATGAAAATACATTCTTTAGCAAAAATGCACATTCACGCTTTATTCCCTAATTATTATAGTAAATTGTAGCGAAATGACTATAAGAAATCACCTGGAAAAAACATACCTAAAGCGCACAGATGAGCATGTGGTATGATAACTTTGTTAAATTATTATTCACATGCATAATTTCCATATTATGTAACAAAGAACGATCAATTCTTCCCTTTTTTAGTATAAAACTAATGATAAGAAGTCAGCTAACTGGAATTCCTTTTTTTAGTATAAAACTAATGATAAGAAGTCAGCTAACTGAAATTCATGGAAAAATAAATAATATATGCAAGTTTATTAGTGTCACTACTTAGAAAATAGAGGTTATTTTTTTTTAAATATTTAATTTAGTAGGAGAGTTTGGATTAATAGCCACACTAGTGCAGGGTTTACAAAGTCACTGCGAAATCTTGTAGAAATCTTGAGACTGCTACTCTCTATTGTCATGTCATTTGTAGAATCAGCTCTAATCAATGTTCGATCACTTTTCCGTGCCTTGTCTTCTTTTTAAGAGTCAATGTCTAAATTATCTCAATCTTCAAATTCATCATTTTCTGCCGCAAGTTCACTGGAATGTCCTCTCTTGTTTATTTTTTGGGTATTTGAGCTATCAAAATTTTCTTCATTAGGATTTTATAAATTTCAAAACTAATGCATCGAAGATTGATTCAGTTCTAGTTTTTATGCATGTTTACTTGTACTAAGTAGCAATAAATATAAGTTAACCCACTTGGGACACTCCTATAGACTTGCATTTCGTACTAGTTATATTAATATCACTTTAAATAAAACAAATCGTTAATTAGTTTTGACATTCTGTAAATTGCTAAATACTATATTATTAGTTACTAACAGTACAAAAATGAGAAGGGAAAAAACTATTGGTTACAAATGCAAATATTATATTTTGATATCATGTAAAACAAAAGTTTAAAGTGATACCATTGACATCATATTTTTCATTGAAAAGTCTCCAAATTTCGGCAGGTAACAAGTTAGTGTCCGTTCTTCATTTAATTTACCTTCTTTTGCAAACAAGGAAAGGTAGAGAAGAAGAGATTGGAGAAACTAATTCAAATATGAGTAAAATTAACAACATTCCTTGAAACTTGAATGCATCCTCTGCATTTAGTGGATCCTTCATAGAAACTTGATTTAACTCCATCATTATTTTGAACAGTGAAATAACAGTGAAATCCACTTTTTTCCTTGTTGACATTGTTTGTAGCTAAGTTCGGCTCAGTAGGTTTTGCCATATTTGTTGGTATTGGCATAGAACTTGCACTAGATGTCTCATTAAATAAAGCAATGGGTATAGGAGGGACCATATTTATTTGACGGGCTATGACCTGTGGGTCGGCTAGGGTGCAATTGGGGATAGGTAGGCTGAAATTGGAGGCCTGGTTGAGTGGATTTGTTTTGTCTAGATGAGAGGGTGTGGGAAATAGTCTTGGGCGGTATGGATCTATTCTGTCTGGGTTGAGTATGGTTCTGGATAATGTAGACATTTTGAAAGGCTTTGTCACAGAACTATAAAACTATGAAAGTACAAATATTTTTTTCTAATGTACCAAGGAATGTGCAATGCACATGTGTATAAAACCGTTTTTGATATTAAAAGAAGTCGAAAATAAAATCCTCAAGTTTTAATATTAATTTTTACATAAGGTTTTCAAAATAATAAAAAAAAGTTGTTAATCACACGTGTCTACTTTTTTATCTCTACTATTAATAATATAAATTCTAAATAGAATTTCAACCATGTCTTTTTGAAATTCCAAAAACGCATTTTTCATATATATGGCAGTAGCATTATTTTTACTGTAAGCGGCATGTAGAATTCTATGTACAACTATCTTAAAGCTGATTCACCTCTATATACACTAACAAAAGATGTATCTTGGACGATGTGGGACTAATTGTCTCAAGGTCATATCATCGACTTTTTAAAATATAAATTAAGAATTGTAGATATCACAAAGAGTGACTATGGAGGGGATTTGTTTGCGTTTGTTAATTCTCCTGGTTTATAATAGTTGATTTTGCTTATCAATGTACTACCTGGCTTATGTATAAAACATCATATGTCAATGTCTGTAGAAGTTACTTAATGCATAAATTATCAGATGTCAGTATGTGTAAAAAATTCTAAAATTGACACAATACTGTACATAGGGAATATCTTATTTCATAAACCACAAGGCTTCCACTCAATATCAGCGTTGTGTGAGCAATAAGTGCTTATTATACTCAAGTTTTTCGTTAAGTACATATGCATGTCTTTGATTTTTAAAATACAAAGCGTTGAGCTACTTATTGTGGATGGTTTGTTTAATATTCCATTTATCTATAGAAAGTAAGCCTACAATTACATTTTTAGTTCTTGAATGTTAGGCTCCAACTCGGAATAGCTTGCACAGCTACTTGCACTCTCATTCATGATATCTTTAAAATTGTATGCATGTGATGAGCATCAGCTATTTAAAATTTTAATGAACATGTATCTTTCGGTTAGGGGTGCAAACACCCAAATGTCATTGAACCGTTGATAAATCATTTACACTATTTTTGGATTGGTAATCATTTTTGACCTCTAGCATTCTAACTGTGTATGGTTCTCTCTATTACATTTATGAAACATTCATGCAACCTATTGACCACATAGCTCTAAAACCAATCGGACCAATTCATAATATACAAATGTCGATATGATTGACAAAATGATGATGCATAACAAGTATTAAGTAATTTATATAGGGTACTCATGTTCTAATGTACGTCACACTTTGCATTCTAAACTTAGTTGGATTTGTCTTTTCACAGTAACTTTTTATTGTAAACTAATTATTTTCAATACAAACTTTCTGTTATCGGCCTTCAACTGAATCCAAAATGATTCCTTAGTCTTTCTGAAATAATATTTATTGTCTTCTTAGTATCCAAATATAGCTGGAAAAAAGTAAGCAGCAAAAATTAATGTCCACGTCCAAAATTTATTCGAATAAAATATGCACATTTGTGCATGCATTTATACTTAGTATGTATTAATATAATGCTAAATGCTTGAGTGTATAAAACCTTGGAGGATGATATTTAAAGATTGCATTTTGAACTTGATATTATAATAAACAAAACTGTATTGGAAAAACAATAGACGAAAAATAAATGTTCTTTTGTTAGTATTTCAAAAAACGGGTAATAATAAGCATTTAAAGAGTAAACTGAATTCAAATAACAACCTAAAATAAAGTGTATGTATTTGCGTTCTTATGTTCTAGAACTGAACCTGGCTGAAGTAGTAGTTGTGATAACAGATCCCCTTCTACCTTAAGATATTCAGTTTATTTTCTTTTGCATGATGCAGTTAAATTGATAACTAGGAAGAGCACAAGAAGTTATTTTCACTCTTCTGCTTATGTCCTACAGTAAACAAAGTTCTTTCACGGTTGTATAAAAATGAGATGCAAAGAGAAATTAAAAGATGGATGATGAGCAAAGCCTAAAGTTCTCCATGGTAGTTGGTGTTATTCCCTAATAATTTTGTGTTATTTTTTTTCTACGTAACTCCTTATGTATTATATTTTTTTGCCGGTTCCATTTGTCCACTTTTGGTGAGCCTTGGCGTAATTGTGAGTCCAGCTTTAAATTTGGAAACAGCTTCGTAATATGAGAGAAATAATGTTGCGTACATCGTTGATTTTTTCAGAGCTCGCTATCGTGTGAAAGCCTTGCATACTGGATTCTACCATTTTTTTTGTGCAGTTTTGTACGTATGCAGTATTCAATGAAGGTACTATTCAGTAAGACAAGGATAGACACCCTTTTGTATAATAGGACAAAGTCTGGTAAACTAGCCCAATTCTCATGATGATGTTGAAAACATTATGTCGTATGAGTATTTTGTGTCATGGTTAATGCCTGAGATCATAGGTTTTATCAAGGCATACCTTCTGTTAGTTACCACGTATGCCACGTTAAATATTATATTCACAATTATTAAGAAAATCTCCTATGTTTTTTATCTGTGTAATTATTATTTGCTGAAACCTAGATTCCACCTATCTCGCTAATGAGCTGAATATCATGAACGCTTTTATCAAGTTTTGAGTAATTACAAGTGCAGAAGCTGGTGAATAGATTTTGTGTTGCGTAAATGCATATAAAATAAGCCGCTTGCTTAAAAAAGCTAAAATGAGGTACGCCTACGCAATAAAATAAAACGAATGATAATATATTGTTATATTTTGTTTTTCCGACCGTTTGGGTCGATGTGCATATATTTATCTCTTTTGTGATATTGTTAAAGGCTCTCCGTATAAAGGAGATGTAAAAAAAATTCAAAAATTTTGGGTGTGGGAATTTTTTTCTGTTTAATTAGAAAGGTTGATTTTGAATTATATTAGAAATCAAGGGTTTTTAGTTAGAAATGAATGCTAATTGTTTTGAATGAAACTAAAAAGGTTCAGAGAAGTGAACGTAGAATTTTAACTAAGTGGGTTTTGGATAGGTTAATGGGTTTGGAAGCATTTTTTTCTACCTTAGCAATTTGAGGACGAAATTTTTATAAGGGGGAGGATTGTAACGATCCGGAACTTTGGTCGCTTGACTTTGAACATTTAATTTATTTTAAATGTTGAATTTGAATTATTGATTGATTTTGAATATGGAGGAATTTTTGAAATGGTTTAAATGATTTAAAATTTCAAATATAGGATTTTATTGGATTCAGCAAATAGTAATTTAATATTGGAATTTGGGCAAATATGAGAATCTGGAGTTGAGTAGGAATGGAAATGGTTTATAAGTTGATTTTAAACCCTATTAGGATTAGAGTGATGGTATTGGACTTTTAAATGGAATTATAAGTCGATAAGTTAAAATTTGAAATTTATATATTAATTTTAGTAGCGAAATTTAATATATATTTATATATATATATATATATCTTTACTACTAACAAAGAGAATTCCCCTAGCTAATTTCATCGGTGTCCTTTTGAAATCCTCGAAATGCCCTTCCGCTTCGCTTCTTTTCGCATTTCTCTTTTTGCCTCTGTTCTTCTCCTGTCGTTCTTTCCTAAACTAAAAAAAAACCTAAAAGGCCACCACACTCATATCTCCCTCTATTCTGCTCCTACCGTTCTCCACATCCAAACCGACTCAACATCCATCGTCTTCCCCATCGCCTTCTCTCGCAAATGACTGCTGCTTAGTTTCTTCCGATTCCAGATCCATCATCTTTTCCAGCATCAGTGTGATCCCACAAACTAGGGTTATTGTGTATGCTTCCAGATCCACCTCTTCTCTGGCTATTTAGCTGCGATTAAGGTTAGTTCAACGAACACCGTTCAAGATCTTTAATCAATTGTCGGTTTTGTCCAATTAAGATTATGTTTAACGAAATATCCTAATTCATGTTATTCTTTATATTGCCGATGGTTGATCTATTTCTAAATTTGTTGTCAAAGATAAAGCGAGCTGCAATATACTTATCTTTTTAATTTATTTGATTATATCGGTTGCAACTATGACCTACATAATTGGTTAGGAGTTTCATTAGCGAGCAGAACTACATTGATTCTAGATTGACCGTAGTTGCACATCAGTGTTAATCTGTAAACTTGCCACCAATTTGGTTCTGAGGTTAATGTGATCTCTAACTACTACGGAAATATCTTATGGGTATTGAGCAAGTAAGGAGTAACAGAAAAAGGAAAATGCCATCCCATGGCGTAAATGATCACATAAATAATTAATGTGTTAGATTTCTTTACCGAATTGATTTGTTTTTCTGTATCGGTTGATAACATTGTATGTTATTCCACTATTTTTTTATTACTACATATTTAGGAGAGTGAACATATATGTTTTGGACTTATTTACCAAATTGAGTAAATGTTGCCAATGTAATCGTGATGATAAAAGACTGCTAAAATATGTGTTTACATCCCTATTTAGAAGAGTGAAAATATATGTTTTTTGCTCAAATATGTTTTGAACTTGGTATCTTTGTCCAAAAGGTTTGCTTGCTTGCATTTGCTCAACAAGCATTTGCTTATAGCTAGCAAATGTTTGTATAAACCATTTTAATATTTTACCCCACAGTAACGCTGCATGTAGGCATATGAACATAATTTTTTGTCCTTGGTGTTGATGTTTTTTAGTCTAGGGGAATTTTGGAGTAAGCTGATCATAATTTTTTTTGAAACTTGCATCTGTGTGGCACAATAGAGAATTTGTGCTCTTTTGAATATGCACATGATACGTTATTCACTTGAATGGCTATTTATAATTTTCTTTCGTTTGCATTATATTTTCTTGCGTGGCATTTGCTTGCAGCAAGCAAATGCTTGAAAACAGTTCACAAAATCAAAATGTTAAGAGTAAATCATAAAGATAAAAAGGGATAATGAATAAGTTAGGTGGAAGGATCATTGAGTCATGTGGCGTCGATCGAGAAGAAAATGCAATTCATAGACAAAATATATTAGTTGTTTGATTGAGACAATGAAGGGCTACCCAGAAGAATATGGTTAATACAAATGATCTCAAATGTTTTTATAAAATATATATGATTGTAGAACTTTTATGCAATATGATCAAGGTCTTCAATCTTCAGCTCTAAACCATCAAACAATAGATTAAAGGAGAAACGACTAAGGAATCAAGAATAAATAATATGTGATAAGCTATGAGCATATAGCCTAACAAATATTGTTATCTTGCATAGATGCATTATGTAGCAGCCGAGAAGATATCTTGGGTATTTTAGAAGCCTGCAAGAGCTATTACAACTAAATGTTTTCGTGCAGTTGTCTAAAAATTTGATCTCTTTATTTGAAAATCTATTTATTTATAGGACATCATAAGCAAGTATGTTCATCGTTGGTAAGCTAGAGAAAGACATCCAAATCATCAATAATTGACCAGTTTTGCATGTTGGTTCCTTTTTTAGTTTCGTATAATTTAATGGCATCCAAATGCTACTTCACTAAATGTTTGTTTTTCAATTTCAAATTGAGTTGAATCAGGTTGTTTCTAAACGTGATTTTTAATTTAATTTTCTTAAAAAGAAAATAAGAATAGAAGAAATCTTAATCTTTCAGTACGTGATGGATTGGCTGTATGATATGTATACACAGTAAAATTTGCCAGATATACCATATGTGATGATGCATTGAAGCTTCCAGAATGTGTTTAAAGTCGGTAGTTAATAATCAACATAATCCGACATCGAATAGTTGCTTATAGAAGCATTGATTTTAGCTTATTCAGGCTAGAGTGTTTTGGTTTATATATTATTTTCATTATTTACGGGAGTTTGGCTTTGGTTCAATGTGATAAAAAAATACAACACTTTCCTTTATTATTTTCATTCATTTTCCAGCGAAAAATATTATGTATATAAAGTTGAAACATGAAAAAATGAAAAGTTCCTTTTCACTTTTATGTTTTCAAGATTAGCGGTTATTTTATAATATATTTAAATCTCTATTTGGATTGCAATCAATTTCTCATTCGGTGAGATCATCTTGACTTTAGAATTCTACACAAAGTTGCCATTCATTTGCGCATAAGAATCTAATGATGAATTGATCAAAGATGTCCACACACAATGGTAATATGCTCAATTAACTTTGATTGGGTGACTCAATCATTCTTTATTATGAACTGGCTATTTATTTAATTTTTTAAATTTCCTTCTGTCATTGCAATCTTAGGTTAGGATTAAGTGTTCATTTAATTTGTGTAGTTTACATCTTCTTCTAAAGCTTTTGTTTTATATTGTAATTGGTTATCATTATTATAATTATGCTTCAAACTTCACACAACACCGTGATTTTTTGAGACAAACATTTTCATATTTGTTTATCTCATGTAATGATGATGATGATCAAGTTGAATACAATATACATGTTATTGTAGAAGAAGTGAGTTACATTTTACAAGAAGACAAAAAAAAGTAAGATAATGAATTAAATTTTTATGTACTTTTTACTTGCAATGTTATTTAAGTGTGAAACGTCAACCATGCCAACGTACTCATTCTTTTTTACTTGCAATGCAATGATTTGTAAATTTAAAAACAATCTATGGCAATATTATTTATCAATATTTCGCTCATAATTTACAGTTTCATTATTGTAGGTTGTAGTTGTATTTTTGGTTGAAACGAAGATTTAAGGTGATAGTAATTATCAGGTTATAAATCCATTTTTTATCACATTATATCAATCATACCTTTATAACTACAAATATTTACAAATTTAATTCTAATTTTCATTTCAGAGTCTATCAGATCAATATTATCAGACTGCCAATTACCACGAATTTTTGAGGCAGCAAGTCATTGGTCAGGTTTCTTAACCTCATATCAACATATTTGTTTCTATTTTTCTCTTAATTAAGTTACAGTTTCATTCTCTATATTTATTTGCTCATGCAATAAATTCGATCCTCGGCTTACCTCTCATCCAGAATATATAGAGGATATGTCCCGATGGCCATTATATGAGAATCCTATCAAAGTAATTTTTACTGACCCATATATTTTATGTACTGTTCAAAAAATGATCAATAATGGTACTGAATTTCCTGTGAATGTATTTAATTTAATATTTTGATTAGTATAGGCAATTGTCCAAATTGAAGCTATATAATTTGTCATTTATAGGAAATTGTAGTCCTACTACTCTAGATGTAGTAGGAAAATGATTGTATACTATATTTTTCAATTTTTTATTTTCTTATTATGTCATGCTAAGCGAATAAACCAATGTTTGATGATTATGTTAAAATTTGTTCTGAAAAGATATATATTTCAGTTCTCATTAAATCTAGGCAGTGGACTAATATAGCCCATAAAATCAGCCATTTGGTTTGTTGGGTTCGGTAGAATGAAAAAATGGCAATGTTGAAAATAGATTGAGTTTACTCTCAGGCATGTTACAAAATCGATGTTCATATGACGCAAATAAAATGAGTTTAGTTAACAAATTTGATTTCAAGGTACAAAGGTTCTAATAATGAATCTCAAATGGTAATAGATTGTTTGTTAAATTTGATTGCAATTATCCTTCGAAATTGTAGAGTCAAAAAGTGTGGATATTTGTAATTTGTATCATTACAAAATGAGAAATCATTGTTAATATTTAAATAATCAAATAGTCTATAAAAAGCATTAAAAATATTTGAGATTTTTTTTTACTTTTGCTGACTGAATAGGAAGCCAGCATGTTGGCATGTGCAGTGCGAAGAATAATATAAGCTAAAAAATAATTCAAACAAAATTGACCATCATAGGGAAAAGGTACCTCAACTGACTAACTTCCTATAGGTATTATTACACCAATCTTAGCTCTCAGGTTTGGAAACCCTACATCAACCAGTCCATCCCTAAAAGCAATGAATTCTCTTATTTACCTATTTTTCCAGTCTTTTCTACTTTTTTTTGGGATACAAAACCTTGGACTCCCTCTGAAAAATTTCATTCTAGAAATATATTAAAATCCCAGCCGGCATAACACATCATGACAGTCCAACTAAAGGCAGCGTGCATCTGTCTGTGTTAATTTTTACATGGCTCCCCCTCAACGCTATAGCATTTTTAAATGTCTATCTGAGCATTGTTGAATTAATGCATGCACATTATGTTGATCTACACTAAATTTTCTGACTCATTTGTAAATGCAGATAAACAATCAAGCTCAATCATCATTAATCAAATATACATGTCAATCTCAGGTAATATATCGCTGATTTATTTTAATTCCTTTGAATTTTGAGTTGTATCTGCGTTGTGATATAACTTAATTCAGGGTTAGTTCTTTATCCGTCAATAATTTTAGTAGCTTTCGGCATTAATTTTAAATTATTAATAGCATTTCACCCAAAAAATGTTCGATTATAGCACATAAATGCATAAGCACACATACACACATGTGTGTGCACGCGGCATATTATATATATATATATATAAATATATATATATATATATATATAAGATGATACTCTTTAATCGATGTTATTATAAGAAATTGCAAAGAACACAAAAAATTGCATTTGGTTAAATCTTTACTACTAATAATGAGAATTCAATGAATTGATATCAACTGTATCTTCTTGAAATACCTACTATACCCTTTAGACTTTTAGTTCACCATATATCTTTTATCGGCTTTTGCAGCCTTCCAAAAATTAAAAAAATCTCATTGCTATTGATTCATCTCTTTGCAGTTCCACAACCAGGAACTAGGGTTAGCACACCGAATTTCCAGATGTGCCATGCTCTCCACCTTCCATTCGATCATTGATCCTCGATTAATCGATTATCGACCAAGGATTGTCCGTTAAACTACGGTTTTTGACATAACATCTTCTAAAATTTCGATTATGGACTGAGCACATAATTAAGTTGAATTTTATAATTCAGCGTCAATAGAGAATCAAGCTTGGTCGTCCTTCATGCGACATCCTTTATTTTGATTAGTTCATTCAAATTTGGAGTAATGTTTGGGTTATTTACCTTTTATAATTAAATTCAAGGTTAATTTTGTTTCCTATTTTGTTGATATCAATCTCTTTTGATATTGAATGACAACTTTGGGCTTTTTTTATTGATTTCCTGGAGTTATCTCAGTGGATAACTTTTGTAATTATATTTTGTTTTCATTTCCCTAAGTATTCCTAAATTTGTTAGCTGAAAATAGATTCACTCAACAGATAAAATAGGTGCTTGCTTTAAAATATTTCACCCCCTTTACTTACATGTGCATGTGTATAAGCTGCTGGAGTATCAATATCAAAATTTTCTTTTAGGTTACATACTTGCATTTGCATGGTTAACTAAAATAACAGCACTAGGATACTTTCTTTAAAAAAATTGACACCGTGAATGCATAACATAAACGTTCATGATATTCTATAAATTAACCAAATATGTAAAACTTTGTAAATATATTCTGACTGTGTTGTTAATGATTTAAACTTTGCATAAATTTGTAACCGAACTATTGTTATAGCAGGAGGAAGGAAGATTGAATGGAAAAATATGCATGGAAAAAGGAAAGGTAGTGGACATAAGTGGGCAATGGAAAGTTCCGAAAGCAGATTCTAAGGAGTCGAAAACAAAATGCTAGTGGGAGCATGGATTCGTGAGACATCTAGAACTGCTTATTGATGTAAATTGGAGAAAAATGGACGTTTATGTTGAAAATGATACCTTGCTAGAAATAAAAATTCCGAAGGTTAATAAATAGTTGAATGGTGTGCATATGATGTATTAGTGTAATTCTATTGAGTAATGGAAATAACAGGACTTAATGTATTCTCATTTAACAAAAAAGGGACTAGATGCATATGTAACTGAAATTTATCCTAATTGTCTAATTTTTATTAAACACACATGTTCAGCTTCACTTCTTCAACACAAGTAAATTTTAATAGAGATGGGTTTTTCTATTACAGGTATAAGAAAAATAGTTCTCAAAAGCTTCGATATAATTGTGGATGGCCCAAGCAGTTCATGATAGATGTTACTATTTCTTTTCAAACTTTTTATACGTGATTTATGCTATAAGATTGCTACATTTTCCGTTTGTACAGAAAATTAATCTTCATGCAGTTCATTGCATGTGTCGGTCTATTATATTGCCAATAAATTCATAAAAAAATTGAAGATTAGTCATCCATGATGTTATATCCTTTGTTATCTTCATTTTTTTTATATATATGGTCATCACTTTTTTATGTATTCTCATTCTCATTTCAATCTAAACGGTTGCTCTGATGGGAAGTGAAACGCTGTAATAATAACTTACCTGAATTTTGTATTTTCAGCCCATATGACTTTCAGTTAAATGTATGATCAACAATCTGAGTGCTATAATAATGTAAGTCATATGAATCAGTGACATTATGGATTGATATTACATTTTTATAATTTTCTACTAATGGGCATTTAAATTTTGTTACATACTTCATATAATGACAACTTCGTTTATTTTGTTCATTAACTGCAAACAAGATTAAGACATTTAATTTAATGGATACTCGAAATTCAAAATTTATCTGCATTCATATTTGAAAAAAATGAATATCCGATATTCGAAAAGCGAAAGTGGATGCTGATACAATGACATCGGCATTTAAAAATATCTGTTCGTTTTTTGTTAAGATTATATGTAACAACCCGCATATTTATCGAGTTTACATTTAAATATTTTTATTTAAATATTAAATCGTTAATCGGATTTTGGTCCGAAAAACTACTTTTTGCAAACGGTCAAATTAGGACTCGAGACCACTTCCATTGAGTTCGAAATGTCGTTTAAAACTTTTTAAGTATAAACATCGATAGGTTTGGAGTTAGTGAAATTTCACTAACTTTTCCCGCTTTGGACTTTGGGTTAGTTTAGCCTATTAAGCCCAAGTTCCAACCCTTTTCTCCTCACTCTTCATAAATTTCCTAACTAACTCAAGCTTTAGCATTAATGGTGAAGAGAATGGGAAATTAAAACTCCAAGCTCAAATTCAATTGCAACTCCAGCATTCAACTCCAAATTCAAGTAGAAGATATTGGATTCAAGCTTTGGATTGCTTCTCCTTGCTTTCAAGCTTCATCTTCATAAATTTTAGTGCAAAGGTGAGATTTTTATCTCACAATTCTAGTCTATAACTATATTGGACTGTTGGGAATGATTCCCTATCACTTTAGCATGCATATTTGCTTTTGGTTTGGATTGGATTGGCGAAAAACTCCGATTTTTGGTGTTTGGGAGAGATTTCTGCATTTAGGTCGTTCTGGCCGTTTTTAGCTCGCTCGGAGTTAGGTCGTGTGGACCTTAGGTCGTAGGTCGCGTACGAGTTAACCCCTAGGTCGTTCTGGCCATTTTCGTGTTTTCGGAGTTAAGTCGCTCAGGACCTCAGGTCGTAGGTCGTATGGCCGTTAGGTCGCTCTGCTTTGGCTCTGGCCATTTTTGCTCACTCGCAGTTAGGTCGCTCACGACCTAGGACTTAGGTCGCTCGCGAGTTAGTACCATAGGTCGCTGGGCCATCTAAATGCTTGTTCGGTGTTAGGCCATAGGTCGTATGGACCTTAGGTCGTAGGTCGCTCGGTCTCTCTCACTTCGCTAGGTCGCTAGCTCGTAGCTCGCAGCTCGCGTTTGAGCTTAGGTCGTAGGTCGTGGGTAGGTGGGTCGTAGGTCGCTCGCCTATATCCTCTGGCCATTTCATCCCTTGGTCGCTTGACCTCTAGGTCGTGGGTACCATTAGGTCGCTCGGCCTTGTTTAGTGCTAGGTCGCTGGACCATTTAGGTCGTTCGACCCTTAGGTCGCGGGTTTTTAGGTCGTTAGGTCGTTAGGCCTTTAACCCACTAGGTCGCATGACCTATAACCTGTTAGGTCGCTCGACCGTTTACTCCATTAAGTCGTGAGTTTAATTAGGTCGCTCGGCCTTAAAACGTTAGGCCGCTTGACCTGTGCTATTGTTAGGTCGCTTGGCCATTTCAGTTAGGTCGCATGACCATAGAGTTGCTCCAGTTAGGTCGCTTGACTCCTTAGACCCCTAGGTCGCAACCATTAGGTCGCTCGACCCTATTCCCCTTAGGTCGTTAGACCTCATTTTGTCTTCACTAGGTCGTACCGTTTTGGTCGGGGCGCTGCCCCGCACCCCGCCGGGGGCGCTGCCCCCTGGACCCCCGCGACCTGACCGGGCAGGTCGAACCCCGTAAGCGGTGGCGTTGCCCCCGCACCCCCACCTTGGGGGGTTGCCACCCCCCTCCGTAGGGGATCTTATCTGAAAAATATTGAGCTGATTTCCTTGGATTTTATTCGCATCTCCGTATGCGATCTTTGTGACTGATTGTTTCTACACTTGCTTATGTGTTTTGTCACTTTATAATATAAAGGTTTCAATACTAGTAGTAAATATCAAAACTCTTTTAACAAACAATTTCAACTCTATTTTTAATAACAAAGCTCTTTTCTTAAACCGTTTTCCAATCTATTAGTATATACAAGCCTTTACCTCACTCGGATGAGAAATCTAATTAAACGACTTAGTAAAACAAGTGGTATGAAACGCTTGCGTTCACTTCGTCGGTTAATTCTTGGACTTGTTCGATTGAACCTCTTGTGACAATTTTATTAGTGAAGATTTACAGTTTGTTCGTAAATATTTAAGTTAAGCAAGTGGTTATGGGACATGAAGCTAAACTTCTATATTTACTAGCTTAGTGTAATTGACACTTCTCGTTGATCTTGATGATCGCCTTATGAATTAGACTAGCAATTGCGCGATGTCTCTTTCATTGCAAGGTTAGACTAGACACCACTTGTGTGATTCCATTCACACATACCTTTCTGCTTTTTGGTTAGTCTTGACCTCAATCTGTGTGATTCCATTCACACATGTGGGGTAGCTCCCCATGGTCTTCGGACCGTCATGTGATAGGCCTCTTTCCCTTTTTATGATTTCTGGATTTCTCGTGTTGATTTCTGGAATTTATGTCATTGACTTGTTATGAGTACAAGTTTAGGGTATGATGCCCCCTTCGAATCTTTGAGAAGATTCTTGTGATATTGATTATCTCTTATTGATTGATCTTCTGTTGATCATTATTTACATACTTATAGTGGTATGTCGTTATGGATGTTTATGTTTATGCCATATCTTTTATGTTATATCATGTCATCTGATATTTATAGCTAGACTGATCCGTTTATTATTTTCTTAAATAATACTCGGATCAGACCGAGATGTTACAGGTGCTTCTGCTTGACTTCTTCCCAGGGATTCATCACTCTGACTTTTGGCTAACTGTTTAGATTAGCAGTTTTTGTTGTATACACTTGAGATATAGACTCATAGTTGTATTCTTTTGTATAGCACGTGTTGCTATTCTTTTGTATTATCGTGGATCTTATTGACCACTACTCTGATGTACACTTTCATGTGTTAGTTATATATTCATATCTTCTTCCGCCTTTGTGATATGGATATCTGTGACTGATGTGTGATATGATTATTTCTATGTTTGTTTCCGAAGATTATTTATAGCCACCGTGTGATAAGCAATTACATGGATGGTCGCTCCTCAACAGCCTTATTCTCCGTGCTAGTTGACAGCACTTCTCTGGAGTGTTCTTGGCTAGCGTGGGTATAGAGGTGGGGCGTCACAGCTTGGTATCAGAGCCAAACTTCGGAACAATGTAGAATAACTTAACAAGGATCATCGTCCTAGGTCTATCTTAGGAGTCATACCATAGGATTAATTTGAGTCTTCGTACCGACTCATCCTATTTCCTTTATGATTCCTTGTTTTATCTATCAAGATTGCTTGATGTTCATTGGTAAATAACCTTCTTCCTTCTCTTCTTTCTTTCTTTAAGGAAGAGAATGTCTAGACCAGGCCGTCCCAGAACTGGATCATCTGGTGCTGCTCCTCCGGATGGAGTTTTTATGACTGCTCAACAGCTTCTTGATTTAGTAACTAATGCTCAAGCAGCTGGAGCTAACCCGGAACCTACTCACCCAAAGTCGGGATTTGCACGCTTGTGCAGCGATTACACCAACTTGGGTGGGAAGCCCTTCAAAGGTTCGGAAAATATCATCGAGGTCCAGGCTTGGTTAAAATCATGCGATCGAATCTTTTCTCGCATGAATCTTATCGATCTCCACCGCGTTCAGGTGGCTTCCAGCATGCTCCAAGAGAGGGCATTGGACTGGTACGAACTCCTTATTTCAGAAATTAATGAAGCGGATCTCACCTGGGAGCAATTTCAGGGACGCTTCGAGTTAAAGTTTGTACCAGAAGCTGGGAAAGTAAGCTTGGCTCGACGTTTTATAGACCTTGTTCAAGGTCAATCCTCTGTGACTGATTACGTCGCAGCCTTCGAGTCGCTTTCCAAATATGGGGTTGAATACATCAACACCCCATTGAAGAAGAACCAGAGGTTCGTTTATGGCTTAAATAAGAGTCTTAAGAAGCCACTGCTCCTGAAACTAGAAGTCGCATTTGATCAACTCGTCGATATCGCTCTTCGTCTTGAAGAGGCTGATAGAGAGAGTGATGTTGAAGTGGAAGGCACTAAACCAAACTTCAACAACAAGAAGAGGCCAAACAAATTCAAGGGTCCTTATCCCAACAAAAAGGGTAAGCAGGCAACCCCTGTGGCAAAGTATCCTTCTCCTAGTGGTGTGAGTTGCTTCAACTGTGGGTCTGGGGATCATTATGCGAATAAGTGCTCTAAGCCCAAATCTTGTCGCTATTGTAAGAGCCCAGATCACTTTATACATCAATGCCTCAAACGTAAAAGCAGGAATGAGGGAAAGTTAAATGTGGCTCAAGCCCCTGGCAACAAATCTCGTGGCCAAGGTATTTCTCATTCCATTCTTGATGGTATTATTTTATTTCATGATCAACCTATTAGAGTTCTCTTTGATACGGGTGCATCCCATTCCTTTATATCAAAGGAACTGGTAGACACTTTTTCCTTAAGTGTTACTGCATTGATGACTTCTTTAAAAATTGCGAATCCTGTTGGTGGATCCGCAACTCTTAGTTTGCTTTGTAAAGATGTGGAGATTATTTTATGTGATTTTTCTTTCCTATCCGATTTGCATGTCATGCGTTACTTAGGCTTTGGAATAATTTTGGGAATGGATTGGCTTAACCGTTATCAAGCCCATATCCTATGTCCTGAGCGGACTATTCATCTCCGACATCCACAATCTGTTAAACATATTTCTGTTAATCTTAAAGATTCAGAATCATGTTTGGTGGCATCTTTATATTCTTTAAATCCTCGTGATAACGATGATGATGATGAAGATGATATTATTTCTTGTATTCATGTTGTTCGTGAATTTTCCGACATATTCGAGCCCGTTTTAGGTTTACCACCTAAACGAGCAATTGAGTTCAGAATTAATCTTGTTTCTGGAGCTCAACCTATTACTCGTCCTCCTTATCGCAGGTCCAATAAGGAAAATGAGGAGATGCGTAAACAATTATCTGAGTTGGAGACGAGGCAATTTATTCGCTCTAGTTCCTCGCCTTGGGGAGCTTCGGCTATTTTCGTAAAGAAATCCGATGGTACTCTGAGGCTCTGCGTTGATTATCGCAAGCTTAACGATCTTACTATTAAAAATAAATATCCTTTACCTCGGATTGATGATCTATTCGATCAGCTTAGTGGTGCTAAGGTCTTTTCACAATTGGACTTGGCTACCGGTTTCCATCAGCTTCGTATCGCTGAGGATAGCATTCCGTTGACATCATTCCGTACTCGATATGGATCTTATGAATGGCTTGTTATGCCATTTGGGTTAACGAATGCTCCAGCTTATTTCGTTGACCTCATGAATCGAGTTTTCAAAGATTTCCTCGATCGGTTTGTTCTCATATTCATTGATGATATTCTTGTGTATTCAAAAACCGAGGAGGAACATGAGAAACATCTTCGGATTGTATTGGAAACACTTAGGAGTAATCAATTAAAGGCGAAATTTTCTAAATGCCACTTTTGGCAATCTCGTGTGAAGTTTCTCGGTCATATTATTTCCGAATCTGGGATATCTGTGGATCCTTCAAAGATTGAAGTGATTCAAGATTGGAATAGACCGGAGAGTGTGACAGAGATTCGTAGTTTTCTCGGATTGGCGGGCTATTACCGTCGTTTTATTAAAGACTTTTCTAAGATTGACGTGCCTCTTACTGGCTTGACTAAGAAGGGAGTTAAATACATTTGGTCGGACAAATGTGAAGCCTCTTTTCAGAAATTGAAAGAACTCCTTTCCGATGCTCCTATTCTTGTTATTCCCGAGGGGAATCAAGATTTTGTTGTTTATACCGATGCTAGTCACGTTGGTTTGGGTGCCGTTCTTATGCAAAAAGAACGTGTTGTTGCTTATGCTTCTAGGCAATTGAAGCCGGCCAAGACTAGATATGCCACACATGATCTAGAGCTCGCGGCTATTGTTTTCGCCCTTCGAATGTGGCGTCATTATCTATTGGGAGAGAAATTTATTCTTTACACGGATCATAAGTCTTTGAAATATTTATTTTCTCAAAAAGAACTTAATTTACGTCAACAGCGTTGGCTCGAGTTCCTTGCACCTTATGATCTTGATATTCTTTATACCCCCAGTAAGGGTAATCGTGTCGCCGATGCTCTTAGCCGTAAGCAACAAGCAGTTGTTTCTATGATGATATCCGAATGGAACGATCTCGAGATCTTATCCACTTGTGAGATTCGAGAGCGCGTATCCGATTTATGCTCATCGCTTGTTTTATGTAGCCTTGAGGCTCATCCTTCTCTTTTAGACCGCATTCTTGAAGCTCAAGGGCTAGATTCTGAATTGGCTCTTCTTGGCAAAAATGTTAAGGATAAAATTGATATTGAAGGTTTGAAAGACTATGATATTGATTCTCGTGGCGGCATTCGAAAATTTGGTAGACTTATCGTACCAAATATTGGAGATCTTCGTAAAGATATTTTAGAAGATTCCCATTGTTCTAAATTCACCATTCATCCCGGTAGTAGTAAAATGTACGCTGATATGAAGCGACTTTATTATTGGGAGGGAATGAAATCTGATATTGCTAACTTTGTTAAGTGTTGCATGACTTGCCAACTTGTCAAGGCCGAACATCAAAGGCCTGGTGGGTTATTGCAACCTTTAGAAATTCCAATTTGGAAGTGGGATCAAATTTCCATGGACTTTATAGATGGCCTTCCCCGTTCTCGTTCGGGTCATGATAGCTTATGGGTGATTGTTGATAGACTTACTAAATCCGCCCATTTTATTCCGGTTCGGTCTAACCGAACCGTTCCTCTTTTGGCCAAACTATTTGTCAAGGAAATTGTAAAATTGCATGGAGTTCCTACTTCTATTGTTAGCGATCGTGATCCATTGTTTACTAGTGGATTTTGGAAGAGTCTTCAAAAAGCTTTAGGAACGAAGCTTAATTTTAGCACCGCTTATCACCCCCAGTCCGATGGACAAACCGAGCGTGTGAATCAAACTCTTGAAGATCTTCTTCGTGCTTGTGTGCTTGATTTTGGTGGAAGTTGGGAAGATCATATTTCACTTATTGAATTTTCCTATAATAATAGCTTCCAATCTAGTATTGGTATGGCACCTTTCGAGGCACTCTACGGAAGGCCATGCCGATCTCCTTCTTGTTGGCTTGAGGCCGGTGAGAAGCTGGTTTTAGGTCCAGACTTTATTCGTGATTCCACGGAAAAGATTGAACTTATTCGACATAGGATGAAAGAAGCCCAGAGTAGACAAAAATCCTATGCCGATAATCGAAGAAGGAAATTAGAATTTTCTGTTGGGGATCCTATTTTTATTCGTGTTTCACCTATGAAGGGTGTTGTACGTTTCAGTCGATCGGGGAAGTTAGCGCCTCGATATATTGGGCCATTTCCTATCACTGAACGTATTGGTTCCATGGCTTATCGCCTTGCATTGCCGGCTCAGTTTTCTGCTATACATGATGTATTTCACGTTTCTCAATTACGGAAATGCCTTCGGGATTCCGATTCTATTCTTGAGCCTGCTGTTGTGGAAGAAATTGAAGTTTCGCCGAATTTAACTTATGAGCAGCATCCTATTCGAATTATAGCTTCTGAGGTTAAACGACTTCGAAATAAAGATGTTCCACTTGTAAAGGTTCAATGGTCCTCAAATCCTAAGGATTGTTCTTGGGAATCCAGAGAATTCATCGAGCGTACACATCCGGACTTGCTTACTCCTGCCCTTTGAGGTGAACTTCTTATTTCAAATTTCTCTTGTGTTAATATGCTTTTATGGTTGTTACTTTTTATTTCCACCTTATATATATATTGCGAGGACGCAATTTCTTTAAGGAGGGGAGTCTGTAACAACCCACATATTTATCGAGTTTACATTTAAATATTTTTATTTAAATATTAAATCGTTAATCGGATTTTGGCCCGAAAAACTACTTTTTGCAAACGGTCAAATTAGGACTCGAGACCACTTCCATTGAGTTCGAATTGTCGTTTACAACTTTTTAAGTATAAACATCGATAGGTTTGGAGTTAGTGAAATTTCACTAACTTTTCCCGCTTTGGACTTTGGGTTAGTTTAGCCTATTAAGCCCAAGTTCCAACCCTCTTCTCCTCACTCTTCATAAATTTCCTAACTAACTCAAGCTTTAGCATTAATGGTGAAGAGAATGGGAAATTAAAACTCCAAGCTCAAATTCAATTGCAACTCCAGCATTCAACTCCAAATTCAAGTAGAAGATATTGGATTCAAGCTTTGGATTTCTTCTCCTTGCTTTCAAGCTTCATCTTCATAAATTTTAGTGCAAAGGTGAGATTTTTATCTCACAATTCTAGTCTATAACTATATTGGACTGTTGGGAATGATTCCCTATCACTTTAGCATGCATATTTGCTTTTGGTTTGGATTGGATTGGCGAAAAACTCCGATTTTTGGTGTTTGGGAGAGATTTCTGCATTTAGGTCGTTCTGGCCGTTTTTAGCTCGCTCGGAGTTAGGTCGTGTGGACCTTAGGTCGTAGGTCGCGTACGAGTTAACCCCTAGGTCGTTCTGGCCATTTTCGTGTTTTCGGAGTTAAGTCGCTCAGGACCTCAGGTCGTAAGTCGTATGGCCGTTAGGTCGCTCTGCATTGGCTCTGGCCATTTTTGCTCACTCGCAGTTAGGTCGCTCACGACCTAGGACTTAGGTCGCTCGCGAGTTAGTACCATAGGTCGCTGGGCCATCTAAATGCTTGTTCGGTGTTAGGCCATAGGTCGTATGGACCTTAGGTCGTAGGTCGCTCGGTCTCTCTCACTTCGCTAGGTCGCTAGCTCGTAGCTCGCAGCTCGCGTTTGAGCTTAGGTCGTAGGTCGTGGGTAGGTGGGTCGTAGGTCGCTCGCCTATATCCTCTGGCCATTTCATCCCTTGGTCGCTTGACCTCTAGGTCGCGGGTACCATTAGGTCGCTCGGCCTTGTTTAGTGCTAGGTCGCTGGACCATTTAGGTCGTTCGACCCTTAGGTCGCGGGTTTTTAGGTCGTTAGGTCGTTAGGCCTTTAACCCACTAGGTCGCATGACCTATAACCTGTTAGGTCGCTCGACCGTTTACTCCATTAAGTCGTGAGTTTAATTAGGTCGCTCGGCCTTAAAACGTTAGGCCGCTTGACCTGTGCTATTGTTAGGTCGCTTGGCCATTTCAGTTAGGTCGCATGACCATAGAGTTGCTCCAGTTAGGTCGCTTGACTCCTTAGACCCCTAGGTCGCAACCATTAGGTCGCTCGACCCTATTCCCCTTAGGTCGTTAGACCTCATTTTGTCTTCACTAGGTCGTACCGTTTTGGTCGGGGCGCTGCCCCGCACCCCGCCGGGGGCGCTGCCCCCTGGACCCCCGCGACCTGACCGGGCAGGTCGAACCCCGTAAGCGGTGGCATTGCCCCCGCACCCCCACCTTGGGGGGTTGCCACCCCCCTCCGTAGGGGATCTTATCTGAAAAATATTGATCTGATTTCCTTGGATTTTATTCGCATCTCCGTATGCGATCTTTGTGACTGATTGTTTCTACACTTGCTTATGTGTTTTGTCACTTTATAATATAAAGGTTTCAATACTAGTAGTAAATATCAAAACTCTTTTAACAAACAATTTCAACTCTATTTTTAATAACAAAGCTCTTTTCTTAAACCGTTTTCCAATCTATTAGTATATACAAGCCTTTACCTCACTCGGATGAGAAATCTAATTAAACGACTTAGTAAAACAAGTGGTATGAAACGCTTGCGTTCACTTCGTCGGTTAATTCTTGGACTTGTTCGATTGAACCTCTTATGACAATTTTATTAGTGAAGATTTACAGTTTGTTCGTAAATATTTAAGTTAAGCAAGTGGTTATGGGACATGAAGCTAAACTTCTATATTTACTAGCTTAGTGTAATTGACACTTCTCGTTGATCTTGATGATCGCCTTATGAATTAGACTAGCAATTGCGCGATGTCTCTTTCATTGCAAGGTTAGACTAGACACCACTTGTGTGATTCCATTCACACATACCTTTCTGCTTTTTGGTTAGTCTTGACCTCAATCTGTGTGATTCCATTCACACATGTGGGGTAGCTCCCCATGGTCTTCGGACCGTCATGTGATAGGCCTCTTTCCCTTTTTATGATTTCTGGATTTCTCGTGTTGATTTCTGGAATTTATGTCATTGACTTGTTATGAATACAAGTTTAGGGTATGATGCCCCCTTCGAATCTTTGAGAAGATTCTTGTGATATTGATTATCTCTTATTGATTGATCTTCTGTTGATCATTATTTACATACTTATAGTGGTATGTCGTTATGGATGTTTATGTTTATGCCATATCTTTTATGTTATATCATGTCATCTGATATTTATAGCTAGACTGATCTGTTTATTATTTTCTTAAATAATACTCGGATCAGACCGAGATGTTACAGGTGCTTCTGCTTGACTTCTTCCCAGGGATTCATCACTCTGACTTTTGGCTAACTGTTTAGATTAGCAGTTTTTGTTGTATACACTTGAGATATAGACTCATAGTTGTATTCTTTTGTATAGCACGTGTTGCTATTCTTTTGTATTATCGTGGATCTTATTGACCACTACTCTGATGTACACTTTCATGTGTTAGTTATATATTCATATCTTCTTCCGCCTTTGTGATATGGATATCTGTGACTGATTTGTGATATGATTATTTCTATGTTTGTTTCCGAAGATTATTTATAGCCACCGTGTGATAAGCAATTACATGGATGGTCGCTCCTCAACAGCCTTATTCTCCGTGCTAGTTGACAGCACTTCTCCGGAGTGTTCTTGGCTAGCGTGGGTATAGAGGTGGGGCGTCACATTATAATTCATTTTATGCATATTTTCGTACAATGCTAGATATGTATTTATTACCTTATTAAGTTAATAGTTTATATTATCTGCATGTAATGCATATTAAGTGATTAAAATTATTTATTATCATCATATCTGATAATTTTGAATAATTTTATAATCAAAGGGGTTGAAAAATAATTGAATCAAACCAAAGTTTTCAATTTATATTTCTTGATTTATCGATTATTGATGGATAAAATAATTATCCAATATCAATCTGTATCCACAGATATGGATATTCTATATGCAAAAATGATTTTGGATGATGATGCGAATGTGACATTATCCGTATTCGAAGCCTAATCATTATACCTTTTATAATAACACAATTTCTCACTTCTTAATACTTTTTTCGAAGAAAATTGAATAACCGCTGTCACGTGCATGGTATTAAATGAAGTAAATCTTTCCACTACTCTTCATACCATTAGAGAAAAACGGTTAAGACTTGGATTTGATATGTCATGAATATTGAACATTTCCACATAAAAAATTCTTATGAACCATGGTTACAATGTTTTGTTTAATGCAGGTTTTTAGTAGTCACATGAAGGTCTGAAAATTTGATATTCTGAACATTTTTTTTATTGATGGATGCATTTACCATATAATCATTTATTGGAGATTACACAACTAAATGCTAGCTATCACAAAGGAGGATGAAATATGTCATGATTACCTAGCCACGGTTATTATTAGCAAACGTTTAATTCTCGGGTAGGCTAGCTAGCTTTGAGTGTATGTGTGTAAGATTATGTCGTGAGAAATGACTGTACTTTATCGCACTAAACCACTGTTAATTTTTTTTCTTGAAGATGCATCATCACGACTTTTTTAACAACCTATCATTAGTTATATAATGTATGAGCTATTTTATCATCGTGTCTTTATCATTTGAACTTCATGTGATGGGCATTTTAGTTTTAATAAAATCATTCTTTGTTTTATTTTCCTTTTTTCTATTTTAGAATTTGGATGACTATTGTAATATGCTGCATTAATAACTATATGCCTAAATTTATAATGATTTGTCTATGCTAATTGTTTTGTTATTAATTAATGTTCTATTATGCCGTATTTACATAGTATGTGTTAAAGCTACACAAGTGCACAGTTGAATTGATGCATGCATGACTAGATGTGGATCCAACTGGGCGTGCATATATACTCGTATACATAATAATAATAATATTGTAAATAATTGAGCTTTGATTCAAAATAAACCGGAATGACTTCTAATATGAATATAAATTCTATGTGATTTACAGACGAGTTTGTAAGTTTTAAAATTTTAAATTTTAAATGATTCCAACGATTTTGAAAATGGCACGATTTAATCGACGCGTTAAAATAGCCTTCTAGGGCATAGTCTCGGAATTCAACGAAACCAATTCCATTCGAACCGTAATAGTGTATTATTATCGGATTTCAAATTTCGTAGCATTTGGTGTTACCATTTGGTCGTACGAGATTGAAACGCGTGAAATAAATAACGAAAATATAATATTTTAATTTGATTGAAAAAGCCATCTTCCACATATGATCGAATTGGGCTACAAAACATATTCCATTGTGTTTAGAATAGGGGTACAATATTATAAACGCCAGGCGGCATGTCTCGTTTGGAGCTCGTTCGAAAAAGCACGTTGAAATTGGAAATAATGTAAAATAATATATAAAAGATCGTGTGTATACACACACACACTCACACACGGGCTACAGTAAAACCCTCGTTCTTTTCATAGCTGCCGCCTCTTTAAGTTCAATGGCCGAAATACAACCCTCTTCTCCCTCGTTTTTCTTGAAATCCACACGCCTACATGTGAAGCTCTCAACTAAGAAAACGTAGAGCTGAGAGAACTCTAGAGCTTCAACGGTGGTGATCGAGATTGTCGCGGCGAGAAGGTCGGAAGTGGGTCAAGTTCGTGCACGTTTGGAGGAGGAAATTCATGGTGTTGGCTGAAAGAAGGGGGGAGGGGTGCGGTTGGTGGACATAGGTGCGATGGAGGTAGGGCTTCATGATAGCGGTGTTTGATCGTCGCCTCGTGGCCGGAGATCGGTGGGAGTCCCGGTCAACGTTTGGGTGGATGGGTTCGGGTTGATCGTTGACCGAATAAGAGGAAGAAGAAAAGGAGAACGGCCTGGATCCTCATGTTTGAATTGTATGGCCTTGATAATTCTGATGGTAAAAAAAGAAATTGTTTTTATAAATTATATTAAAAACGTTGAAATAACATAACTTTGTCGTACGACGTCAAAATCGGATGAAACAAGCGGCACCAGAATCGTAGCGACGGGCATTACGCTGTGGTGCAGATCTGGAGTCAATCGGAGCTAGCGAAAATTTTAGGTTAAATTGAACGTGTTTTTAATTTAAAATTGGAACATTTGGCAACGTAAAATCAAGGTGAGTTAATCTTACTCAATTTTAGACTGCTAGTGATTAATTTTAATAGTTAAAATTAATAAATGATTGATAGGTTAAATTAATGCATTTTAATTAATTGGATGCGATATTATATATAGTAGTATATATAAAGTGGAGTGATTGATATTCTCGCATATATATATATATATATATATATATATATATATATATATATATATATATATATATATATATATATATATATATATATATAGCGGATGCGACCCTATGCGGGCCGCATAATAGCGGATGACCCTATATACCGTGATATTCCATCTCGAAGTAGGATTGGTATTTTTATGTTATGCTAACATTTGTGGATGTAGGTTGGAGGGATCCAACTGGATTCCTCGAAAATGTTGAATTTAATTGCATATATAATGATATATGTTTTGTTGAATAATCCGTGATAGGTTATTGTGTGATCTGAATTGATTGAATGTTATGGCAGTAAACCTAGATTTTTGGTGTTTTTAAATACCAATAAAAATATGGTTTAAATCAGTAAAGAACTGTAAACAGGGGCTTTTGGAATAAAAGTATATAACAGGATTTTTAAATAATAAATCCTTAAACTGTGCTTGTTTAAAAATGAAAGGTTTTAAAATCAAGATTTAAAGTATTTTTGAAGAATAAAAGCGAGTTGGTAAATAAGTATAAAATTGGTTATACTGGAGTTCAATATGATTTCCAAATTTACGCAATGAAATTGGAAATCGAGAAAATTGGGCTTGTTTTAAAAAGAGAATATTTGATTATTAATTTGATAATTTTTAAAGGTGTTAAATATTTTGGACAATTAGTTGTTTAATTATTTTAAACTGTTTAAAGCATATTTTATTATTAATTAGTTTCTTTATAATGATCAGTAAAGATTTATTATTATTTAAGCATTAGTCGGCATTTTTTTTAAAAGATATTTATTAAATATTAATATGGCTTTGTATAGTAACTTTTATTTAAGTATATTTGACTAGATTGAACTTGAAATTTATTTCAGAATTTACAAGCAATATATTGAGATAATTTCTTAAAAATAAAGTTTTCGGAAAGTAATGGTATACTCGTGTGGCGTAAATCGGAGGCAGTGAGTGTCTATAGTAAAGTTTTGGATTTCTATGGGTTAGAGACGTAGCCATTGAACTGTGATCCATGTGTTGATGCCGCATAGTTACTTTCCACATTATTTTTAAAGGGTTTCCAAATACTTTTGAAAGATGGTTTGTAAATTTACTAAATTCGATAGGATAAGTATGTATAATTTAGATAAAGAGATTTATGTAATCAAAACTAAATTAAAAAGGGATTTAATGTTTTCAATGGAAAAAGGAATATTTGGTTGAATCGATTGTTTATTTGATAGTTAAATAACAGATTATCAAATCTGGACCTAAATTTAACTTTGGAAATATCTAGAAGAAGTACGGGGATTATATGGTACAATTACCGTTCGAGGTGTTATACTGTATGTATAAACTCGTTTCGTTCTTCTGGGATGTTTTTAAGGAAACCTATCCACTAACAATTAGGAGGTGATCTTCGATCTTATTTTCGTTTGTTTATTTTCTAAAGAACCAGAGTTGAGTTTATCAGGAATATTGAACGTTGTTACGAAGGGACCAGGACTGGATTTGTCATCCGAAAACCACTTCGATCCAACGAGTACGTTTTCGCAATGAAGACAAGAGCATGGAGTCGAAGATGGAGCAGTGAAGTATAAGGGCTAATCGTTACTAATCCTAAGGGTGATTCCAAAATGGATGTAGTAGGAATAGTACCTTCGGTTTCATTCGGACCAGCAACGGAAATATAAATTTCCATACGAGGTTAAAAATCAAACGTCGACTCGATTTAATTTGGGATTGGGACGGGTCGCAAAACAAAAGAATTAAGGCAAGTTCATCTCAGTCACATTTGGCTTACCATAATAAATTTTAAATAATTAAAATTTATTATTGATTGATTCGTAAATTTGATAAATTATTATCTGTGTGGATGAATGCTATCAGTAATTGTCATTGGAGGACAATGAGCATTCTAAGTGAATATTTCTAAAAAGGTAATCATAGCCTCTAGACTCATCAACCGGGAATCACTGAAAATCAAGGGGGGATGCGGCAAGGATAAGTGGGTAGCACCCAAGAAGGGTATGTCTATCACCTTTCTAGATAACATCTGATATTATGACTACATTTGGAAGGAGCTCGGAAAGGGTGGGAATACCTGTGGTGATAGCATATTAGGTTTATCCAGGTCAGGGATGGTCCTTGTGTAGTAGAGGATCCCAGCGTGGTCCTCGGTATAGTGTTTCTAGACATGTAATGTGACAGGTGGTACCCCAGTGCCTATTCATTCAGTTAGAATCCATTCTCCAATAAATGTCGTACGGTTCTGATTGTGCTCAACGATGCTGGAACGTAAGATGCAAGCATTTCAGCTATTTGAATAAATATTTGTACTTAGACACTATTATAATATTAGAGGATTTGTGTAACGACCCGAAAATTTTCGATCCCGAAAATTCTAGATAGTTATGAAAAGAAGAAAGAGATAGAAGAAGAAGAAGAAGAAGAACAGAAACACCAAACATCTCACATTCGCAGCGGATAAAAAATAAATATTAACAGTTGCAAAAGAATACTATATCTGTCAATTACATTCTAATACATCATTGTTTCACATTATATACAGTCACTGAATATTTACAATTATAATGCCTCATATTAACAAGAATATAATGCAGCAGAAATACTTTACACGATCCTGGGATCCATCTCACCTCCTGAGCTCCAAAACGTACCTACCTAGAAATCTGTAGTACTCGGTCTGACCCGAGCATTACACCAAAGTAACACCCGGGTCAGGCTGGAAACCAGCGTGAGTAAACCCAATTAACATGGAATACCAAAGCAAACAACTTATATAAAACCGGGGTAACTCATATCAATTTAACCAATTCACAATTTGCTATAGACAACACTTATTTCACATATAAATTTCTAAGTACAAAACTTAGATAAAATAATCCAATTTACTTAAATCATTTCATTCCTGCCTATTGATTTCTCAAATCAATTTATAAAAATTCGAAGTGGTTTCGGGTATTTCCTAATACCCGATCCCGGCCTCTTTGAGTCTTATGTCATTCTAACCCAAGTTATCCATACGAAATACACAACATTTCATATCATAGATAACAACTCATTCAAAGCATCCAATACCATTCAATCATCCATATGCAAAGCTTAATCACATACAAATCAATTCAATTAATTCTAATTGAATTTCATACCTCAATAACTTAGCTTACTTTAATAACATTAATTAATTAATTCCAAATCAATTAATTAGTCAACCCATCATTTTTCATCTTAAGTAATTATCTTTTATTAATTTCTCGATATTAATTATTCTTAACCATAAATGAAAAGGAAATCTTAATTACTTTATAAGTTAATTACTTCATAAATTAATTATCTATATTAATTAAATTAATTCTTAATTACTTATTGATTTAATATTAATTAATCAATTTTTTTATTACATCAATTATTATATAGATTAATAATTTCCAATTATATTTTAATTTGTTCTAATCCAAATCAATTACTTTAATTCAACCACAATATTAATTATTCTCGATCAATCTCAATCGGTAATTATCTACCTCTTTATTTACTTCATTAATTAAATAAATTATTCCTCAATTAACTATTTTAATTATTCTCTTGATAAAATTTTCAAAGTAATTATATATATATATATATATATATATATATTTCATTAAATAATCACATATCAACCATCAATTGATTGTTCTAAATTAATTTAACTTAATCTTTAATTAATTCAAGCCCTTAATTACTAAATTAATTCGTTATCCATTCAAATTATTCTACCTATTTAATGAATCACCGATTATTAAACCCTTATTAACTCGAGAATCAAACAAGACCAAAGTCACATATCATCAGCACACATTCAATCTACTCAATGAATCAACCAACTATTTAAAATTAACCATTTAAAATTTAAATAATACTAGATGAGTGGGGTTTACTCACCTTTGCTTCCTGAATTTGCAATCCACTTCATTCTCGACTTGGTTTATCCATGTTTTTGACCTTGTATAAATATTTATACAGGTTATTTATATTCAAACAAATTGAACTATCAATTGCCATTAAATTTGATTAACTTATAATTTAATCCTAACTAATAAATTTTCTTAAATTCTTGAAGATACATTTTTTTCTGTTCTTAATATATGGATAAACTAAAGTAGAGATGTTTATATTTAATTGCTATATTAATCATCAGATCTTATACGTATGTAAAACAAAATTCTCTGTAAAAAAACAAGAACATTTTATTATAATTAAATAAAAAATAGAATTATACCTACTGTTAAATCCAATATCTAGAACGAGCGTCACAGGCGACGTCGCTAGAGACCCCAAGCCACGACCTCGATGTCGTTTCCACCATTTGAGCGCGACCTCAAACGAATTCACGGTTGAAAACCGAACAACCTCAAACCCTAGCTGCGAAATTTGCCGCGCCTCCAACAACCCAGATCGGCACCGATGGCAGCTCCACATGCAACGTCGCGGCTTCAAGCTCCTCCCCTATGCCAAATTCACTCGCGCGACCCCCAATCACGACGACGTCGCTATCTGCCTTCGACCCTTCCTTCTATCGATGCGACACTCTCTTCACGCGATCGTGCTCGAGCCTCCCCCAAGAACTGAATTCGAACCCCTCTATCACTCGCGACTGCGTCTCCATCTCCTTCGAGCGATTCGGCCATTTTCTTCTTCTTTTTTACGAGAGTTTGATAAACTATTTTGATTAGAGAAAGGGACGGGAAAAAATATAAGTTTGGGATGGCTTGTTGAGCACGAGAATTTGGTTTAATTTAATTTTTTTTATAAAGCTTGCAAGATGCCCCGTTAAATGCCAATTAAAATTTTGAACTCCTCTTAAAGAGTGCCGCTAGGCATTTATAAGGTTTTACTCGCATTCCGAACACAATGGAACGTGTTTCGGAAGCTAATTCAATCATATGCGTGAGTTACAGAAGAAAACGATCAATTTTATACTAAACTGATTAAATAGTTCCAAGCGTTTTGAGCTGCCAGGGTCAAATGACAACTCCGATTGTTACGAAAATTGAAATCCGATATTAACTAACTATTACGGATCCAATGGAACAGCTTCCGTCGAATTCCAAGATTGTGCCTCGGAATGCTATTTTTAAATTAAATTTAAACGATATATTATTAAAATTGAACAAATTACCTTTAAATTAAATTCCAACCATTCTATTATCTTCAGCATCATCATTATAAGTTTTATAAGCCATCAAATTATTTAAACAGGCTTAGAAATTTCGAATTCAACAATTTACCCAATTTTCAATTATTAAATTCAATATTTAAACTATATAATTCAATGATTTAATTATCAAGTAAATATTGATATCTTGAATTCAAGTTAAAAATTAACTTTTAAATATTTTAAAATCAATTAACTGTTCCAATTTAAATTGTCAGAAATTCCGGGTCGTCACACTCCTCCCCCCTTAAAAGAATTTCGTTCCAGAAATTACTAGTTAGGAAGAATAGACCAATACCCATTTACTTCTCCCAAAACCAACAGTTTTATCGACATCCTACCAACTATCTTTTATCAAAAGCCCATTATCACATTAACCAACTTCCCAAAACCTTCTATAGTTTCAAACAGTACTCTTTTTCTCAATCATCTAAATTTCAATTTAAAACCAAATTTTGCATTAGAAAAATTTTCTCAAAATTTTTCTAACTCCCTAAATTTTCGAAATTTTTTGCCAGCGTCTCCTTTGCGCGGCTAGCTCGGTACAACTACAAAAGGCCTCTACGGGCTCCCAAATACCAAAAAGAAAACAGAAAGCCAAGTGGCTAGATCAAAAACCCAATCCAATTCATACAGAAATTAAAATACATACCTTTTTGTCGGGCAATACAAATTTATCTTTTGGAATCAAATCCAATTCCTTTTCCCCCTTTTAATACCTGCATAACCTACTTAGCAATAATATCCAATCATAGCCCTTTCAAATCTTTACATACTTTTCCTTACAGAAGTTTTCATATCCATTTCTATTCAAACTAGTATTCCCCACTTCATACGATTTCAATTTACTTTAAATTTTGAATGTTGAATTTAATATTTCATGTATATCTAATTCATGTTAGTTTCATTTACTAATTTACTTTAATTTTCAATTTGAAATCATTTTGTCGTTAACCAATTTTTTTTTTCAAAAATTTTCTAACTCCCAAAATTTTCAAAATTTTTTGGCAGAGTCTCCTTTGTACGGAGGGGCTTTTGCAATTTGATAAGAGATATAAATATGTATACATCAACCCACACGGTCGGAAAAAGCAAAAACAGTTCATATTTCCTATTTGTATTGCATAGGCGTACCTTATTTAGCATTTTAAGCAAGCGGCTTATTTATTCTTGCAAATAGCGCAACCAAATCCAGCCAAACGGCTTCCCGGACCTGTACTTACTCAATTTAAATATGTAAGTGCCATATATAGAGAATTTATCAGCATTTCACTTACTTCAATAGAAAATCGCAAGCATTACAAAATCATCAAACACCAAACGCTTACCATAAGCGATTTATATAACTTTAAAGATTATTCAATTGCTTTCTATCAATTTATATACCATTTCATTCAATTTCAATGGTTTGCAACTCCATTTCTTATATTCCATTTATTTTTAATCCAAACAAGCTCATATTCACTTCAAATGATTCAGAATCAATTTTATATAATCTCCATTAACTCATAGCATTTTAATTACTTTTATTTACGCCGAACGACAACCATTTTATGCAATTTCGACAATATTCGTTTAATAGAGTATCTATTTCAGTTTATAACTACTTTAAATTAATTTCAACCCATTCTGCATTTAATTCCATTTCTTTTCTAAATTATTTTCGAACCATTCATTGCATTTCATTTTATCTCAGCCTTGGATTCATCCAAAACAATTTATTAGGCTTTGCTCATTCAAACTTATAAATTAATGACCATTTCCAACTTAATTTAATCCAAGCTTTCATTGATTTAATAAATTTTAATAAATTTTACTTCATATTTATTCGTCTCATAACTTAAGTCCATTCTGACAATCCAATTCCAACTAAAACCTTTATTTAATTTCCATCCAATCAAACTTCATCCATTTATTATTTAATTTAACTAACCAATTTATCCACCCCATTTTAAATTTTAAATTCACCTGCTTAACTCTTTCGAATTTACTCTATTAATACAAAGTCAATCTCAACTTATTTCTATCTACTTGGGTTTATTTGCAACACAAACCATTTCTATTATAATTCAATTTCATCTCATTTGACAACACTTCCATTATATCTAATTCACTTGCAATTTACGTTTAATATCATTTATATCACACTTGAATTTTTATTTTAATTCAAACCATCACTATTTCGATCAAACTCTATTTATTTATACAACCTCTCCACTTATTTATTCCATTATGAAATCCAAGTCGAATTCTATTTACAGTTCGAATTCTATTTACAGTTCGAATTCATTTCCAATCTCCATTATTAATTTACAATCCATTTATTTTCCCAAGTTAAATTTTATTAACATACTCAATCAAATAATTATTTGGCCACTTAGCTTACTTCCAATTTTTAAATTAATATTCCTTTTTATTACAAAATCACTTCATTAAATTTTCCCGAGTTCAATTTTATTTTATAATTCCAGTTCGGAATTTTTTTTCCTAAAATTCCAACACTTCTATTTTAAATTTTTGGAATGCCTTTAAATCCACATAATACTATTAAAATAGCTCTTTATAAAATACTTCTTATAACTCGATGTCTCAACCAGTCCATCCTCGTTCTCACAGAAATTCAATCATACGTTGATCAGGCGTAGGACGGAAAATCTATAAGTACTTGGTAAACCCGTTTTCAACATCCAGTGAAAATACTTGGAAAATAGTTTTATTGAAAATATCGAAATAGTTTTTGAAAATATAGAGGAAATATCTTTGGTGAGAATGCTCTGGAAATCATCACCGCCGTCCATGGTTACAGTTACATCCAGGGTTACGTTGCCATCGCAGCAAAAGTCCATGTAACTGCAGGCTCTCCGCGGCCTCTCGATTACGCCATGGATCTCACACAACAGATCACAGTTACATCCAGGGTTACGTTGCCGTCGCAGCAAAAGTCCATGTAACTGCAGGCTCTCAGCGGCCTCTGATTTTCGCTGTCGAAATGAAACCTCTCCACTCCTACATAGGTCGCAGTCTACCGATATAAAATCAAACGTAGACTGTTGGCTCTCAGCGGCACACATGACTTTCGCTATGTTATACCATAGGCCGCAGTTACATCCTGGGTTACGTTGCCATCGCCGCAAAAGTCCATGTAACTGTTGGCTCTCAGCGGCACACACGACTTTCGCTATGGTATACTCTACTCATAATCCTCAGGAACTAGTTTTGTCCGGACTCCTCACAGGATCAACTTTAGAACCCCCCTTGGGGCTCAAGGCAGCACCACCCAGTAGTACTCCTGAGAAGTTCATTTCAAGGGAGCGCCTTTTCCCCAGAGCCATCATCAAAACATTTTATACTATACATATATAGTACCTTTCAAATCATACACCTAGTATGATATCATACAAAGCTCCTTTACACAAAATCGATTATCCCAAAAATCGATAATTCTCAAACTAGGCTTTCCAAATTCAATATTGATTTTACCCAAAAATCAAAAGCCTTTCCAAATTCAAAGGTTCCCAAAGCCCCTTTTTTTTCAAAATCCTCATAAGATCCTTTATATATATACACAAATATATAAAATTTTAAAAAACTTTGGATCTTTTCAATCTTGTATAGAACTCCTTTTATACTTCATTCACCTTCAAAAATCCTTTTCTTCCGGCAATTAATTTTACATGGAAAGATTTATCTTATATAACAAAATATATAACTTTGTTTATCCAAAATCAAATGTTCAGATTTGATTACTATTTCCAATATCAATTCCATTTAAATCCGTACGATGTACACATAACATCCGTACGCATATCAATCTGATCGCTCACTCGATCACACAATTTCACTTCCGAACTAGTATCGTCCACCCGACTTCCTAGTGCAGACTCAGATCTGATTTCTTGATCAGAAACTGTCATTCTCCTTGCATAGCCCTAACTATGATAGAGAACATGCAGAAACAACCAACAATCCATATCCAGGTTCGCCGTCAAAAATCGAGTGAAAAATCCCAACTCAGAACGATAAACTATCTCGAAATTCTGTGCTCGAATCTGGATCAAATCACTATGCGAATAGAATAGTATACGTATATCCTACGTATTTATTTTCATTGATTATTAGCCAAATCAATCCCATTTCTATTCTCATTCACTTAAATTTTCATTCACTTAGTTACAAGTGCTTCAATTCCATTGAATTATCACTTCAATTCTTATCTCAGTTAGGTATTAAATCCATAACAGTTTGAACTCCGACTAGTTTATATTTAGAAAATAGCTTGAAAATTTTAAAAATAAATAAGTAGTTGAAAAACAATTTATAGTTTGTGAAATAGCTGTAAAATAGTTCAGTAATTGTAAAATAATTGGAAAATAATTAAATAGTCATAGAAATTTAAAATAATTGCAAAATAGCTATAAGATAGTAATTAGTAGTTAAAAATAGTAATTGGTTTATAAAATAGTTGAAAAGTTGTTAAATAGTTCCAAAAATAATTGTAAAAAAAGTATAAAATAATTTGGCTTTAAGAAAGAAAAATTGTATATATTTAATAGCTTAGAAAAATAAGTTTATACCAAACAGTTTATATTGAAAATAGTCAAGGGTCAACTGTTCACTTCCCCAATAATTCAACTTAAACTTCCACTTCCATTTAATTGACTCAATTCTAACTTGAATAACTTCAATTTCTATTGAAATTTATTTAAACCCAATCAAAGATGAATCAACCTTGATTCCCTTCCCAATTTAAATCAAATTCCATTTGATTTTAATCCTGTTCAACTTTAATTATAATTTCATATTCTTCCAATCAATTTGAATTATTATCAATTAAACCAATATCAAATTCAAATCATTTCAATATAATCCAATTCAATTCCCCTTTTAATTTTTTTTTAAACTTATACATCTTCAATCACCAATCCACTTAATTCAAACCAAATTCAATTTCAATCTTGAATTTAAACTATCTCGAATTATATAAATTCGAGTTAAATTCTCAAAGGTTGGTTTAACCTTTTTTTTTAAACCAAATTAACCTTTATTTTAAGTTTTTAAACAATTTAATTTCTAAGTTCAATTCTTAAAATTCCATTTTAAATTATCTTTACTTATGTATTTCAAGGTTCAAATATGAGTTCAATACAAATTTATTTTACAATTTTCATTTGTTATTAAATTTATCTTCCAGTTTGAAGCCAGTTCTTAAACAATTTTAATTTATAAACTTAATTATTCAAATTTGTTTTATTTATACAATACCATTCTCAATTTAAAGATTTTTATTAACAATAGGATGATATCATCCAATTTATTTTAAAACGTCCATCCATTTTCAATTTTTAAGTCACAAACCCGTTTTGAGATCACACAAATTCCCAATTCAAATCAACCATTTAACTTTCCAAGTTAAATTCCAATTTCATCTTGAAATTTCCAATTCTGGTTGCTTTTTTACACTTATTTAACTTTCCCAGAGTTAAATTCAATTTACTTAATCCAATCAACCTTCCTCAATTTGAATTCCCACTTCATATTTCAAGATTCTTTCCCTCTTATAAGTCAAAACTTATATCACTTTGGGTTTTTACATCACACTTCAAGGAAAATCAAAACTCAACCTCTTAGAGTTTATTTCAAATTATCTTTGATATCATGTATACCCATACATACATATTTATTTCTTGGCCCTCCCAGCCATGTTTTAAAATTTTAAACCACCCTTGGTATTAAATCCAAATCAAACTTCAAACAACCCATTGTTTTCAACAAGTCCTAATTATCCAAATAATACTTATTTATTATTTTTCATTTCTTTGAAACAAAATTTCCGAATTTTGGACCAGATTTAGAATTTCATTTTTAATCAACTAAATTTTAATTTGGTTGTATCTCTATTTCTACTTAATTTAATTCCAATTCAAGACTTCAATTTGGTTGTATTATATTACTTCTTAATTTTCATTTCAATCATTTAACAACCGATCGCTTTAATATTTATTAGAAGGAAATATTGCTTTGTATATCAAAATATATTTTATATAAAATCATTTAAAATCTTTATATAAGAAAATAACAAGTACGCTCTCATATATATACACTCAACTCATTCTAGAGTACTTTGGACTCTATATCATGAGTAATCCCCACCAGAGCCAAGGTTCTCGCTTAACCTTTCAGCTCTGATACCAAATATAACGACCCAAAAAATTACGATCCCGAAAATTTCAGATAGTTATGAAAAGAAGAAAGAGATAGAAGAAGAAGAACAGAAACATCAAACATCTCACAATCGCAGCGGATAAAATATAATAATAAATATTAACAGTTGCAAAAGAATACTATATATGTCGATTACATTCTAATACATCAGAGTTTCACATTATATACAGTCACTGAATATTTACAATTATCATGCCCCATATTAACAAGAATATAATGCAGCGGAAATACTTTACACGATCCTGGGATCCATCTCGCCTTCTGAGCTCCAGAACGTACCTATCTAGAAATCTGTAATACTCGGTCTGACCCTAGCATTACACCAAAGTAACACCCGGGTCAGGCTGGAAACCAGCGTGAGTAAACCCAATTAACATGGAATACCAAAGCAAACAACTTATATAAAACACGGGGTAACTCATATCAATTTAACCAATTCACAATTTGCTATAGACAACACTTATTTCACGTATAAATTTCTAAGTACCAAACTTAGATAAAATAATCCAATTAACTTAAATCATTTCATTCCTGCCTATTGATTTCTCAAATCAATTTATACAAATTCGAAGTGCTTTTGGTTATTTCCTAATACCCGATCCCAGCCTCTTCGAGTCTCATGTCATTCTAACCTAAGTTATCCATACGAAATACACTACATTTCATATCAGAGATAACAACTCATTCAGAGCATCCAATACCATTCAATCATCCATATGCAAAGCTTAATCACATACAAATCAATTCAATTAATTCTAATTGAATTTCATACCTCAATCACTTAGATTACTTTATTAACATTAATTAATTAATTCCAAATCAATTAGTTAGTCAACCCATCATTATTCATCTTAAGTAATTATCTTTAATTAATTTCTCGATATTAATTATTCTTAACCATAAATGAATAGGAAATCTTAATTACTTTATAAGTTAATCAATTACTTCATAAATTAATTATCTATATTAATTAAATTAATTCTTAATTACTTATTGATTCAATCTTAATTAATCAATTTTTTTTATTACATCATTTATTATATAGATTGATAATTTCCAATTATATTTTAATTTGTTCTAATCCAAATCAATTACTTTAATTCAACCACAATATTAATCATTCTCGATCAATCTCAATCGGTAATTATCTACCTCTTTATTTACTTCATTACGTAAATAAATTATTCCTCAATTAACTATTTTAATTATTCTCTTGATAAATTTTTCAAAGTAATTATATATATATTTATTTATTTCATTAAGTAATCACATATCAACCGTCGATTGATTGTTCTAAATTAATTTAACTTAATCTTTAATTAATTCAAGCCCTTAATTACTAAATTAATTCGTTATCCATTTAAATTATTCTACCTATTTAATGAATCACCAATCATTAAACCCTTATTAGCTCGAGAATCAAACAAGACCAAAGTCACAGATCATCAGCACACATCCAATCTACTCAATCAATCAACCAACTATTTAAAATTAACCATTTAAAATTTAAATAATACCAGACGAGTGAGGTTTACTCACCTTTGATTCCTGAATTTGCAATCCACTTCATTCTCGATTTGGTTTATCCATGTTTTTGACCTTGTATAAATATTTATACAGGTTATTTATATTCAAACAAATTGAACTATCAATTGCCATTAAATTTGACTAACTTATAATTTAATCCTAACTAATAAATTTTCTTAAATTCTTGAAGATACATTTTTTTTCTGTTCTTAATATATGGATAAACTAAAGTAGAGATGTTTATATTTAATTGCTATATTAATCGTCAGATCTTATACGTATGTAAAACAAAATTCTTTGTCAAAAACAAAAACATTTTATTATAATTAAGTAAAAAAAGAATTATACCTGCTGTTAAATCCAATATCTAGAACGAGCGTCATAGGTGACATCGCGAGAGACCCCAAGCCACGACCTCGATGTCGTTTCCCCCATTCGAGCACGACCTCAAATGAATTCACGGCTGAAAAACCAACAACCTCAAACCCTAGCTGTGAAATTTGCGGCGCCTCCAACAACCCAGATCGGCACCGATGGCAGCTCCACATGCGACGCCGCAACTTCAAGCTCCTCCCCTATGCCAAATTCACTCGCGCGACCCTCAATCGCGACGACGTCGCTATCTGCCTTCGACCCCCCTTCTATCCATGTGACACTCTCTTCACGCGATCGTGCTCGAGCCTCCCCCAAGAACTGAATTCGAACCCCTCAATCACTCGCGACTGCGTCGCCATCTCCTTCGAGGGCTTCGGCCATTTTCTTCTTCTTCTTCTTCTTTTTACGAGAGTTTGATAAACTGTTTTGATTAGAGAAAGGGACGGAAAAAATATAAGTTTGGGATGACTTGTTGAGCACGAGAATTTGGTTTAATTTAATTTTTTTTATAAAGCTTTCAAGATGCCCCGTTAAATGCCAATTAAAATTTTGAACTCCTCTTAAAGAGTGCCGCTAGGCATTTATAAGGTTTTACTCGCATTCCGAACACAATGGAACGTGTTTCGAAAGCTAATTCAATTATATGCGTGAGTTACAGAAGAAAATGATTAATTTTATACTAAACTGATTAAATAGTTCCAAGCGTTTTGAGCTGCCAGAGTCAAATGACAACTCCGATTGTTACGAAAATTAAAATTCGATAATAACTAGCTATTACGGATCCAATGGAACTGCTTTCGTCGAATTCCGAGACTGTGCCTCGGAATGCTATTTTTAAATTCAATTTAAACGATATATTATTAAAATTGAACAAATTAACTTTAAATTAAATTCCAACCATTCTATTATCTTCAGTATCATCATTATAAATTTTATAAGCCTTTAAATTATTTAAACAGGCTTAGAAATTTCAGATTCAATAATCTACCCAATTTTCAATTATTAAATTCAACATTTAAACTATATAATTCAATGATTTAATTATCAAGTAAATATTGATATCTTGAATTCAAGTTAAAAATTAACTTTTAAATATTTTAAAATCAATTAACTATTCCAATTTAAATTGTTAGAAATTCCGGGTCGTCATATTTTGATATGAAATGTTTTGGTTGTAGTAAGGTAAAAACCCATCGTGTTTATTTGTGGTGTGGTCTTACGAGATACCTTTGATTTTCAAAGGATTTGATAACTTTAATAATTCAAATTGAGTGTATTTTCTCACGCTGGTTTTCCAGACTGACTCGGGTGTTATTTTATTATAATGCTCGGGTCAAATTGAGTATTACAGGTTTAGGTTTGGATACCATGGAGCTCAGGAGACGGGCTGGAGACCGAGACGTATTCTCATACTTGTTTATTTCCGCTGCAGTGCTGTTTGAAATTACCAGCAGTTGTGAGGACAGGATGTTATAACTGTCCACGATGGTAATTATTAATTTGTGTACTGTGATGTGAGATATGCATATTACAGTTTTGATTTGTGTAAAGAGCTATTGATATTATATATTGTTCTATCCGCAGTGAGATTCTGTTTTGCATTAGTTTTCTTCTTCTTCTACCTCCTTCTTTTTCCCTCAACACTGCTTTTTCGGCACTCGATCGTCCGGCATGTTATACAATGAGAGTATTATGTCGATTTTTGAGGGTCGAAAGGGCGGATTGTGACATCAAGTGACTATTTAATAGGCATTTCAATTTCAAGGGCTTTAACAGATGTCTTAAGTCAATTTCCTATTAAATTAGTGTCTGGCTATTAAAAAATTGCCTTTTCTTTTAATTCACAATATCTAAAACTGAATATTAAGGGTTTAAATTATTAGAGATGATCTTACGGGACATCTTTAGTTTTTGATGTTGCTTGAACAAGAAGTAGTTGAACAAGAACAACCAAAGTGAAGTATATTGGATCATGTCACTAGGTGTATTGATAGAGGTGTAAAATCGAGAAAATTTAAATAAAGTTCATTCATAAATTTTGCATTGGATTTTATATTGTATTTACACGAATAATTTCTTTGCACTAAATTACTCATTTTACTAACTTTTACCTATGTTATATTTAGACAGGCAAAATAATATTATTCCGTATACGCAAACCGGATTCTAGTGGTCGTACCACTTATACAAAGAAAAACCCAGGTGCAGGACATATGCGTCTTAACGAACTAATTGTAATATACAAAATAAAGCACTGGAGCGAGAAAACAACGTTTCGACTACAAATGAAAATGTAAAACTAGTCATACTTCGAAGGGGAGGGATAGACCTGTCAAACAGGTTGGGTCGGGTCAAAATTGACCCGATCCATTTTATGACATGACCCATTTTATGCATTTATTAACAGGGTCAATATGATCCAACCGACTTTACATATGGGTCAGCCCACTTAACCCACTTCAAAACCTTCATTGTAATTAACATTCTTAAGTACTATAAGGCATTATGGCTTCCTATAAGCCATTAACAAGAACTAACAAAAGTAAAATTATAATCGAGGAAAATGTCATTTGAAAATATTTGATCTATCAGTGAAACCTGCATATATAAAGGCTATCATCGTCATTCTTTGCTATTGGATTAAAATATCAGTTTCAGAATTTAAATTTCTCAATTAGTAACATTGACATCCGATCTAAAAAAAGAAATAAAAAGCTCTGTGTAACTATCATCCTTGCCAAGCTTTAAAAATTAAGACAGTCAACAACTTCAGATCAAAGCAATTCCTTCGTCATCTCCACAAAAGCTTCAGCAACACAGCAAGTGAATGTTTGCATATTAGAATCATGAAAGAAAGCAGCATCTATTCATCTTGAGCACCGAGTTACAACATGCAGATTTGATTCGAGCATATCAACTAGTATCAGTAGCAAGATAAACTCAAGGATTCAACTCTCACGTAAACATTATGGACGCAAGACCATCTTCAGAGCAAATACAACGCAACTCATCTCATGATTCAAATCGATAGCAACAAATGCAGAACAACGATTTTCATCATCTGCACGCTTAATTTTTTCAATTTAATCCCGTAGTTTTCAATTTCGGGATATACCATATGTTTTTGCTTCCACATCAAACCTTCAAGGGAGGGGTAAGGGTTGGAGCTGCATCAAGTAAATGTACAATTAAACGAATTTCAAAGCAGAAAATTCATGGTAGGGAAAATAGATTCAGAATTGTCAAATGTTTGGAGAAAATTAGTTGGGAAAATCGTGTCGAGAACAAATTTCTACTAGATTTAGGGCTTCGAACTTCCAACAGCCCACCTGCATGCTTCTCTGCCATAAAACCACGTTCATACAAATTACTGTATGACGCACCAAATTCCCCCAAATTTCTAGAGTTTCTTATCATATTAGAAGCAGGAAGTGATGCAGGATCATCATTCAGTACAATGTCAACGGACGGAAAAGCAGTTTCCGAAGGGGAACAAAACCAGCGATCTAATCTTGTGGTAGAGATCAAAACATTGGATTGCAGGTCGAGGATATCAGAGTAGCGGCGCCTAATCTTCTTCTTCTTAGGCATGAGGGGAGAAAAAAGCTGAAAGGAGTAGGAGGATGGCGGGAAGGAAGATAGAACGAGATGAAAGAGACGAAGGAAGAAGAATAAAGACAGTCCATTTCAACAGTAAAACAACCGGCCATTTTTTTCTTGACTGTAATAATGTGCGTTAAATTTTTACCAACGTTATTATTCTGCCTTTAAATTATCAAAATGGTTTTTCCACCCAATTATAGCATAATATAATTCACATTATATACCGTATTTCATATATCAACTATTAGTAACCTAATATTAACCAAGAGTAATCAACCATCAAGTGGATATTCTTTTCTTTATTTACAAACTTGCTTCAATGTCCAACATTTATCAACATTACTTCATTTTAACTTCACATATATGTTTATAAACGATAACTATTATCATCCCATAAACCATTAAGCTATTACTTTGAATTTAACTCCAAGTTACCCAAAACGGATTGGCGCCACTCAAACTCTAGTGCTCAGGCACAAAATCTAAATGGTAGTATCTTACAATCACTCAACCTAAGCCCAAGAAAATAAAATGTTCTCCTAATAGATGACCAATTAACTTTGACACGTCGACAATAACATTCGTGACTCCACTGCACAAGTAGTATGACCGAACACCCTTCTAGAAGCCACCATGCCCTTTTAGCGGTTACAAGGTTGCTATAGTTTAGCTTATCGAATAAATCTTGCCTCGACTTGTTTTCAATATGCATATTCTACCCTATTTAAGACGACTGGGGATCTAAATTAGTTTTGCATCTTGCTTCATACCAGCTCTTAGCGATCCAGCAGATATTTCCTTTTTTGAAGATTCTAACACCTTTGGTTAAGTTATCACCGATGCTAGAGATTCTATCTTGACATCACTCCAAACCACGGTTGCATGACAAACTTGATGCCTACCCATTCATGTGCCTTAAGTTGCTTCTACTAGTGAGCAAAAACTCCAACTTATGCCTATGCAGCTCCTATCTTTGCACTAGATGAATTCACATACGCACAACTAACTTCAATCTGTATTTAGAAAAAAAATTAAACGCCATTTTCCAATGCATCAACTCGATGAGTGGACCCTGAACTCCTGGCTCGTAAGATCGCCTTGGAAAATGCCACGATATATAGTTAGCCTAAACGACAAAAATAGGTATACGTAGAACATGACTGTAGTCACGATGCTCGTAGTCATGTTAGACGAGTGCAACCCATTTGAGATAGATTGCAAAAGTAGTGAGGATGTCCCATTGAATATGCAAAGAGAAAAAAAAGGAAAGAGTTGCGATCGAGTCAAAAAACACGAAGGAAAGTGCTATGTACGTGAGTGTGATCTTAAGTGCATAAGTGTGGTGCAATACAATCTAGCCAACATACCAAGATTTGTTGGTAGAGAACAGGGAGTGACTATGACTTTGAAAGGAATGAGATCGACGTCACTCATCCCACGTGGGAGTTTGTCAATTTCAGGACAGTCAAAGTCAAGATCGCAGAGGTCATCAGGATCTATACCACTGGATGGTCCTGATGCCTCGTCACCCTGATCGAAATCATTTCCTCAGTTTGACAGAGGGTTGGACCGAGAGTTGTTTGAGAGGCCCTCTCCTTATATGCTTGGATTGGGGAATAGGAAAATCAATGCCTTTTCAATCAGCGTTCTCCCAAATTGACTCAATATTTAGAACCTCTCATAGGTGAAGCTGATAGTTCAAGGTGTATTTAATCGACAAGATTATTAGAGATTTTTTTATAAATTAACTAAAAATTTATTTATTTTAATATGTTTATTGTATATATATATATATATATAAGTTTTTTAATAGTCGTGCATGTATCATTGATACAAGTGCATGAACATGAATTTGGTCGGAGTCGAGCACTCTGTTCGAGTTCTAGGAAATAAGACGATGTTTAGCGTGATGTTGAGGTCTTTGCAGTGTAGGTATTTGACAAAGGCGCAAGTAGCTGATGATGGCATGTCAAACTAGAATTAGGATTTCAATGTATAACATTGCACATCTCAATGACGGTATAGGGTGGTTTGTAACAGCCCACAAATCCATACCCCTTTAAGCCGACAATATTCTCCAATAGTTCAACTCAAAGTGGATAGAAATACGAACCAGTAGGGTTAAAAAAGAAAGAGATAGAAGAAGAAATAGAAAAATACATCAGAATCTCAACAAACGCAGCGGAACAATATATAATAGGTAAATGACTGAATCTTTGTATAAAAGAACTATATCTGTTATATGCATTACATCATCATAGTACAACAAAATTCATAGCACACAACTAGACATTTATCATAACCTGTCCTCGCAAAAGCTGACTATGCAGTTAACCATACACGGTGGAATATACATCAAATACGTGTGATACGTCTCACCATCTAGCTCGTCTCCTGAGCTCCACAGCATCCTTTCCTGTATCTATAATACTCGGTCTGACCCATGCATTATAATAAAATGACACCCGAGTCATTCTAGAAAACCAGCGTAAGAAAACACAGTCAATTGGATTATTAAAGTTTCCATAATCCTTTGAAATCAAAGGTAACTCGTAAGACCACGCCACAAACAAACAGCCGGGTCTTTACCTTACGATAACCAAAATATTTTTATCAAAACCGTCTATATTATAATAGTGTCTATAGAAAGTAAAATAGAATCTAGTTAAAATGCTTGCATCTCACATTTCAGCAATAGTGGGGCACAATTAAAACTGTGCGGGCGCTTATTGGAGATTTGATTTCATACAGTGGCAGGGCTACTGGGGTACCGTCCGTCACAGTACCTAGTCTAGATCATAATACCGAGGATCCCCTCTGATCCCCAACAACACATGACCAGAGATACCCACACTGGATAGTCCGAATAAGACCACCCCACAGTTAGGATCAGCAACCGCCCACACAGCCGAATAAAAAGGGACATCTAGATAGGGATTACCTTACCCTAATTGGTTGCTAGCCACTTAGCCTTGCTGCACCTCCCCTGTTTTAGCCATTCCCGGTTGATGAGGCTCGAGGCTATTGTTATCTTTTTAGCACACATTCACTTAGAATGCTCATCGCCCTCCTGACGATGTTCTGATAGCATTCGTCCATACAAGTCCGTTCACGGTCTGAACGGAACCGAAGGCACTACTCCTACTACATCCATTTTGGAATCACACTCAGGATTAGTAGCGATTAGCCCTTGCATTTCACTGCTCCATCTTCGACTCTTGGTGTAATAACCCGCATATTTTACGGTTGTGTATTTAAATATTTTATTTAAATATAGCATCGTTAGTCGGATTTAAGCCCAAAAGGTTACATTTTGCAAACAGTCGAATTAGGACTCGATGCCATTTCCATTGAGTTCAAAATGGCGTTTGCGACCTTTTTGAGTATAAACATTGATATGTTTGGAGTTAGCTTCAAATTTGACCTTTGGACTTTGGGTTTGGGTTAGCCTAAACTATTAACTCTAGCTCCATCCCCACTTCTCTTCATTCACTTTCATTTCCTAATACCTTCAAGCTTTAGATAAAAATGGGGGAAGTGAAAAAGAATTAGAGTTCCTAAGCACTAGTTCCATTGCAAATCCAAGCTCTAACTCCAAATTCAAAGAGAAATTATCGGTAAGCATCCTCTTCTTCTTCTCCAACTCTTTCTCCTTCTAATTTTAGAAATTTCCTAAACCTAACTTAGGGAATGTTCTTCTTTTAAGCTTAGATTCAAGCTCCTTGGGTTGGAATGGAAGAGTGATTGTTCTTGCCTTGCTCTATAGCTTCTTCTTCCTTGTTTTTGAGCAAAAGGTGAGATTTTGATCTCACATCTTTGTCTATATCTATCTTTGTTGTTAGGTATGGATTCCTAACGCGTATTTATGTACATTTGTTTTTGATTTGGATTGAATTGGTGAATATTCCAATTTTTGGTGTTTTGAGTTCAAATCTTTAAAAATCCTAGCTTTGTTGTTGAAATGATCTTGGTGATGCATCGAAGAGCCTATAGGGCTAGGTTGTCGATAGGCGTAAACCCTTAGTGCCCGTTGTTCGAACGATCGCGATATGCTTGGGATTTTGCCCCTTAGGGGCTAGGCTGAAAAACACTGGAATTCCCAGTTCAGTCGACTGAACCAGTGGGTCAGTCGAATGAACCGAACCTAGGAAATTTCCTGGGCCAGTGTCAGTTGACTGACCACTTTGGGCCAATCGACTGAGCTTGGAAACAGAGAGTTTGCAGGCATGACTCAGTCGACTGACCACTCTGGTTCAGTCGATTGAACCCGGAAACAAAAATTTCCAGATCTGAGTCAGTCGACTGACGACCCTGGTCCAGTCGACTGAATTTTCTGTTTTTGCCCAATTTACCTTTGGGTTTGAACACCCAGTTTTTAATCGATTCTTTTTCTCCAATTAATTGTTATCACCTTTGTCAACTTTGATAACTTTTATTTTTTGGGATTTTTAGGAATATCCATTTCAATGGATTTGGTATCGATTTCTTTGGATTTAATTCACGTCTTCGAATGTGAATTTTTGGTGATTGACTATTTCTACAATCAATTTTGTGACTCGTCATTTTAAAGTGCAAAGGTTTCTATACTAGTACTAAATATCAAAACTCTTTCATCAAAACTATTTCAACCCTATTTTAACCCTATTTTAACACAAAGCTCTTTTTTTAAAACCACTTTCCAATCTATTAGCATATACAAACCTCTACCTCACTCGTATGAGAAGTCTAATTAAATGACTTAGTAAAACAAGTGGTATAAAACGCTTGCGTTTACTTCGTCAGTTAATTCTTGGACTTGTTCGATTGAATCTCTTGTGACAATTTTCTAGTGGAGATCTACAATTTGTTGGTAAATACTTAAGTTAAGTTAGTGGTTATGGGACATAAAACAAAACTCATATATTTACTAGCTTAGTGTAATTGACACTTCTTGGTGATCGATGATGATCATTTCTGTGATTTAGACTAGCAGTGTGCGATGTCTCTTTGTCTGCGAGGGAGACTAAACTCCGCTTTCGTGGAGCTTCTGCTAAATTTGGTGGGGTAGCGACTCATGGTCTTCGGCCCGTTTTGTGGAGCTTCGACTCAAAAATTAATGGTTAGCAACCATGGAATAGCGTTCCGTTTTGTGATACACGTGTTGGTGATTTTTCATGCTCCCGTTTTGTGATAGGCCTCCCCCCATTTTGTGATTTCTGGATTTCTAGTTGATGATTTCTAGAATTTGCGTTTCACCAATTTTCGTGATTTACATTGATAAGTTTTATCAATATTTTTGCATTGGTGAATCTGTGTGTCATTAACTTTTGTGACTAGCATTGATATAATTGTCAATATTTCTGGTGTGGTGAACAAAAATAAAGGATATGACATTCTTTTCTGTGTTTTGAGATTTTTTGAGATGTTGTATGATTTTCGTGTTGTCTAAGGAATATTTTTCATTGAATGGCATTATGGTTATCATACGTTTTTGTCACATCTCATATTCTATCTCATTTTATCTGATATTTATAGTTAGACTGATCCGTTTATTATTTTCTTATTTAATAATACTCGGGTCAGACCGAGATGTTACAAGTGCTTCTGCTTGACTCCTCATCTGGGATTATTATTCTGACTTTTGGCTAACTACTTAGATTAGTAGTTTATTTTGTTGTATACATTTGAGATAAAGACCCCATGATGTATACTTATTCTTTTGTGTAGCACTTGTAACTATTCCTTTGTGATATTGTGGATCTTGTTAGACCACTACTCTGATATACACTTTTATGTGTAATATTCATGTCTGTTTCCGCCTTTGTGATATGAACTTTTGTGACTGATTTGTGTTATGATATTTCTATATTTTTTTCCGAAGATTACATATAACCACTGTGTAGTAGCTTTGAGTTTGTGTCGATATGTCGGATTTTCTCTTGTGATGAAAAGTTATTTTTTTATCTGGCATATCGGAACTCGCACAAAGTAATTATACAGATGGTCGCTCCTCAACAGCCTTATTCTCCGTGCTAGTTGACGGCATTACCCCTAGTGTCCTTGGCTAGCGTGGGTATTGAGGTGGGGCGTCACATCTTGGTATCAGAGCCAAACTTCGAAACAATGTAGAGTAATTTAACAAGGATCATCATCCTAAGTCCATCTTAGGAGTCGTGCCCTAGGATTTTATTCGCGTCTTCGTACCGTTCTATCCTATTTTCTTTTATGATTCCTTGTTTTACCAATCATGGCTGTTTGATAATTATTTTAAGAATAACTTTTCTTCTTCTTTCTTTCTTAAAGAAGGGAAATGGTTAGATCAATTCGTCCTAGTGTCGGCCAATCTAGTGCTACTCCCCAGGATGGAGTTTTTATGTTTGCCCAGAAACTTCTTGATCTTGTAAAGAATGCTCAAGCAGCCGGTTCTATTCCGTAGCCTACTCACCCTAAGTCCGGATTTTCACGCTTGTGCAACGATTATACCAACTTGGGTGGGAGCCATTCAAATATTATGAAACCATTATTGAAGTCTAGGCTTGGCTAAGAACATGCGATCGAATCTTTTATCGCATGAATCTTATCGATCTTCACCGTGTCCAAGTGACCTCTAGTATGCTCCAAGAAAGAGCATTAGACTGGTACGAGCTTCTGATTTCTAAAATGAATGAAATGGATCTTACCTAGGAGCAATTTTGGGGACGATTCGAATTAAAGTTTGTGCCAGAAGCTGAGAAGGTGACATTGGCTCGTCGTTTCATAGACCTTGTTCAAGGTGAATCCTCCGTGGCAGGTTATGCCGCATCCTTCGAGTCGCTTTCTAAATACGGGGTCGAATACATAAACACCCCATTGAAGAAGAACCAAAGATTTGTCTATGGCTTGAAAAAAAATCTCAAGAAGCCATTACTTCTCAAATTAGAAGTGTCTTTTGTCCAACTTATTGATATCGCTCTTCGACTTGAAGAGGCAGATAAGGAAAGTGATGTTGAATTTGTGCGTGTCAAACCAAACTTCAACAACAACAAGAAAAGGCCTAACAAGTTCAAAGGCCCATATCCCAATAAGAAAGGGAAGCAAGCAACTCCTGTAGCAAAGACTTCTCCCTATAGTGGTGGGCAATGCTACAATTGTGGTTCTAAGGACCATTATGCAAATAAGTGTTCAAAGCCCCTTGCTTGTCGCTATTGCAAAAGTTCGGGCCATTATATATCCGCATGTCCCAAACTTCAGGGCAAGAAGGAGGGAAAGTTAAATGTTGTGCAAGCCCCTAGTAACACTTCTCGTGGTCAAGGTATTTACCATTCTATCCTTGATGGAATTATTATGTTTCGTAATCAACCTATAAGAGTTCTTTTTGATACGGGTGCGTCTCATTCTTTTATATCAAAAGAGCTTGTTGATACTTTTTCTTTGAGTGTTATGGCTTTAATGACTTCTTTGAGAATTGCGAATCCGGTTGGCGGATCCGCAACAATTAGCTTTCTTTGTAAAGATGTCGAGATTATTTTGTGTGATTTTTCTTCCAAGCCGATTTGCATGTCATACGTTACTTAGGCTTCGGAATTATTTTGGGAATGGATTGGCTTAACCGTTATGAAGCCCATATCCTACGTCCTGAGCGGACTATTTATCTTCGACACCCTCTATCTATTAAGCAGATTTCTATTGTTCTTAAGGATTCAGATTCCAACTTGGCAGCATTTTTATATTCTTTAAATCCTCATGATGACAATAATGATGATGAGGAAGATGTCATTTCTCTTATTCACGTTGTTCGTGAATTTTCCGACATATTTGAGCTCGTTTTAGGAGTACCACCTAAGCGAGCAATTGAGTTCAGAATTAATCTTATCCCTGGCGCTCTACCTATCACTCGTCCTCCTTATCGTATGTCCAATAAGGAAAATGAGGAGATGCGCAAACAATTATCCGAGACGAAGCAATTTATTCGTTCTAGTTCCTCTCCTTGGGGAGCTTCTGCTATTTTTGTGAAGAAATCCGATGGTACACTTAGGCTTTGCATTGACTACCGCAAGCTTAATGATCTTACCTTCAAGAATAAATATCCTTTACCTCAGATTGATGATCTATTCGATCAACTTAGTGGTGCTAGAGTCTTTTCACAATTGGACTTGGCAACCGGTTTTCATCAGCTTCGTATTGTAGAGGATAACATTCCTTTGACATCGTTCCATACTCGTTATGGATCATACGAATGGCTTGTTATGCCATTTGGTTTAACGAATACTCCGACCTATTTCGTTGACCTTATGAATCGAGTTTTCAAAGACTTCCTCGATCGATTTGTTCTCATCTTTATGGATGATATTCTTGTCTATTCTAAAACCGAGGAAGAGCATGAAAAACATCTTCGAATTATGTTGGAAACTCTTAGAAGAAATCAATTGAAAGCAAAATTTCTAAGTGACATTTTTAGCAATCTCGTGTGAAATTTCTTGGTCACATCATTTCCGAATCCGGAATTTTCGTGGATCCTTCAAAGATTGAAGCGATACAAAATTGGAAGAGACCGGAGAGTGTGACGGAAATCCGTAGCTTCCTTGGATTGGCGGGCTATTACCGCCGTTTCATAAAAGACTTTTCTAAAATTTTCGTGCCTCTTACTAGTTTGACAAAGAAGGGAGCTAAATACATTTGGTCGGACAAATGTGAAGCTTCTTTTCAGAAATTAAAAGAACTCCTTTTCGATGCTCCTATTCTTGTTATTCCCGAAGGGAATCAAGATTTTATTGTTTATACCGATGCTAGTGGTGTTGGTTTGGGAGCCATTCTTATGCAAAGTGAACGTGTTATTGCTTATGCTTCTAGACAATTAAAGCCTGCCGGGACTAGATATGCCACCCATAATTTAGAGCTCGCGGCTATTGTTTTCGCCCTTCGAATTTGGCGTCATTATCTTTTGGGAGAGAAATTTATTCTCTACACCGATCATAAATTTTTGAAGTATTTATTTTCTCAAAAGGAACTTAATTTGCGTCAACAGCGTTGGCTCGAGTTCCTTGCATCTTATGATCTTCATATTCTTTATACTCCCGGAAAGGGAAATCGTGTTGCCGACGCCCTTAGTCGAAAGCAACAAGCGGTTGTTTCCATGATGATATCTGAATGGAATGATCTTGAGACTTTATCCACTTGTGAGATTCAAGATCGTGTATCCGATTTATGTTCATCTCTTGTTTGATGTAGCCTTGAGGCTCATCCATCTCTTTTAGACCGCATTCTTGAAGCTTAAAGGCTAGATCCCGAAGTGGCTCTTCTTAGCCAAAGGTGTAGGGATAAAATTGATATTGAAGGTTTGAAAGACTTTGACATTGATTCTCGTGGCGGTGTTTGAAAATTTGGTTGACTTATCATGCCAAATATTGTTGGTCTTCGTAAAGATATTTTAGAAGATTCTCATAATTCTAAATTTACCATTCATCTCGGCAGTAGCAAAATGTACGCAGATATGAAGTGACTTTATTATTGGAATGGAATGAAATCTGATATTGCTAACTTTGTTAAGCATTGCATGACTTGCCAACTTGTCAAGGCCGAGCATCAAAGCCCGGTGGGTTATTTCAACTTTTGGACATTCCAATTTGGAAGTGGGACCAAATTTCCATGGATTTTATTGATGGACTTCTCCGTTCTCGTACGCGCCATGATAGCCTATGGGTGATAGTTGATAGACTTACAAAATCCACCCATTTTATTCCCGTTCGGTCCAATCGGACCGTGCCTCTTTTGGCCAAACTGTTTATTAAAGAGGTTGTTAAATTACATGGAGTTCCTACTTCTATTGTTAATGATCATGATCCATTGTTTACTAGTGGATTTTGGAAGAGTCTTCAAAAAGCTTTGGGAACGAAGCTTAATTTTAGCACCGCTTATCATCCACAGTCCGATGGACAAACCAAGCGTGTGAATCAAACTCTTGAAGATCTTCTTCGTGCATGTGTTCTTGATTTTGGAGGAAGTTGGGAAGATCATATTTCTCTTGTTGAGTTTTCCTATAATAATAGCTTTCAATCTAGTATTGGCATGGCACCTTTTGAGGCACTTTATAGACGGCCATGCCGATCACCTTCTTGTTGGCTTGAGGTCGGCGAGAGGCTGGTTTTAGGTCAAGATTTTATTCGTGATTCCACAGAAAAGATTGGCCTTATTCGTCATTGGATGAAAGAAGCTCAAAGTAGGAAAAAATCCTATGTCGATAACCGAAGAAGGAAATTAGAATTTTCTTTGGGAGAATTTGTGTTTATTCATGTTTCGCCTATGAAGGGTGTTGTGCATTTCAGTCGATCGGGAAAATTAGCACCTCGATATATTGGTCCATTTCCCATCACCGAACGTATTGGTTCCATGGCTTATCGCCTTTTATTACCGGCTTATTTTTCTGCTATTCATGATGTGTTTCATATTTCTCAACTACGGAAATGCCTTCGAGATTCGAATTCTATCCTTGAGCCATGTGTTGTGGAAGAAATTGAAGTTACGCCTAATTTGACTTATGAACGGCATCCTATTCGTATCATTGCATCAGAGGTAAAACGCCTTCGAAATAAAGATGTCCCTCTTGTGAAGGTTCAATGGTCCTCTAATCCTAAGGATTGTTCTTGGGAATCTAGAGAATTCATCGAGCAATCACACCCGGACTTACTTTCTCGTTCTTCTTGAGGTGAACTTCTTATTTCAAATTTCTTTTGCGTTGATATGCTTTTATGGTTGTTACTTTTAATTTCTTCTTAAATATTGCGAGGACGCAATTTCTTTAAGGAGGGGAGTCTGTAACAACCTGCATATTTTACGATTGTGTACTTAAATATTTTATTTAAATATAGCATCGTTAGTCGGATTTAAGCCCGAAAGGTTAATTTTAGCAAACAATCGAATTAGGACTTGATACCACTTCCATTGAGTTCAAAATGGTGTTTGTGACCTTTTTGAGTATAAACATTGATATATTTGGAGTTAGCTTGAAATTTGACATTTGCACTTTAGACTTTGGGTTTGGGTTAGCCTAAACTATTAACTCTAGCTCCACCCCCACTTCTCTTCATTCACTTTCATTTCCTAATACCTTCAAGATTTAGATAAAAATGGGGGAAGAGAAAAAGAATAAGAATTCCTAAGCCCTAGTTCCATTGCAAATCCAAGCTCTAACTCCAAATTAAAAGAGAAGCTATTGGTAAGCATCCTCTTCTTCTTCTCCAACTCTTTCTCCTTCCAATTTCAGAAATTTCCTAAACCTAACTTAGAGAATGTTCTTCTTTTGAGCCTAGATTCAAGCTCCTTGGGTTGGAATTGAAGAGTGATTGTACTTGCCTTGCTCTATAGCTTCTTCTTCCTTATTTTTGAGCAAAAGATGAGATTTTGATCTCACATCTTTGTCTATATCTATCTTTGTTGTTAGGTATGGATTCCTAACACGTATTTATGTACATTGGTTTTTGATTCGAATTGAATTGATGAATATTCCAATTTTGGATGTTTTGAGTTCAAATCTTTAAAAATCCTAGCTTTGTTGTTGAACATGCTTTCGGTGATGCATCGAAGAGCCTATAGGGCTGGGTTGCCGATAGGCGTAAACCCTTAGTGCCCGTTGCTCGAACGATCGCGATATGCTTGGGATTTTGCCCCTTAGGGGCTAGGCTAAAAAACACCGGAATTCCCAGTTCAGTCGACTGAACCAAAGGGTCAGTCGACTGAACCGAACCCAGGAAATTTCCTGGGCCAGTGTCAGTCGACTGACCACTCTGGGCTAGTCGATTGAGCCTAGAAATAGAGAGTTTCCAGGCATGGTTCAGTCGACCGACCACTCTGGTTCAGTCGACTGAACCTGGAAACAGAAAGTTTCCAGATCTGAGTCAGTCGACTGACCACTCTGGTCCAGTCGACTGAATTTGCTGTTTTTGCCCCATTTGCCTTTTGGGTTTGAACATCCAATTTTTAATCGATTCTTTTTCTCCAATTAGTTGTGATCACCTTTGTCAACTTTGATAACTTCTATTTTTTGGGATTTTTGGGAATATCCATTTCAATGGATTTGGTATCGATTTCTTTGGATTTAATTCACATCTTCGAATGTGAATTTTGGTGATTGACTATTTCTACAATCAATTGTGTGACTTGTCATTTTAAAAATGCAACGGTTTCTATACTAGTACTAAATGTCAAAACCCTTTCATCAAAACTATTTCAACCCTATTTTAACACAAAGCTCGTTTATAAAACCATTTTCCAATCTATTAGCATATACAAACCTTTCCCTCACTCGTATGAGAAATCTAATTAAACGACTTAGTAAAACAAGTGGTATGAAACGCTTGCGTTTACTTCGTCGGTTAATTCTTGGACTTGTTCGATTGAATCTCTTGTGACAATTTTCTAATGGAGACCTACAATTTGTTTGCAAATACTTAAGTTAAGCTAGTGGATAAAGCTAAACTCATATATTTTCTAGCTTAGTGTAATTGACACTTCTTACTTCTTGGTGATCGATGATGATCATTTCTGTGATTTAGACTAGCAATGTGCGATGTCTCTTTGTCTGCGAGGGAGACTAAACCCCGCTTCTATGGAGCTTCTGCTCAATTTGGTGGGGTAGCGACCCATGGTCTTCAGGCCGTTTTGTGGAGCTTCGGCTCAAAAATTAATGGTCAGCAACCATGGAATAGTGTTCCGTTTCATGATACATGTGTTGGTGAGTTTTCATGCTCCCGTTTTGTAATAAGCCTCCCCCCTTTTTGTGATTTCTTGATTTCTAGTTGATGATTTCTAGAATTTGCGTTTCACCAATTTTCGTGATTTACATTGATAAGTTTTATCAATATTTTTGCATTGGTGAATTTGTGTATCATTAACTTTTGTGATTGGCATTGATATAATTGTCAATATTTCTGGTGTGGTGAACAAAAATAAAGGATATGACATTCTTTTATGTGTTTTGAGATTTTTTGAGATGTTGTATGATTTTCGTGTTGTCTAAGGTATATTTGTCATTGAATGGTATTATGGTTGTCATAAGTTTTTGTCACATCTCATATTCTATCTCATTTTATCTGATATTTATAGTTAGACTGATCTGTTTATTATTTTCTTATTTAATAATACTCGGGTCAGACCGAGATGTTACAGGTGCTTCTGCTTGACTCCTCATCTGGGATTATTATTCTGACTTTTGGCTAACTACTTAGGTTAGTAGTTTATTTTGTTGTATACATTTGAGATAAAGACTCCATGATGTATACTTATTCTTTTGTGTAGCACTTGTAACTATTCCTTTGTGATATTGTAAATCTTGTTGGACCACTACTCTGATATACACTTTTATGTGTAATATTCATATCTGTTTTCGCCTTTGTGATACGAACTTCTGTGACTGATTTGTGTTATAATATTTCTATATTTGTTTCCAAGGATTACATATAGCTTCTTTGTAGTAGCTTTGAGTTTGTGTCGATATGTCGGATTTTCTCTTGTGATGAAAAGTTATATTTTTATCTGGCATATCGGAACTCGCACAAAGCAATTATACAGATGGTCGCTCCTCAACAGCCTTATTCTCCATGCTAGTTAACGGTATTACTCCGTAGTGTCCTGGCTAGCATGGGTATTGAGGTGGGGCGTCACATTATGTGAAGACCCGCAAATCCATACTCCTTGAATATACACTAATCTCCATAGATTAACTCAAGATGAACAGAAATACGAATTATCAATGTTTAAGAAAAAGAGAAAGACAGAAGAAGAGAGAAGAAGAGAGTAAAGATAAAAAATAGAGAGAAAAGAAAATAGAAAATAAAGAAAACAACACAACAACAGAATCTCACAATTCGCAGCGGAACAACATATAATACATAAATGAATAATCTTTAAACAAAGAACTATATCAGTTATTACATTACATCACATTACATTTCATTACATCATATCATCATCAGAGTGTACAACATCAAACAACAACAAACAGCGGAAAGAAATACTATATACTAGTAATACGCCATGCCATCCATCTTGCCTCCAGCAACTCCTGAATTCCATAATATCCTGATAAACCTAACTCTTGACTGCCCGTGTGGAAATTGGTGGGCACTCAGAGTTTAGGAAGGAAAACAATAAACTCCGAGTCAGTCATGTGACTGGTGTGAGAACTCAAAACAGTTTATTTATCTTTAAAATCAAAATAGAGGAATATTTTTAAAGTCAATTCGCAATGCTTTTAAAAAATGAGACTACCATAAGGCCTCCTGCACACACACCAATGCAAACGCAGAATCGGAGGAGATTTCTCCTTATGATAGTCAAAGATGCTTGATACGCATTTAAAAGAACATTTGATATTATTACTAGTGCATAGTGTAGAGAAAAATTCATTTCGAAAATAAAGATATAAATCTTAGCCAGCTTAGACATTTCGAACTATGCCTACTATAGCTACCATCTAAACAGTGGTGACCGCCATAAGTAAATGGCAGGTTCTACAACTAATACCGTACAAGGTTTCGTATTGGGAATTGGATTTCCAACGAATGGTCAGGCCAAGGAACTTCCCATTGCCACATGAGAATGCCTCTGGAAGGACATCCCCGAGAACCAAACCGGATCTCTACCAACACAAGGCCGGGTTACCCCTAACTGAGTAATAACTGACCGAATATGCCTTCCCCCAGTCCTTTGGGACCTTTATCCGAGCGCTCGTAATCAATTCACACAATCATAAAGTGTTTTCAACATGAGTAAGTATCTGGGCTCCATACCATGATACCACCCTTTTCCAGAAGGAAATGCACATACCCTAAAGGGCGCTACCCCTCATAACCTTGCCGCATCTTTCCTGTTTTGACCATTCCGAGGTGTGAGGCTCGACGAAGTCACGTCCACAAAAACATACTTTATACAAAAGCCATGCTTTGGGTCAACAAATGATCATAGAAATGATCACCAGGATAGACGATCAAACAAATGATCCTATCATAAATGATCAACACAATGATCATTTCACAGCAACACTCAGCATGTCACATTACCAAATTGGGAATATATCGCTGATAACCTTCAACTACATAACCTCTGAGCTCGTACGTCTCAGAGAAGGGTGTTAAGCTAAGAGAATAAATTCTCCACCACCAACAAAAATATATTTGAAAGAAATCGGCTTTACATCTCAATTTGTAATGTCAGACACACAATCCATACAAGTCTGTTCCGGGCTCGAACAGAACTGAAGGCACTTACAAAGAAGTCCTTGCAATCCGGATATCCATAATCCTGATCGGATTTCCCATCACATATGGAGAACTCTATACCGTAGCTACTCGATGTAGAGTCAATCGACAGGTCATCCTATCGCTCTCGCAAATACCGGGTCTTCAACACCGATCTTCAATGCTATCCATTACGTCGATCACTATTCAAAATGGGTAATCCGAATAACGAGCGCAATAATTTAAAAACAAGTGTAGCATTCAAATTCAACAAATCCCAACAAATACCTTTCAAAGGTAAATATTGATAGTCGGTTATTGAACTATCAATGGATATGCACAACATCACCATATTCCAAATAATTTTCCAAATTATTTATTTCCCAAAATTCATATCTTTACAAGATATATAATTTCAATTCCTCAAAAATAAATCAATATTTATTTTTAAACAAATTCCACTTTCTTTTATAAATTCCTTAGTGAATTTATATTTCACAATATCCATGCATATACAATTTCAATTATTCATTTCAATTTATCTTCAAAAAGATAAATTCTCAAAATATTCACTTTATATTGAAAAACATTTCCATACTACTTATTAAGTAATTCTCAATCCATTTATTTTCAACACTTGGAAAATATTCAATATACTTAAATCGAGATTAAGTATATATTTCATTCTTTAAGGAAATCGTTCCCTTAAACATATTTATTTGGGCCAAAACGAATGTTGCGTAAAACATCGTTACGACAACCCAAAATCACTAGTATAGCGATTCGAAATTAAAACAGATATATAAATCCCAATACTATACAAAACATTTCCTTTCGGAAATCATTTACTATAACAACAATGTTATAGTCCACCATTTCCTTCTATTTCTCGAAAACATCTATTTCAACAATAAATGTTGAAATCTATGGTTTTGAATCTCAACACATTTAAAACATCGTTAGATCGTTTTAATTCTATTTACAATATCACATCCTAAACATTTTCTTTAACATATTATTCACTATTCAAAAACGTGAATATACTTCGTTAACCAATTTCATCCTTTCTATACACTTTATTTTAAAAGATTATTCACTGTCTAAAACGTGAATATAACTCCATTAATAAGTTACAACAATTTACTTATCAAAATAAGTCGTTTGCGAATTTATAAAACAACGTTTATAAATTCCATTTCTATTTATTTTATAACAACTTCCTTTTATAAATTTCTTTATTAACCTATTCAATTTATAACTCAATTATAAAACAAAAGTTCATGTTATAAGTTAAATACTTAGAATTTATTTGTTTGCACAATCGTTCCTTTAAACTTCATAATTATAAATCTTATAACTTATAAGATTCAATTATTTATCCAAATCTATTCTTTCAATAACTTTATAAATTTTATAAACCTACTGCTTATAAAATTCCATTTATAACTTCACCGTTTATAATTCTATAAATTTCATTCATTTATGAAATTCATTCACAATTTATTCTAACACTTATAAAAACTCGTTTTATAATTCAAATATTTTAATTTACAAATTACCAATTTATAAATCTTTTATATAAATCAATTTATTATTATTCTTTTAAAACATCTTTAATCCCCTTTATAATTTCACCATTTTGATTTATAAAATAATCAAATTTTATAAATCCTATTTTTAAACTTTTTACAATAAATTCAGAAATCCCGTTTTAACTATTTTATAAAATCATTAACCCCATATTTTCAAAAATCAGTTTTTTTAACTATATTTCTCAAAAATATAATTTTTTATAACATTAAAAATTATATCGTTTATTTATTTAAAATGAATCAATTTCCAAACATATAGTATATTTTCAAAAATCACTTTAAAAATCATTTTAAAGTTCCAAAATTTGGTCCAATGATGCTACATACCAAATAGTCAATCACGACAACAATGACATCATATATTGATATGATAATCCATCAAATATCAAAATATCTGAATTCAAATAGATACTGTTGAGGAATCCAGTTGGATCCCTCCAACCTGTTTTCCTGCATCCACAAACATTAGCACAATACCAATTTCGCTCCAGTACGAAATTATCGCGGTATATGGGATTTAAAATATTATCCGCTTAATAGACGGCGCAATAGGGTCTCATCCGCTATACAAATGCGGGAAATCAATAACTGCAATATATACATATGCCAATATATATATATTTCTATTATATATAATACCAATTTCACTGTTTATGAAATATTCGCGGTATATGTTTTTAATAAATAACATCAGCTTACTAACGGCGCATAATGTCTATTTTAACAATCAATAGATAACAATCATCATTCAAACATGCATTCAAATATTTTAAATCTAACTATTTAAAATAAAATCGAAACTGATTCGATTGAGTGAGAAGTTCTCACCATGATTTCAATTTCGTTTTAGCGATTTATTTCGAATAAAAGTAAACGGACGTTTAATTTTACCCAAAATTCTCACTAACTCAAAATGACTCTAATCCAATTGCATCGCGTAGTGCTCATCCATACGATTCCAACGCTTCTTGTTTCGCGCGTTTTCGACCTCGTATGAAAGAGATATCATATTTTAAAGTTTGAACAATTATAATATAAATAAATTACAAATTTTCTTTTAAAATTTCAACCTAACCATCTCAGGCCGTTGATTTCATCATGGAAGCATCAGGGCCGTGCAATGCATCTTCCCCATCGCGCGTCTCTCCAGGTTCGAACGAACCCATGCTCGCGTGAAACCCCAGATGGTCGCGCCTCCTACCAACCTCCAGACCCCATCATACCACTGCCATTCGACTCGCCCCACCTTGCTTCTCCACCGCCCTAAGCCTCGTCGAGCTCAGTCGAGCCTAGGCGTTGAAAAACGTGAATGAAGGCCGTGACTTCCAGCTCCAATTGTCGCCAATCTATCGATTTATTTACGATCTCCACCGTACACATCGCAGATCTCACTGCCCTCTACCAATCTCCAGTTGAAAAATTCTTGAAACGAGGCTTGGATTTGAAGAAAACGAGGGGGGAAGATGAACAATTTTCGGCCGTGGGTTGAGGGGGTGGCGGCTGCATTAGGTTTAGGGTTATAGTTTTTTTTTATTTTTTTTTGTGAATTTAGGCCCTATTTATAGGAAAACGAACGACACTATTCATCCGGGTTTTCTAAACTCCGATTCACGCGCCGTAACCAGCGTTTCTAGGGTTTACCCCGCGTTCCGGACACAATGGAACATGTTTCGGAAGCTAATTCGAACATCTGTGTGAGTTATGGCAATAAACGTTCAATTTAAATTAAACCGATTTAAACGATTTTCTAGGCGTTTTAGCTTGCACCGGACAAACGATAAATCCGATTGACACGAAATTTGAAACCATACAATAATATCACATTACGGATCCTATGAAACTGGTTTCGTCAAAATCCGAGACTTTTTGAAAAATGGCTATTTTAACTCGCCAAATTAATATTAAAACAATTTCGATGCGTTTCGAGCTGCCACGATCAAACGATAACTCCGATTGCTAAGAAAATTGAAATCCGATAATAACTAATTATTACGGATCCAATGGAACTGGTTTCGTTCAATTCTGAGACTGTTCAAAAATTGGCTAATTTCACTAGTCGATTAAATATTAAAATATTCAATTTTCACAAATAAACTTTTAATTCGATTTTAAAAGTTCTAAAATATCGTTCTAACTTCAATATGATAAAATAAAATTTTGCAAATCATTTTCAATCATATTTAACCAAATTTTCAATTATTTCTGTATTTTCACATATTAAATTATCGATTTAATTATTCAATTAAATCCAATTATTCGAATAAAATTTATTCGACTTATAAATTCACTTATTAATATTTAAAATTAATTAAATATTCAAATTTTAATTACTAAAAATCCTGGGTTGTTACAATCTTCCCCCCTTAAGAGAATTTCGTCCTCGAAATTATCAAGTAAGAAAAGTTACAGAATTTATTAACTTTCCAAAATCCATAGTTAAATTTCTTACAACAACTTTACTAAGTTTTCAAATCATACTTAGTTATCTTTTCAAAAACAATTACTATTGTTTAACTTTCAATTCCAAATCAAAGTTAAAATTTTCAAAAATTTTCCAATTTTCCTCAAATTTTTTCTAACGCCTTAAATTTCCGAAAAATTCGCCATAGTCTCCTTTGCGCGGCTCGATCCGAAAAAAAAATGACAGTATATATATCACAAATATACATCTCATCAAGTAATGAGGCATCCCGAAGGGAAAAAAATGTAAAAGTACGATATTTAATCCGAGATATGTACCTTATATTTTATTAGCGAGCATATACGGCTAATATAGCGCGAAAGCGAGCTCCAAATGCGAAGCAAACGCGATCCGCACCTACTAAACACTCAACAAACAACATGAGAAACATGTATATAGACAATAGTATCGATATACAACATATAGCAACATAATAACTGTATATGCCAACATAGCAAATGCAATAAAAGCAATATATATTCAACCATCAGCCAACTATCATCCATAACCGATAATTATTCATTCATATTCTCATTAATATTCAATGAAATATGTTTTTTTAATTTAATCACATTTTATTCATTAACAGTGGATGTTTCTAACATTTATTTTCAATTAGTTTATATTCACTAATTCATATTCAAGTTGGTTCACTTCCAATTCAAATTCAATTCTATTTAAGATTCACTTAACTTCCAATTGAATTCCAATTACTTTAGCTTTCAATTTCATTAATACAATTTCATTAACACTCAATGAATTACATACAATCAATCAACTAACAACCATATAACAACCAATGTATATCAATTACAACCAAATTCCTTTGCTTATATTCATTCAATTTAGTTTCAACACCATCACTTTCAATTGGTTTAATTAAATTGATTTTCATTCAATCTTTCAACTTCCAATAACATTAGATTTTAATGAATTACACTTATATTCATTATTTCATATCAACTTAATTCACATTCATTTGATTAACATTTAATCCATTCATTCAATTTAATCACAAAAGTTGAATTTTATTTATATAACTCAAGTTCACATTTATCACTTCACTTTATTATTTTACTTTGATACTAATATCAACTTCATTCAACATCTCTTAATTTATATTCCATTTTATAAACATCACTTTGTTTTACTTAACTTAAATTCCTACTTATAAATCAATTCAGATTCCAAATTCTAAAGTAAATTTCCATTTAACTTTAAATTCATTTTTATTACAACTCATATTCATAAATATATTCGTATAGTTTCACTTCTCATATATATAAGTTTATTTCACAATTGTAAATCACTTTAACTATAATTCAATTCTTATAATTCATTTTACTTATACAATTATTCTTCAATTTAGATTATTCAAACAACTTATAAAAACTCGTTTTATAATTCAAATATTTTAATTTACAAATTACCAATTTATAAATCTTTTATATAAATCAATTTATATTATTATTCTTTTAAAACATCTTTAATCCCCTTTATAATTTCACCATTTTGATTTATAAAATAATCAAATTTTATAAATCCTATTTTTAAACTTTTTATAATAAATTCAGAAATCCCGTTTTAACTATTTTATAAAATCATTAACCCCATATTTTCAAAAATCAGTTTTTTTAACTATATTTCTCAAAAATATAATTTTTTATAACATTAAAAATTATATCGTTTATTTATTTAAAATGAATCAATTTCCAAACATATAGTATATTTTCAAAAATCACTTTAAAAATCATTTTAAAGTTCCAAAATTTGGTCCAATGATGCTACATACCAAATAGTCAATCACGACAACAACGACAACATATATCGATATGATAATCCATCAAATATAAAAATATCTGAATTCAAATACATACTGTTGAGGAATCCAGTTGTATCCCTCCAACCTGTTTTCCTACATCCACAAACATTAGCACAATACCAATTTCGCTCCAGTACGAAATTATCGCGGTATATGGGATTTAAAATATTATCCGCTTAATAGACGGCGCAATAGGGTCTCATCCGCTATACAAATGCGGGAAATCAATAACTGCAATATATACATATGCCAATATATATATATTTCTATTATATATAATACCAATTTCACTGTTTATGAAATATTCGCGGTATATGTTTTTAATAAATAACATCCGCTTACTAACGGCGCATAATGTCTATTTTAACAATCAATAGAGAACAATCATCATTCAAAAATGCATTCAAATATTTTAAATCTAACTATTTAAAATAAAATCGAAACTGATTTGATTGAGTGAGAAGTTCTCACCTTGATTTCAATTTCGTTTTAGCGATTTATTTCGAATAAAATTAAACGGACGTTTAATTTTACCCAAAATTCTCACTAACTCAAAATGACTCTAATCCAATTGCATCGCATAGTGCTCGTCCATACGATTCCAACGCTTCTTGTTTCGCGCGTTTTTGATCTCGTATGAAAGAGATATCATATTTTAAAGTTTGAACAATCATAATATAAATAAATTACAAATTTTCTTTTAAAATTTCAACCTAACTATCTCAGGCCGTTGATTTCATAATGGAAGCATCAGGGTCGTGCAATGCATCTTCCCCATCGCGCGTCTCTCCAGGTTCGAACGAACCCATGCTCGCGTGAAACCCTAGATGGCCGCGCCTCCTACCAACCTCCAGACCCCATCATACCACTGCCATTCGACTCGCCCCACCTTGCTTCTCCACCGCCCTGAGCCTCGTCGAGCTCGGTCGAGCCTAGGCGTTGAAAAACATGAATGAAGGCCGTGACTTCCAGCTCCAATTGTCGCCAATCCATCGAGTTATTTACGATCTCCACCGTACACATCGTAGATCTCACTGCCCTCTACCAATCTCCAGTTGAAAAATTCTTGAAACGAGGCTTGGATTTGAAGAAAACGAGGGGGAAGATGAACAATTTTCGGCCGTGGGTGGAGGGGGTGGCGGCTGCATTAGGTTTAGGGTTATAGTTTTTTTTTATTTTATTTTTGTGAATTTAGGCCCTATTTATAGGAAAACGAACGACACTATTCATCCGGGTTTTCTAAACTCCGATTCACGCGCCATAACCAGCGTTTCTAGGGTTTACCCCGCTTTCCGGACACAATGGAACAGGTTTTGGAAGCTAATTCGAACATCTGTGCGAGTTATGGCAATAAACGTTCAATTTAAATTAAATCGGTTTAAACGATTTTCTAGGCGTTTTAGCTTGCACCGGACAAACGATAAATCCGATTGACACGAAATTTGAAACCATACAATAATATCACATTATGGATCCGATGAAACTAGTTTCGTCGAAATCCGAGACTTTTTGAAAAAATGGCTATTTTAACTCGCCAAATTAATATTAAAACAATTTCGATGCGTTTCGAGCTGCCACGATCAAACGATAACTCCGATTGCTACGAAAATTGAAATCCGATAATAACTAATTATTACGGATCCAATGGAACTGGTTTCGTTCAATTCTGAGACTATTCAAAAATTGGCTAATTTCACTAGTCGATTAAATATTAAAATATTCAATTTTCACAAATAAACTTTTAATTCGATTTTAAAAGTTAAATATCATTCTAACTTCAATATGATAAAATAAAATTTTACAAATCATTTTCAATCATATTTAACCCAATTTTCAATTATTTCTGTATTTTCACATATTAAATTATCTATTTAATTATTCAATTAAATCCAATTATTCGAATAAAATTTATTCGACTTATAAATTCACTTATTAATATTTAAAATTAATTAAATATTCAAATTTTAATTACTAAAAATCCTGGGTCGTTACACATTAGGCTCTTGTCTTTCTCACGAAAACGTTCAAACCGGATCGAAGTGGTTTTCGAAAAATTAATCCCGATCCCGGTCTCTTCGAAATGATCGGCGCATTGGCCATTATTGATAGTCGGTTATATAACTATTAAAAAACATCCACAAATCACCATCGGGCCTTAATAATTTCCCAAATTAATTATTTCAAAATATCTTCGCAAGATATTTTTCCACACTTCAACCCTTTGAAAATAGTTTTCAAATCACCTTTTCTCTCATGGAAATAAATTTCCACCCAATTGTTTTATTTCCACTGAAAATCACCAAGTCTTAATACTTTAGGTTTTTAAATAATTTAAATCATTTTATCCAAAAATTTATACTTTAAAACATTTAAAATAAAAATTACTTAAAACACTTTATTTAAAATACTAGTTCTGAAATCTTATAATAATTTCTCATGTAAAACTTAAGCCAAAACTAATTTTAAAATTAAAGTTATTCTATAAGGTATAAATATTAAATAATTATCTTTTAAACCATAATTATAGTTAAACCTTAAAAATAATTTAATTATATAATTTACTTAATAAATAATTACTTTTAAAAAATTTTAAACCACTAAATAATAATTTCTTTCTAAAACTTTCTTTTAAAACCACTTTAGAACCTCTAACTTATACTTGGAAATCTTTCTTTGAAAATATACTTGGCTTTTCAGGAAATACACTTTCCATTCCAAAATAGTCCATTTAATCAGTTCATAAATCCTTCTAGATTTATCCCAATTTAATTGACGTATCAAACCCGTAAATTTCTTTCCCATACCTTTAAAAATAAAGCCACTATTTATTTTTAAAACAAATTATCCACTATGCTGCCACCTCTACGACAAACGCGAGCCCCCTTCATCGCTGCCTTCGGATTCGCAAGCCACCAAAAATCATCGCGCTACCCAAAGTCAGACATGCCGCCTCCCTTACGCATGCACGAGTAGCCTCTCCTCGCTACCCTAAACCATCATCGGCCCACGACGCGATCCTATCCAAGTGCCCGCAAGCAGTGCCACCTCGCCTCGTATGGATCGCTAAACCCCTCGTCGATCTCGAACCCTAGTTTCAATCGAGACTGAATTCGATCTGATGGAACTTTTTTTAAACTATATGAATTTGATTTAGCCTTGTCTTGATTTTGAGTGGAAGAGGAAGAGTGAATTACAGGCGCAATCTTTATTATTTTCTTCTTTGAACGAGCGATCAAAATTTCGGCCATCATTTAATTTGAATCTAGCCGCTTTACGTAATTTAAAGGCAAAACGGGAGAGACAAGAATAGTCGTTAGCTTGCTAGAGTTAACAAGCTATGGTGCTTTGAAATGAGGTGAAAAAGTTTTGAAGTGAAGGGAAATTTGACTGGTCCAATATTATTTTTAAATTTGAATCATCTCGGATTACGCAATTCGAAATCTTGCCTTCCTTTCGAGGCATGCCGCTATGCGTTTATAATGTTATATCCTTATTCTGAACGCAATGGAAAAAGATTCGAGTCCTAATTCGATCGTATGGAGAAGATAGTTTTTTTAAACCTAATTATTATATTCAATTTTCGATATAGATTTCAACGCGTTTATCTATCGTATGTTCACACGACAACTCAAAATGCTATTAAAATTAAAATCCGATAATTATACACTATTATTATCCAATGGAACTGGTTTCATCGAATTCCGAGACAGTGCCCTGGAAGGCTATTTTGAAACGTCAATTTAAACGGTATATTTTTTAAACTGAACAAACTACTTTTAAATTCAAATTTAAAACTTTTATATCGTCGATATTATCAATATAACTTTTATAAGCCTTTAAAAAATATATTTTTAACAAGATTGAAACTCCAGATTCTATATTTTATCTAATTATTAAATTCAATATTTAAATTATCCAATAACCTGTGATATTTGAAATTCAAGCTATAATTTAACTTTTAAATATTTAAAATTAATTAAATATTTTAATTTCAAATATCTAAAAATTTCGGGTTGTCACTTTCCTTCCCCCTTTAAAGAATTTCATTCCCGAAATTACTAATTAGGAAGAATGATCGATAACCCGTTAACAATTTCCAAATCCAAATAGTTTTTAACAACTTCCCAAAAGCAAACAGTTTAACGACACCCAAAACAATCTTTTTACTAAAGGCGCTATCACTCTTACTAACTTCCTAAACTTATCTGTAGGTTCCAAACAATATCACTTACTGAACCATTTTGAATTTTAACTTAAAACCAAATTTGAAACTATCAAAAAACTTCTAACTCCCTAAATTTTTGAAAAATTTAGCCAGCGTCTCCTTTGCGCGGCCGGATCTGTACAACTACAAAATGCCTCTATGGGCCTCCAAATTCCAATAGAAAATAAAATCCAAGTGGCTAGATCATAAAACCATAAAATTTCATATGACAATTAAATACATACCTTTTAGTTGGACAATTCATATTTATCTTCTGAAATCAAAGACACCAATTTATCCTTTGCTTTTAAATACTTGTATACTACTTAGCAATAATATCCAATCATAGTCTCCAAAATCATATTATTCACTCTCTTTTACACAATTTCAATATTTGCTTTCCATAAGCCCGCATGATGTACATATATCATACGTACGCAATATCCAAACTCGATCGCTCAATCGATCACACAATGTCACTTTCGAACTAGTATCGTTCACCCAACTTCCTAATGCGGACTTAGACCTAGTTTCTTGATCAGAAATCATCATTCTCCTTACATAGTCGTAAACTATGATAGAAAATTTTCAAAATCAATCAAAAATCCACATTCAGGGTTCGCCGTCGAAAATCGACTGAAAAATCCCAACTCGGATCGATATAACTATCTTGAAATTCTGTGCTCGAATCTAGATCAAATTGTTATGCGAATAAAATAATTCACGTTCATCCTACGAATTTATCTCAACTGATTTTTTAGCTATATCAATTTTCTTTTATTCGCATATTGATTTCCATTCACTTATTCACAAATATCTCATTTCGTATTTTACTTATGAATTTCACCATCCATTTCTTAAGTTCAATATAAATATTTTATATACTTCCTATTTTTATTTTTACTTGACCACTTAAGCTTTCACATCTATTTTATTTAATCTTAAATTTCCAATTCATTTCTGAATTCAATTTACCTTCCATTTTTAAATATTGAATTCTATTCATCTTATTTCAAACCATATTTAATTAACCATTTCTTCAATTAGTTCCACTTACTAATTTATTTTAAATCTCAGTGGACCTTATTTCCAATCTCTTATTATTTTAGTCCACTTCGAACTAATTTTTCTCAACTTCACTTTACTTAATACAATTTAAAATAAATATCACCCCAATATTCAATTTCAATTCATTTGCTTACCAATTTAAATCAGTTAGTTCCATCCACTAATTTGTTTCTAATCAAATTCTATTTCAAATCTGTTCATTCACAAATTTACTTCCCACTTAATAAATTTTTATTTTAATAGCCATTCCATTTAATCAACTTAGATTCATTTCCTCAAATTCTCTTTTATTTAAGTTAATTCAATTAAATCCCAATTCAATTCAAAATTTAAACTCCTATAAGTTTTCCAACTTATTTACATTCCATTTACTAATTTCCTTTGATTTACTTTTCTTAATTGGTTTGCCTACCAATTTATTTCGATTTCACACTTACCTCAATTTAACTCTTCCTGAAGTTGAATTTTATTCTTCGGATTTCAATTTCTTATAAGATTTCAGACTTACTTATATTCCATGAACATTTTTAAAAAAAATTCCAGAGTTTAAACAATTTCTTAAACATTCCAGAACTTTTATGAAATCATATATACCAAACCCAAATCATTTCTTTGAATTTCAAAACCAAACCCAGTTTTGCAAACAACTCCAATTTAAAATATTCAGGCAGCAATTCCTCTCTTGGAAACTCGAAAATGAACATCGATGATGCTGCAGTCATCACCGAAGTTATTTTCCAACTACCAAAGTAAGTTCAGTGCTTTTGCCTTTTTAAAAACATTTCCAAATATTTCTAATTCCAAATCTCACCAGATTTCAAACCCAATTCAAAAATATTTCCGAACTAATATCACTATTATTCCTCCAAAACCTTTGAAAATCATTTTCAAACTCAAAGGATTTTTTTCCAAAATCTTGAATTCCAAAACCATTCAATATATATTTAAATATTACTCTAGAATTTTACTTCAATTTATAAATCACCTTTATAATTCATATTTGTGAATTCCATTTTGTTATATGAATTTATTTCCTTAGCTTTGGATTATGATTTCAATTTCTTATTCCGTTTCCACTTAACATTGATAATAATTTGATATTATCATTTTATAACAACCAAGCAACCATATATACTTATGATAATTTCTGAAAATTATTCCTTTTGTATGTAAAATAATTTAGGTGAAATTATTTCATATACCCTATTTAGAAACCATACCATGTCATCCCTATCAATAACGTTAATTACTTGTATTGACCAGATCCATAAACTACTCAAAAAACCAATCAATACATTATAAAACAAACTTTATATTTACTAACAAATGCGCCCTCATATCTATTAATACACTCAAACTCATTCTAGAGTACTACGGACTCTATCACTAATGAGTAATCCCCGCCAAAGCCAAGGTTCTAACTTAACCTTTAGCTCTGATACCAAGTGTAATAGCCCATAAATCCATACCCTTGAGCCGACAATATTCTCCAACAGTTCAACTCAAAGTGGACGGAAATACGAACCATTAGATTTAAAGAAGAAAGAGGTAGAAGAAGAAATAGAAAACAACATCAGAATCTCACAAACGAAGTGGAACAATATATAATAGGTAAATGAGTGAATCTTTATACAAAGAACTTATCTGTTATATACATTACATCATCAGAGTGAACAAAATTTATAGCACACAATTGGACAGTTATCATAACTTGTCCTCACAAAAGCTGACAATGCAGTTAACCATACACAGCGGAACATACATCAAATACGTGTGATACGTCTCGCCATCTAGCTTGTCTCCTGAGCTCCACAACATTCTTTCTTGTATCTATAATACTCGGTCTGACCCGAGCATTATAATAAAATTACACCCAAGTCAGTATGGAAAACCAGTGTGAGAAAACACATTCAATTGGATTATTAAAGTTTCCAAAATCCTTTGAAATCAAAGGTATCTCGTAAGACCACGCCACAATTAAACATGTCGGGTATTTACCTTACGATAACCAAAAAGTTTTTATCAAAACCGTCTGATATTATAATAGTGTCCATAAAAAGTAAAATAGAATCTAGTTGAAATAATTGCATCTCACGTTTCAGCAATAGTTGAGCACAATCAAAACCGTACAGTCGCTTATTAGAGATTGGATTCCATACAATGGCTGGGCTACAGGGTACCACCCATCATAGTACCTGGTCTAGATCAGCGTACCGAGGATCCCCCTGATCCCCTACAACACAAGACCGAATCTACCCCTTACTGGATAGTCCAAATAAGATCACCCCGTGGTTGGAATCAGCAACCGTCCACACAGCCGAATAAAAAGGGACATCTAGACAGAGATGACCTTACCCCAGTTGGCTTCTAGCCACTTACTCTTGTCGCACCTCCCCTGTTTTAGCCATTCCTGGTTGATGAGGCTTGAGGATATGCGTTACGTTTTTAGCACACATTCACTTAGAATGCTCATCGCCCTTTTGGCGATGTTCTGATAGCTTTCGTCTATACAAGTCCGTTCCCAGTCCAAACGAAACTGAAGGCACTACTTCAGCTACATCCATTTTGGAATCACCCTCAGGATTAACAGCGGTTAGCCCTTGCACTTCACTGCTCCATCTTCGACTCCAAGCTCTTGTCTTCCTCATGAAAATGTTCAAACTGGATCGAAGTGGTTTTCAGAAAATTAATCCCGATCCCGGTCTCTTCGAAACGATCAGCGCATTGGCCAATATTGATAGTCGGTTATTTAACTATCAAATAACATGCATAAAAAACCATCAGGCCTTGATAATTTCCCAAATTATTTCTTTCAAAATATCTTCACAAGATATTTTCCCACATTTCTACCTTTTGAAAATAGTTTTCAAATCACTTTTTCTCTTGCGGAAATAAATTTCCACCCAATTGTTTTATTTCCATTGAAAATCACCAAGTCTTAATACTTTAGGTTTTTAAGTAATTTAAATCACTTTATCCTATATACTTTAAAACATTTAAAATAAAAACTACCTAAAACACTTTTTAAAAATACTAGTTATGAAATCTTATAATAATTTCTTATGTAAAACTTAAGCCAAAACTAATTTTAAAATAAAAGTTATTCTATAAGGTATAAATATTAAATAATTATCTTATAAATTCCACCATGAATTTATACTTTCAAATATCCACTGATATCTTATTTCACTTTATAAACCCAGCTTACAAATTCCATAGTCTCATCCTCCTTTTAAAACATGGTTTCAAACACTAAATCAATTTCCAAATCGAATTCCAAAATTTTGTCCATTTTAAAGTAATTCCTTTACTTACTCAATTTTATTTCGAACCCCATTAATTTCAGATTTTACTTCTTTACTATGATTTAAAATCTTATTTAACTGAAAATACAAATTTCTCACTTTTTCCCAAAATTCTTCTTTATCTCTCCCAGACTATTTCAACCTTGAATTTGAAAATAAATCCATTATTTCTTTAAATAATATCATTAAGTTAAAAAATTCATTTATTCAAAAATATCCTTTCCCATACTTGGAATTTATTCATTAAATTAAAAATCAACTTTTTATCCTTTCCCAAATTCATTATTTTGTTTATCCAATTTCACTATATTTATTTTACTTAGAATCCCCTCTTCTATTTTCCTTTAAAAATCAAATATTTATATATTTGATATATCAATATATCCAAAATATATTTAGTCAAACCATAGCATTCAATATTTCCAATTCCCAATACAATCAATGTAATCTATCACAGATTATCAAATAAAACATATCACCGAATATGAAAATGAAATCCAACATTTTGAGGAATCCAGTTGGATCCCTCCAACCTGTTTCCCTTCATCCGCAGATGTTAGCACAATATAAAAATACTAATCCCACTTCGAGGGGGGATATCGCGGTATATAGGGTCATCCGCTTTAATGTGGGGTGCATAGGGTCTCATCCGTCATATAATGCGGGAAATCAATCACTCCAATATATATATATATATATATATATATATATATATATATATATATATATAATATCACATCCAGTCAATTCAATCATTCAACCAATAATTTAAATTTAACTATTTAAATTTAAATGGTAATTCAAATAAGTGAGATTAACTCACCTTTGATTTTTGTGTTCGTAATCCATTTCCGTCTCGACTAGTCTCCTTCATGATTTTGACCTTGTATAAAAAATTCACGATTTATTACTATTGATATAACCTACAAATAATTTACCATTTAAAATTTCTATTTTCTAAATCTTATCTATATATATAATCTTCTGTTTTACTGTCTATCTATTTAAATTACAAATAGAAATCTTATAACTTGCTGTAAAAATAAATTTTCAATTTAACTATACTATACATCCATATAACAATTTATTTAAATTAAATTAAAATAACTACTATACCTCACAGATCAAATTCCCAAAAAAGACTGCCCCCTCACCGAAACCATCTCGACATCATCACTACGCTACCACCTCCATGACAAATGTGAGCCTCCTTCATCGTTGCCTTCGAATTCGTAAGCCACCAAAAATCATCGCGCTACCCAAAGTCAGACATGTCGCCTCCCTTATGCATGCGCGAGTCGCCTCTCCTCGCTACCTCGAACCACCATCGGCCCACGACACGATGCCCATCCAAGTGCCCGCAAGGAGTGCCGCCTTGCCTCGTATGAATCGCGAAACCCTCGTCGATCTCGAACCGTTGTTTCAATCGAGACCGAATTTGATCTAATGGATTTTTTTCTAAACTATATGAATTTGATTTAGCCTAGTCTTGATTTTGAATGGAAGAGGAAGAGTGAATTACAGGCGCGATCTTTATTATTTTCTTATTTGAACCAGAGATGAAAATTTTGGCCATCATTTAATTTGAATCTAGCTGCTTTACGTGATTTAAAAGCAAAACGGGGGAGACAAGAGAAGACGTTAGCTTGCTCGAGTTAACAAGCTATAGTGCTCTGAAATGAGGTGAAAAACTTTTGAAATGAAGGGAAATTTTATTGGTCCAATATTATTTTTAAATTTAAATTTAAATCATCTGGATTACGCAACTCAAAATCTTACCTTCCTATCGAGGCATACCGCTAGGCGTTTATAATGTTATACCCCTATTCTAAACACAATGGAAAAGGTTTCGAGTCCTAATTCGATCATATGGAGAAGATAGTTTTTTTGAACATAGTTATTATATTCACTTTTCGATATAGATTTCTGCACGTTTATCTATCGTATGATCACATGACAACTCCAAACGCTATGAAAATTTAAATCCGATAATAATACACTATTAAGGATCCAATGGAACTGGTTTCGTCAAATTCCGAGACTGTGCCCTGGAAGACTATTTTTAAACATCGTTTTAAACGATATTTTTTTTAAAACTGAACAAACTACTTTTAAATTCAAATTTAAAACTTTTATTATCATCAATATTATCAATATAACTGTTATAAGCCTTTAAAAAATATTTTGAACAAGCTTGAAACTCCAGATTCCCTATTTTACCCAATTTCCAATTATTAAATTCAATATTTAAATTATCCAATAACCCATGATATTTGAAATTCAAGTTAGAATTTAACTTTTAAATATTTAGAATTAATAAAACATTCCAATTTCAAATATCCAAAAATTTTGGGTTGTCACACGTTCGGTCTCGACGAGCTGAGTTTATCGACGGTGATGGTAGTGTGAATGATGATTTAAAATAGTAGTGATAAATGCTTGAATATATGAGTTTAGGCGGCTAAGATTATATCGATTTGAAAGGAGAAGAAGAGCTATATGTAAATTAGTGCTTAACCCCTTTACTTTATAAATTACAATTTCACCATTGTAACTTGTAATCATTATAGTTTTCACATATAAGCCCCATTTTACATGCAGCTTATGCTATTTGATTCGTATTAAGATTCTACACATTTTTGTATAATTTAATTATATATCACATCGTTATACATAAAATTGAAAAGTAGTAAAAACCAAATTAACATAAGAATTTCATACTCGTATAAAAATGAATGAAAATTAATTTTTAATTATATATATAATCTATATGGATATATGCATAATATATGTATGTTAGTAATATTATATTTAAATAAATATTAGCAAAATAATTGAATTACTTTGTTAATTATTATATTTGAATAAATGTTGTTCAAAAGGAAAATGCTTAGAGACAAACTTTCAAGCTATCAGCGACTGATAGAGACCCAATTACACGAGCATGGAATAGTTAGCATTTACATTGCTATTTCACTTGGTTTCCTTTTATTTTTTTGAATTTTATTCAAACATTAGATTGGATTAAATGTAATTTAGCGCCTTTCACTAATGGATTTGGAATAAAGTTAGCATTTTTAATTAATGGAACCTTATTTAATAAGTTTGGCTTCCTAGATTAGTAGTACAAACAAAAAACATGTATTTTGAAAACCAAATGTCCAAGTACTTAGTGATAGGTATCGACAGACTCCTCCGAATTATGATCGATCTTTGGAGTATAACCGGAGTAGGGGAAAATCGAATAATCTGTCCTACATATCATATCTTTGACCAATGCCCAAAGATAGGCGAGGTTAGAAATAGATGTCAGAGATAGGCATCGCAAACACCGGCACATGGAGGCAAGCGTTGGTGTATAAATGAATTTATGCAAGTACAATCAATAGGGGTAGATGTTACATTGGTGCTCGTGCAAACATTAGAGGAAAGCCATACAAATGCATTCAAGGCATAACAATTTTGTTTATGGTTAAACGGGATAAGTAGCTGATAGTAAATAAAGCTAAGTAAAAGGATACCACTATATAATGGTGGAAATTTATTTATATGTATAAAGCTATAGTAAATAAATGCATTACACAGAATAATAAACACTAGGTATGATATATAAGTAAATTTTTATGGGGATTTATATATTATACATTTACAAGAATTGTACATAGGTGCAGCAAAATATGAGTGTGCTAAAAGTAAAGTATATAAATTTTTCAGAAAGAATTATGTCATTTCTTCACTTTCTTTTGATATACAAAGGTCAAGGGCCGGATTCATAAAACTCAATGCCTCATGTACAAGCAAAAAGGAAAAACAAAACCTCTAAAAAGAACACAACGAACAACTAGATGTTTAACTTTTTGGATGGCTTATAGAAGATCTTCTTCTTTAACATGTTTCTTGAAGTACCGCTACTATGATGGGTGTCCTTATATGCCAGTGATGGCTCATTAGTAGGTATAACGCGGTTTGTTTAGAGGATTGGACACCCCAGTTGTAATGACCCATATTTTTAGCGATACGATATTTGTAACAACCCAGTTTTAGGGGTAATTCATAATAAATATTTAATTTACTAAAATACTAATTGTTGTAATTTTAAATAAATAATTTAATTTAATTTTAGAATATTAGAACTTCATAATAAGATAATTAGCGACGAATTATAGAATGAAAATGAATATTTTAACACAATAGTGGTTTAACGATTTATTTAATTAATCTTTTTAAATATAAATGAATTATTTTAGAAATAATGATAAATTAGAATTTTGTAAACATCAAATTTATTTTGATAAGTGAATAAATTTATTAATATAGTTTAGAAATTAATGGGTAAATGATTTAAATAAAATGATTCATAAAATAAATAAAATTATGGAAAACAAATAATAATGTTATAAATTATTAGAAAGTAATCTTGTATGAAAGTGGTATTTTATTTGGGCTTGTGCAAAATTATTTTGTAGACCAAAGTAAAAGAAAGAAAAGAAAATTAAGAAATAAATTAAAGCCGAACATCACAAGCCCAATAATTCAAACCTTAAACCTAACCATCCCGACTTCTCCGTTTTCATTTTGCAGAGGTTTCAATTTCCAAACACTTCTATCTCTTGATATTTCTTCTCCATCTATAAATATAACCTAAGCGTTAACGTCTATTTACTTTAGAAAAATGGTTATAACACCCAAACCTTACATCTCTAATAAATCAAATTAAGTTCAATTAAATTATTATAAGCTTCAAAAAGTTGAGCACGAGCATCTGGACACCGGTATACACGCGATTAGAGCTTCGTCAGGGGAAGGAAGAAGATAGACATAATGTAGAGGTGAGTATATACACTCACATAATTATGTCAACATTCATTTATTCTTCACATATGAAACTTAATTCAATTATAGAAGTCGTCAAAGGGAGAAATCAGGTGGTTGGAGCCACCAAAGTGGTGAAATAGGTGCACGGCCTGGAGCGTTTTGCTCCAAGCATTGGCGGACCGATCCACTGGTCTTGGAAGATCAATGCACCGGTCGCACCTGGGTAGGTGCATATCATATGGTGTTCGTGTGCATTGTTCGTATGGGTTTGTAAGTGTGGGGATGTGTTCGTACGCTAGAGAATTTGCACCTGCATGTGAATTTTTGTGAATGTGCGTGTTGGCTCGTGCCTATGTATGTGTTGAGTGCGTGTGTTATTCCCAGTGTGTGCGCATGTTTTCTCATGTGTGGGGGGCTTGGATGAAGCCTGGTGCAATTTAACATAGTGTGTGCATGTATGTAGATCACGTATGTGTTTGTATTGTCTTTCTTTAACGTGTTTTGTGTGTGTATTTGTACATTCTATTGGGTTCAGGTTGTATGCCTGGGTGTGTGTGTCGGTGTGCGTGTGTGTGGGTGTTGTGTATATATTTGAGTTTGTGTATGTGTAATGTGTTGTGTTTGTGTTATGAAGAGTGCGTAAATGAATGGGTTTCTCTATGTGTGTATATTTATATGTGCGTGATGTTGTGATGTTGTGTGGGTGAACGGATGTGTGAGACTGGTATGCATACGTGTTCCTTTGATCCATGTTAATATGTGTGTGACAGCATATATATATATGTGAGCTGTGTGCATATGTGTATTTGTGTACGAGTGTATGTTTTAAGTTGTGAGTGTGTGCATGCAAATATATATATATATATATATATAGCATTTGCGTATTTTGCTGATGCAATATAGCAACCTTGTTATGTTATATGTCCCCGAGTTTCGATCAAGTTATCTTCCCATTCTAACTTGGTCGTGTCAACTACAATTTTGGTTGAAACAGCAACCGCCTTTAAAGTTCATCCCGCCCTCATTGTGTTTTGTTCTTGTAGCACGAAAATCTATGACTTTAGCAAAATTCTCTTTACCTCATCAGGAATCAGTTAGCAGTAGCACATTCTTTGCCTCTTTTTATTTTTGCATGCACCTGCCATTATGTGGACGTGTTATGCCAATAGCCACATTTGGAAAAATTTCGATTTAGATTTGGACAATTTGCATGAGCCTATCATTTAGTAATATGGGGAGTTGATTAATAAATATACTTATTTAGTATATTTTACTAAATATACTTAATTGATGATGAATGTATATAAATTGATTTAAATATTTTATAAAATTGTTTTAAAATAGTATTCAGTTAAAGAAAATTACAAATTGATTCATATGTGTAATAATTAGGTTCCAAATCATTTTGGATTATCAAAGGAAATAATTAATTTTTCTAATGTTGTTAATAAATATTTAATAATCAATTAATTTTATAAAAGATTGAGAAATTATTTATTTGCTATATAGAATATATTATATTTGAATTTAGTTAATCATCTGGTTAATTCTAGAATATATATATATATACACACATGTATATTTGTTATTTATTATCCGTTTCCTAAGTATTAATTTTGTTGTGTAAAATTATATGCTGTGAATGTTTCCTTATTGAATATTGATTCGTCTATTTATATTTATTTGAATAATCTAATTCTTTATTAGTTTCTGATTTCTGATTATTTATTATTTTATATTGATTCCGATGATATGAGCGATTCACCATTGATATTGATTTACTTGATAATTTGATATGATATAGTGATGGCATCTTTCTATGTGATTTTATTTCTATATGACGATGAATTTGAATAAATAGTTTAATGATACCATCTGGTATGGGATGCCATTATGTTATTCATTTGATTATTCCTTATAAGTAAATGTCACACAAACGGGGATATGCTTATTTGTATATTGTGATACCCTTTATGGTAGGAGTATAATTTAGCCATGTGTTGGCTTATTGGTAGAGCTGCGTGTCAGCAAGAGATTAGAGCTTTAGTAAATCACAGTCATGTTTTGACTTATACAAAGTCCTGTTTTGGCTTACGTCTAGAGCTATATGTTGATATAGTATATGAGCACTATATATCGTCCACTTTTTTCGCACTCCCTTTATGGTTCAGGAGTGAACCGGATTAGCCAGTATCTTCCTGGTGGCCTGATCATGGTGGTTGCGCCTCGGATTTGTGACATCTATTTCTTAGAGCCATGTGTCGGCAGTGTATAGAGCGGTGTGCCGGTGATGTGTATCCCTTTTTGTAACACAGGCCAGCAACCAGTTTCCATAGGGGCACATGTCAGTAGTCATGATCGAAGAGGCTATGTGTATTCGAGCCTATGGTGGATCATGGTCATAATACTAGAGAGAGGTAATGGTAACCAATGACTATAGGAGCGGTGCTGGATAGGCATGTGTGTCGTGTTTGCCAGTTAAGTGTGTAGTCTCTTGGAGCAAGTGTGTCTGTCAGTCTCCCATTTGATTTCGATATATATATGTATGGTGGATTGGCATATACTATTCACAATCCAATGAATTGGATATATTAGAGACTATGTTTCTAAAGTGTAGTCAGTCCCTGTACGTCCATACTCCTCTGGTTTGATATTTTAGAGATAGCCTTTGTTTATTATTTGTGATAGTTTATCATTATGAATTATACAGTATTGGATATCATTTGGATGATTTGGCAGGCTATCTCACATTATCTTTTGGTTATACGATTTTATGATATTATATTAGGCATTGCTGCATGCTAGCTCGATTCACTTGATGATTTTATTTTGTAGGATGATCATATATTTTATGGATGATTCACCCATTGAATATAATATTTTTGATTTCTTTTGAATTGTTTATATGGGCGACGAAACCTTTGCACATGGTTTGGTGATATTTATATTATAAGATAGTTCGGTGGTCTTTTAAGATGTTGTTACTGTAAACCATGCGTACGTCTTCCTCTCTCTCTCTCTCTCTCTCTCTCTATATATATATATATATATATATATATATATATATATATATATATAACAGTGTGATCATTAACATGAGTTGATATACTTTGTTATCACGATCATTATCCTAGTATATACACATATATTTATTAACCTTATGACTTGTGTTTTTATATAATACTCAGCTCAGTCCGAAACATTTCAGGTTCAGGGACAAGGTGACCAATTTATGGATGTTAGGTGTAAATGGAGGTTAGGATCTCATTACATATATATATATATATATGTATGTATGTATGTATTATCATTGTGTACACTTGAGTTGTATTTATATTTATGTAACTAATGTTTTTTATTACTATATTTGATGTATATTTTGGATCTATGCATACATTTTATTATATATTATCGTCGTGTTTGGCTCTGTTTTCTCTATAATTCACTGTATATTATGTACTGTTCTGTCTTGGAGGCACCTATGTTTATTGCTTTATGCTGATACCGTGTACGTATAAGTGAACTATTTATTTGATGTTTTAATATATACCAGTATTAGTCCAAAAAAATATACACGTGTGTACCCCATATAGGCTCATTCTTCGTACTATCTGAGAGTATTGCTTGGTAATGCCATTTGATGGTATGGATATAGAGTAGGGCATCGCAGTTGGTGTCGGAGTGAGGTTCATAACAATACATTGTATATAAGAGATATGAGTCGAGACCTTAGACGAGACTTATGATGACTGTTAGACGAGACCTTAGAGTCCCTAATCCTAGGGGATGTAGGGTGATTTTATATATAAGAGATAATGTGTATGCATATATATATATATATATATATATATATATATTATGACTGTTGGGGTAATCATCAAAGGACGTATTTATGTATTTACAAATGTATGTACTTAAATATATAATTAATTTCTTTTCCTTCAGGTATGATTTCCGAAATTGTCGGAGCAGCAAAGAGAAAGGAGTTAGTCCAACCAGTGGCACTTATATTAATGGCATGTATTAAATTTAGCTTAGGAGATATTAAATTATGAATATAATAATGTGAAATAAATTTTGTATTCAAAATATTTAGCAAAGGATTATTTTGGTAAGAAACCTCACTCTTACTTTTGGAAATATTGAGTCTTATTTAGTTAAAGCATTTATTTTATATATAAAGGAGGGTTTCAGAATGAAATAGTAATTGAAAAGAATTTTGTTTCAAGATGTTTCTTAATTTAAGAAATATAATGAAAATTATGTATATTAAATCATGAATTGAAATTTTAGTAAAAGAGTTTGTTGATAAAATTTTGGATATTTTCAGTAATTTTTTTTGCAGTTACTTAAAGTTTTGAATTGTGTATAAGATGAATTTCTGTTGGTAATAAGTTTATTAAAGAGAATCTTTCATAATTGTGGAATTATTAGCTATGTTATAGATTTTTCCTAAGAAATTGTGAGGATACAATTTTGTTAGGGAGGAGTTTGCAATAACCCGGTTTTAGGTGTAATTATTAAAAAAATATTTAATTAATTAAAAAATGGAATTTTGGAATTTTAAATAAATTATATGAGTTCATTTTAGAATACTGTAACTTCATGACAAGATAATTAGTGATGATTTAAAGAATGATAAGGAATGTTTTAATACGATAGCGGTTTAACAATTTATTTAATTAATTATTTTGAAATTTGAAAATACGAATGAATTATTTTGGAAATAATGATAAATTAGAATTTTGTAAATATCAAATTTATTAATATAGTTTAGAAATTATTGGGTAAATGATTTAAATAAAACGATTCATTAAATAAATAATATTGTATAAAATAAACGATAATGTTATAAATTATTAGAAAGTAAACTTGTATAAAAACGGGTTTTTATTGGGATTGTATAGAATTATTTTGTAAGCCAAAGTAAAAGAAAGGAAATAAGTAAAGAAATAAAGTAAAGCGAAACATCACAAGCCCAATAACTCAAACCTTAAACCTAACCATCCCGAGTTCTGCATTTTCATTTTCCAGCAGTTTCAATTTCCAAACACTTCCATCTCTCGACACTTCTTCTCCATTTATAAATATAACCTTAGCATTAGCGTATATTAACTTTATAAACAAGGTTACAACACCCAAACCCTACCTCTCTAATAAATCGACTGTTGGTTCAGAAAGATTGGGATCAGATATATTATCTGAAAACCACTTTGGACAAACATATGTGTTCGAATGGAATATATCTTGAGAATGATCTAAGATGAAGTTCTTTGAAGTGCAAGGGCTACTTGTTACTAATCCTCAGGGTGATTCTTAAATGGATGTAGTAGAGGTAATGCTTTCAGTTTCGTTCAGACCCATAACAAATTTGTACTGATGAATGCTAGCATTGCATTTCTACCTAGATGGTAGTGTTAGAATTCCAAGGGAATTTCTAGGAGAAAATGGTAAGAGCATAGCCTCTCAAGCCTCACAACCCGAGATGGCTAAAACAACGGAAGCACAAGGCTATGTGGGTCACTCTCATTAGGGTATGGTAATCCCTTATCTAGATTGATATTATCTCATTTATGTATGCTCTGGGGCCTATTTTGGTAGTTGATTGCAACCTAGGGATGATCATATTCGATACTATCCAATCAGGGGTAGGCCTGTCTTATCATGATGAGGTCGAAATGCTTTCGATCTCTCGGTGCATTTATTTAGGTGTGTACTGTATGAAAGGTAGTCCTTTACCTTGCCATTATTAGAATCCATTTTGCAACAAGCGCCTTCGATTTTTGATTATATAACTATTATTGTCATGATGTACACACATCATAACTATTTGATTATTGATATTTTAAACCCATAGACATTATTATAATATCATTGGATTTTTATAATAAAAATGGTTTGGTTATCGTAAGGTAAAAACTCGTTTGTATTTATGTGCAGTGTGGTCTTACGAGATACCTTTTATTGTGAAAAAGGTTTTCAAATGTAGAAATCAATATGATTTAATTGAGCTTTCTCACGACGGTTTACTAGACTGATCTAGATGTTATTTTCTTATAACGCTCGGGTCAGCCTGAGCATATTTTCAGATTTAGCTGGACACTTTTGAGTTTCAGACGATGAGGTGGATTCACCAAGAAGTATTTTTGTATATTTTATCTTTTGCTATCTTTGTCATGTTTTGTCTTGTCTTTATTATCGGCATTTATAAGGACATGTTATTATAACTGCCTAGGATGATATATATTAGTGTGCTCTGATGATATGTATATAGTAAAGTTCTTTTCTTTTCATAAAGATCATGTGTATATTATATATTTCTCATCACGATGTGAGATTCTATTCTGTCTTTTCATTTTTTTAACGCCAAATAACCTGTCTTTCAGACACTTAAATGATCAACACACGAATACCGAGGATGTATTAAGTGTCATCTTTAGGTGTAAGAAAGACAGACTATTATAGTTGGTATCTGAACTTAGCTTAAACGAACACCTAGGCCTTGGTGGGGTAAACTCATTATAAATAGGATTAGCAACGCCCTAGAATGAGTAACTCATCAAAGATGAAATTAGTAATATCGTAGAACGAGTTTGAATATATATATGAGTGCGTATGTGTTAATGTATACAAATATTTTATATTGTGTTGTTTAATGTATTAAGTTTGAAATTTGGATTCTGGTCAATACGAGTAGTTAACGTTATTGATAGAGATCTCAAAAACACTTCAATAAGGCAATCGACACAATACTGTTTTAAAAGTAGTAAATGAAATAATTTTATTTAGGAATATAGTTTATATACAAAAGAAAATAAATTCAAAATTTTATATAGTTATCTACGATTTGTTGTTGCGTAGAGTTGATAATATTTAGTTATTATCATATAGGTTTTGTCTAGTCACGCTCGTTCAATTTTGGGCGTTGACTATTGTTTGTTGATTTTCCTTTTTCTATCGTAGGTTGGGTAGATAGAAATTGTAGAAACATTGAAATGAACGCCTTGTGAATTAAATTTCATAGTTTGACTATATGGTATTTTGTTGATATGTTGGGTTAAAATTGGATTTTAAAATAACTTGTTTATTAAAAAGAAATATTTCAGATGGTTTTATAAAAGGTTAATTTTATAAATCAGGACTGTGAAATATATTTTGAAAATAAGATGGATTTTAGGAGAATTTAAATCCCGGTGTCTTTGATAAAGTTTTCAAATGATTCTTGGAAAATTAATAGTAATTACACTTAAAAATATTTTAAGGTATAAATATTTTGAAAAGGAAGTTGAGAGTAAGATTTTTCTTTGGACACTTTGGAGAATGAGTTTCGACCTATTTTGTGATGATCTGAATAATCTTCTAAGTGAAAATCGAATGTCTGCTTTGACGAATGTGGTAGTGCACTTAGTAAATTATTCTCTTTGTCATTATACTATCGAAACGAGTTCGAATCCTAATGAATCCAAAGCCAGTGGATGATAAATATTTTGTTAAAACTATTTATCTGGAAACATATATACAGTACTATTTCAAAATGGGATTTGAAAAGAAGAAGTGTTTTTATAATTAATTAGTTCGATTGACTTGAAAGTGACTAAAAATAGGCAGGAGATGGGTTCGGATAGTAGACACTTCTCTTAAGTATTACCCTAAGGGATATATGATACTATTCAATAATGCCGAATTCCTTGACATCACTTAGGAGTTACTCCGGCTATGTGGCTTAAAAATAAAGCATCATTTCAAAAGATTTTGAAATAAAAATCAGGTATTTAGCTGTTAAGTTTCCATAATATAAAGGTATTTTGATTTAGAATGGAATGGTAAATGAAGTTTTAAAACTGAATTAATTTATTAAGAAGTTGTTTTATTAAATAGCGTCTTTTTGTTTTAACACCTAGGAGTTAAATTTATCTGATGTTATGTGGACTGTCTAATAAACATTTTTATCTTAGAGGTGTCAAAGAAAAAGTAGACTCCAATATGGAGTTAGGATATCAACATCCTACTCTTCTTGGCTACTTACCAGACCGATTGGATAAAGAGGTTGTATTGGTCGGCTCAATTTGAAGACCTAAATTATTCTGGACCAACATCTAACTAACTAAAAATGAATAGAATTGAAAATCTGATGTTTTGTATTTACTCTTAGAATGTTGGAGAGTATTATACAAGTTAATAAATTAAAATGATTTTATGAGGGTTTCATAAAGCTATATCATTTTAAATTGTTTTGAACCAAAGTCGGAATTTTGTGAAATGTTTTCATAAATATTTTTGGGAGGGTGAAGGTAATTAGGTAGTAAAACACCTAAGATAAGCACATAAGTTGTACGTAAATCCTTCATCTTTTTCACATAATTCTTGATCCAAGAGTCGAATACATTACGTGAGCTGTTTCACACCATTTCGAATAAGAATTTATCGCTCGATTTTTGACAACGAATAATTAGTGAGGGTTCTTAATATGGAATCAAAGTTTTCTATTATAGTATATGGCTATGCAAGAAGGATGAAGGTTTCTAATTAAGAAGCCTGATCAGAGTTTGCAGTGAGGAGTCGGGTGAGTGATACTAGTTCAGAAATAAAGCTTTGCATACAAGTGAGTGACCATATCATATTTTGCATGGGAATGATCAATGTACATCATACAGACTGATGAGTAGTATTAAGTGTTTTCTGGGTTAGGCTTGGAGTAAAATTTTGGGGTCGAAATTCTTTTAAGAGTGGAGAGTGTAATAACAAGAAATTTCACCAATTTGATTTGAGAATATTTAATTAATTTTATATTCAAATAATGGTTTTTATAACTAAAATAAAAATCTTTTAAATATCAACACGTGATGGAGAAATAGATTTCCAATAGTTTATGAAAATATTGAGTTCGAAAAAAATCGAAAATGTGACTAGAATTCGTTTTTCGAATTTTATAATTTTCGTCGAATAAAAGTTGTTGGAAATATTGTAACACTATTGTGTACGTATACACATTCATTTATAAATAAGTTAGAATTATGTATATGTATACATACATATATTTGTGCATTTTCTTAATTTAAAATAAAGCTTTGTATATGGTCGGCCTTGCATTTTAAAGGTCGGTCTTGTCATGCTGAGGTCGAAAGGTTTTCGATCTCTCGATACATTTATCCAGAGGCGTAATGTATAGAAGGAAGTCCCTTACCTTGCCATTGTTGGAATTCATTTTCCAATAAGCGCCTTCGGTTTTTTATTGTATACCTATTATTGTTGTGATGCACACACATCGTAGATATTTTAAACCCATAGACATTATTATACTATCACTGTATTTTTATAATAAAATTGGTTTGGTTATCGTAAGGTAAACACCCCCACCTCCTGTGTTTATGTAATGCGTGGTATTTACATTATACCTTTTATTTTGAAAGGATGTTATTATAATAGAATCGGGTTTCTTATAAAATGTTTTAGTTATCGTAACGTAAAAACCCATGCATGTTTACATGCAGCATGGTCTTTGAGATGCATTTAATTGAAAGGTTCTACAAGATATAACAACCATTGTGATTGAGTTTCTCATGCTGATTTACCAGACCGATTCGGGTGTTCTTTTCTTATAATACTCGAGTCAGGTCTATGAATTTTTCCAGAATTTAGCTTTGGACACTTTGGAGCTTCAGAAGACGAGCTAGATGTCTCCAAATATATTTTCCGTGTTTTATTTCCACTGTGTTTCTTATTTTTATCCATCAGCATTTGTAAGGACAAACTGTTATAACTGTTCAGGCTGATGATAGGTTAGACTCTGATGTTGTTTGAATATTAAAGTTCTTATACTGTAAAGATAATTTGGATGTTATTTATTACTAGTCTTGCTATGAGATTACATTCTATCTTTTATTTTCTTTCAACCAACACTCCGTCTCTCCAATACTTGGCACGTGAATACCATAGATTTATTAGTGTCGACTTCTATGGATCGAAAAGTCGGGTCATTACATCGACAAAAGTATAATCAGTGCTTTCCAATTCCCTCCTCCAAAACCTTTGCTCTTTAATTTCTAATTAAGTCTCATTCAATCCTCTCGCTTTAAAATGCAAGGACGACCATAGACGGCGGCCATTGAGTAAATAAAAATTTCCAAAACACTTAGTAATTGATTGATTTAAATTAAATTTAAATGTTTATCGATATCGTATATCGATACATAGGTATATAAATTTCATATACACACTTTATTAAATATTAGTGGTATTCAAACCAATCAAATAAAATTTAATATTGATATCTCAGAAATATTAACTAAGTCACTTAAGTTATAATACTTATAAATTAATCAAATCATGTGTTTTTCGAAGTATTCATCAATACGGTCGTACTACTCACAGTAGTGAATTCCATCAGAGATTAATATCAAACACTTCGGATATTAACATACATATGTCACCTGGGCTTGCTAGTGTTTTGAAACTTTGGCTGAATTTATAACCTAGATATCTCTTTTTATAAAATCCAATTTTAGTACTATAAACGGTACTAGATAGCAACAACTATTTACATCAATTCTCTTTGTTAACACTATATCACATGAGAACTTACAAAATTTGGTTTTGATCAAAATTCCAACCTCATCCACATCCAAATTAATTAGTCCAAACATAAAAATATTTATTATCAACTGTACTGCTCTAGCTAGAGAATTTGACTTTGAGTTGATTACAGCTGATCGTGATACTAACCACATATAACCGAGGGAACAGATTCTCTAATGAATAGTGTATCACTTTCAATGCGTCTATTTAGACCCAACTATAGTCATTCGATAGACGCTATGTCATGATTTCGTTATAATTAAAGTGGAGTATCCACATTGAAATTCAACAGTATTCTCAAGTCGAGAGAACCGATTAATATCGTCACTTTGAGATTCTTTGTTTGACCTTAGTTATATTACCCAACATAAAACTCTCGAGTGAATCATTTCATAGTTACCTAATAACTATCAGTTACGTAACATCTTTGTGGTCATGAGTAATACGTTGCCCAACATTTGGAGAGAGTTACTTACTCTAGTCTTCACGGATGTATCGATGTTCCATCTCAAAACATCATGACTGAGAATATTTGAAATAATATGTTATTTTTAATGCGATAAATTCCATGTGATTATAGCACATTGTAATTACTGTCATATAACTTATCATTTAAGAATTTCTATTTAATGTACTTTAAATAAATTACTTAATTAATTATATCATAATGTAACAAGATATAATAGAAATAACACACCTTTTATTTTGAACAAGATTGATTATCGAGTTGGATACATGCAATTAATTACGTAATTGAGTTTATGGCATACCCTTAGCTCTATCAGAATTTATTATAATCAAATTGAAGTGTCCATTGAAGTTCAACAATATTCTTAAGTTGAGAGGACTGTGTAATATTCACTTCAAGATTCTTAGTTTGACCTTGGTTACCTTAACCAACAAAAAACTCTCGAGTGAGTAATTTCACAATTATAAAATAACTATTAGTACGTAATCCATTGGTTCCCTTAGTAGCCATAAGTAATATACAACCCAACATCTAGAGAGCATTGTGTCTCTAGCTTTAACAGATGTAGTTATATCCGGTCTCGAAACTTATTGAGTAGGAATATTTCAAATAATACGTTACCTCAATGTGGCAAAATTTCACATTATTATAATACTTTATAATTATCATCACATAACATATTATTTAAGAATTTTCTATTTAATATGTTTTAAATTAATTTCTTATTTAGTTATATCACAATATAACAAAGTATGTTATAGAAATCAAACACCTTTATTATGAAAAAGAATGGTTATCCAATTTGATATATGTAAATCACATAATTGCCTCTAGAGCACGCCTCAACTCGATAAAAAAATAAAAAAAATAAAAATTTAAAATCAAATAACGAATAACTAATAATTTTTTTAAATTATCATTACTTATAATTTGTTAAAACGCTTTGTAAGAATAACAATAAACTAAGAAATAATTAGTTTATAAAAAGTAAAACATTATTTTTTGATGGTAAAGAAAGGGATTTTTTTATTATTAATGTGATATTTTTCGTAAAAATAAGAAATGACATCGATAACGTATATTGTTTTTTAGGTTATGGCTGCATGTACCCCGCTAGGTGGTACTGCTCCCTAAGACCTCACAACCTAACCAAGCCGACTATCATTTGTAGAGGCGTTGCCCTCACACCTCTATAGTGGCAAACTTGCATAGTGACAAATTTTTCTAAAAAATTAATACCTACTTTCAAAATTTTAACTTTTTTAGTTTCATATTTTTTCGCATCAATTTACATTTTGATATTGAATACTAACATTTAACCAGTATTACTTAAAACAACTAAAAAATAAAATACTAAAATCATTCTTCATTCGCTGTCCCTTTTGCAACACAAAATTGCATTCCCCTTTCGACGAATTTTCCACTCTCGTACACCTTTCAAAATTCCCATTTCTCCTTCCCCTTTCATAAGCCCGTCAACGGATGTTTTCCATGCAAATAATACCATATCCGCATCAACATTTAAAATCATTCACGAATATTAGATATCAATTCCCACGGATAAGACGAATATTGGATATTTATTCGATCTCCTAAAGATTTATAAGCCCAAAAACATAAATAGAAAATTTTGGCTCAATATAAAAAATTCAAATCTCATTGATCATATACGTACGAAAAATAAATAAATATGATGATATTAAATTGTTTTAAGTAGTCAATATGCATTAAATGTATATAACATAAACCACTGATTTGATAAAACAATATATACATATTGTTTATTATACTAAAATACACAAAATATAAACTATAATCTTGATAAAAACCAAAAGGGTAAGTTTCGAATACGAATGTCTCCATATCCATGTCCATTTTTTTTTAAGTATCGGATATTTATCTGTTTAACGGATTCGGATGTAGATTGATTTTAGATTTTTCATGAGTACATTGGTAGGCTTACCCTTTTACTATGCCAAAAACGCAACCCTTTTACCAACTTAGTTACTCAGCTTAACAATAGATTGACATGTATAATACCACCATATAAACCAAGTAATTTTATTAGGTCATCCCCATCAGAGGTCAATTACGATCGTCAAATTAAGACTGAGGAAAAGATATGCTCCGAACAGTTGAATAAAGGCATATAAAGTGCTTTAATGTTACATTTTCAATTCAGAAAACATAATTGGTATAAATGCATTTACTACATGTCAAGCTATTAGGTTTGCATTCAATACGACCGGCTTTGAGCACGTGTTTATTTTTCGATCAACCCCTAAAATACAGCTCAGTTGTTGGTAGTTAATTATCCATCCATTTGTTGAACATGTATATAATGCACGTCCTACTCTGAATGTGTATTTATTTTACGTTCAGTTGTTGGACGTGTATTGAATATATATCCAACTATCGAGCACTTTTGCGTACTTACAGTAAGATTGCATGCTTTAATACTAAGATATGCAAAGCAATCAACTGTAAATGCTCTTAGAGTTCAATCACAGATAATTCATGCCATGCGACTATATGTCTGAAATAATAAAGATGGTTTTGCAAATATTTTAAAAGTGAATGCATTAGTTAGAAGATGAATGAATATAAAGACATATGCTAAACATATACATATTTTTTAACCGTCTACTAAATTACTGAAATTTTTTTAGAGAGAAAATGTTTAGTGCTGAGAAAAGACACAACTACGAGAAAAAGAAAGTCATTTGAAAAACTAAAAAATAGAATTCAAAATAATCCGGGAATAAACAGGAATAAAGAGATTTGGTAGTTCAAACATGTTATGAAATCATGTATATATACACCAGAGAAACACATGTTAGGCTTTGTATGAAGGGAAAATGATGGAACAAAAAATTAAAACCAAAAGGCGTGTAGTCTGTTAAGATTTTTTTACATATTTTGGGCCATACAATATTGGGCCGTAATTTAGCCGTCACCCTTGCTCAGTTTCGACTTCCGAATTCCGGCCATTTTCGACCTTTTTTTTTTAAATCCTTGACCATAGCAAATTCTCTTCCACAAACTTCTAAGCATTCATGCCATTTCCAGCCCCTTTTTCTAAATCCCTAACCCTAGCAAATTCTCTTCCACACTTCAAAGCCGAATGTCTAATCGAATGCCAAAAGTTAAATGGTAGATGCCTGTACACACCGGAGAAGACGCCTCCAGCAATCTTAAATTCAAACCTAGGTATCAAATTGAGAAATAAGAGTTAGGAAAGCTTGTGTTTCCTTTTGGGGAAGATCACAGCAAGGTTACTTTTGCTGATTCGACTGGGTTGCTTGGGCCATCTAGTTTTGCAATTGCGAGTTCTGTATTTGGCCTAGGTTTTGTCTTGACTCTGACAACTTGTTGTTTCTTACGTGATATGTTGCAGTAATGCTGTGTGAGGAAGCATTTGCTGTTGTGCGGAAATCATTTGATGCTAGAAAGGTTAGTTTATTAACTTGCAAGCTCAAAGCTAGAGGTTGAAGTTTGTAAGTAGTTGGCAACGATCATAAGACCTATCAGACATAGTTGGAGTAAACTTTGGGAATTGAATTATGAATATATAAAAGTCGTAACTGTGGAATTAAGTGTAACATTTGAGTACAAGATCCACTCCCATATATACATACATATATATACATAAATATGCGTGCGTGCGTGTATATATATGTATGTATGTATGTATATATGTATATATATATATGTATATATATGTGTGTGTGTCTATATATATAGCTTGAATATAGCATGTTTATAAAATGAAAAGAATGAATAGCTGCTTTGTATAAAAAGTTCTGCTACGTATTTACATGAGATACAGAAACTGAACCGGTTTAATTAAATTATCTCGTTTGTAAACACAATTTTGTTTTCATTAAAGTTATATGTGGACACATAGAATCAAAATTAGGAATATGTCCTTAGCTGCACCGTTGAATGTTATCATCTTACAAAAACAAGTTTTGCACACCATGTAATTTAGCAACTACTACAGAATACACAATTTTGTTTTCATTAAAGTTATATGTGGACACGTAGAATCAAAATTAGGAATATATCCTTAGCTATACTGTTGAATGTTATCATGCTACGAAAACAAGTTTTGCACACCATGTAATTTAGCAACTACTGCATAATACAGCAGGCTTATATCATATGTGAAAAAATTGGTATATAGACATATAGAATCAAAAGTAGTAATAGGTCCTTAGTTGTGCTGTGGAATGTTATCATGCTATGCATGAAAAAATGCTCACTTCCTTCGCATACGCCGTTGCCGGGGATCAAACTCGGGTCACCCGCATGACAGGCGGGAATACTCACCACTATACTACAACGACTTAGTTGTTACTCAAATTGAAAAATTCAAGACCTACATTAGATGACAGTTTGAAGCAAATAAAAGAATATATATTTGTTTCCGTAGTTTTCAAAAATCTTAATATCTTGCGATTTAAATCTTATTTCAACTTGAATCTCTTTAGTTATGATTTAATTATCGGGTTCCGATTATAAACTCAATTAAAACCATAGTGGAGAAAATTTGTTTGGTCCATTATTTAACAATGGATATCTAGATGTTTATTTGAGTCTATAATTAAAATGTTATTGACTCTCAAAGAAAAGAAAACGGAACAGGAGAATAAATCAAATTTTAGATATAGATGTATAAACCCATATTTCAAGATTCGTATTACCGAGGAAAGAGGTGTTGATGCTTTTATGTGCTTATATATCATTCAATAATTTGCATATCTCGAAATTTCTTGCGAACAAGTCTATTTACATTATAATACAAATCTTTTGAATGTACAATTTACTATTTAAATTCAATTTTTATTTGAAGTTTAAAATTTTAAGATTTATGATTTACATCAAATTTGACACCTTGCTTATTACTAGTCATAAAATGAAATGTTTCCTTATGAAAGAATTTAGACAAACATAAAGAGCCATTGTATCAATATCATTTGTTTGCACTTAGGAAACAAAACATTTTCTTGTTACCAGAGTACCAGAAATAAGTTGTTTTATAAGAGTTATGATATTTTCATATGCTATTGGATCGAAATCCAATCAATTCAATGAAAATATATAAAATAGACAATTTCTTCATAAAGTAAAATAAAAAATACTAGATGAATTAGTAGCTAACCTATGTGCTTAACTTTATACACATCAAATGACTATGTCATGAAAACTAATTTTTATTCAGTTTATGTAGAAATCTATACCAAAGTACAATATGCTACAATAAAATGACGTGTATGTTAGGATGCTTCTATAACATGATAATTCATAAAACATGTGAATAATGAGATGATATATAATTTTATTCAAACATGACTAGGTGTAGTCTAGATCAGAGAACAAAATAACGTTAAAGAAATAACTTAATCATCGAGGTTTGTAAATGTTGTAAGGCAATTTATAGATCTAAATGAAAATAAAAGTCACAGAGGCTGATGGAGATAACTAGGCATATAATTTTTTTAGTATAATAATGAGTATTTTCACTTGTCATCCATGCAAATTCTGTTTGATCCGTTAACTTCTATATAAAATAGCATAATACAAGAAAGCAGTATTACCAAGTATTAAAAAATCGATAACAGTATTACTGAGTATTAAAAAATTGATATTTTATTTTCAAGAGCCTATGAGACTTTGCTTTTTTATGGTCAACACAACATGTTTTATAGTTGGTTTTCTAACTCTTTATAGACAGGTGATGTGGAACTTGGAACCTGCTACTATTTCGCACGATACATTTAGTTCCTTTTCTTTTCTAATATAACAATATAAAGTGTCTCCTAAGATTTTCCATGTGTAAATTTTTATCAACTGCAAGATAGCGTCTTGTTTCCTAATAAATTAGATGGTTAAATCAGTGGAATTCATGAATTTGTGGCTGTTAACATATGTTTGAACAAATGATTTTTTTTTACATAAAAAGTAACATAAAAGTGACATTTTTATACTAAAATTGTTATAAAATATTATTTATATTAGGGGTTGTGGTTATATATTTTAATATAAATTTCTTTTATCTGTGTGTGTATTAATTAAAAGCTATGTTTATATTCAATACATCTACACTTACACTATAAAAATTGAAAATAAGCCCCAAAAATTGCCGAGTTGTTAAGCATCAAACCATTTAGAGAAAGATACTGAGTTCGAACCAAAGCGATGATATAGAATTAACATGGTTTTGAGAGGTTGATCAACATTAGACCAATGCCGCCTGATCTGTGGTTTTGGTATTCAGACCAATCGTTGGTAGTTTCTCCTTTCTTAAAGTAATAATACAATACCATCTCCAACAATGGAATAGAAAATATTCAAGCAATTTATAACTTATATTGTTGGAAGTTTAACTTTTTTAGCTTTGATAGTAACGTTTTTGATATGTCCAATAGGTTGGATTACCGACATAGCACCTACAAAATCAAATAAATAATGTCCAGATATTTATTTTATCTTTGAAAAAACTAAGAAGCTTATCATTTTAACAAAGATAATGTACATATAACACAAAGTAGTATACCGATGTATCTACAAAGCATAGTCATGTGTAATCAAAGCATTTCTACATAGCTTGTTTGTTTCTAGGTGTTTAAACGGCCTGTACGTTTTCAGATGGTAGTTGTAAATGTTGTACTAGCTAGGTCACTTACTTTTTTCTAGCTAGGCCACTTACTTTTTTCTTTGAATTTAAGACTAAATAATATGAAATCATACCATGTTATGTTGGGTTCAGTTTTACATCTAAACGTACCTATGTCAAGCATATTTGATATGTTTTCAATTTATTTAATATCCACTTATCTTATAAGTAACTATTTTACATCTTTTATATGTTCCCAAATAGTTAAATGCAATATCCTTTAGATAGTGTCTCACAAGAAAGTATACATGCATTAATTTTTCCTAAATTTTACTCTGACCGTCTCAGTTCTGTTTAACGTCCAAAGCCATGCGACAACTATTTCAAAACTATCATGTCTTACAGAAGGCAGCAACCTTTGTTTTGTATCTCAAAAGGAATAAATCTTATATATGGATTACTTATCTTATCCCAAATTTCGATAAGACCATCTTAACATCTCACCTTTATTCTAGAAAGGCCCAATGTGTCATGTCATATATGAACTTTTTTGGTCTTATAGTATGATTCAGATCATACGGTACAATTATACTTTCGTTACCTATACTATTGGTAGTTTTTCCTTAAGCCAGTTATCTGATACTACGTCCACCAATAAAAATTAGAATGTTCAATCAAGTTGTAACTTACATTTTTTTGGTTTCTCCTTTCTTGCTTTAATAGTAACATGCCTGGTATGCTCAATAGGTTGGCCTGCCAACGGAGCACTTACAAAAGCTAATAAATAATATCCAGGTGTTTAGTTTATTTGTGGAAAAGCTTGGCAATCTTACTACTCAAACGAATAATACAAAGTAGTACACTAATTTGTCTACAGCGGTCAAGAGTATATTAAATTAACAACTTTCTTTTTATGAGTTATCATTGTTAACATGCAATTCTTTATACATATAGCCTGTTCATTTCTTGATTTTTCAACTTACCTATACTTTTCTCATTTGAAATGTTTGTCACATGGTAGTTGCAAATGCCGTACTTGCTAGGTCACTTAAAATATTTTTTATCTGTGAACATAGATAATATGAAATCATCAGTAAAGTTAAACTTCCTATATGTCCACCTTCTTATGTTGGATTTTTTTGCATCTACGAAAGCTATGCCATGTATATTTGCTATTTATTTATCAATTTACTAGATACCTAGTGTTTTGTATAAGTAACCGTTTTACAGTATTTGTATTTTGTAAAAAGAAATATCCTTTAATCAGTACCTCAAAAGAAAATATACATGCATTACCTTTTCCTATCACCAATCTTAATTAGGTCACCTTATTACTGTTTAACATCTGAAAGCCATGACATGCATCTATTTGAAAACTATTGTCTTGTAATTAGCAATATACTTTGATTCGTACCTCAGAAGAAAACACATAATCCATTTCTTGTTCTTATCCCAAATTCTGATACAACTATCTTACCTTCTCAGCTTTTCTAGAAATGATTCATGCTGTGTATACTTTTTTTTGTTCAGATGGTATAATTCAAATCATATGGTATACATATACTATTTGTAAATTATTATGTTGGTAGCTTATCTTTTCTTAAACTAATAGTACAATATTATCTTCACCGGTGAAAAATAGAATAGAAGCAATTTGTAATCTGTATTGTTGGTAGTTTCTCCTTTTTTAGCTTTAACAATAAGATTTGGATATGCCAAATTGGTTGGATTGTTAGCGCAGCACCTATGAAAGCTAGTAAATAATATCCACCATCCAGGTATTTCTTTTTTGAGAAGACTTGATAATCATGTTATTTGAAAAAAATTGTACTGTATAATATAAAGTAGAACACCGATATCCATACAATTTTGGAGTTGATTGTATTGTTTTTCAAGTTGTCAATAGTATATTCATTAACCACTTTCTTTTCAGGTGTCATTATTGTTGACATGCCAATGTGTACACATCGACTTTTCCATTTCTAGGTGCTTAAACTTACTTAACGTTTGTCATCCTTAATGTTCCACATGGTAGTTGTAAATACAGTATTCGCTTGGTCACATAAAATATTTTTATCTTTAAACTTAGATAATATAACAATATTTTTATCTCTAAACTTGGATAAATAATATGAAATTGTCAATGGAGCTAAACATCCTATATGTGCACATGTTATGTCGGACTTTTGCTTAACATTAAAAAGAGCCATACTATGCATATTTAATATTTTGTTTTCAACTTCATACCAATTAGGAACCATTTTACAACGATTATATCTTGTAAAAAGCAATATATACTAATTTGTGTCTCAAAAGAAAGAATACACGCTTTTCTTTTGTATCCCCAATTTTAGTTTGACCATCTCAAATCTATTTAAAATCTAATAATAATTGTGCCACCATATTACTTTTTTAACTATTTTGTCATATAAAAGGCAATAACCTTTGATTTGGGATTTGATATTTGATTTGTATCTAAAAAAAATATGTACATGAATTACTCGTTCTTTTCCTACATTTTTGTAATACCATCTTAAATTCTCACTTTTATTCTTGAACAATGTGTCATGTCGTGTACACGTTTTTTTTTTTAGGTTTGTAGATTTGGTACGGATTCGATATTCAACCGTCTAATTTTCATTTAGAATATGAATTAGGGCAAGTGACTGTACAAAATTACGCTTGTTCGGTTTGTTTGATATTTTTTTATTTGTAGGTTGTCTGGTCTATTCGAAGAGTGTAAATTTCATCCCGCCTATGTCTGTCCAAATTGTTTATTAGACATGACTTGAGCACATTGTTATTCGGCATATATACTAAAAAAAAGCACATCAAAACTGAAAGTACAATAAACCGGAATATATTGGGAAAAAAATTAGGAGGAAAAAATTGTGATTTTTGGTGTGTATGTTAAAGAGTATTTATGTAAATAACATGCATGGTATAAAATTTTACGATCGCTTATTAACAAGGTGTTGATCCTCTTTTGTGAAAAAAAGGAAAAAGAAAAGGTGTTTCCTCTTACAGTTATTGTAAGAAGATATGGTATAATTCAAATCGAAATGGCGCATGCAATGTAATGTATTACAAGTGAAGAAGTATAAGACATATGCAATGCATCTACACACAAATCCGGTAGTACAGTAAAACATGATGTGAAATAAGGGTTATATCAAAACAAACAAAGCAGTGGCCCATGCAGGTCTCAAACCTGCGACCTTCACATTATTAGCACGACGCTCTAACCAACTAAGCTAATGGGCCACATGACTTAATAGATGATTTGCAAGTAATGGTAGAGATATTGGATGTTTAATAGACAATTTAGTATTTTTTTTAAGTTGTGACTTATATGTAAATGTTAGCGCATCTCATTCGAAATGATAGTAGACTTTTTGGTTTAGGGCTGTTAATGAAATTACTCCTAAAATTATTTATATTATTGTTATTATTATTATAATTGACGTTATAAATGAAAATACATTTTTAGTGAAAATGCACATTGTAACGACCCAATATTTACAACCATTCGCATCCGCACATGTCGGACTTGAATTGTTCAAAATACTGCGTTGTAGAATAAATTTGGCAAAACTCAGAATATACAGTAAATAAATCACAGAATCACATATACAGATATCAGAATCTCGCAGCGGAAATAAAAATTAGTGGTTCATGAAGCCACTGATACAACTTTAATCAAGACAGAATTTTAATTGTTTATAACCCTCAATACAATTTTTAAAAATAGAGATAGAGTCTTCAAAGTCTGGAATTCCAGAAAAGACAAAGGCTGAAACAATCTTCCAGCAGCACGAATGATCTACTGAGTGTCCTAGCTACGGAGAAGAAACTGAAGCTGCAACTCAGGCTGACCCGAGCGTACAATAAAACAAACACTCGAGTCAGGACATACATACTTATATAATGTAAGCTAAATCAAGTGTACTGTAATATAGAGCAAGTAACTTAAAGGATGCTTGGGATCGCCCATCCTCTAAGGATCCGTTAAACTATTTACTATGTAGTATATTGCGCTATTATAGTAGTGTCTATATATAAAATAAACTTACCTTTAAATAGCGTTAAGGCTTTACATTTTCCACCTTAACACGTAAAATGCCAATAGTCTATACAGTACCGTAATACCTCCTGATCGGGAAGCTACCAGAGGATACTCCATAGGTACGACACAAATAGAAACTCGTAGGAGGCTCGCTAGGGTAGGTGACACGGCACAACTAGGCAATGCCAGGGTAGATATACCAATTACGCTTCCGGACCGATGGTAACGCGAAGCCGCAGCAACCGCCCACCTCGAACAACACTCCCAAATCAAAGGGTGCACCCAAACAATCACATAAGCAATAGAATGGTATACGAAGAAGTGCGTTCGATCAGAGGAGCTACCTCATTAATCCGTCGATCGCTCCTGTTTTAGCCACCTTAAGCCAACTCACGGGAGTCGGGTCCACGTATATACCTTTCAAGAAACCATCACCACCAACCTACTTCATTCTGGAATCTCCACCGCGTACACGGTTAGTCAAAGTGGTTTTCGGTATCGACAGAGAGTATGTCCATATCCGATCCCGGTCTCTTTGCCAACCCATCGTTATTATAACCCGTGGCCATTTAAAAACAGTTTATACTTTAAACCAGAATAATCATTTCTATTTCAAAACTATAGATACGATATCATTTTAAAACCCAAAACAATATGATATCGTTATATTCAAATATAATTCTTTCCAAACCATACTGCTTAAAATTTATAATATCTGGAACCCAAATATTTGAATTATATCTTCAAACATAATATTTTGGAAATTTTACTTTAAACCATAACTCCCAAACACAATGGTTTGGATATTCAACGGTATATAGAATAAATGGTTTAACTTTATGGTTACTTTGTAAAGAAGAGGATTTATATAGCTTTACAAATAATTTCTCTATTTAAGATTTAAACCATAAATTAAATATCATTTTATGTTCCCAAAACATTACAATTCCCATATATATTAAATTGGAGTATCTACTATTCAACTAAGTTTGGGTTTTATTCTTTCACAAATCAATGTTTTATTTTTTTGTCTTGAATATTCCCATAATTTCCATAAATAAACTCCAAATTTTTAACCATTAAATTTTTCCAAAATTTACTTAATACCAGAATATTTATCTTTAATTTATTAAGGAAAATACAGTTATAAATATTATGTCTTAAGCTTTTCCAAAACTTAAGATAAAATAAAATTTATCAAATTCCATAAATTTTAAAGCAAACAAATTCTAGATTCCATAGCACTTAGGAAATGTTACCTAAAGTTATGGGTAAAACTAGTCCAATTCCAAAAGACGGCATTTAAATGCTGTAGTAGATTGTTTACTTAATAAAGATTTTCAAATATAACCTATTTATTTATTTATTAACTGACATCTTATTCTTTCAAAATCCCGATTTACCAAATAAGTTATATTCCAAATTTTATTCAAATATTTATTTATTTTTATTTATAACTTATTAAAAATCAATATAAATTCCTTTAAAGATATAAAATCAAATATTTAGCTTCCAGAATAATTTTAAATATTTCAGAAAATATTATAAGGACCACGGGCCTGTATATAGTTTTCTTGCCTAGGTCAAGTGATACGGATTTATATCATTTCAACCCGTAATTTACAAATACCCGGGTTCTATCATTTCAAACCCGCAATCCCAAGTTTAACAGTTAAGCAGTTAACAGCATAATTTAACAGCGATAATCATTTAGGCCTATCATTTCAGCCTATAACAATATATATAACAGGGAACTTGCAGTGGGGATTTAAGCAGTAAATAAACAATAATATAATATAACTGTAGAATATAATACAACAGATAATAACTGATGAGGTGTCAATTTAAATGGGGTCCATCATTCTATATTACACCACAGATAGGTAATAGTGAAATACAATTTTACACATACACTTGCAAGAATTTACTAAAATATAAATACGTATGTCTGGTGAGAAATACTCACCTGGATGTTGCAGAAAAATTTGAATGACGATTCACTGGTAAAGACTGACAGAAAATAACGATCAAATTTCTTCTGATGTCGTCTAGATTCAAATCTAGAACAAATTCAAATATTTTGAAACGCGACTTTAGAATTTATAGTCAACGAAAAATTAAAGATAAGAAAAGAAGTTTTGACTTGCTCGACCAATTTTTTTTCTAAAACAACGACTGAAAAATGTGAATACGAGTACTAGCACCACTTCTTCCTCCTAGCTTGTTCATGCTCATCACATACTTATGTACCGCCTACCTTTCTAAATTTTTTTTTTCTTTTTTTTTTTTTTTTTCACAAATGGTTTTGACAATCCTTCAAATTTATTTCAGATCACACTGCAACCCAGACCAAACAACTACACTTACCCGAGTTCCCATCATTTTTGCTTCGAGTCAGACCCTGCCTTGCTTCGAGTCAAAACTCAGTCTGCTTCGGGTCAATTTGCCTTTGCTTCGAGTCATATCTGGAAATGATTGAATCATTTTAAATTTCCAGAACTCAGTCCTTCTCTGGCCTTCACTGCCACTGCTTCCCATACCACTGCCTTCACCAGTCTCCAGCCATCCCCTATCACCATGGTCAGGTGTCAGACCCATCAACACTTGTGTGCAGGCTTTGTGCACGTGCACACTTCAGATATGCACAGTTGCATATCTCTCCCCTCTTACAAAACTTTCCACTGCTCCTATATCAAACTCAACTGAGCAACCAGAGTCTCAACCTAACATCCATTCACCTATGCATCTTGCCAGATCTGCCATGTTCCAAACCCAAGCCTGCTTCACTTCCATCCCTGCCCGTCTCTCCACTTAATCCTCTCAACTTCCAGGCTACATCAATCTGCCATGTGCACATATATCTCATCAACATGCACAGGAGCATTCTCTAAGCTACACTACTCCAGATTTTTTCGACCTGGCAAGCTCCTCTATCCTTAAACTATATGCAACTATACTTCCAGTCACTTGCTTCCTTATCTCTTGCATTTATTAGTGCTAAATCCTAGTACATGTGCAGACTGGCCATGAAGGTAAGTCTGACACTTAGACTAGCCTACAGATGCAAACTGACATCATATCTATATGCACTGAGACTCCTACCATGATTTATAATATGCCTTAAACATGATGCAGACAAAATCCTATACAAAATTATAGCCTACTCTAACAATGAAAACTGGAAATTACCCTTACTGACATCCATCAAGATGTGTGTAGACTTGATATGAAGGTGGGTCTGAAATATTTGGACATGCTTACAGATGCAAACAAAAATCATATTCATATGCACTGAACTACTACTATGACTTATGACATGCCTTATCATGATACAGACAACTCCTAAATTATAGCCTACTCTTTCAACTGCACTGGAATCACTTCTGCCTATTCACTGACCTCCACCCCACTCCAGTTTGGTTTCCACATTCAATGTTCTGCTACTCTCACCAATACACCCTATGTTAATGATATGCAGACTCCATCAAAAAGAACACACAACCCAGACTGTTTATACCCCAGATCTACATGTTCCATACAATCAGCATGCTATCCAAAAGGTTTGTGGCTACCAAACTATAGACTGCCTATGTTTCACAAAACATCCTATATGTCAATTCTGGAAAAACTATATAGACAACACACCCACAACTAAGATCCAATACCAAGTGATATTGGCATGGCCGAGCAAGATAAGAAATAAAGACACATAGGTTAGGGAAAAGAAGGGAAGACCATTACCTGATTTTTGAGCAAAAAAAGCTGACTGAAATTGCAGAGGAAATATGTAGAGGAGGATGAAAGATATATAGGCAGAGGCTTGAAATTCCAGAGGAAATCAAGGAAGTAAATGCAAAAGTTTTCGCGTGAATTAAAGGGCCGAGAGTTTCTTAGTGCCATCTTGCATTATGCGTGATTTACGCATGCTTCTGGGCAAAGGAATAAGCAAGCGTTTGATGAAGAAACTGATGAAGCATGGATGAAGCCTAGTCAAATACACACGTTACTTAATAATTTAAAACTTGCGTGGTTATGCTTTGATAACTGAAGGCAGAAATAAAGGCGAGGATTGATGTATGGTTTCAGTTTTATGTTTTGACTTATGTTCATTTGAATGCATGCGGTTGATTTGCTATTTCTAGTTTATAAACTTGATTTCAACACCTATGCGTGATTCATGTTTTAAAAATTTGATGATGCAGAGGCTAAAGAAGAGAAATGGGAGGCTCTGATAATTGAAGGCTGAAATGAAGGAAGGTTGATATGTTCAGTTATATTTTCCAGTGCATAATTAATGTTCGAATATCAATTCCAGGGTTTCCTTAATTCATTTGTATATGCGTTGTGATTTTAGCCTGGCCATGAATGAAGTAGGGGAGATGATTGTGCACGTTCCAGTTTTGAAATGAACGTGTACAAGTTGCCTAAAAGATTTCCAGAGAGAATGAATACAAAATGCAATGTTCGAACGTTTTAAATCTTTAAATGTTGTGATTTTTGGTTAAAGTTTCACCTGATTTAGTTTGACATTTTTAGATGCTAATGTTAACGTTTTCATGTAGTCAGTTTAAAATGAGAAGTATGTAAATTAAATTTTTAAAACAATGGTCCTTTAAAACGAACCAACGTCCGTCTTAAAACCACTGACCAAAAATTTTCTTCAAAAAAATTTGAAAATATTATTTTTACACTACGTTAAACAGACGCAGTCTAAAATATCAAAAATTTTCACAAAATTAACCTTTTAAAAACACACGTTTTATAACATCACTTTTACCCTATAAATCACGCGTCTTTCAAACGCGAAATTTAACGGTTCAAACCTAGCTTAAACGGTTCAAACCTAGCTTAAAATTTTACAGTTATTATTTAATTTTATAGACATATACAATTTTCCAAAATATATCTCAAAATTTAATATTCAAACTATGTTATTAAACACAATTTATAAAATATATTATTTAAAAATTAAAATAAATTTAATAAAATAACTAGCTGAAACTAGGGTTGTTACACTCTCCCCCACTCAAGAACTTTTCGTCCTCGAAAAGGAACGAAAGAAAAAGAAGCAAATGAAGATAAGCTAGATAACAAGTACCGTAAACGAATAGTTCCGGTATTTGAAGCACGAAGAAGATCCACTAGAATCGGTTTGCCCTTTTCAGTTTGACCGTCGGCCTAGGGTGCTCAGGTCCTGATGAGTAACAAAGATTTCAAAGATTATAGAAAGATTTCTAAATAGACTGGTATAAGCAATAGCCTTCCCATTCTGTATTAGATAGAGAAACCAAGGATACTTAAAGATAGTTTGAAAACAAAATAAGATAATACACTTAAAATCACAATGCTTTTGAATTTATAATATTTTGAAAGTCATTAAATTTATAAATATTATCATTAGAAATCATACTACAAAAATCATAACATTTTAAAATAAACTTCATTTATTCAATTATAATTTTCAAAACATTCATTTTTAGAAACAGCAACACTTAAAATATGTTACCGTAGATATGATAGTCTTTCTAATCAGCATTATTTTACTTAACTCTTAATTTAACAAATGACCTAACACTTTAAAATACTATTTTATAAATAAGATATTTTTTTAATAAGTTATACTTTGGAATTTCCATTTGAAAACCAAATTCTCAATTATCAAATTTTTAGTGATATCGAAATATGTCTTAACTATTTAAATCATAATTATCTATTTTCAAGACATGTTTATTTCATAAATAAAATATTTATTATAGCAAATATAACAATCAAATTTCTTTACATAATATTTCCCTTAGACATTAATTAACTATGATTTTAAGATAACAATCCTTATTACGAAATATTCCTTCCAAATATATTTTTCTTATCTCTATATTACCTTTATTAATCTTTTATAACTAAAATTTAAGTGTATAACACTTATTATAATCACCCAAATTTTATTTACAAAATCCCTTTTTGTATTGTATATTATCCAATTTCATTGTTAACTTTTGAAAATCAAGGTAAGTTATATTGAAATGAAATTAAGTATTATACAACTAAAACTTCCAAATTCAATTATTTCCAGTTGGAATTTCTTATTTAAAATTTTATTTTCCTTTTTTTGAAATTTATTAAGATAAAATTTTAAGAATTAAATTTCTGATTTCCTTCAAACCATTTAGAGATAGATAAACATATATACATAATATGTCAAATCAACTTTAAAGTTTATATCTATATATATTAATTCATACTTAAGAAATTCAAATCAATTAAAATCTCAAGGAAACACAGTAGCCAGACTACAGGATGGTCTTTTCTCTTCAAAACTCGAAAATGAATGTCGATGATGCTGCAGTCATCACCGAAATTATTTTCCAGCGACAAAGAGAAAAGCACTAGATTTTTAAAAAAATTCTTTGGAAACAAATTTCTATTCAAAAATACTTATTATATCCTTTTAAACTTAAACATAAGGTTTGAAATCATCAGAAATTGAATTCTCAAGTTCTTGTTTAAATTCATTTCTGTTTCTAAGTTAATTTATAACCATTTGTTTATATTCAAATTATTTATATTTAGACAAAACGCATGGTTCATAAATAAAATCAAAATTATTATCTCTTGACAAATAGTTAAATCAATTTTAAAATTCTGAAAATCATACTTATATATATTTAGATTAAATTATCAAATATAGGCATAAATTTTCAAAACAAGGATAGAGGTTCAAATTTGATGAACTCAAATCAAATAGAATTCAAGATAAGTTGAAAGCAGAAGATCCGATGATTAAATAACAAAATAAGGAACTGGGTGAGTTTATATAAATCGCGGGCAACCTTGACCGGGTCAACCGTGACTTAAGAGTCAGATCGATGTGGTTGGGTAAATCCACATTTTGTTCTGAAAAGATAGAGTTCAGAATAAACAAAGATACTAGCATATAAACCGAGGATAAATATAAATCTCCAGTGAATCAATGCTAATTGTAAAGGAGTTTCACCCCTTTATTTGATCAATGGCGAGACCGCCAATTCACTATAAAGAACGTCCGAAGTGGAGTTATGGGACACTCCAGAATCTAAAGAAGATGAAAAGTGAGGGACACGAATGAACTTTGGAATCACAGGGAATGTTCCCAAATTCGAAAGGGAAGAGATTCAAGCTCGGATGAATGTGATTCTATAAATCAAATTTACCATACATTCTAAGTTTGCCTAGAGCCAAAGCTCTGATACCAACTGTAACGACCCAATATTTACAACCATTCGCATCCGCACATGTCGGACTTGAATTGTTCAAAATACTGCGTTGTAGAATAAATTTGGCAAAACTCAGAATATACAGTAAATAAATCACAGAATCACATATACAGATATCAGAATCTCGCAGCGGAAATAAAAATTAGTGGTTCATGAAGCCACTGATACAACTTTAATCAAGACAGAATTTTAATTGTTTATAACCCTCAATACAATTTTTAAAAATAGAGATAGAGTCTTCAAAGTCTGGAATTCCAGAAAAGACAAAGGCTGAAACAATCTTCCAGCAGCACGAATGATCTACTGAGTGTCCTAGCTACGGAGAAGAAACTGAAGCTGCAACTCAGGCTGACCCGAGCGTACAATAAAACAAACACTCGAGTCAGGACATACATACTTATATAATGTAAGCTAAATCAAGTGTACTGTAATATAGAGCAAGTAACTTAAAGGATGCTTGGGATCGCCCATCCTCTAAGGATCCGTTAAACTATTTACTATGTAGTATATTGCGCTATTATAGTAGTGTCTATATATAAAATAAACTTACCTTTAAATAGCGTTAAGGCTTTACATTTTCCACCTTAACACGTAAAATGCCAATAGTCTATACAGTACCGTAATACCTCCTGATCGGGAAGCTACCAGAGGATACTCCATAGGTACGACACAAATAGAAACTCGTAGGAGGCTCGCTAGGGTAGGTGACACGGCACAACTAGGCAATGCCAGGGTAGATATACCAATTACGCTTCCGGACCGATGGTAACGCGAAGCCGCAGCAACCGCCCACCTCGAACAACACTCCCAAATCAAAGGGTGCACCCAAACAATCACATAAGCAATAGAATGGTATACGAAGAAGTGCGTTCGATCAGAGGAGCTACCTCATTAATCCGTCGATCGCTCCTGTTTTAGCCACCTTAAGCCAACTCACGGGAGTCGGGTCCACGTATATACCTTTCAAGAAACCATCACCACCAACCTACTTCATTCTGGAATCTCCACCGCGTACACGGTTAGTCAAAGTGGTTTTCGGTATCGACAGAGAGTATGTCCATATCCGATCCCGGTCTCTTTGCCAACCCATCGTTATTATAACCCGTGGCCATTTAAAAACAGTTTATACTTTAAACCAGAATAATCATTTCTATTTCAAAACTATAGATACGATATCATTTTAAAACCCAAAACAATATGATATCGTTATATTCAAATATAATTCTTTCCAAACCATACTGCTTAAAATTTATAATATCTGGAACCCAAATATTTGAATTATATCTTCAAACATAATATTTTGGAAATTTTACTTTAAACCATAACTCCCAAACACAATGGTTTGGATATTCAACGGTATATAGAATAAATGGGTTAACTTTATGGTTACTTTGTAAAGAAGAGGATTTATATAGCTTTACAAATAATTTCTCTATTTAAGATTTAAACCATAAATTAAATATCATTTTATGTTCCCAAAACATTACAATTCCCATATATATTAAATTGGAGTATCTACTATTCAACTAAGTTTGGGTTTTATTCTTTCACAAATCAATGTTTTATTTTTTTGTCTTGAATATTCCCATAATTTCCATAAATAAACTCCAAATTTTTAACCATTAAATTTTTCCAAAATTTACTTAATACCAGAATATTTATCTTTAATTTATTAAGGAAAATACAGTTATAAATATTATGTCTTAAGCTTTTCCAAAACTTAAGATAAAATAAAATTTATCAAATTCCATAAATTTTAAAGCAAACAAATTCTAGATTCCATAGCACTTAGGAAATGTTACCTAAAGTTATGGGTAAAACTAGTCCAATTCCAAAAGACGGCATTTAAATGCTGTAGTAGATTGTTTACTTAATAAAGATTTTCAAATATAACCTATTTATTTATTTATTAACTGACATCTTATTCTTTCAAAATCCCGATTTACCAAATAAGTTATATTCCAAATTTTATTCAAATATTTATTTATTTTTATTTATAACTTATTAAAAATCAATATAAATTCCTTTAAAGATATAAAATCAAATATTTAGCTTCCAGAATAATTTTAAATATTTCAGAAAATATTATAAGGACCACGGGCCTGTATATAGTTTTCTTGCCTAGGTCAAGTGATACGGATTTATATCATTTCAACCCGTAATTTACAAATACCCGGGTTCTATCATTTCAAACCCGCAATCCCAAGTTTAACAGTTAAGCAGTTAACAGCATAATTTAACAGCGATAATCATTTAGGCCTATCATTTCAGCCTATAACAATATATATAACAGGGAACTTGCAGTGGGGATTTAAGCAGTAAATAAACAATAATATAATATAACTGCAGAATATAATACAACAGATAAAAACTGATGAGGTGTCAATTTAAATGGGGTCCATCATTCTATATTACACTACAGATAGGTAATAGTGAAATACAATTTTACACATACACTTGCAAGAATTTACTAAAATATAAATACGTATGTCTGGTGAGAAATACTCACCTGGATGTTGCAGAAAAATTTGAATGACGATTCACTGGTAAAGACTGACAGAAAATAACGATCAAATTTCTTCTGATGTCGTCTAGATTCAAATCTAGAACAAATTCAAATATTTTGAAACGCGACTTTAGAATTTATAGTCAACGAAAAATTAAAGATAAGAAAAGAAGTTTTGACTTGCTCGACCAATTTTTTTTCTAAAACAACGACTGAAAAATGTGAATACGAGTACTAGCACCACTTCTTCCTCCTAGCTTGTTCATGCTCATCACATACTTATGTACCGCCTACCTTTCTAATTTTTTTTTTTTTTTTTTTCACAAATGGTTTTGACAATCCTTCAAATTTATTTCAGATCACACTGCAACCCAGACCAAACAACTACACTTACCCGAGTTCCCATCATTTTTGCTTCGAGTCAGACCCTGCCTTGCTTCGAGTCAAAACTCAGTCTGCTTCGGGTCAATTTGCCTTTGCTTCGAGTCATATCTGGAAATGATTGAATCATTTTAAATTTCCAGAACTCAGTCCTTCTCTGGCCTTCACTGCCACTGCTTCCCATACCACTGCCTTCACCAGTCTCCAGCCATCCCCTATCACCATGGTCAGGTGTCAGACCCATCAACACTTGTGTGCAGGCTTTGTGCACGTGCACACTTCAGATATGCACAGTTGCATATCTCTCCCCTCTTACAAAACTTTCCACTGCTCCTATATCAAACTCAACTGAGCAACCAGAGTCTCAACCTAACATCCATTCACCTATGCATCTTGCCAGATCTGCCATGTTCCAAACCCAAGCCTGCTTCACTTCCATCCCTGCCTGTCTCTCCACTTAATCCTCTCAACTTCCAGGCTACATCAATCTGCCATGTGCACATATATCTCATCAACATGCACAGGAGCATTCTCTAAGCTACACTACTCCAGATTTTTTCGACCTGGCAAGCTCCTCTATCCTTAAACTATATGCAACTATACTTCCAGTCACTTGCTTCCTTATCTCTTGCATTTATTAGTGCTAAATCCTAGTACATGTGAAGACTGGCCATGAAGGTAAGTCTGACACTTAGACTAGCCTACAGATGCAAACTGACATCATATCTATATGCACTGAGACTCCTACCATGATTTATAATATGCCTTAAACATGATGCAGACAAAATCCTATACAAAATTATAGCCTACTCTAACAATGAAAACTGGAAATTACCCTTACTGACATCCATCAAGATGTGTGTAGACTTGATATGAAGGTGGGTCTGAAATATTTGGACATGCTTACAGATGCAAACAAAAATCATATTCATATGCACTGAACTACTACTATGACTTATGACATGCCTTATCATGATACAGACAACTCCTAAATTATAGCCTACTCTTTCAACTGCACTGGAATCACTTCTGCCTATTCACTGACCTCCACCCCACTCCAGTTTGGTTTCCACATTCAATGTTCTGCTACTCTCACCAATACACCCTATGTTAATGATATGCAGACTCCATCAAAAAGAACACACAACCCAGACTGTTTATACCCCAGATCTACATGTTTCATACAATCAGCATGCTATCCAAAAGGTTTGTGGCTACCAAACTATAGACTGCCTATGTTTCACAAAACATCCTATATGTCAATTCTGGAAAAACTATATAGACAACACACCCACAACTAAGATCCAATACCAAGTGATATTGGCATGGCCGAGCAAGATAAGAAATAAAGACACATAGGTTAGGGAAAAGAAGGGAAGACCATTACCTGATTTTTGAGCAAAAAAAGCTGACTGAAATTGCAGAGGAAATATGTAGAGGAGGATGAAAGATATATAGGCAGAGGCTTGAAATTCCAGAGGAAATCAAGGAAGTAAATGCAAAAGTTTTCGCGTGAATTAAAGGGCCGAGAGTTTCTTAGTGCCATCTTGCATTATGCGTGATTTACGCATGCTTCTGGGCAAAGGAATAAGCAAGCGTTTGATGAAGAAACTGATGAAGCATGGATGAAGCCTAGTCAAATACACACGTTACTTAATAATTTAAAACTTGCGTGGTTATGCTTTGATAACTGAAGGCAGAAATAAAGGCGAGGATTGATGTATGGTTTCAGTTTTATGTTTTGACTTATGTTCATTTGAATGCATGCGGTTGATTTGCTATTTCTAGTTTATAAACTTGATTTCAACACCTATGCGTGATTCATGTTTTAAAAATTTGATGATGCAGAGGCTAAAGAAGAGAAATGGGAGGCTCTGATAATTGAAGGCTGAAATGAAGGAAGGTTGATATGTTCAGTTATATTTTCCAGTGCATAATTAATGTTCGAATATCAATTCCAGGGTTTCCTTAATTCATTTGTATATGCGTTGTGATTTTAGCCTGGCCATGAATGAAGTAGGGGAGATGATTGTGCACGTTCCAGTTTTGAAATGAACGTGTACAAGTTGCCTAAAAGATTTCCAGAGAGAATGAATACAAAATGCAATGTTCGAACGTTTTAAATCTTTAAATGTTGTGATTTTTGGTTAAAGTTTCACCTGATTTAGTTTGACATTTTTAGATGCTAATGTTAACGTTTTCATGTAGTCAGTTTAAAATGAGAAGTATGTAAATTAAATTTTTAAAACAATGGTCCTTTAAAACGAACCAACGTCCGTCTTAAAACCACTGACCAAAAATTTTCTTCAAAAAAATTTGAAAATATTATTTTTACACTACGTTAAACAGACGCAGTCTAAAATATCAAAAATTTTCACAAAATTAACCTTTTAAAAACACACGTTTTATAACATCACTTTTACCCTATAAATCACGCGTCTTTCAAACGCGAAATTTAACGGTTCAAACCTAGCTTAAACGGTTCAAACCTAGCTTAAAATTTTACAGTTATTATTTAATTTTATAGACATATACAATTTTCCAAAATATATCTCAAAATTTAATATTCAAACTATGTTATTAAACACAATTTATAAAATATATTATTTAAAAATTAAAATAAATTTAATAAAATAACTAGCTGAAACTAGGGTTGTTACACACATTCTCACTTTATTCCCTAATTATTATAGTATTTTGTAGTGAAATGACTATAAGAAATTACCTGGAAAAAACATACCTAAAGCGCATAGATGAGCATGCGATATGATAACTTTGTTAAATTATTATTCACATGCATAATTTCCATATTACGTAACAAAGAACGATCAATTCTTCCCTTCTTTTAGTATAAAACTAATGATAAGAAGTCAGCTAACTGAAATTCCGTTTTTTAGTATAAAACTAATGATAAGAAGTCAGCTAATTGAAATTCATGGAAAAATAAATAATCTATGCAAGTTCATTAGTGTCACTACTTAGAAAATAGAGGTTTTTTTTTGAAATATTTAATTTAGTTGGAGAATTTGTGTGATATCCCGGAAATTTTGACAATAACAATTTAATAATTTATGTCAAAATTTAATTGATTTGATCATGCTGTTAATAATAAATTTGAATTAAATTTAATAATCTTCTTTAAAATAAATATTTAAACTGATAATCTACCTTTAAAGGCTAATAAATTGTTTATATTTGTAATGTATACATATCTGTATATATTATAAACAGATAATCTTTGTTTTAAACTTAATATACATAGGCCTGTTTTCTTATTCTAATATTTTTGATAAATTAAAAATTGGATTTAATTTGATATTAAGCTATTAAATAAATAACCATATGACTTTAAAATACTCAAGACAAAAACTTAATTGTTTAAAATTGATTTTAGCTTAAGTTTAAATTTAAATAAAAAGGTTTGTTTGTTCTTTTTAAATAACTTGATAAAATAAGCAATTGATTAATAAAGAGATAATTTATTTTGGAAACTTATTTTTAAATTAATAATGGGTTATATTTGAACAATATTAATAATGTAATATTTTTACAAACGAAATTTTAATATGGATAGAAATTGCTATTTCAAAATTTATTTAAACACATAAACATGAGAAGCTATGAAATTATTATAAATGTAAAAATAGATAGTAAGTAAATTAAGTATTTAATAGTTAAGTTTACAAATAAAGGTGAAGATAAAAATAAACAAAGAATAAAAGGCAAACCAGGTTGTGTAAATAGGAGTAAAACCATTAAGTGAATATACAGGCAGGAATCAAAGTGAAGAAAAAAAGAAATCCAAGGCAAGAAAAAAATCTATAAACAAAGTAAAATTATAAAGCCAAATCAGGCAAGAATCTTATAGGAAGAATAGACATGCTGCAAAGTGTAATATCAACATACACTAATAAGAAAAGGGTGTAACATGAAGTACATTTGCATTTAATGTTTTATCATCTTAGCCAACTATTGAGTCAATTTGAATTTTCGCTAATGATCATTTCAACCTACATTTGAAGAAAATATCTCTGACTAAAAAAGAAAAAAAAATCTGAACAAACTAAATGCCAATACCTAAACACCTTCCTGTACAAGCCTGTCTCCTCTATATTTATATGCAATACTCTTTGTTCCATTTCATTTAGAATTTAGCAAACTAGTAAGCAAGAAAAAAAAAGGTTAACATTTGCATTTTTACAAATTTTATCAATAATCAAAACTGCCTGCATTTTCCAAGCCTGCAAGCAACTTTGAATCAAAGACCTGATGCAATGCATCTTCAACCTGAAATCAAGCATCTCCCAAACAACAATTGGCTTCAAAGTAAAAAAGGATTTTTAGTGCAAAACTTTCAGGTTTCAGAGCATTCAAACACTCAAGTTTTAAAGTATCATAGGCTTTTCAATTTGGGTGCTCTATTCACTGTTTCAAAATTTTGCAGGTGAGTAACTCTTTTAAATAACTTAAGTTTTTAAACTTGTTGCATGCTAAAATTTGAATGCTTAAATATGTTGGGTAGATATTAATATATTCATTCCTCTGAGTGTTTGTGAGATGAAAATCTCTGCATACTTCAAGCCTGCAAATTCAACCTGTTATCATCATAAATCTGCTCTGTTTATTTTCAAGTGAGTAACATCACTTTTAAAAACTTAAAGTAAAAGTTAGTTGCTTGCTAGTACATAAAGGTGATATGTAATTGCACAAGTGAAACCTGATGTGAATATTATTTTGTGTATGATGTATATGTTTACTCTGCTCTGTTCTGTTAACTTTTCCAGGCTTAAATTTCCAATTAAACACATTATCACTTAATCTAGTTTTGTTAGGATTCAACTTAAAAATCAAGGATGTTTGATTTAACCTGAATAAATGTTTAAAATTTTAAGTAAGCTACAAATGAAGCTTGTAGACTCTGGTAATATAATAAACATCTGAGCATGTTAAATAAATCAAAAACTCAACCCTTTTAAAATGTAAATCCAGAATTATAAATTTAATATTAGAATCAAAATATGATTTTTAAAACAAAAACTATAAATTTTAATAAAGGGGTTAGAGTGCAATTCTGGTTTGAACATATTATGGAAATTCGTGATTCTCTGGTGATCCTCGGGTTAGTAGAGTTTGGGATCGTGTCTGGTGATGGAGGGGTGAGTGTAGATGATCGGAAAAATAGGGGTTGGTGATAAAATTCAATAGGGAGGTTGCGGTTGTAGGTTTTGTTTTAGAACCCTAATTTTTGTCTGTGTTTGATGAATTAATCACCACAGCTCGTATGGACGATCGAGTGTTTCGGGGCTTCTGGTGGTGGTAGCTTGGACGTGGATAAGGTCATAGCCGGAGTTTCAGTGTTTACAGTGGTCGGAATTTTGCAAGTGAGGCGATGACAGGTTTCGTGGAGGTGATGCTCGTGCATTTCCAGGTTTGGGTTTTGTGTTCAATTTCGATTCGAGGTTCGTGCAAATGGTTGGGTGATCGTTGTGGGTTGCTAAGTGGTTAGGCGATGTGTTGGAGTGATCATCGATGATCGGAGGGAGCTCCGGTGAGGGTGCACGTGTACGTGCATGGTGTTTGTCCTGGAATTTTTGTTGTTAGCCTATTATGTTTTGTCTGGAAAGTTTTTTTGGGTCTTGAGTTATATAGTGTTGAACTCGAAGCGGATAGTATTTTTCTCGGGTAAGCAGGGTATTGGACTTGAAGTCATCTGGGGGTGTCTCGGGTTGTCTTGCTTGCATCAGGTTTTACAGCAAACCTGTTTCCAGTTTGGGTGTTTTTAAAAATAAAAGTTAAAAGCTAGTTGTAAATGGAAAGTAAGTTTTAAAAAAATGAGTTTAAGATCAAATTTAAATTTGGTTTAAGTAAATTTGAATCTCAGTATTAAAATGAATAAGTTTTTTTAAAATTTAAATTTGTTAACTACTTTAAAGGGGTTTAAGAAGTTGAATTTTAAAAGTGAAGTTTAAAATTGTAAGTGAATTTTGAAATCAAAGGCGTTTAATTAAGTTGAATAAATGAAGATTTATGACTTGTAATTATTAAATTAATTAAAATGAATAATTAACTAATTAAATAAATGATGTGGATTGTTTAATTTTGTAATTGAGAATTTAAAACTAGTTAATTAAGATTTAAGATAATCCATAAATAATTAAGGATCATTAATCAAATAGGATTTTAAATTTTAACTAATTTAATAATTATGGATTTATTAATAAGTTATTAAAGATGAAATTGATTTGTAAATAAAAAAAAATGAATAAATCTTAGTTAAATCACTTTAGAAAAGTAACTAACGAATTTTTTTTATAGTTAATAAAAGTCATTTACTAAGGATTATTCAATAATTAATAAATGTGATTACTACAATGATTAATTAGATAAATTAATTTAGATAATCAATTGTAAATTGTTGTTACTTGATAGAAGTAGTTAGAGATTAATAACTTACTGTAATTAATTTTGATAATAGATTTAAGTTAATTAATTTAGTTTAATAAATTTAAGAAAATCATTTGATAATTGGATTTGTGTAATTACTGGAGCATAATTACTTAGGGAAGTAATTAATGATAATTACTGGATGTAATTAACTAAGGATGATTTAATGATGAAAGTAATTTGAGTATAATTACTTGGTATAATTAATCAAGGGATTAATTAGAGATAATAAATTATGGAGTAATTTATTTATTTGATGAAGTAATTAGGGGTAGTTAATTACATTAAAGGGATTAATCAAGGGTGATTAACAGTTTGGTTTAATTGAAGATTAATTAGTTAATGTAATTAATTTAAATAGAAAATGTAATTAGAGATCATTAATTATTATAATTAATGATGTAAATTAGAATAGATTTATTCGTAAATAATTAATAAATGGATTGATTTATTAATACAATTAATTAAGAAGTAATGTAATTAATTTTAGTAATTTAAAGGTTAACTTCTATATTTGATTAAAGACGATTAATTTGTGGAAATAAGAATATAATTAAAGGATAACTAATCAAGGGTGATTAACTGAAATGAATAATTAGTGAATGATTTATTAATTGGTTGATAATTAATTAATAACGGTATAAGAAAGTTTAATAATGGTGAAGTAATTAATTTAATTTATTTTAAAATTTATTAGAGATGAAGTCATTAATTTAATTCATTAATTATAGCTGATATGATTGCTTATATATTGATTGATGATATTGTTTACCCTGAATGGTTTGAGATCTCAATATGAGATTCATGATGCTATGTATGCTTTGATTTAAGTATGATGATAATATGAATTATCTGTTATGATGATAATATGCATTATTTGGTTGTAGTGATAATGTTGATTATCTGTTTATGATGATAACGTTGATTACCTATTATGATATTGTGAATTATCTATCTGTGCGTATATGGATAATTGAATTGAATTGTTTTAAACTTTAAAACAACTTGGCCTTAAAAGGCACGTTTTGGATTTCGATGAGACCGGGATCGGGTTTTCCATATTTGGAAGTCCGAAAACCACATCAATCCAAATTAACGATAGGTCGTGAATCTAAAGTGAAGATGAGGATTCAGAATGCAAGGGTTATAGTCGTTAACTCTGAGGCTGATTCCAAAATGAGTGCAACGAGATAATGCCTTCGGTTTCGTTCAAACCCAGAACGAACTTGTATGAATTGAATGCTTTCAGAACATCGTCAGGTGGGTGAAGAGAATTCTAAGAGATGTGTTCTCTAAAGGTAATCGTAGCCTCAAGCCTCATCAACCGGGAATGGCTAAAATAGGGGAGGTGCAGCAAGGTTAGGTGGGTCATGCCCAAGCAGGACAAGATTTTCCCCTGTCTAGATGTCCCTTTTTTATTCGGCTGTGTGGACAGTTGTGAGCTCCAACTGTCGGGGTTGTCTTGTTCGGGACTGTTCAGTAAGGAATGGTTCCGGCCTTGTGTTGCAGGGGGTCAGGAGTGATCCTCGGTACGTTGATCTAGGCCACGTACTGTGACGGGCGGTACCCCAGTAGCCCTGCCATTGTATGGAATCCACAATCCAATAAGTGCCAACGGTTTTGATTGTATTACCCACTTTTGTGGTTAGTAGCTGGAATTTAATGAATGTAACAATTTCGGCTATTTTCTATTTACTTGAAAACCCTAGACCTATTATAATATCACTGAATTTCCTATCAAATGTTTTAGTTAGCGTAAGGTAAAAACTTACCCATGTTTATTTGTGGGGAGTCTTACGTGATACCTTTTATTTTCAAATGTTTTTCAAAGTTAAGCAACTTTAACCTGTTATTCATACCAGACCCATGTCTGACCCGGAGTTTATTTTTGTTTTTCATAAACTCTCGGGTACCTAAATTTTTACGGGTAGCCAAGGGATTCAGGTTAGCTTTGACGAATTCTGAAGGAGCAATGGAGCAGGAGGCTTCTGCGTTGTAGACTATATATGGCATTCCGCTGTGTTGGTATCTCTGTGTTGTATTGTATATTGACTTGTATAACTAGACAGGTGTTTATAACTATCTTGTATGTGTTGTATGATCTGTTTAACTCTGATATATGTAAAATTATGTAATAGTTATGTGATCTATTATATTTTGTTCCATTCCGCTGTGAGATTCTGATGTTGTTGTTCTTTCTTCTCTATCTTTTCTATTTTCTCATCCCTTTCTTTCTTCAAGATGAATCGGATTTCTGGGGTCTGGAAGCCGGGTCATCACAGTTGGTATCAAAGCGCTAGGTTGAGTGAATACCTAGGCTCTTGAGTGATTTCTTTCTTGAGAGAACGTATTTGTAATTTTGTAATATATATTTATGTTTATTTCTACCTATTTGTTGGGTTACCTGTCCGGGTTATCCGATATAAGTTATAAGGGTAGATAGGGTAGTGTTGTGTGTAACACGACTACCAATGGTTGGAGTATGAATATTTGAGGTTGGAAGTATATCTGTCGAGACTGTAGATCTATTACCGTCTCGAGTGAGCTTTGAATGGTGTAAGGATTTCATTGATCTCTGAAGGAAACCTGTTAAGGTTCGGAGTTCATTTTTGAAGCGTAAGTTTGGATGATTTAGAGTTTGGACCTATCGGTTTGGTATGAGCAAGTCCGGATATCTTACCTCAGGATGTAGTAGTTGTGTGATGTCTTTGAAGATGTTTCTTCAGAAACAAGTTAAGGAGGTGTATCTGCTTCGGTGTTGGGGCTGAATTCAGTAAAATGTTTCTATTGGTTTGAGGTCCGAGTTTCTCGAAGAGCTTAGGATAGGAAGTCTTGGCATCTGAATTAGCAGTGCAGCTCGGAGTGTTCTTTGTGCTATGAAGGAGATCTTCTGGTTTGGCAGTTTTCTTGAAGAAATTTCAGGAGCAGCAGAGTGATTCCATTTCTTCGATGGATTGGCTAATGAAGCGTAGGCTGATCGGTTTGGTAAAGAGAGAACAGTTTTTCTTTGGTAGTGGGCTAGGTTGATCGCGAAAGTGACTTGCGATTGCTGAGTGTTCTATTGGGTTATCTGATTTTTTCTGGATGTCTTCAGGAAGTTAGAATTTTGTCCGTGTCTAGAGATTGAGTTTGGTATCGACTGGATTCCAGGAGTGGTACCGAGGGTTCAGTAAGTTGATTTTTGGAAAAATAAGTTGGTGAAGCAGCTCGAGTTTTGGAGGAACTTCTGAGTTTCTTTAAAGGATCTGTTGAACCATAGTTCTAAGATATGTTGTCCAGTTTGTCCTCGAGATCATCATCAGCATTTTTATCTGCTATGGTTAGAGTTGCGCAGTGGAAGCATGGTGGCAGCTGTTTGGTGTGGAAACAACTAGATTTTTCAGTGTTTGGATTAGAGAGTTTCTACAGGAAAAATTTTCGGGATCTTAAGACTAGATTGGAATGCATCTGTATTATCTTTCCATATGAGAAGAAGTAAGATCAGTCTCTTGATTTTGGAATTGAGTTGTGTTCTGATTTTTGAAGTTAATCTTGGAAAGATCATTTTGTTGGATTGTTTTTGGATCAATTTGTTTCTGGGGGTATCAGCGAGGGTTGTGATGATCAGTAAGGATGTAGGCAACCTAGGATCGTCCGAAGAATTTTGTGGATAAGAGACGAGAAATTTGGAGTCCGTAATCGGAGATTTGATTTTGGATAAGTGTTTAGTTTCAGGACTGAATTGTCAGTTTGGATAACTGGAATTCGTTGTGTTTCACGTATCTCTGAGGTAGTACGTGTAAGATCTATCTCTGATTATAGAACCAGCAGTTCAGGGAATTTTGGTTGTTGAGTCAGATTTGAGTTTGGTCCGATATCCTGATTTGTTTTGTAGATCCAAGTGAGTAGAAACTCAGTAGCTTAGTAATATTGATTGTTCAGATTCTGTAAAGAGAGTATCCCAGTATTTATACTTGGGGAAACTCGAGAAAATTCTATTAAGAATTTTTATCTGGACAACTAGATTCGTAGATTGGATAAATTGGTTGTTATGATTGTTAGCATATGATTGATATATGCTTGTGTTTCAATATTAAATCTTTAATTAAATTATTAAATTACCTTTGTTTTAAATTTCGGGGACGAAATTCTTTTAAGGGGGAAGGAATGTGATATCCCGGAAATTTTGACAATAACAATTTAATAATTTATGTCAAAATTTAATTGATTTGATCATATTGCTAATAATAAATTTGAATTAAATTTGATAATCTTCTTTAAAATAAATATTTAAACTGATAATCTACCTTTAAAGGCTAATAAATTGTTTATATTTGTAATGTATACATATATGTATATATTATAAACAGATAATCTTTGTTTTAAACTTAATATATATAGGCATGTTTTCTTATTCTAATATTTTTGATAAATTAAAAATTGGATTTAATTTGATATTAAGCTATTAAATAAATAACCATATGACTTTAAAATACTCAAGATAAAAACTTAATTGTTTAAAATTGATTTTAGCTTAAGTTTAAATTTAAATAAAAAGGTTTGTTTGTTCTTTTTAAATATCTTGATAAAATAAGCAATTGATTAATAAAGAGATAATTTATTTTGGAAACTTATTTTTAAATTAATAATGGGTTATATTTGAACAATATTAATAATGTAATATTTTTACAAACGGATTTTTAATATGGATAGAAATTGCTATTTCAAAATTATTTAAACACATAAACATGAGAAGCTATGAAATTATTATAAGTGTAAAAATAGATAGTAAGTAAATTAAGTATTTAATAGTTAAGTTTACAAATAAAGGGGAAGATAAAAATAAAAAAAGAGTAAAAAGGAAAACCAGGTTGTATAAATAGGAGTAAAACCATTAAGTTAATATACAGGCAGGAATCAAAGTGAAGAAAAAAAGAAATCCAAGGCAAGAAAAAAATCTGTAAACAAAGTAAAATTATAAAGCCAAATCAGGCAAGAATCTTATAGGAAGAATAGACATGTTGCAAAGTGTAATATCAACATACACTAATAAGAAAAGGGTGTAACATAAAGTACATTTGCATTTAATGTTTTATCACCTCAGCCAACTATTGAGTCAATTCGAATTTTTGCTAATGATCATTTCAACCTACATTTGAAGAAAATATCTCTGACTAAAAAAGAAAAAAAAATCTGAACAAACTAAATGCCTATACCAGTAGACACCTTCCTATACAAGCCTGTCTCCTCTATATTTATATGCAATACTCTTTGTTCCATTTCATTTAGAATTTAGCAAACTAGAAAGCAAGAAAAAAAAGGTTAACATTTGCATTTTTACAAATTTTATCAATAATCAAAACTGCCTACATTTTCCAAGCCTGCAAGCAACTTTGAGTCAAAGACCTGATGCAATGCATCTTCAACCTGAAATCAAGCATCTCCCAAACAACAATTGGCTTCAAAGTAAAAAAGGATGTTTAGTGCAAAACTTTCAGGTTTCAGAGCATTCAAACACTCAAGTTTTAAAGTATCATAGGCTTTTCAATTTGGGTTCTCTATTCTCTGTTTCAAAATTTTGCAGGTGAGTAACTCTTTTAAATAATTTAAGTTTTTAAACTTGTTGCATGCTAAAATTTGAATGCTTAAATGTATTGTGTAGATATTTATATATTCATTCCTCTAAGTGTTTGTGAGATGAAAATCTCTGCATACTTCAAGCCCGCAAATTCAACCTGTTATCATCATAAATCTGCTCTGTTTATTTTCAAGTGAGTAACATCACTTTTAAAAACTTAAAGTAAAAGTTAGTTGCTTGCTAGTACATGAAGGTGATATGTAATTGCACAAGTGAAACCTGATGTGAATATTATTTTGTGTATGCTGTATATATTTACTCTGCTCTGTTCTGTTAACTTTTCCAGGCTTAAATTTCCAATTAAATACATTATCACTTAATCTAGTTTTGCTAGGATTCAACTTACAAATCAAGGATGTTTGATTTAACCTGAATAAATGTTTAAAATTTTAAGTAAGCTACAAATGAAGCTTGTAGACTCTGGTAATATAATAAACATCTGGGCATGTTAAATAAATCAAAAACTCAACCCTTTTAAAATGTAAATCCAAAATTATAAATTGAATATTAGAATCAAAATATGATTTTTAAAACAAAAACTATAAATTTTAATAAAGGGGTTAGAGTGCAATTCTGGTTTGAACATATTATGGAAATTCGTGATTCTCTGGTGATCCTCGGGTTAGTAGAGTTTGGGATCTCGTCTGGTGATGGAGGGGTGAGTGTAGATGATCGGAAAAATAGGGGTTGGTGATAAAATTCAATAGGGAGGTTGCGGTTTTAGGTTTTGTTTTAGAACCCTAATTTTTGTCTGTGTTTGATGAATTAATCACCACGGCTCGTATGGACGATCGAGTGTTTCGGGGCTTCTGGTGGTGGTACCTTGGACGTGGATAAGGTCATAGCCGGAGTTTCAGTGCTTACGGTGGTCGGAATTTTGCAAGTGAGGCGATGACAGGTTTCGTGGAGGTGATGCTCGTGCGTTTCCAGGTTTGGGTTTTGTGTTCAATTTCGATTCAAGGCTTGTGCGAATGGTTGGGTGATCGTTGTAGGTTGCTAAGTGGTTAGGCGATGTGTTGGAGTGATCATCGGTGATCGGAGGGAGCTCCGGTGAGGGTGCACGTGTACGTGCATGGTGTTTGTCCTGGAATTTTTGTTGTTAGCCTGTTGTGTTTTGTCTGGGAAGTTTTTTTTTGGGTCTCGACTTATATAGTGTTGAACTCGAAGTGGACAGTATTTTTCTCGAGTAAGCAGGGTATTGGACTCAAAGTCATCTGGGGGTGTCTCGGGTTGTCTTGCTTGCATCAGGTTTTACAGCAAACCTGTTTCCAGTTTGGGTTTTTTTTAAAAATAAAAGTTAAAAGCTAGTTGTAAATGGAAAGTAAGTTTTAAAAAATTGAGTTTAAGATCAAGTTTAAATTTGGTTTAAGTAAATTTGAATTTCAGTTTTAAAATGAATAAGTTTTTTTAAAATTTAAATTTGTTAACTACTTTAAAGGGGTTTAAGAAGTTGAATTTTAAAAGTGAAGTTTAAAATTGTAAGTGAAGTTTGAAATCAAAGGCGTTTAATTAAGTTGAATAAATGAAGATTTATGACTTGTAATTATTAAATTAATTAAAATGAATAATTAACTAATTAAATAAATGATGTGGATTGTTTAATTTTGTAATTGAGAATTTAAAACTAGTTAATTAAGATTTAAGATAATCCATAAATAATTAAGGATCATTAATCAAGTAGGATTTTAAATTTTAACTAATTTAATAATTATGGATTTATTAATACGTTATTAAAGATGAAATTGATTTGTAAATAAAAAAAATGAATAAATCTTAGTTAAATCACTTTAGAAAAGTAACTAACGAATTTTTTTTTATAGTTAATAAAAGTCATTTACTAAGGATTATTCAATAGTTAATAAATGTGATTACTACAATGATTAATTAGATAAATTAATTTAGATAATCAATTGTAAATTGTTATTACTTGATAGAAGTAGTTAGAGATTAATTACTTACTGTAAGTAATTTTGATAATAGATTTAAGTTAATTAATTTAGTTTAATTAATTTAAGAAAATCATTTGATAATTGGATTTGTGTAATTACTGGAGCATAATTACTTAGGGAAGTAATTAATGATAATTACTGGATGTAATTAACTAAGGATGATTTAATGATGAAAGTAATTTGAGTATAATTACTTGGTATAATTAATCAAGGGATTAATTAGAGATAATAAATTATGGAGTACTTTATTTATTTGATGAAGTAATTAGGGGTGGTTAATTACTTTAAAGGGATTAATCAAGGGTGACTAACAGTTTGGTTTAATTGAAGACTAATTAGTTAATGTAATTAATTTAAATAGAAAATGTAATTAGAGATCATTAATTATTATAATTAATGATGTAAATTAGAATAGATTTATTCGTTAATAATTAATAAATGGATTGATTTATTAATACAATTAATTAAGAAGTAATGTAATTAATTTTAGTAATTGAAAGGTTAACTTCTATATTTGATTAAAGACGATTAATTTGTGGAAATAAGAATATAATTAAAGGATAATTAATCAAGGGTGATTAATTGAAATGAATACTTAGTGAATGATTTATTAATTGATTGATAATTAATTAATAATGGTATAAGCAAGTTTAATAATGGTGAAGTAATTAATTTAATTTATTTTAAAATTTATTAGAGATGAAGTAATTAATTTAATTCATTAATTATAGCTGATATGATTGCTTATATATTGATTGATGATATTGTTTACCCTGAATGGTTTGAGATCTCAATATGAGATTCATGATGCTATGTATGCTTTGATTTAAGTATGATGATAATATGAATTATCTGTTATGATGATAATATGCATTATCTGGTTGTAGTGATAATGTTGATTATCTGTTTATGATGATAACGTTGATTACCTATTATGATATTGTGAATTATCTATCTGTGCGTATATGGATAATTGAATTGAATTGTTTTAAACTTTAAAACAACTTGGCCTTAAAAGACACGTTTTGGATTTCGATGAGACCGGGATCGGGTTTTCCATATTTGGAAGTCCGAAAACCACATCAATCCAAATTAACGATAGGTCGTGAATCAGAAGTGAAGATGAAGATTCAGAATGCAAGGGTTATCGTCGTTAACTCTGAGGGTGATTCCAAAATGAGTGCAACGAGATAATGCCTTCGGTTTCGTTCAAACCCGAAACGAACTTGTATGGATTGAATGCTTTCAGAACATCGTCAGGTGGGCGATGAGCATTCTAAGAGATGTGTTCTCTAAAGGTAATCGTAGCCTCAAGCCTCATCAACCGGGAATGGCTAAAACAGGGGAGGTGCAGCAAGGTTAGGTGGGTCATGCCCAAGCAGGACAAGATTTTCCCCTGTCTAGATGTCCCTTTTTTATTCGGCAGTGTGGACAGTTGTGAGCTCCAACTATCGGGGTTGTCTTGTTCGGGACTGTTTAGTAAGGAATGGTTTCGGCTTTGTGTTGCAGGGGGTCGGGAGTGATCCTCGGTACGTTGATCTCGGCCACGTACTGTGACGGGCGGTACCCTAGTAGCCCTGCCATTGTATGGAATCCACAATCTAGTAAGTGCCAATGGTTTTGATTGTTTTACCCACTTTTGTGGCTAGTAGCTGGAATTTAATGAATGTAACAATTTCGGCTATTTTATATTTACTTGAAAACCTTAGACCTATTATAATATCACTGAATTTCCTATTAAATGTTTTGGTTAGCGTAAGGTAAAAACTTACCCATGTTTATTTGTGGGGAATCTTACGTGATACCTTTTATTTTCAAATGTTTTTCAAAGTTAAGCAACTTTAACCTGTTACTCATACCAGACCCATGTCTGACCTGGAGTTTATTTTTGTTTTTCATAAACTCTCGGGTACCCAAATTTTTACGGGTAACAAGGGATTCAGGTTAGCTTTGACGTATTCTGGAGGAGCAATGGAGCAGGAGGCTTCTGCGTTGTAGACTATATATGGAATTCCGCTGTGTTGGTATCTCTGTGTTGTATTGTATATTGACTTGTATAACTAGACAGGTGTTTATAACTGTCTAGTATGTGTTGTATGATCTTTTTAACTCTGATATATGTAAAATTATGTAATAGTTATGTGATCTATTATATTTTATTCCATTGCGCTGTGAGATTCTGATGTTGTTGTTCTTTCTTCTCTATCTTTTCTATTTTCTCATCCCTTTCTTTCTTAAAGATGAACCGGATTTCTGGGGTCAGAAATTTGGGTCGTCACAATTTGGAGTAATAGCCACTCTAGCACAGGGTTTACAATTTCACTGTGAAATCTTGTAGAAATCTTGAGACTGCTACTCTCTATTGTCATGTCATTTGTAGAATCAGCTCTAATCAGTGTTCGATCACTTTTCCTTGCTTTATCTTCTTTTTCCGAGTCAATGTCTAAATTATCTCAATCTTGAAATTCATCATTTTCTGCCGCAAGTTCACTGGATTGTCCTCTCTTGTTTATTTTCTGGGTATTTGAGCTATCAAAATTTTCTCCATTAGGATTTTTAGGCCTCTCTTCTTGTTTGGAACAGTGAAATCCACCTTTTTCCTTGTTGACAATGTTTGTAGCTACGTTCGGCTCAGTAGGTTTTGCCATATTTGTTGGTATTGGCGTAGAACTTGCACTAGATGCCTCATTAAATAAAGCAATGGGTATAGGAGGGACCATATTTATTTGATGGGCTATGACCTGTGGGTCGGCTAGGGTGCAATTGTGGATAGACAGGCTGGAACTGGAGGCCTGGTTGAGTGTGGGTTTGTTTTGTCTAAGTGAGAGGGTGTGGGAAATAGTCTTGAGCTGTATGGATTTGTTCTGTCTGGGTTGAGTATGGTTCTAGATACCGTAGACATTTTGAAAGGCTTTGTCATAGAACTATAAAACTATGAAAGCGCTACATATATTTTTTCTAATGTACCAAGGAATGTGCAATGCATAGGTGTATAAAACCGTTTGATATTAGAAGAATTCGAAACTAAAATCCTCAAGTTTTAATATTAGTTTTTACACAAGGCTTTCAATAAAAAAAAGTTGCTAATCACAAATATGTATTAATATAATGCTAAATGCTCGAGTGTATAAAACCTTGGAGGATGATATTTAAAGATTGCATTTTGAACTTGAGATTATAATAAACATAACTGTATTGGAAAAACCATAGAGAAAAAGAAATGTTCTGTTAGTATTTCAAAAAAAAAGGTAATAATAAACATTTAAAATGTAAACTGAGTTCAAATTACAACCTAAAATAAACAGTATGTATTTGCATTCTTATGTTCTAGAACTGAACTTGGCTGAAGTAGTAATTGTGATAACAGAGTTACAGATCTCCCTTCTACCTTAAGATATTCATTGTATTTTCTTTTGCATGATGCAGTTAAATTGATAACTGGGAGGAGCACAAGAAGTTATTTTCTATCTTCTGCTTATTTACTACAGTAAACAGAGTTCTTTCATCGGTTGTATACAAATGAGATGCAAAGAGAAATTAAAAGATGGATAATGAGCCAAGCCTAAAGTTCTCCGATGCAGTAGGTGTTATTTCCTTAGAATTTTGTGTTATTTTTTTTGTACCAAACTCCTTATGTACTATATTTTTTTGCCGGTTCACTTTTGGGGAGCCTTGGCGTAACGGTGAGTCCATTTCGAGTTCGGAACAGCTTATTCGTAATACGAGAAAAAGGCTGTGTATATCATCTATTTTTTCAGAGCACGCTATCGTGTGAAAGGGTTCTACCATTTTTATTTGTGTAGTTTTGGACGGATGTAGTATTCAATGAAGGTACTATTCAGTAAGATAAGGATAGACACCCTTTTGTATAATAGGACAAAGCCTGATAAACTAGCCCAATTCTCATGATGATGTTGAAAACATTATGTCGTATGAGTATTTTATATCATGGTTTTATTAAGGCATACCTTCAGTTAGTTACCATGTATGGCACATTAAATATTACACTCACAAAAAAAACTCCTACGTTTTTTATCTGTGTAATTATCATTTGCTGAAATCTAGATTCCACGTCTCGCTAATGAGCCGAATATCAAGAACGTTTTTATCAAGTTTTGAGTAAGTACAGGTAGCTGTTGTATAGATATTGGGGTGCGTAAGTACATATAAAATACACTGTTTGTTTAAAAACGTTAATATAAGGTACGTTTACGCAATAAAATAAAACGAATAATAATATATTATTATATTTTGTTTTTTCGACCGTGTGGGTCGATGTATATATATTTATCTCTTTTGTGATATTGTAAAAGGCTCTCCGTATAAAGTAGACGTTAAAAAATTTCGAAAATCTTGGGGTTAGAAATTTTTTTGTTTAACTAGGAAGGTTAATTTTTTAATTGTATCAGAAATCAAGGGTTTTGAGTAAGAAATGAAAGCTAATTGTTTTGAATGAAACTAAAAAGGTTCAGAGAAGTGAACGGAGAATTTTAACTAAATGGGTTTTGGGTAGGTTAATAGGTTTGAAAGCATATTTTCTACCTTAGCAATTTCGAGGACGAAATTTTTATAATGGGGTAGGAATGTAACGATCCAGAATTTTGGTCGTTTGACTTTGAACATTTAATTTACTTTAAATGTTGAATTTGAATTATTAATTGATTTTGAATATAGAGGAATTTTTGAAATTGTTTAAAATTTCAAATATAGCGATTTATTGGATTTGATAAATAGTAATTTAATATTGGGATTTGGGCAAATATGGGAATCTGGATAAAATTGGAATGAAAATAGGTTGTAAGTTGATTTTAAACGCTATTGGGATTAGAGTGATGGTATTGGACTTTTAATTGGAATTAAAAGTCGATAAGTTAAAGTTTGAAATTTATATATTATAATTTAATAGTGAAATCTAATATATATAATAATAGTGTAAATAATTGAGCTTTGATTTAAAATAAATCGGAATGACTTCTAATATGAATATAAATTCTATGTGATTTATAGACGAGTTAGTAAGTTTTTAAAATTAAAATTTTAATTGATTCCGACGATCTTGAAAATTGCTCGATTTAATCGACGCGTTAAAATAGCCTTCTGGGCATGATTCGACGAAACCAGTTCCATTGGATCCATAATAGTGTATTATTATCGAATTTCAAATATCATAGCGTTTGGGCTTACCGTTTGGTCGTACGGGATAAAATGCATTGAAATAAATATCGAAAATTTATTTGTTTTAATTCAAAAAGCTATCTTCCACCTATGATCAAATTGGGCCAAGAAACATATTCCACTGTGTTCGGAATAGGGTAAAACATTATAAACGCCAGGCGGTACGTCTCGTTTGGAGCTCGTTTGAAAAAGCACGTTAAAATTGGAAATAATAATAAAAAAATATATAAAATCGTGTGTATATATATAGGTATATATATGTTTGTATATATATGTCTATATATATATATATGCATACATACACACACACGTTCTACAGTAAAACCCTCGCTCTTTTCACAGCCGCCGCCTCTCTAAGTTTAGTGGCCAAAATACAAACCTCTTCTCCCTCATTTTTCTCGAAATCCACACGCCTATATGTGAAGCTCTCAACTAAGAAAACATCGAGCGGAAAGAACTCTAGAGCTTCAACGGTGGTGATCAAGATCGGCGCCACAAGGAGGTCGGAAGTGAGTCGCGTTTGTGCACATTTGGAGGAGGAAATTCGCGGCACTGGCTGAAGGAAGGGGGTGTGGTCGGCGGCCTTAGGTGCGATGGAGGTAGTGCTTCATGATAGCGGTGTTTGATCGTCGCCTCGTGGTCGGAGATCGGTGGGAGTCGCGGTCAACGTTTGGGTGGATGGGTTCGAGTTGATCGTTGAGCGAACGAGAGGGAGAAGAAAAGGAGAACGGCCTGGATCCTTACGTTTTGAATTGTACGGCCTTGATAATTCTGATGGTAAATAAATAAAAAAAGAATTTGTTTTTATAAATTATATCAAATACTTTGAAATAGCATACCTTTGATGTACGAGGTTGGAATCGGACGAAATAAGCGGCACCAGAATCACAGCGACGAGCACTACGCTGTAGTGCAGATCTGGAGTCGATCGGAGCTAGCAAATTTTTTAGGTTAAATCGAACGTGTTTGATTTAATTTAAAATCGGAACGTTTGGCAACGTAAAATCAAGGTGGGTTAATCTCACTCAATTTTGGACCGCTAATGATTAATTTTAATAGTTAAAATTAATAAATGATTGATTGGTTAAATTGGTGCATTTTAATTAATTGGATGCGATATTATATATAGTAGTATATATTAATTGGGGTGATTAATATTCTCGCATATATATAACCGATGAGACCCTATGCATCCCGCATAATAGCGGATGACGCTATATACCATGATATTCCATCTTGACGTGGGATTGGTATTTTTATGTTGTGCTAATATTTGTGGATGCAGGGAAACAGGCTGGAGGGATCCAACTGGATTCCTAGAAAATGTTAAATTTAATTGCATATATATATATATATATATATGTTTTGTTTAATAATCTATGACAGATTATTGTGTGATCTGAATTGATTGAATGTTATGGCAGTAAGCCTGGATTTTTGGTGTTTTTAAATACCAATAAAAATATGGTTCAAATTGGTAAAGAATTATAAACAGGGATTTTCGGAATATAAGTATATAAAAGGCTTTTTAGAGAATAAATCTTAAACCGTACTTGTTTATAAATGAAAGGTTTTAAAATCAAGATTTAAAGTATTTTTGAAGGATAAAAGCGAGTTGGGAAATAAGTATAAAATTAGTTATATTGGAGTTCAATAGGATTTCCAAATTTACGGAATGAAATTGAAAATCGAGAAAAATAGGTTTGTTTTAAAAAGAGAATTTTTTATCATTAATTTGATAATTTTTTAAAGGTGTTAAAATATTCAAGAGAATTAGTTGTTTAATTATTTTAAATTGTTTAAAGCATATTTTATTATTAATTAGTTACTTTATAATGATTAGTAAAGATTTATTATTATTTAAGTATTAGTCAGCATCATTAATTTTAAAAGATGATTCTTAAATATTAATATGGCTTAGTATAGTAACTTTTATTTAAGTATATTTGACTAAATTGAACTTGAATTTATTTTAGAATTTACAAGCTTTATTTTGAGATAATTTCTTAAAATAAAGTTTTCGGAATGTAATGGTATACTGGCGTGGCGTAAATCGAAGGTAGTGAGTGCCTGTAGTTAAGTTTTGGATTTCTCTAGGGTGAGTGTTTATAGATTCAGGTCGATATGTGGGACTCCATGTTATCGATAGGAATTTCTAAACTCTTAAATAAGATAAATCGCCACAGCATTGTTTTAAATAGGGTAAATGAAATAATTTTACCCAAATTATTTTTGTATATAAAAGAAATAATTTTTCAAATTTTTTTATAGTTATACATGGTTGCTTGGTTGTTAGAAGATGATAATTCTAAATTATTATCATTGTTAAGTGGAAACTGAACAAGAATTGAAATTATAACCAAAGATTAAGGAATAAATTCATTGAAAAAATGAAATTTATAAATGTGAATTAAAATGTGATTTATATGAGATAAAATTTCTAGAATAATGTCTGAATATGAAAGAATTTGGAATTTGGGATTTTGGGAAAAGTTTAAATTCCTTTGGGTTTGAAATCGGTTTTCAAAGGTTTTAGAGAAATAATAGTCATATTATTTCTGAAATATTTTTATTTGGATTTGAAATTTGGTGTTACTTGAAATTTAAATTTTTTGGAAGGGTTTTAGAAAAGGAAAAGCACTGAACTCTCTTCGATCGCTGGAAAATAACTTCGTTGATGACTGCAGCATCATCGATGTTCATTTTCAAGTTTCCAAGAGAGGAATTGCTACCAAAATGTTTTAAATTGGAGATGTTTTAAAAAAAATTCAAGAGATAATTTAATACCAAAAGATTTTGAATATAATGGATTTCAAAAATTATTTTGAAATGTGGAGTAATTGTTTAAAGACTCTGGAATTTTTTTGAAGATATTTATGGAATATAATTGAGTTTGAGAACTTATAAAATCTGAAATTATTAGAATAAAATCTAATTTGAAGAAAAGTTAAATTAAATAAGTGTGAAAATGAAATAAGTAAGAAAAAGTAAGCTAAATTGGATGGTTGATGAAATAAAATTTACTGAATTATAGATAAATTGTGAATGAGAAAATTGATTTAGTTGTAACTAAATCGGAACTGGAACTGAACATTTGAATAATGTTTAAATTTGAATTATGTCAAATAAATGAATAAAATAAACAAATTAAGTGAAATGGAAGTTAGACATGTTAGACTAAATAAATCAAAGATATAAAAAAAATTATAAGTAAAATAATTAAATGGGTAAGCAAATAAATTGAAATTGGATATTGGAAATTAAACGGAGTATTGGAATTCAATTTGAATTGGGTTAAGCAAAACATAGTTTTAGAATTTGATTCAAACGAACTAAGAGAAGTAAAAAAGTTGGGAAATAAAACTTTTATTCAGATTTGAAATTAAATTTGATTGGAAACGAATTTGTTAATGGAACTAATTTTAAGAAATGGTTAATTAAAAATGAATTTAAGATAAGGTAAATAGAATTCAATGTAAGATTGATCTGGGAATAAATTAAGGATTGAAGATGAAATTGTATCCAGAATGAAGTTATAAATTTGACTTAAATGTAAAAAGATGTAAAAGCTTAAGTAGTGAAGTAAAAATAAGTATTAAAGTGTATAAAATATTTATAGTAAACTTAAGAAAAATAAAGGGTGAAAATTATTAAGAAAATTTTTGTATTGGAAATATTCTAATAAAGATTTAATAAAGATGTATGAAATGATAATTGTGAATAAGAGAATGAAAATTAAAATAAATGTGAACAATAATCAATTGGAAATAAATACGTAGGATGTACGCATATTATTTTATTCGCGTAATGATTTGATCCAGATTCGAGTACATAATTTCGAGGTAGTTATAACGATCCAATTTGGGATTTTTCACTCGATTTTCGAAGGTGAACCCTGGATATGGATTTTGATTGATTCTGGAAATTCTCTATCGTAGTTTAGGACTATACAAGGAGTGTAACGACCCGCTATTTTGGACCATTCGCATCGGCACATATCGGACTTGAATAATTCAAAATACCGAATTGTTAATTTAAATTTGGCAAAATTGAGATATACAGTAAATAAATAATCACAGACACAGAGTAATAATATGCAGCGGAAGCAAAGATAGTAGTTCATGAAGCTACTATATAAATATAACAGAGTTAAATAAGTTACAATGGAAGTCTCCAATACAATAGTCAAATAAAAGAATCCGAATACAACATTGAAATCAACTGAATATCTGAAAGCTGGATAGATAGCCGGATCTCCAAGCGAATCTCCAATTCCAAGGTGAGTCTTGAAAGCTGAACCACTCAGTCTGACCCAAGCGTAAAGCAAAACACAAAACACTCGAGTCAGGATTAACATTCTTATATCAATAAATCTAACTCAAGTGAAATAACAACTGAAATACATGTAACTCAAAGGACGTTGGAATAACCGTCCTATAAGGATCCGTTAAACTATCTACTATGTATTAGTGTACGCTAAATAGATAATGTCTATCGGTAATATAAAATATCAAAATATTGTTAAGGCGTTACCATTATCCCCCTTAACACATTTTTATATAAGCATTATAGTCTATACAGCACTGTAAACTCCACCGTAAACTAGTGGGATATCAGGGAGTACTCCATAGGTATAACACAAAACAAATTCGTAGTGGTCGCGTATATAGGGACACAAGTATGACAAGGCACACGAGGCAATACCCAAGGTAGTGAAACTACCGTTTGCCTGATCCGGACTGGTGAAAATGCATCGCCGCAACGATCGCAACACCGCGAAACAACACGCCTGAAATTCCGAGGGTGCACCAATCAATAACAAGTAATGAGTAGTTTACGAAGAAGTGTGTTCGCTAGAGGTGGCTAACCCCATTTGGCCCGGCACGGCTCCTGTTTTAGTCATTTCAAATTTGACACAAGTGTCAAAGCTATCCATTATCGTTCTTTTTCTTCAGTCATCACGTACATCATTCCAACCACTTCATTCTGGATAACGCTTCGCGTATAGTTATTAAAGTGGTTTTCGGTTTAAACAGAGAGTATGTCCATAACTGATTCCGGTTTCTTTAATAAATTTCGTAATTATTACACCGATTGGTCGTTTAATATATTTCAAAACCAAATCAAATTCAATTTCAAATTAGAATTTGTAAACCAATATTCCGCTTGTCTTTCTATATCAATTTCCATAATTTACGTTTCAAGACTTCCAAATTATAAATTCAAAATCTTACAATTCAATTTCAACTTTTATTTAAAACAATTCAAATATTGATCCAAGTTCGTATATAAATTTCATTCCGAAATCATTTAAATTAATTTAATTTAACATTCAAATCAATTTCTATAAAATTACCAATTCATTAAATCAGCTACTTAAGTTCAATTTCATTATCAAAGCTTACAAATTTAATTAAATTGGATTCGACAATCACATTCATTAAATTACAAGTCCTACATTAATTTCAATAAATCACATTTTTCTTGTTAAGGAAATTTAATTTCACTTATAAATTTCAAGACTCTATTAATAAAGAAACTAAATTTCACATATTCAAGAAATTCAATTTCATTTATTAACTTACTTAAATAATTTTCCAAAACTTAATAAATAAAGAAACCCAATTTCATTTATTAACGAAATTCAAATTCACTTATTCAAAAGTTCAATTTCTCTTATCAAAGAATTCAAATTTTATTTAATCATCAAATAATTCAATTTTATTTAATTATTAAATCATTTTAAAACTTAATTTATAATTCAAAACTTAATTATTAATTAAATCCAAACTCAATTATTAAATAATTCCAACCTTGATTATTAGATGATTCCAAACTAATTATTAAATAATCTCAAGACTTAATTATTAAATAATTTCAAGACTTAATTATTAAATAATTTCATACTTAATGATTTCAAACTTAATTATAAGTTCAAACTTAATTATCAAATCATTTCAAGCTTAATTCAATGAATAATTCCAAATTTATTGTCAAATAATTTATTTTAAAACAACGTTCTTTCAATAAGTACTATATAAATATTTTGTTTCAGCTTATTAAATATTAATATTATTTCTTCCATTGAAATTTCAGATTCCAACTTCATTTCGAAGACTTATTCTTTATTCAAATAAAATCTTTATTTTATTTTAAATCAAAATTTGACCAATCGGTTATTTAGTTCTCTATCCTAAGTCAAAAAATCATTTGGGTATTTATCATTTCAACCCGATTCCATTTCAATCAAAGCATAGCAAAGGGAACTTGCAGTGTGATAACTGGGATGGTGTCAAAGTAAATAAACAAGCAATAACAACAATCAATAACGATCCACTAATTAATTCAATAATCCTGAAATAATCATATTAACTCACATTGTTATTTGTGCGAATTAATATAATTATTTCTAGAATCTACATTATCATTTCATGTAGATTAAAGATTATTACATTAATTATTCTATGCAATTCTACACTTGACATTAATTATTCAATTTCATACTTCATCAATTAATACAACATAAATTCAAATGGTTCAAGGGTGATTAACTATTTTTCTACGTGTCAATTAATTTAAACATTTAAAAGGGGTCATATTATACAAGTACGTCTAATTAAATTCAACATATATATCAATTTCAAGTCGCTAACTATCCTACGTCAAATTCAATTTCATATTTTTATCACTTCCTACATTAACAATTTTTAACGTCCAATATCAACATCAAACAATCAATCGTCTATCAACCAAACTTGATTATCATCGTATAAGTAATAGATAATGGTGTCACAGGTGAACTGATACAGGTAATAACATACATAACAGTGTAAATAACTAGCAGCAACAATATTTCAATTGTCGTTTCAATTGAAATAAAATTTAATAAATAAAAGAATATTAATCCTGAGTGATTGCTTACCTTTCGAGGCTCGAGAGATTTGGAAATGAAGTAAGTTACGGATTCCAAAGCAACGCTAGACGACACGAATTTGGACGGACAAAGCTGGTAACAGGAGTCGATGAAAGAACAAATCAAAATTGGATTGATGAAGATAATTGTTATAAGTGAGCTTATATAAATTATATAAAAAGACTTATACATATAAAATCAAATGTATATATACATTACATTTTGAAATGAGTACATACATATGCTAAAAAAAGAATTGCAAAATACTTACATACATCTTATCTCTTTACCGTTAATATTTATAATAAAATTTCATATAAACTACTATTTTATAGAAGTAATACAGTAACAAAACAAATGCATAGTCAAAATTAATAGTTAATAAACAATGCCGACAAAAATGGAACAAACAAAATAGATGCACACAATAACAAAAATGTACCCAGACTATATATATATCCCAAAATATATATGCACCTAGTTTTTTTTTTTTACACACGCTGCCTTCGCTAACTCTGTGCCACATGTTATTACCATGAGTAATTGATTTTATAATCCATAACTTCCTGGTACAGATAAGCATTTAAGATTACAAGCACGTGCCACAAATTGTATTAGAAGGAGACTGATGTGCCATTTGAACTGTGAAGCTTACTTATGAATAACTAATGTTATATGACTGTATTCAACATAGCTAAGGTAGGTGAATCATAGTTAATTGTCATATATGAGGACCAATAATTTGATATATTGATTCGACTTACAGCCACATATAAATAGTCCTACAATATTACAGCTAATAACACAATCAAATATAGAAAATATAATTTTGATTATAATGTCCAAAGAAGGAAGGAAACAAGGAGTGACAGTGAAGATCATCGAGACTTTATACAACTGTAACCATTAAACATAACGCATGAACATATAGGACTTGATACAAACAACAAAATACATATTCATTTATAAAACTTTAAACAAACTAACATATATGTCTATATATACCCAGAATAAAACTTGCATATTTATTTATTATGAAAAGAATATATAGATGACGTACAATGTACAATATCATACGCTAACTGAAATATATGCATACCTTATATTTCATAAAAGAGGAGAGATTTGGGTCGGCTAGAGGTGCTGTTGCAGCGAAGTGGGGTGTTTAGGTGGTGGTGGTCGGTAGTTTGTGCCGAGCTGCTATGGGTACAAAGTTCGGTGCTAAATAGGAGGGTCGGATGACAGGTGGCCATGCGGCACGACTTGGAGGCTCGACACGAAGCCGAAAGGTCGGATGGTGGACGATGGGTGCCAGTAGAGTGGTGGCCGTTTGACTTGTCAGTGGGTGACGGGGTGGTTCATATTACTATGGTGTGGCCGTGGGATTCGCGTGGTGGTTTGGAATGCACAGCAGAGGAAAGAAAAGAAAAAATGAGAGAAGAGAGAAGGGCGTTGGAAAAATGTGAAGGAAGATGGAAGAGAATGGAATATGTTTTATGAACAGACATAAGTTATATACAATATTTATATTTCACCTTTGAAATTGTGGGCGGGGAGGGCAATAGTCTGAATGCAATTATAACATAAGGAACTGATGTAAACTTTGCCATAATTTTACAAAAGCCACGACAGAAGATGGGCAGGAAAGTGAAAAAACGAGCCACAATTAAATTGAGTACAGTGGGAATAACAAAGCCAACATTTAATTTTTTTGGCATTGCAAACAATTAATGTCTACTGGTTTTTTTTACCGGTGGAAAGTAAGTGGTCACAAAGGACAAAAAGGAGGGAACTGATACCGATACGGCTACCGTTATGAAGATTCCGTCGCGCACCGGACTCCGGAATACACAAATGAATATACTATAGGGATCAGCACGACGAGACGATCAAAATGGTATACAAATATCAGTGATTCGATTGAATTATAAAAATTCGAAATTTTCTACTGGCGGAAAATGCAAGAAAAACGCAGTAAAATAAGATCGACAGAGCTAAAGATGTCCGAATTCGGAAAAACGACAAACTGGCATCTTGCTCAGAAGATGATTTAGAATTTTTCTATGTAAAAATATTTAGGTTTCGAAAAAATTTTATTTTCATCGCTATTTTAACTTATTAAATTGAAGTAAACTTACGCACGAAATAAACTTTGGACGAAAATTTACCAGTTGCTATGTTTAACTAGACGCATTTCAAATATTAAATTTATATTTCAAAATTTTATCGTTTATATTATTTTTTTATTATTTTTCACACAAAAATGGTTAATTAAATTAAATAAAATCGTTAAAATATTCGCGTTGTTAAAAGGAGAATGACGGTTTCTGAAAACAGATCCGACTCCACACTAGGAAGTCGGGTGCACAATACTAGTTTGTAAACGAAGTAAACGCGCTGAAATTAAATCGAAAATTCAGTATAAATATAAGGTCCAAAAAGCTATCTTCTCCATACGATCGAGGACTCGAAATCTTGTCCATCGCGTTCGGAGTAAGGGTATAACCTTATGAATGCCTAGCGGCATGCCTCGATAGGAGATCAAGGTTTAGGGCTTTGTTTTCAAGATGATTTAAATTGAAATTGAAATTTAAATATAATATATATGTTTTCCCTTCAAATTTACTTCAGACTAAATCCAACACTTGTCCATCCTGAGCTACATGTCTCCTTGCCTTTATATTCACGTGCCAGGTGTCCACTTCAAAATTAAAAATAAAATAAAAAGTCGCGTATTAAGGTAAGGTCACCCCTATCTAGTTGTCCCTTTATTTCGGCTGTGTGGGCGGTTGCTGATCCCAACCATGGGGTGAACTTATTCGAACTATCCAGTAAGGGGTAGCTCCGGTCTTGTGATGCAAGGGATCAGGGTGGATCCTCGGTATGGTGATCTAGACCATGCACTGTGATGGGCGGTACCCCAGTAGCCTTCCATTGATGGAAATCCATTCTCCCTATGTGCCTTTGCGGTATTGTTTGTAGAACCCACTTTGTGGCTAATAGCTGGAATTTAATAATGTAACAATTTCGGCTATTTGAATAAGTATTTGTATATAGACCCTACTATAATATCAAAGGATTTTATGAGAAATGTTTTGGTTGTCTTAAGGTAAAAACCCGGCATGTTTATTTGTGGCGTGGTCTTACGAGATACTTTTGATTTCAAAAGATTTTGGAACTTTAATAATCCAATTGAGTGTGTTTTCTCACGCTGGTTTTCCAGACTGATTCGGGTGTTATTTAACTATAATGCTTGGGTCAAACCGAGTATTATAGAGAATAGATTATGGATGGACTGCTATGGAGCTCAGGAGACGAGCTGGATGGCGAGACGTATCGCACGTATTTGATGTATTATCCGCTGTGTATGGCTTGCTGCAAATTCAGTTTCTATGTGGACAATATATCATAAATGTCCAGTGCTGTATTTTGTTAATGTTGTACTCTGATGATGTATGTATAAAACAAATATAGTTTCTTTTGTGTAAAGATCAGTTATTATCTATTTTATTTTATTCAGTTGCATTGGTAAGATTCTGATATTGTTTCTATTTCTTCTTCTACCTCCTTCTTCTTTAACCCTAATGGTTCGATTTTCCGGCATTCGATTGTTTGACAGTTGATACAGTGGATGTATTGAAGTCGATTTTTTAGGCGTCGAAAATTGGGTCGTTACATATTTAACAATCAATTAATTTTATAAAAGATTGAGAAATTATTTTTTTCCTATATAGAATATATTATATTTGAGTTTAGTTAATCATCTGGTTAATTCTAGAATATATATCTGTTATTTACTATCCATTTTATAAGTATAAATTTTGTTGTATAAAATTATATGTTGTGAATGTTTCCTTATTGAAAATTGATTCGTCTTTTTATATTTATTTGAATAATCTAATTCTTTATTAGTTTCTGATTCTGATTATTTATTATTTTGTATTGATTCCGATGATATGAGCGATTCACCATTGATATTGATTTACTTAATGATTTTATATGATATGGTGATGACATCTTTCAATGTGATTTTATTTTTGTACGATAAGGAATTGGAATAAACGGTTTAATGATACCATCTGGTATGGGACTCCATTATGTTATTCATTTGATTATTCCTTATAAGTAAATGCCATGCAAACATGGATATTCTTGTGTATATTGTGATACCTTTTACAGTAGGAGTAAATTATAGCCATGTGTTGGCTTATGGGTAAAGCTGCATGTCAGCAAGGGATTAGAGCTTTAGTAAATCACCGTCATGTGTTCACTTATAAAAGTCTTGTTTCAGCTTACTTCTAGAGCTATAAGGATATAGTATATGAGTACTTTATGTTGTCCACTTTTTTCCCGCTCCCATTATGGTTTAGGAGTGAATCAGATTGGCCAGTATCTTCTTGGCGGCCTGATCAAGGTGGTTGCACCCTGGATTTTTGACATCTATTTCTTCGAGCCATGTGTTGGCGGTGTGTAAAGCCGTGTGTCGGTGATATGTATCTCTCTTTTTTTGTAACACAGGCCAGAAATCAGTTTCCATACGGGCACATGTCAGTAGTCGTGATCGAAAAGGCTATGTGTATTCGAGCCTATGGTGGATCGTTATCGCAATACTAGAGAGAGGTAACGGTAACCAATGATTATGGAGCCATGCTGGATAGGAACGTGTGTTGTGTTCCCTAGTTAAGTGTGTAGTCTCTTAGAGCAAGTGTGTGTGTCAGTCTCTCATCTGATTTCGGTATGTGTACATGTGGTGGATTTACATATATTATTCATTATCCAATGAATTGGCTATACTAGAGACTGTATGTCTAAATTGTAGTCAGTTCCTGTATGCCCATACACTTCTAGTTTGATATTTTAGAGATAGCCTTTGTTTATTGTTTGTGATAGTTTATCATTTTGGGTTATAGTATTGGATATCATTTGGATGATTTGATAGGCTATCTCACATTATCTTTTGGTTATATGATTTTATGATATATTAGGCATTGCTGCGTGCTAGCTTGATTCACTTGATGATTTCATTTTGTAGGATGACTATATATTTTATGGATGATTCACCCATTGGATATAATATTTTTGATTTTTTTTTGAATTGTTTATATGGGCGATGAAACCTTTACACATGGTTTGGTGATATTTATATTATAAGATAGTTCGGTGATCTTTTAAGATGCTGTAATTGTAAACAATGCGTACGTCCCCCTCTTTATATATATATATATATATATATATATATATATATATATATATATATATATATATAATGGTGTGATCATTAACATGAGTTGATATACTATGTTATCACTATCATTGTCCTAGTATATACTGTTTCACATATATTTATTAACCTTATGACTTGTGTTATTTATATAACACTCGAGTCAGTCCGAAACATTTCAGGTTCAGGGACACGGTGACCGATTTATGGATGTGGGCATAAATGGAGGTTAGGATATCATTATATATGTATTATCATCGTGTACACTTGAGATGTACTTATATTTATGTAAATAATATTTGATATTAGTATATTTGATGTATACATTGGATTTATGCATACATTTTATTATATATTATCGCCGCGTTTGACTCTGTTTTCTCTGTAATTCACTGTATATTATGTGTTGTTCTACCCTGGAGGGACCCATGTTTATAGCTTTATGCCGATACCGTGTACGTATAAGTGAACTATTTATTTGATGTTTTAATACGTACCAGTATTAGTCCAAAGAAATATACACATGTGTACCCCATATAGCCTTATTCTCCGTACTATCTGACAGTATTGCTTGGCAATACCCTTTGATAGTATGGGTATAGAGGTGAGGCATCGCACTTGGTATCAGAGTGGGTTCAGAACAATACATCGTATATAAGAGATATGAGTCGAGACCTTAGATGAGACTTAGAGTCCCTAATCCTAGGGGTGTAGGGTAATTTTCTATATAAGAGATAATGTGTATGCATATATATATATATATATATATATGATGACTATTGGGGCAATCATCAAAGGATGTATTTATGTGTTTACAAATATATTTACTTAAATATATAATTAATTTCTTTTCCTTGAAGTATGATTTTTGAAATAGTTGAAGTTGCAAAGAGAAAGGAGTTAGTCCAACCAGTAGCACTTATATTTATGGCATGTATTAAATTTAGCTTAGGAGATATTAAATTATGAATATAATAATGTGAAATAAATTTTGTGTTCAAAATATTTAGCAAAGGATTATTTTGGTAAGAAACATCACTCTTACTTATGGAAATATTGAATCTTATTTAGTTAAAGTATATATGTTATATATAAAGGAGAGTTTCAGAATGAAATAGTAATTGAAAATAATTTTGTTTCAAGATGTTTCTTAATTTAAAAAATATAATGAAAATTTCGTATATTAAATCATGAATTGAAATTTTAGTAAAATAATTTGTTGATAAAATTTTGGACATTTTTTGTAAAATATTTTGGAGTTTACTTAAAATTTTGAATTGTGTATAAGATGAATTTCCGTCGATAATAAGTTTATTAAAGAGAATATTTTATAATTGTAGAATCATTAGCTATGTTATAGATTTCACCTAAGAAATTGCGTGGATACAATTTTGGGGAGGGGTTTGCAATAACCCGGTTTTAGGGGTAATTGTTAAAAAATATTTAATTAATTAAAAAAATGGATTTTTGGAATTGTAAATAATTAGTGACGATTTAAAGAATGATAAGGAATATTTTAATACAATATCAGTTAAGCAATTAATTAATTAATTATTTTGAAAATTGAAAATACGAATGAATTATTTTGGAAATAATGATAAATCAGAATTTTGTAATCAAATTTATTTTGATAAGTGAATAAATTTATTAATGTTGTTTAGAAATATAGGGTAAATGATTTAATTAAAATGACTCATTAAATAAATAAAATTGTATAAAATAAATGATAATGTTATAAATTATTAGAAAGTAATTTTGTATAAAAGCGGTTTTGTATTTGGGCCTGTATAGAATTATTTTATAAGCTAAAGTAAAAGAAAGGAAATAAAATAAAGAAATAAAGTAAAGCGGAACATCACAAGCCCAATAACTCAAACCTTAAACTTAACCATCCCGACTTCTGCATTTTCATTTTCCAACAGTTTCAATTTCCAGACACTTCCATATCTCAACACTTCTTCCCTATTTATAAATATAACCTCAGAATTAGTGTATATTTACTTTATAAATGTAACGTCCCGCCTTTCTGCATGCTTTAAACCGACGATAAACCACACACGTCAGACATAAACCATGCAAAAGGGCGGATTGTTATGGGGTAAATAAGAAAAAGCAGAGAAAGAAAATAAAAAAAAATAGAATCTTGCAGCGGAATGACAAAATATAATAATCAAATATACAGTTCATGAAGCTGTTTTGCAAAATATTCGATTGTATTTATACAATACATACCACAGTTGCACATACCAGTGGATAATAATTAATGCAACGGAATACAACATGTAGTGGAATATAAAAATAAATAATAATAAATCTTCGTCTTCGTCCTCCAGAATAAAATCTTTAAATCCTGAAATGCTCGGACTGACCCGAGCGAATTGAAAAGACAAAACACTCGAATCGGAACTAAAAAATCTTATGTAAGTTAAATCAACTGAAATAAATATGAGTGTAACGACCTCGGAGATGTTTAGGGGTTTGACATCTCCTATCCAGTGTCTAACGTGAGTGCAGTAATTTAAGAGATGCTCGGGATTCACATCTCCTAAGGATCCGTTAAACTATTTACTATGTAGTAATATTTCGCTATTATAATAATGTCTATTATCAAATAAACTTTCTTTTAAATAGCGTTAAGGGGTTACCCATATAGCACTTACCACATAATAGTCCCAGTGGTCCATCCAGTGTCAGCGCATCTCTAGATCGAGAGACTACCCTAAATGCTCCACAGGCTACGGGAGAAAACCAAACTCGTATAAGGCGCGCTAGGGTAGGTGACACGGCACAACTAGACAATGCCATGGTAGATATACCAATTACGCATCCGTGCTGGTGGTAACGCGTAGCGCACAGCTACCACCCACCTCGAGCCACACCCCCAAAAAAGAAAATCAAAAGTGGCCACTGAATCAATCCAAAAGTTAAAGTATAATATTGAAGGGATGTGTCCGATCAAAGGTGCTACCTCATTGTCCTGAGAAATGCTCCTGTGTTAGCCACCTTATGCCAACTCACGGGAGTCGGGTCCACGTATTTACCTTAATGGAAACGCCACCACCATCCTACTTAATTCTGGAATCTCCACCGCATACACGTTTTTCAAAGTGGTTTTCGGAGTTGGCAGAGAGTATGACAACTTCCGATCCCGGTCTCTTTAACAACCAAACGTTATTATAACACTGCGGTCTTTTCAAAACAGTTTATACTTTAAAACCAGAATATAATATCCATTTCAAAACCACATAAATATGATATCCTTTCCATTTCTAAAATCAAATCATTTTGATATCATTTTTATAAAAACTCAAATCAATATAATATCATTTTATTTCAAGGATATCCTTTTCAAAAGTCATAACATTTTCAACGTTTAACACTTGAAATCAAAATACTAGAAATATAACTCTTTCAATTTATTCTACCTCGCGACTCATAACTTCCACCACTTATGTGGTTAAATATTTAAAATACTTTATATACCCAAATGCCTCTTTAATTTTCACAAATCAATTTCAAAACTCGAATTTCTAGATATTGAATTTAATCCAAATCCCAAAATAATATACTTCAATTAAATTCAGTATATTTCAAAGCTTAAATATTCAATATTTCAAAACTAAATTTTTATAACTTATATATATATATACCCATTTCACTTTTACTATTATTTAGTTTTGAAATATTTGCTTACTAAATCCAATATCCATTAAATAAAACCTCAAATTCAACAACTGAATATTCCTCAATCTATTCGCTTAAATCACCTTAAACCTGAATTAAGTTATAAAACCATATTCTTTAAAATCTCAATTTCAATAAGTTCTAAATGGATCCTTATTAAAATAACTCTTAATTAAATAAAATCTCAAATTAATTTCAAACTATCATCTCAGCCTTGATTTATAAAGTCAGTATAAACTCTATATTAAAGTATAATTTAAGTAAATACTTATCCATATTATATTATTATAAAAGCAAACTTTATTTTATACTTTAAACCAATTTTATAAATAGCTTAAAACCAAGAATTTAACTATATATAAAATAACCTTTATCAAATATCCAAATCAATATCTCATAAAATCGTATATATATTCTTTACAAAACCATAGAAATCATTTCAAAATATTATTATATATAGACCGTGGTGTCAGTGTATAATTTTCTATCCTATGGTCAAGTGATACAGATATTTATCATTTCAATCCGTAATTTAAAATAAAAATTTGCGGTTATATATCATTCCAAACCGCAATCCCGAAGGAAATATGTGATATCCCGGAATTTTAGACAATATCAATTTAATAATCTTTATATAAAATTAAATTGATATTGACAATATTGATTAATAAAATATATTTTGGTTTAATAATCAGAATTAATAAATTTGTGATTGTCTTTTAAATGCTAAAATAAATGTTTAAATTATAATGTATATATATATTTATATATATTATAGTTTATCTTTGTTTTGAAATGCAATTAATAAATGAAGTTTTTTTTTAAATTTTAATAAAATATTGAGTAATTAAGAAATTATGTTTTAATTAGTATTAAGTTTTTAAAAATCTATTTAATTAGTAACTATAGGGTTTGATAATAAAGGAAATTGTTTAAAATTTGTCTTAGTTTAATTTTTAAATTTAAGTAAAAATTGATTTTATTTCTTTTTAAAATATTATTTGATTAAATATGATTTGAGTATATTTTATATAAGTTTAAAATATAAGATAACATATGATTTAAATTCATTTAAATATAAAAGTGATTTATAATTTCTTTATAAATCATATAAAATTGTAAATTGTTATTTTAAATCATATTAATAAATATTCTATTTTTCAAAAATATAAAGAGGAATTAAAATAGGAAAATAGAATCTTCATTTTTAAATTGATTTTGGTTTTATTTCAAAGAATTAATTTGATTTGGCAATTTTATTTTGAAATTCAAATTTATTGATTCTTTAGAATATTTTGTAAGTTTTAAATTATAAATTGTTTTATTTACATGTACTTTAACAAGAAAATTCATGCATATTCATTTTAACATAACATAAATTAAAGAAAACCCTTTTATAAACATTTAAATATATTTACTAAATTTCATAAACAAGACAAGTGTTAAGTCTTAAACAAATCAAACTACATGTGTTAAATTGTAAATCAAGCACAATGACAAGTGTCATTTGTTTCTATTCTTTACTTTATTTTTATTTAAACATTTTCAGCCTCTTAAAAACATTTTCAATTTCCTTTATTATTTTAGAATCAAATGCTAGTTAAAACAAAAGAAAATACATCACTTAAAAATCTGAAAACTCAAAGCTCTTCAAAAAAAAAAACAAGACCTGAAACTTCACTCCTCAAAACTTTAATTGCAAACCAATAGCCTGTAACCAGATTCTAAAATTCAAACCTGCAAAATTCATCTCAAAAAGCAAACTACATTCATACAAAAACTGGAACTTCTGCAAATAAAAAATGAATTTCTGCATTTTATTATGGCCAGCATGCATGAAATTTTGGAAAGAGAGAAAATGTATTTTAGTTTCAAACTGCATGCAACTACATCCTTTCAAACTAAAGCAAGCATTCCAGTTTGTAAAGCAAGGGCATTCATGTTTTCAAAAGCTAAAAAAAAAAACTGTTTTTTAAATCAGTGGTGCTCTGTTCTTCTGAGTATAAGGTGAGTAACTTCTAAACTTCTTTAAAAATCTGGTTGCATGTTATTATATCTGGAATGATTTGATATGCATGATAATTATTGAAGCTATTGCTGTATGTATATGAGTTCTGGAAATTACTCTGTACTTCAATAGGTGTATACTCTGTTAGTATCAGAACCTTTGTGTTCTTAACTTATGTTTTAAAGTCAAATTTTAGTAGTTTCATAACTTAACCATTTCTGAGAGATGGATTAGAAACAAATGTGTTTGTTTAAAAATAAACTGAAGCATGAGAATTTAAATTAATGGTAGATAGAAACAAGAACTTCTCTGTAAATCAATATGTCCTGAAACATGGTTGTGTTTAAAATGTAAATTCCTTAGTTTATTGAATTTAGATTGTGACATTAATATTTTAACTTAGGATTTAGGAATATTGTTTGTTTAAAGTTATGAACTAAGTTATAAAAATTTGATTTATTTAAATAAGTACTGTAACCTTCTCTGTAAATCAAGTTTAGGGGTAAAAACCATGTTACGGTTAAAAAAATTCAAACACGGATGATTTTAGTGTTCTGAAGATTTGATATTGCTTCTGTATATAGTAATACGATCAGGCTCATCATCAAAATATTCAAATCTGTAAATTGATTCTTGAATTAGCAAGAGGGGTGAGGAATTATCTGTAGCCCAAAGTTTTTAATAAAGTAAGAATTCGATCATATAGCCACTGGGATTGACCGAGTGTTTTGCAACTCTGGAGATTGGTTGCTGGGCCATAGAGGAGGAAGTGACCGGAATTTTAGCTTCATCGATGGTCGGAGGAGGGAGATATCACTGTTGACAGGTTTTGGTTTGGGTTAACACAGTGGTTTCCTGGTTTAACAGTGGTGAAGTATACTCGAGTATGTCTCGGGTAGTTCAAGTTTTTAATCGAAGAAATCTAGGTTTTGACTCGAAGTGAGTTGGGTTTTTACTCGGGTTGTGTTTTTTAGTTGCTGAGTGTGTTTCTGTAACCTGAACTGTTTCAGGTTTTAAAATTTTTAAACTAAATTTAAAAAGAGAGAGCAAAGCCTGATTTAAAATGGGGATTGAAGCAAGATTTAAGTTATGGGGTCAAAATGAATTTGAATTTTAGTTTTGAAAATAAATAAATTTATAAAGGATAAAATGGTTTGACTCAGGTAGCTTTAAGTGGCAGGGTGATTTTTGTAACCTAAACTGTTTCAGGTTTCAAATTTAAAACTGGATTCAATCTAAAAAAAAAGAGAAGGGCAAAGCAAGTTTAAATCTAAACTGAAGCAAGATTGAAACATGAATTCAAATAGGTTGTGAATTTCAGTTTTTGAGTAAACAAGTTTTGCAGGGAATGAAATTTTCAAAATTTAAAACCTGCATAGTTTTATATAATGTGATTTTTAAATCTGAAAATAAGTTTTTAAAACAAGATTTAAATTCTAAGTTAAATCTGAATTTAAAATCCTAGATTTAAATTTGAATTTGAATCTGAAAGTTTCAAAAAGAAAATTGGTTGGTAAATTCAAATGATATATTTTAATTTGAAATGAAGATTTAAAACAAATTTTTTAATTTTAATCTTTGAATTTAAACCTGAAGCATGAATTTGAATTTTGGTTGTAATGTAAATAAGATTTGAATTTGAATGTTTAAATGTCATTTGAAATATTTAAGATATTTTAAATTTAATTGAATATAGGCTAAAATTAAATGATTTTTTCTAAAATTTGCTTTAAGAGGTAAATGATTATTTAAAATGAGAACTAAAGAGATTTTAAATATTTAAAATCTTGCTAAGTTTGATTTCATTTTAATTTTAATTTAAATTGGAATTTAGAAAATTTAAAAGCAAGTTGTTTTAAAATTTCTTGATAATGATAATTAAATCATTAATGAAATTTATGATTATCATTAAGTTATTTTGAACTTAAGAATTTATTAATTAAACAAGGAAATTAAGTTCACAATGAATTAATTTAATAAATAAATAATTAAGATATTAATTAAATAATTGAGGGTTATTTAATTAATTAAAAGTTTAAGTAAGTTAACTAAATTTGATTAAAGTGTGATTTAGGATTTAATTTAAATAAGACTTGATTAATTTAATTAATGAATTGAAATTATTAATCAGGTAATTAATAATTAATTTAGTTTTAATTATCACTTGATTAATTTTTAGACTAATTAATGAGTTTCTTTAAATAAATTAAGAATTAATATTGATTAGTTCAGTTAATTAATTTAGAAAGTAATTAAAGATTTGTTATTGGTTAATGAAGATCATTAACTTAATATTATTTTTATAATTAATTAATGTAATTAATTTTAATAATTAATTGGATTAATTAATTTAAGATAATCCTTTGAATTGTTTAAGTAAATTACTTAGTGAAAGTAATTAAGGAAATTAATTACTGACTTGTAATTAATTAAGTTTTTGATTAATTAAGTTAATTAATTAAGTTTAATTAATTTAATTTAATCACTAGATGATTTGAGAAGTAATTACAAATGTAATTTAAAATGGAAAATTACTTCATGAAGTAATTAAGAAAATAAATTACTAGATGTAATTTAATTGAAGAAGTTTTGGAAATTAATTACTTTGTGTAATTTATATGTAATTTATATGTTGTATAATTACTTAGGTAAGTAATTAATAATTAATTACTTAGTGTAATTAATTTAGGCTTAGATAATTGGGTTATTTGGAAATGGTTAAGAGATGTAATTAATTTAAGTTAATTACTTAATGTGATTAATCAAGAATGATTAATCAATGGAGATAATTGATAATTAATTTAATGGAGTTATTTTAATTTAAATAATTAATGATGTGATTAAGAATTGGTTAATTATGAACAATTAATCAATGAAGGTATTAATTAATGTAATTAATTAAGGATTAATGTAATTAATTATGATTAATTAATTGATGAAGTAATTACAGGTTAATTACTGGTTGGGTTTGGATAATTAATTTGTGAAATTAGTTAGAGGTTAATTACTTCGGTGTAATTAAAGAATAATTAATCAAGATGATTAATTAGGGTAATTTGTTAAGAATAATTAATTGATGTGTAAGCAAGATTTATATGAAAAAAAAAATTAATTCATTTTAAATTAATTAGGGAAGATGTAATTAATTTAATTCATTTTAAATTAATTATAGGATGATGATTTAATTAGTCTTTGCTTATGAATGATGATTGATATTTATTACCCTGAATGGTTGAGATCTCAGTTATGAGATAAATGTTGTTGTGCGATTTGGATGTTATGGTTGCATTGAGTGGATAATATGATTTATCTGTTTGAGTTGATAATATAGATTATCTGATGTTATGATAATATTGATTATCTATTATGATGTTGGGAATTATCTATCTGTGTGTAATATAGATAATATTGAATTGAATTGTTTTAAACCTTTAAAACAACTTGGACCTAAAAGACACGCTTTGGATTTCGATGAGACCGGGATCGGGTTTCCATATTTGGATATCCGAAAACCACATCGATTCCAAATAATGTTAGGTCATGAATATAAATGGAGCTTTGTGAAGACTCGAGGTGTAAGGGCTATACGTCAGTATAACTCTGTGGGTGATTCCGTAATGAGTTAACGGAATAGTGCTTATAGATTCGAGATGGTGGATCAGAGTGCAAGGGTTATCGTCGTTGACTCTGAGGGTGATTCCAATAATGAGTGCAACGAGATAATGCCTTTGGTTTCGTTCGAACCCGGAACGAACTTGTATGGATTGAATGCTTTCAGAACATCGTCAGGTGGACGATGAGCATTCTAAGTGTTATATCCTATAAAGGTAATCGTAGCCTCAAGCCTCATCAACCGGGAATGGCTAAAACATAGGAGGTGAAGCAAGGCTTTGTGGGTAGCTCCCATTGGAGAGCGAGATTGATCCCTGTCTAGAAGTCCCTTTATATTCGGTTGTGTGGGCAGTTGGTTGCAAACAACTGCGGGGTTGTCTTGTTCGGAACTGTTCAGTAAGGAACGGGTCCGGCCTTGTGTTGCAGGGGAGTGGGAGTACTCCTCGGTACGATGATCTAGGCCACGTACTGTGACGGGCGGTACCCCAGTAGCCCTGCCATTGTATGGAATCCAAAATCTAATAATTGCTAACGGTTTGGATTGTATTACCCACTTTTGTGGCTAGTAGCTGGAATTTAATAATGTAACAATTTCGGCTATTTCTTATTTACTTGAAAACCCTAGACACTATTATAATATCATCGGATTTCCTATCAAATGTTTTGGTTAGCGTAAGGTAAAAACTTTTCCATGTTTATGTGTGGGAAGTCTTACGTGATACCTTTCTTTTCAAAAGGTTTTTAAAGTTAAACAACCTTAACCTGTTACTCACACCAGACCCATGTCTGACCCGGAGTTTATTTTTTTTTCATAAACTCTTGGGTACTCAAATTTTTATGAGTAGCCAAGGGAATTCAGGTTAGGATTCAGTTTAGCTTTGACAAATATGGAGGAGCAATGGAGCAGGAGGCTTCTGCGTTGTAGATATTAGTTCCGCTGTGTGTTCTCTGTGCTGTGTTGTATTGAGTTGTAAATACTAGACATGTGTTTATAACTGTCTAGTATATGTGATGTGTATACTGTGTATCTGTGATTGGTATTGTATATTATGTAAATACTTATGTTATTAATATAATTTATTCGTTCCGCTGTTGAGATTCTAGTGTTGTTTCTTCTTTCTCTTCTTTGTTTTCTTCTTCTATCCCTTTCTTTCTTAATTCATGATGCGTCTTTCTGGGTAGTGGAAGACGGGTCGTGACAGTTGGTATAAGAGCGTTAGGTTGAGTGAATACCTAGGATCTGGAGTGGTGTCTTTCTTGAGAGAGCGTATTTGTAATTTTTTATATAACTATATATATATATATATTTCTACCTATCTATTGGGTTACCTATTCAGGTTTTCCAATAGAAGTTATAAGGTAGATTGAGGTAGTGGTGTGAGTAACACAACTACCGATTGGTTGGAGTTTGAATGTTTGGTTGGAAGTATATCTGTCGAGACCGTAGACCTAATACTGTCTCGAGTGAAGTGGTGTAAGTACTTCATTGATCTCTGAAGATAACCTGTTAAGGTTCCGAGTTTATCTTTGAAGTTGGATAAGTAGAGTTTGGATTTATTGGCTGAGCAGAAGCGAGTGATGATATCTTGATATCTCAAGGAATAGTAGCTGTGTGATGAGATGCAGTGACTATAGATGTTTTCGAAGATGGTTTCTTTGGAACAAGTTTAAGGAAGTGAGTCTGCTTCGGTGTTGTGGCTGAGTTCAGCAGGAAGCTTCTGTTTGGTTTGAAGTTCGAGTTTTTTGAAGAGTTTTGGATTGAGAATTCTTTGGCATTGGTGTCAGCAGTGCAGATAGGAGTGTTCTGTGTGTCGGCAGAGTTTTCTGGAGATGGAGTTCAGAAGCAGCTGAGTGAATCCATTTCTTTGATGAGTTAACTAGACCAGCATAAGCTGTTCTGATTGGTAAAGAGAGAACAGTTTTCTTTGGATTTTAGTTCGAGTTAATCACAAAAGTGACTTGCGATAGTTGAGTGTTATCTTGGATTGTTGGAGATTTTTCTGAATATTTTCAAAGAAGCCAGAGTTTGTCTTCATCTAGAGATTCAGTGGTACCGGTGGGTCAACTAATTGAAGGTTGGTTTCTTGAGATGGAGTTTGTTGAAGCAACTCAGGATTTGAGGAAATTCTGAATTTTCTCCTGAATAATTAGAGATCTTCTTGGTTTTGCAGTCTAGTTGTGCTTGTGCTCTTCATCAGCATTCTTTTCTACCCTAGATCAGAGTTGTGCAGCGGAAGCAGTTTGGGAGTGAATCTGCTTTTCTTTTCCGGATAGGAGAAGTTGTTTTCTTCTAATAGTTGTGAGTAGAGTTGTTCTTGACCTTGATTGATCATGGAGGATCATTCTGATGGGTTTGGTCTAGATTGTTCCTTGAGACATCAGCAAGGATTTAGCTGATCAGGTAGGAAGCAGACATCTCAGGATTGTCCGAAGAGCTTTGTGAATCTGAAGTCGGAGTTCTGGTTTTGGATAAGTTTTCTCAGTTTTTAGGGGCTATAAATTTTGGTAAGGTTGGGTAAGCTAGCTCTGAGATATTTTGGATTTCCTCTGAGTTTTGTTTTGAATAAGTGTTTGGTTTTCTGGATTGAATTGCCAGTTTGGACAACAGGAATTCAATGTGTTTCACGTATCTCTGAGGGAGTACGTGTATATCTATTTCTGGTTTTGGAATCAGCTGTTCTGAGAGATTTTGGTTGTTGAGTCAGACTTGTCTATAGTCTGATGTCTTGTTCAGTTATAGATATAGATGAGTAGGAGTTCTGCAGCTCATTAGTGTTGATTGTTTGGGGTTTTATAGAGCGAGTAACCCGGTGTTTACTTGGGAAACTCGAGGAAACTCTATCCAGAATTTTGTCTGGATAGTTAATTTTGTTTGATTGGTTGAATTGATTGCTATGGATGTTAGCATATGTTTGATATATGCTTGGTTTTAAAATTTAAATCTTAAATAGGTTATTAAATTACTTTTGTTTTAAATTTCGAGGAAGAAATTCTTTTAAGGGGGAAGGAATGTGATATCCCGGAATTTTAGACAATATCAATTTAATAATCTTTATATAAAATTAAATTGATATTGACAATATTGATTAATAAAATATATTTTAGTTTAATAATCAGATTTAATAAATTTGTGATTGTCTTTTAAATGCTAAAATAAATGTTTAAATTATAATGTGTACATATATATATATATATATATTTATGTATATTATAGTTTATCTTTGTTTTGAAATGCAATTAATAAATGAAGTTTGTTTTTAAATTTTAATAAAATATTGAGTAATTAAGAAATTATGTTTTAATTAATATTAAGTTTTTAAAAATCTATTTAATTAATAACTATAGGGTTTGATAATAAAGGAAATTGTTTAAAATTTGTCTTAGTTTAATTTTTAAATTTAAGTAAAAATTGATTTTATTTCTTTTTAAAATATTATTTGGTTAAATATGATTTGTGTATATTTTATATAAGTTTAAAATATAAGATAACATATGATTTAAATTCATTTAAATATAAAAGTGATTTATAATTTCTTTATAAATCATATAAAATTGTAAATTGTTATTTTAAATCATATTAATAAATATTCTATTTTTCAAAAATATAAAGAGGAATTAAAATAGGAAAATAGAATCTTCATTTTTAAATTGATTTTGGTTTTATTTCAAAGAATTAATTTGATTTGGCAATTTTATTTTGAAATTCAAATTTATTGATTCTTTAGAATATTTTGTAAGTTTTAAATTATAAATTGTTTTATTTACATGTACTTTTACAAGAAAATTCATGCATATTCATTCTAACATAACATAAATTAAAGAAAACCCTTTTATAAACATTTAAATATATATACTAAATTTCATAAACAAGACAAGTGTTAAGTCTTAAACAAATCAAACTACATGTGTTAAATTGAAAATCAAGCACAATGACAAGTGTCATTTGTTTTTATTCTTTTCTTCATTTTTATTTAAACATTTTCAGCCTCTTAAAAACATTTTCACTTTCCTTCATTATTTTAGAATCAAATGCTAGTTGAAACAAAAGAAAATATATCACTTAAAAATCTGAAAACTCAAAGCACTTCAAAAAAAAAAAAACAAGACCTGAAACTTCACTCCTCAAAACTTTAATTGCAAACCAATAGCCTGTAACCAGATTCTAAAATTCAAACCTGCAAAATTCATCTCAAAAAGAAAACTACATTCATACAAAAACTGGAACTTCTGCAAATCAAAAATGAATTTCTGCATTTTATTATGGCCAGCATGCATGAAATTTTGGATAGAGAGAAAATGTATTTCAGTTTCAAACTACATGCAACTACATCCTTTTAAACTAAAGCATGCATTCCAGTTTGTAAAGCAAGGGCATTCATGTTTTCAAAAGCTCAAAAAAAACTTTTTTTAAATCAGTGGTGCTCTGTTCTTCTGAGTATAAGGTGAGTAACTTCTAAACTTCTTTAAAAATCTAGTTGCATGTTATTATATCTGGAATGATTTGATATGCATGATAATTATTGAAGCTATTGCTGTATGTATATGAGTTCTGGAAATTACTCTGTACTTCAATAGGTGTATACTCTGTTAGTATCAGAACCTTTGTGTTCTTAACTTAAGTTTTAAAGTCAAATTTTAGTAGTTTCATAACTTAACCATTTCTGAGAGATGGATTAGAAACAAATGTGTTTGTTTAAAAATAAAATGAAGCATAAGAATTTAAATTAATGGTAGATAGAAACAAGAGCTTCTCTGTAAATCAATATGTCCTGAAACATGGTTGTGTTTAAAATGTAAATTCCTTAGTTTATTGAATTTAGATTGTGACATTAATATTTTAACTTAGGATTTAGGAATATTGTTTGTTTAAAGTTATGAACTAAGTTATAAAAATTTGATTTATTTAAATAAGTACTGTAAACTTCTCTGTAAATCAAGTTTAGGGGTAAAAACCATGTTACTGTTAAAAAAATTCAAACACTGATGATTTTAGTGTTCTGAAGATTTGGTATTGCTTCTGTATATAGTAATATGATCAGGCTCATCATCAAAATATTCAAATCTGTAAATTGATCCTTGAATTAGCAAGAGGGGCGAGGAATTGTCTGTAGCCCTAAGTTTTTAATAAAGTAAGAATTCGATCATATAGCCATTGGGATTGACCGAGTGTTTTGAAACTCTAGAGATTGGTTGCTGGGCCATAGAGGAGGAAGTGACCGGAATTTTAGCTTCATCAATGGTCGGAGGAGGGAGAAATCACTGTTGACAGGTTTTGGTTTGGGTTAACACAGTGGTTTCCAGGTTTAATAGTGGTGAAGTATACTCGAGTATGTCCCGGGTAGTTCAAGTTTTTACTTGAAGAAATCGAGGTTTTGACTCGAAGTGAGATGGGTTTTTACTCGGGTAGTTTTTTTTAGATTAATTAATGAGTTTCTTTAAATAAATTAAGAATTAATATTGATTAATTCAGTTAATTAATTTAGAAAGTAATTAAAGATTTGTTATTGGTTAATGAAGATCATTAACTTAATATTATTTTTATAATTAATTAATGTAATTAATTTTAATAATTAATTGGATTAATTAATTTAAGATAATCCTTTGAATTGTTTAAGTAAATTACTTAGTGAAAGTAATTAAGGAAATTAATTACTGACTTGTAATTAATTAAGTTTTTGATTAATTAAGTTAATTAATTAAGTTTAATTAATTTAATTTAATCACTAGATGATTTGAGAAGTAATTACAAATGTAATTAAAAATGGAAAATTACTTAATGAAGTAAATAATAAAATAAATTACTAGATGTAATTTAATTGAATATGTTTTGGAAATTAATTACTTTGTGTAATTTATATGTAATTTATATGTTGTATAATTACTTAGGTAAGTAATTAATAATTAATTACTTAGTGTAATTAATTTAGGGTTAGATAATTGGGTTATTTGGAAATGGTTAAGAGATGTAATTAATTTAAGTTAATTACTTAATGTGATTAATCAAGAATGATTAATCAATGGAGATAATTGATAATTAATTTAATGGAGTTATTTTAATTTAAATAATTAATGATGTGATTAAGAATTGGTTAATTATGAAAAATTAATCAATGAAGGTATTAATCAATGTAATTAATTAAGGATTAATGTAATTAATTATGATTAATTAATTGATGAAGTAATTGCAGGTTAATTACTGGTTTGGTTTGGATAACTAATTTATGAAATTAGTTAGAGGTTAATTACTTGGGTGTAATTAAAGAATAATTAATCAAGATGATTAATTAGGGTAATTTGTTAAGAATAATTAATTGATTTGTAAGCAAGATTTATATGGAAAAAAATTTAATTTAATTCATTTTAAATTAATTAGGGAAGATGTAATTAATTTAATTCATTTTAAATTAATTATAGGATGATGATTTAATAAGTATTTGCTTATGAATGATGATTGATATTTATTTAATTCATTTTAAATTAATTATAGGATGATTTAATAAGTCTTTGCTTATGAATGATGATTGATATTTATTACCCTGAATGGTTGAGATCTCAGTTATGAGATAAATGTTGTTGTGTGATTTGGATGTTATGGTTGCATTGAGTGGATACTATGATTTATCTGTTTGAGTTGATAATATAGATTATCTGATGTTATGATAATATTGATTATCTATTATGATGTTGGGAATTATCTATCTGTGTGTAATATAGATAATATTGAATTGAATTGTTTTAAACCTTTAAAACAACTTTGACCTAAAAGACACGCTTTGGATTTCGATGAGACCGGGATCGGGTTTCCATATTTGGATATCCGAAAACCACATCGATTCCAAATAACGTTAGGTCGTGAATACAAATGGAGCTTTGTGAAGACTCGAGGTGTAAGGGCTATACGTCAGTATAACTCTGTGGGTGATTCCGTAATGAGTTGACGGAATAGTGCTTATAGATTCGAGATGGTGGATCAGAGTGCAAGGGTTATCGTCGTTGACTCTGAGGGTGATTCCAATAATGAGTGCAACGAGATAATGCGTTCGGTTTCGTTCGAACCCGGAACGACCTTGTATGGATTGAATGCTTTCAGAACATCGTCAGGTGGACGATGAGCATTCTAAGTGTTATATCCTATAAAGGTAATCGTAGCCTCAAGCCTCATCAACCGGGAATGGCTAAAACAGGGGAGGTGCAGCAAGGCTTCGTGGGTAGCACCCACTGGAGAGCGAGATTGATCCCTGTCTAGAAGTCCCTTTATATTCGGCTGTGTGGGCAGTTGGTTGCAAACAACTGCGGGGTTGTCTTGTTCGGAACTGTTCAGTAAGGAACGGGTCCGGCCTTGTGTTGCAGGGGAGTGGGAGTACTCCTCGGTACGGTGATCTAGGCCACGTACTGTGACGGGCGGTACCCCAGTAGCCCTGCCATTGTACGGAATCCAAAATCCAATAAGTGCCAACGGTTTTGATTGTATTACCCACTTTTGTGGCTAGTAGCTGGAATTTAATAATGTAACAATTTCGGCTATTTCTTATTTACTTGAAAACCCTAGACACTATTATAATATCATCGGATTTCCTATCAAATGTTTTGGTTAACGTAAGGTAAAAACTTTTCCATGTTTATGTGTAGGAAGTCTTACGTGATACCTTTCTTTTCAAAAGGTTTTTAAAGTTAAGCAACCTTAACCTCTTACTCACTCCAGACCCATGTCTGACCTGGAGTTTATTTTGTTTTTCATAAACTCTTGGGTACTCAAATTTTTATGAGTAGCCACGGGAATTCAGGTTAGGATTCAGTTTAGCTTTGACGAATATGGAGGAGCAATGGAGCAGGAGGCTTCTGCGTTGTAGATATTAGTTCCGCTGTGTGTTCTCTGTGCTGTGTTGTATTGAGTTGTAAATACTAGACAGGTGTTTATAACTGTCTAGCATATGTGATGTGTATGCTGTGTATCTCTGATTGGTATTGTATATTATGTAAATACTTATGTTGTTAATATAATTTATTCGTTCCGCTGTTGAGATTCTAGTGTTGTTTCTTCTTTCTCTTCTTTCTTTTCTTCTTCTATCCCTTTCTTTCTTAATTCATGATGCGTCTTTCTGGGTAGTGGAAGACGGGTCGTGACAAAATAAATGTATAGAAACTTGCAGATTATGATGATATAAATAAAACATCCATTCATCCATCATAAAATCATACATTCATCACAATCATCATCCAAAACAATCAATCAATATCAATATATAACTGATAATATATAATAGGTAACTAACAGGAAATTATATTCAATAATAAACTAAATAACGATTTTATTTAAACAAATGCAATTAACTGAGATGATGATTAAAAATATACAAGGAGTCATAAATAAATTCATAATCACAACATAAATTAATTTAACAAACATAAGAATTTTTAGAAGTTGTGAGTGGGTTAAAACACTCACCTTTTGAATTTAAATTGAATTTAAATCCAGTTTAAACCCAAAAATTAGACAGTCTCAGAATTCGTTCCAACCAGCGCCAAAATGTATGGAATTCTGATATGAACCGAGCGGAGAAAACCATGCGTGAAACGGACCTCGTATGCGAAAATTATGCGAGTTAGAACGTTCGAAAATTAAATTTAATAAAATAAACAAAGCAAAATAAAATCATTACCACCACGTCACCGTGCAGAGCATCATCACGCGTTCGTCCCCCATTTCAGCTTCACTCGTTTCGCCCAAACCCCTAGAGCCGCTATCCCTTTCTCGAATTAACGTCGCTACCATGCCAGCGCGCACGCCTCAAGCGAACTCCGACCATACTCCAGCACCACGCGACGCCCCCATACGCGACCACGTCACTCGCGACCCCTCCTAGAGACAGCCACCGCCACCGTTTTACAAACCCTAGGCAAATTATTTCGCCAAATCTAACCGTTGGCAACTTGAAAGAATACCACAGATGCACTCCCCACTGCACTCTCTACAGCCCCGTATCCTCAATTTGACGATCGCCGAGGTTCACCGTCGAGCGATGAACAGTCGAGGATTGATCATCGATTTCTGGGCAGCCGATGATTCAAATTGAAAAACAAATCACAAATCCAAGATGCATTCGTCGAGACCTACAGATCCATATAAAATTTTCTATATTTTGATGAATTTGAAATTTGGCTTTGATTCTTAATTAAGTTGATACTAGGTATTTGTCTGCCATTGAAATAAGGAGGTGAAAGAAATTTAACGCACAGACAAATGATAAATAGAGGCAGGCTAGGGTTTATAACAGGCTATTTATAGGTAGGGTTGAAATAGAATGGATCGGATCGAACGGATATACGCACGAACGACAAAGTGGCCCAAAAAGCCCACTTCGACTTCGGAATGAAATTTGGTCAATCCATATATCAAAATAGATGTTTTAAAATATTTTAAACGCAATGGAAAAGGTTTCCAGTCCAAATTCCATCGTATGAAGAAGTTATGCTAAAATCAAATTATTTCAATTTGGTTTCAATTGATTTCAATTAAATCGATTTCAAGGCGTTTCGCGTTCGTACGATCAAACGACAAGTTCGATCGTTATGAAATTTGAAATCCTACAATAATTCACCGATACGGATCCGATGAAACTAGTTTCGTGTGAAATCCGAGTCATTGGCCAAAATGGCTATTTTTACATTAATTAAATAAATTAAAAATTAATTAATTAAATCAAAAATTTTAATTTCAATTCAAAAATTGACAAATTCCATCACTTATGATTCCTCAATCATTTACAATGATTTAAACAAATTTGAATGTCAATTTAGAGATGATTAATTTATAAATTTCAATATTAATCCTTAATTTCATTAAATTCAACATTATAAATTAAATTTTCAATAAATCTATTAAATTCACTTTCATTCTATTATTCAATTCATTATTATCAAACGGATAAAATTTAACATTGGATTTACAACTATTACCTTAATATTCTTACATTCCATGTTGACTTCAATTAATGCAAAAATTAGAGATTAATTTCATTAAATTGCAATTACTCCAATTATTATCATAGTCCAAATCCCAATAAATTTATAAATCCTGACTTCCATTCTTCTTATCCAACCAATTGCTTTAATTAATTTGGATTGCACTAATTAAGTCAATTACTACAATTTCTTTCAAATTAAATTCTATGAACTAAACAAATAGGTAATTCATAACAATTATAACCATTAAACTTTAATTACTTTAAGTTTATTACTTTCAAACAAATATTATAATTACTTACAGAATATTGATTTTATTCAATCATTATTTATTCATTATAAATTCATTGATTAATCCAATGTTTACATTTATTTTTCTTATATTAATTTGTTACCAAATATTCCTATTTACAATCAATTATAACCCTGTAATTATTTCAATCAATAGGTATTGCATTGAATTAATTATTTATTAGCTTACACCATCCTATAACCGAGTTATACCATTTTCCATTATTTCATTTATTGCAATCTCGTTCAATTCACACAATTCAACTTTAATTAACTTCGTTGTTATATTCCATCCTAGTTATTATTTCATTATTTATTATAATTACTTACATCATATGAATTCATTCTATTATCCTAAATCAGACATTAATTCATATATTCATACAATATTTACCTTTATTTACTTATATCGAATCTTATTCCCAAATATAACGGTTACAACAAATTAATAGGACAATTAAAGAGTAACTCACGACCGTTACTATTATTTTGTTTTACATTAATTACAATTAATATCCTTAATAAATTTATTTACTTGGTCTCATGCTTTCTATTTCACCAATACTATCCTATAAATGAATTTTACGTTTCCATGTAAATTTACATTCACACTTTCCATTATTATATTAATTATCATTAAGTACAATAAATTCTCTTTACTTATAATTGGCAAATTGACTGGTAACAACCATTTGTCACGATTGTACCTTTTATAGTACTTGTATGTTCAATCCTCCTAACCCAATATCATCTATCATATTATTTCACACATTAATCCAATAATTACATTTGCTTCCTCATATTCCATTTATATCCAAGTATATACTTTCACTATTACATTTATTAGAATTTTATTCAAATTACTAATAATTAGTTTTAATTACCCTTGCTATATTTCATTCTTAACATTTATTTCAATATAAATTATAAAAAATTTCTCCCTTCTAAAATTTAATTACAAATATCTTATTAATATAACAAATTTAGTTATCAAAATTACGGGTCGTTACACTCTCCCTCACTCAAAACTTTTCGTCCCCGAAAAGGAAAAAGAAGGGAAAAGAAGAATTAAGAAATCAATATATCTTACTTAAATATTAAATTTATAAACAAATAAATTTACAAAATTAATTAATTTAAATAAAATATACCAATTTATAACCATTAAATCCTTTTTATACTCAAATTACTAAAGCTTGGAAAACATCTTCAAAAAATTTCAAACTCTAAAATTTACAATTTTTTTTGGCAGAGTCTCCTTTATACGAAGAGGCTCGGGAGAAAATATAATATCAAATATAATAATATATAACATATATTTTCCAAAATAATATATATATCCCCAACCGGGAAAAACAATATAATAGCGCTATAAATCGTAATCTGAGAACGTACTATTTGTCGGAAAATTAACGCTTAATTATGAAATCAAAAGCATTAGCAATTGCTTCCATAACCTGTATTTCACTTATATAATCCAAAAGTGTTCATAATTATATAAAATGAAATATTTAAGGTGGTTTCAACCATAAACAACAAATCAATACAAACATCAATCACTTGCAACAAGGCATACAACCATCACATAGAATCAACTCAAATCAATCATTCATTCATGTCAAACAAAACAAATAGTTGTTTCGGTTTTGAAAACTTTAAATTGTACAGAGTGAAAATAAACTACTACGTGCATCATTTACTCAATAGTCTTAGATTAAATTAAATGGATTGTTAATCATCTAAACAAATTTAAAACATCCTTGCCCAAACAACCATAAACCTAACAACAACAATTTCAGACAATAGATCAAGTTTTCCTATTAATTCCATTTCACACAATTATTGCTTCATTTCCCTTTCATTCATTATTTATTTTATCTATTTCTATTCATTACTTACCAATTCATTTTCTTCTATCTATAAAATGCCAAATTCTATTCATTGCATTACATTCATTTATTTATATTATCATATACAATCAAATTTCTTAGCAGGTAAATTTATTAAGTTAAGTTTTTAATCATCATTTTTTTCCGTCTTTTATTCTTACTTTATTCAGAAGCAACTTCAGTCTATTCACTTAAGTTTATGATTACTTACTTACAATACGTACTTTTCATTATTTTTAGTTAGTATCATCTCAATTATACTTAAGTTTACAACAACCACAACGTCCAATTCTTATTTATTAAAGAAATTTCATTGAATACTTTCATTATCTTAAGTTTATTACTTGTATAATATCCATTACAATTTCTTATTAAAATTTCAACCATTTTTTTGTTTTTTTGTTTTATTTTGGTAAGTTATATATATGCTTCTAAGGATGTAATAGAAAGTTACACAAGTTTATTTTATTTCTCTTAATTAACTTAATGTTCAATAATATTATTCTTTGTTTCATATGTTACAATTTCAAATTTCCTTTAATCCCATTTATAACCTAGCATTGAATCTCTTATTTGAATTAAAGGTTCCAATTTATAAATTAGTTACAACCCATTTTCTATAATAATTGAAACCATTGATTAACGAAAACTTAAGAACTAAATACCAGGTTAAATTTCAAATCATTTTAAAATAATAGATAAATGCGTATACTTACAATTTATATTTCTAATTATATTTAAAACATTTTAAACTTTATTTTTGTTTATCAAAATAAATCTTGTAGTAAAACTACTACAGTGGTCTTCCCACTTCGAAACTCGAAAATGAATGTTGATGATGCGACCGCCATCACTGAAATTATTTCCAGCGATAGAAAGGGAAGTACAGAACTTAATTTTTCCAAAATCTTCTTTAAAACAATTCTTTCAAATTATATTGAAATATTTATATCAGAAAATACTTCTAAATAATATTGTTATTATATCCAAAATCATTGAAAGAATTTTCAAAACCCCGGGACTTAAGTTTTAAATTTTCAATTTCCATTTATTTTATTTTCAATCTCATTTAAACTACTATTTATAAATTTCATTACCTAACAACCAATATATTGTAACCAAATATATATATATATCATTTATAAAAATTTATTTTATATATAGAAAATATAATAGGCAAAAAAATTTCATTCACCTATATTAAAAAAATATTGTGTCGGTTTGTCCTATTAAGTGTTTAGAAATACCTATTGATGTCATAGCGTCCCATGCATCAACCAGAATTTATAAATACAAAACGGAACAAATTAACACAATATTAAAACCTTTTATAACACTAACAAATACGCTCTCTCATATAGACACACTCACTAACTCCTCATAGGGTATTACTACCGTATTTAAAGAGTCTGACCCCACAAAGCTAAGGTTTATCGCTAAACCAAAGCTCTGATACCAGATGTAACGTCCCGCCTTTCTTCACGCTTTAAACCGACGATAAACCACACACGTCAGACTTAAACCATGTAGAAGGACGGATTGTTTTGGGGTAAATAAGAAAAAGCAGAGAAAGAAAATAAAATAAAATAGCATCTTACGGCGAAACGATAAATTATAATAATCACGTATGCAGTTCATGAAGCTGCTTTACAAAATATTCGATTGTATTTATACAATACATATCAAAGTTGCACATAGCAGCGAAAAATAATGAATGCAGCGGAATACAACGTGTAGTGGAATATAAAAATAAATAATAATAAATCTTCGTCTTCGTCCTCCAGAATAAAATCTTCAAATCATGAAATGCTCGGACTGATCCAAGCGAATTGAAAAGACAAAACACTCGAGTCAGAACCAAAAGATCTTATGTAAGTTAAATCAACTAAAATAAATATGAGTGTAACGGCGTCAGAGATGTTTACGGGGTTTGACATCTCTTATCCAGTGCCTAACGTGAGTGCAGTAACTTAAGAGATGCTCGGGATTCACATCTCCTAAGGATCCGTTAAAATATTTACTATGTAGTAATATTTTGCTATTATAATAATGTCTATTATAAAATAAACTTACTTTTAAATAGCATTAAGGGGTTACCAATTTATCCTTTACCACATAATAGTCCCAGTAGTCCATCCAGTATCAGCGCATCTCCAGATCGGGAGACTACCCTAAATACTCCACGGGCTACGGAAGAAAACCAAACTCGTACAAGACGAGCTAGGGTAGGTGACATGGCACAACTAGGCAATGCCAAGGTTGATATACCAATTACGCATCCGGGCTGGTGGTAACGCGTAGTGCGCAGCTACCGCCCACCTCGAGCCACACCCCCAAAAAGAAAATCAAAAGTGGCCACCGAATCAATCCAAAAGTCAATGTATAATATCGAAGGAATGTGTCCGATTAAAGGTGCTACCTCATTGGCCCGAGAATCGCTTCTGTTTTAGCCACCTTATGACAACTCGTGGGAGTTGGGTCCACGTATTTACCTCAAAGAAAATACCGCCACCATCCTACTTCATTCTGGAATCTCCACCGCGTACACGGTTGTCAAAGTGGTTTTCAGAGTTCGCAGTGAGTATGACAACTTTCGATCTCGGTCTCTTTAATAACCTAACATTATTATAACACCGCGGTCTTTTCAAAATAGTTTATACTTTAAAACCAGAATATAATATCCATTTCAAAACCAAATCAATACGATATCCTTTCCATTTCTAAAACCAAATCATTTTGATATCATTTTTATAAAAACCCAAATCAATATAATATCATTTTATTTCAAGGATATCCTTTTCAAAAGTCATAACATTTTCAACGTTTAACACTTTGAAATCAAAATACTAGAAATATAACCCTTTCAATTTATTCTACCTCGCAACTCATAACTTCCACAACTTATGTGGTTTAAATATTTAAAATACTTTATATACCCAAATAGCCTCTTTAATTTATACAAATCAATTTCAAAACCCAAATAGCCACTTATGTGGTTTGGAACAGTGAAATTCACTTTTCTCCATTAGGATTTTAAGACCCAAATTATTCTTGATTTACATCTAACTAATTAAAAGTGAATAGAATTAAAAATCTAATGTTTTGTATTTGCTCTTAGGAAGTAAGAGAGTATTATACAAGTTAATAAATTAAAATGATTTTATGAGGGTTTCATAAAGCTATATCATTTTAAATTGTTTTGAACCAAAGTTGGAATTTTGTGAAATGTTTTCATAAATATTTTTGGGAGGGCAAAGGTAATTAGGTAGTAAAACCCCTAAGATAAGCACATAAGTTGTACGTAGATCCTTCATCTTTTTTACATAATTCTTGATCCAAGGGTTCGAGTACATGACTTGAGTTGTTGGACACCATTCCGAATAGCAATTTATCACTCGATTTTGACAACGAATACTTGGTGAGGGTTCTTAATATGGAATCAAAGTTTTCTATAATAGTGTATGGCTATAAGAAGAACGAAGGTTTCTAATTAAGAAGCTTGATCAGAGTTTGCAGTGAAGAGTCGGGTGAGCGATACTAGTTCGGAAGTAAAGCTTTGTATATGAGTGAGTGACCAAATCATATTTTGCATAGGAATGATTTATGTACATCATACAGACTGATGAGTTGTATTAAGTGTTTTCTGAGTTAGGCCGGTAGTGAAATTTTGGGGTCGAAATTCTTTTATGAGTGGAGAGTGTAATAACCCGAAATTTCACCAATTTATTTGAGAATATTTAGTTAATTTTATATTCAAATAATGGTTTTCATAACTAAAATAAAAATCTTTTAAATAATAACAAGTGATGCAGAAATAGATTTCCCAATTAGTCTATGAAAATATTGAGTTCGAAGAAAAATAAAAAATGTGACTAGAATTCATTTTTCGAATTTTCGACTTTTCGTCGAATAAAAGTTGTTAGAAATGTTGTAATACTATTGTGTACATATAAACGTTCATCTATAAATAATTTAGAATTATATATTTGTATATATACATATATGTGTGCATTTTCTTGAGTTAAAATAAAGCTTTGTATATGGTCGGCCTTGCATTTTAAAGGTCGATCTTGTCATGCTGAGGTCGAAAGGTTTTCGATCTCTCGATACATTTTGAAACATTTTATCCATATTGAATACTAACATTTAATCAGTAAAACTTAAAGAAACTAAAAAATAAAACAAACATCGTTCTTCATTCGCTGTCCCTTTTGCAACACAAAATTGCATTCCCCTTTCGACGAATTTTCCACTCTCGTACACCTTTCAAAATTCCCATTTCTCCTCACCCTTTCAAAGGCCCGTCAAGGGATGCTTTCCATGCAAATACTGCTATATCCGCATCCACATCTAAAATCATTTACGAATATTAGATATCAATATCCGCGGATACGACGAATATTGGATATTTATCGATCTCCTAATGATTTATAAATCCAAAAACATAAATAGAAAATTTTGGCTCAACATAAAAGAATTCCAATCTCATTGATCATAAATGTATGAAAAATAAATATGATGATAATAAATTGTTTTAAGCAGTCAATATGCATTAAAGGTATATAACATAAACTATTGATTTAATAAAACAATATATACATATCGTTCATTATACTAAAATACACAAAATATGAACTATAATCTTGATAAAAGCCGAAAGGGTAAATTTCGAATACGAATGTCTCCATATCCGCATCCATATTTGTTTTTTAAGTATCAGAAATTTATCCATTTAACGGATTCAGATGCGAACTGATTTTAGATTTTTCGTGAATACATTGTAGGCTTACCCTTTTACTACGCCAAAAATGCAACCCTTATACCAACTTAATTACTTAGTTTAACAATAGATTGGCATGTATACCACCATATAAACCAAGTAATTTTATTAGGTCATCCCCAACATAGGTTAATTACGATCGTCAAATTAAGATTGAGGAAAAGATATGCTCCCAACAGTTGAATAAAGGCACATAAAATGCCTTAATGTTACATTTCCAATTCAGAAAACATAATTGGCATAAATGCATTTACTACAAGTCAAGATCCAAATGTGCATTAATTACATGTCAAGCTATTAGGTTTGCATTCAATACACGATCGGCTTTGAGCACGTGTTTATTTTTCGATCAGCCCCTAAAATACAACTCAGTTGTTGGTGGTTAATTATTCATCCAGTTGTTGAATATGTACATAATACACGTCCAACTCTGCATGTGTATTTATTTTACGTTCAGTTGTTGAGCGTGTATTGAATACATATCCAACTATTGAGCACTTTTGTGTACTTACCGTAAGATTGCATGCTTTAATACTAAGATATGCAAAGCAATCCATTGTAAATGCTCTTAGAGTTAAATAACAGACAATTCATGCAATCCGACTATATTTCTGAAATAATAAAGATGGTTTTGCAAATAATTTAAAAGTGAATGCATAATTCGACAAATAGTTACAAGATGAATGAATATAAAGACATATGCTAAACATACACATATTTTTTAACCAGTACCAATTTTTTTAGAGAGAAAATGTTTAGTGCGAAGAAAAGACACAACTACAAGAAAAAGAAAGTCATTTGAAAAACTAAAAAATAGAATTCAAAATAATCCGAGAATAAAGAGATTTGGTAGTTCAAACATGTGTGGAAATCGTGCATATATATGAGAGGAAACACATGTTAGGCTTTGTATGAAAGGAAAATGGGGAAACAAAAAATTAAAACCAAGGGGCCTGATTAGGTTTAGATTTTTTTTTTTTACACGTATATTTTGGACCATACAATATTGGGCCGTAGTCTAGCCGCCACCCTGCTCAGTTCCGGCTTCCGAATTCCTGCCATTTCCAACCCTTTTTTCTAAATCCTTAACTGTAGCAAATTCTCTTCAACAAACTTCTAAGCAATCCCGCCATTTCCAGCCCCTTTTTCTAAATCCCTAACCCTAGCAAATTCTCTTCCACACTTCAAAGCCGAATGTCTAATCGAATGCCAAAAAATAAATGGTAGATGCCTATACACATTGGAGAAGAAGCTTCCAGCAACCTTAAATTCAAACCTAGGTATCAAATTGAGAAATAAGAGTTTGGAAACTGTTTAAGCTTGTGTTTACTTTCGGGGAAGATCACGACAAGGTTCCTTTTGCTGATTCGACTGGGTTGCTTGGGCTATCTAGTTTTGTACTCGCGAGTTCTGTATTTGGCATAGGTTTTGTCTTGACTTTGACGACTTGTTGTTTCTTACGTGGTATATTGCAGTGATGCGGTGTGAGGAAGCATTTACTGCTGTAAGGAAATCATTTGATGCTAGAAAGGTTAGTAAAAGGTTAGTTTATTAACTTGTAAGCTCAAAGCTGTAGGTTGAAGTTTGTAAGTAGTTGGCAACGATCGTAAGACCTATCAGACATAGTTGGAGTAAATTTTGGGAATTGAATTATGGATATATAAAAGTCTTAAGTATGGAATTAAGTGTAATATTCGAGTATAAGATCCACTCCCATATATACATACGTATATATATACATACGTATATATATACATACGTATATATATACATATACACATACATAAACATATATATACATACACACACACATAGTACACACACATATATATGTATACGTATATGTATAGATATATAGCTTCAATATAGCATGTTTATAAAATGAGAAGGATGAACACCTGCTTTGGAGAAAAAGTTCTGCTACGTAGTTACATGAGATACAGAAACTGAACCAGTTTGATTAAAATTATCTCGTTTGTAAACACAATTTTGTTTTCATTAAAGTTATACGTGGACACATAGAGTCAAGGAATATGTCCTTAGCTGTACTGTTGAATGGTATCATGCTACGAAAACAAGTTTTGCATGCTATGTAATTTAGCAACAATTGCAGAATACAGCAGGCTTATATCATATCTGAAGACTAGAATGCTCGAGAAATAAGTTGATCGTAGATGAAAAAATTGGTATATAGACACATAGAATCAAAAGCAGTAATATGTCCTTAGCTGTACTGTGGAATGTTATCATGCTATGCATGAAAAAATGCCCACTACGTAGAAAAGTTCTGCTACGTAGTTACATGAGATACAGAAACTGAACCGGTTTGATTAAAATTATCTTGTTTTTAAACACAATTCTGTCTTCATTAAAGTCATATGTGGACACATAAAGTCAAGGAATATGTCCTTAGCTATACCGTTGAATGTTATCATGCTACGAAAACGAGTTTTGCATAGTATGTAATTTAGCAACTGTTGCAGAATACAACTGGCTTATATCATATCTAAAGACTAGGATGCTCGAGAAATAATTTGATCGTAGATGAAAAAATTGGTACATAGACACATAGAATCAAAAGCAGTAATATGTCCTTAGCTGTACTGTGGAATGTTATCATGCTATGCATGAAAAAATGCTCACTTCGTTTGCATAAAAGGAGATGCAACGCCGTTGCCGGGGATTGAACCCGAGTCACCCGCATGACAGGCGAGAACACTCACCACTATGCTACAACAACTTTGTTGTCACTTGAATTGAAAAATGCAAAACATTCATTAGATGACAGTTTGAAGCAAATAAGTGAATATATATATATATATATATATTTGTTGCCATAGTTTTCAAAAATCTTAATATCATGCGATTTAAATCTTATTTCAACTTGAATCTCTTTAGTTATGATTTGATTATCGGGTTCCGATTATAAACTCGATTAAAACCGTAGTGGAGAAAAATTGTTAGTCCATTCTTTAACAATGGATATCGAGATGTTTATTTGAATCTATAAATAAAATGTTATTGTCTCTCAAAGAAAAGAAAACGGAACAAGGGAATAAATCAAATTTTGGATATAGATGTAGAAACCCATATTTCAAGATTCGTATTACCGAGGAAAGAAGTGTCGATGCTTTTATGTACTTATATATCATTCAATAATTTGCATATCTTGAAATTTCTTGCGAACAATTCTATATACATTATAGTACAAATCTTTTGAATGTACAATTTACTATTTAAATTCATTCTTGATTTAAAGTTTAAAATTTTAAGATTTATGATTTAAATCAAATTTGACACATTGCTTATTACTAATCATAAAATGAAATGTTTCCTTATGAAAGAATTTAGACAAACATAAAAAGCCATTGTAGCAATATTATTTTTTTGCACTTAGGAAACAGAACATTTTCTTGTTACCAGAGTAACAGAAATAAGTTGTTTTATAAGAATTATGATATTTTCATATGATATTGGATTGAAATCCAATCAATTCAATGAAAAGATATAAAATAGATAATTTCTTCAAAAAGTAAAATAAAAAATACTAGATGAATTAGTAGCTAACCTATGTGCTTAACTTTATACACATCAAACCACTATGTCATGAAAACTAATTTTTATTCAGTTTATGTAGAAATCTATACCAAAGTACAATATGCTACAATAAAATGACGTACCTTAGGATGCTCTATATCATGATAATTCAAAAAACATGACAATAATGAGATGATATATAATTTTATTCAAACATGACCAGGTGTAGTCTAGATCAGAGAACAAAACAACATTAAAGGAATAACTTAATCATCGAGTTTTTTAAATGTTGTAAGGCAATTTATAGATCAAAATGAAAATAAAAGTAATAGAGGCAGATGGAGATAACTAGGTATATTTTTTTATTATTATAATAGTGAGTATTTTCACTTGTCATCCACGTGACTTCTATTTGATCCGTTAACGTCTATATAAAATAGCATAATACAAGAAAGCAGTATTACCGAGTATTAAAAAATCGATAACAATATTACTGAGTATTAAAAAATTTATATTTTATTTTCGAAAGCCTATAGGACTTTGCTTTTGTATGGTCAACACAACATGCTTTATAGTTGATTTTCTAACTCTTTGTAGACCGGTGATGTGGGACTTGGAACCTGCAACTATTTCACACGATACATTTAGATCCTTTAATTTTCTAACATAACAATGTACGGTGTCTCCTAAGATTTGCCATGTGTAAATTTTTATCAACTGCAAGATAACGTCTTGTTTCCTAATAAATTAGATGGTTAAATCAGTGGAATTCATGAATTTGTGGCTGTTAACATATGTTTGAACCAATGAATTTTTTTTACACGAAAAGTAACATAAAAGTGACATTTTTATACTAAAATTGTTATAAAATATTATTTATATTAGGGCTTATGGTTATATATTTTAATATAAATTTCTTTTATCTGTGTGTATTAATTAAAAGCTATGTTTAAATTTAAAACATCTACACTTACAATAGAAAAACTGAAAATAAGCCCCAAAAATTGCCGAGTTTTTAAGCATCACACCGTTTAGAAGATGCCGTGTGCGAACCATAGCAATGACGTAGAATCAACATGGTTTTGACAGTTTGATCAACATTAGACCAATGCCTCCTGATCCGTGGTTTTGGTATTCAGACCAATCGTTGGTAGTTTCTCCTTTCTTAAAGTAATAATACAATACCGTCTCCAACAATGGAATAGAAAATATTGAAGCAATTTATAACTTATATTGTTGGAAGTTTCACTTCTTTAGCTTTGATAATAACGTTTTTGATATGTCCAATAGGTTGGATTACCAACATAGCACCTACAAAATAAAATAAATAATGTCCAGATATTTATTTTATCTTTGAAAAAACTTAGCAAGCTTGTTATTTGAACAAAGATAATGTACAAATAACACAAAGTAGTATACCGATGTATCTACAAAGCGAAGTCATGTGTAATCAAAGCATTTCTACATAGCTTGTTTGTTTCTAGGTGTTTAAACAGCCTGTGCCTTTTCAGTCCATATATTATGCTGCATGGTTGTTGTAAATGATGTACTAGCTAGGTCACTTACTTTTTTCTTTGAACTTAAGACTAAATAATGTGAAATCATACCATGTTATGTTGGGTTCAGTTTTACATCTAAACGTACCAATGTCAAGCATATTTGATATGTTTAAAATTTATTTAATATCCACTATCTTATAAGTAACTATTTTACATCTTTTATATGTTCTCAAATGCAATATCCTTTAGATAGCGTCTCACAAGAAAGCATACATGCATTAATTTTTCCTAAATTTTAATCAGACCATCTCAGTTCTGTTTAACATCCAAAGCCATGCGACAACTATTTCAAAACTATTAGGTCTTACAGAAGGCAGTAACCTTTGATTTGTATCTCAAAAGGAATATATCTTATAGTGGATTACTTATTCTTATCCCAAATTTTGATAAAACCAACTTAACATCTCACCTTTATTCTAGAAAGGCCCAATGTGTCATGTCATATATGCACTTTTTTGGTCTTATAATACTATTGGTAGTATATGCAACCTTTGATTCAGATCATACGGTACAACTATACTATCACTACCTATAATACTATTGGTAGTTTTTCCTTAAGCCAGTTATCTGATACTACGTCCACCAATAAAAATTAGAATATTCAATCAAGTTGTAACTTATGTTTTTTGGTTTCTCCTTTCTTGCCTTAGGAGTAACATGCCCGGTATGCTCAACAGGTTGGACAGCCAACGGAGCACTTAAAAAACGTAATAAATAATATCCAGGTATTTAGTGTATCAATGGAAAAGCTTGGTTATCTTACTACTCAAACGAATAATACAAAGTAGTACACTAATTTGTCTACAGCGGTAAAGTTACTCAAGAGTATATTAAATTAACAACTTTCTTTTTACGAGTTATTATTGTTAACATGCAAATCTTTATACATATAGCCTGTTCATTTCTTGATTTTTAGACTTATCTATACTTTTCTCATTCGAAATGTTTGTCACATGGTAGTTGCAAATGCTGTACTTGCTAGGTCACTTAAAATATTTTTTATCTCTGAATATAGATAATACGAAATCATCAGTAAAGTTAAACTTCCTATATGTGTACCTTCTTACGTTCGAATATTTTGCATCTACGAAAGCTATGCCATGTATATTTGCTATTTATGTATCAATTTACCATATACCCGGTGTCTTGTATAAGTAATTATTTTACAGTATTTGTATCTTATAAAAAGAAATATCCTTTAATCAGTTTGTGAAAAGAAAATATACATGCATTACCTTCTCCTATCACCAATCTTAATTAGGTCACCTTATCTCTGTTTAACATCTGAAAGCCATGACATGCATCTAATTGAAAAATATTGTCTTGTAATTGGCAATATCCTTTGATTAGTACATCAGAAGAAAACACATAATCCATTTCTTGTGCTTATCCCAAATTCTGGTACAAATATCTTACCTTCTCAGCTTTTCTTAAGAGAACTAATGATTCACTGTGTATACTTTATTTTTTTTGTTCAGATGGTTGAATTCAAATTATATGGTATACTTGTACTGTTTGTAACTTATGATGTTGGTATAGGACATATGGAATGCATCTATGTACAAATCCGGTAGTACATTAAAATATGAAGTGAAATAAGCGATATTTAAAAACATAATAAGTACTGGCCCATGCAGGTCTCGAACCTGTGACCTTCGCGTTATTAGCACGATGCTCTAACCAACTGAGCTAATGGGCCACATGACTTAATGGATGATTTGCAAGTAGTGTTAGAGTTATTGGATGTTTAATAGACAATTTAATATTTTTTGTTAAGTTGGGGCTTATATGTAAATGTTAGCACATCTCATTCGAAATGATAGTAGACTTTTTGGTTTAGGTCTGTTATGGAAATTACTCCTAAAATTATGTATATTATTGTTATTATTATTATAATTGATGTAAGAAATGAAAATACATTCTTTAGCGGAAATGCACATTCATGCTTTATTCCCTAATTATTAAGTATTTTGTAGTGAAATGACTATAAGAAATTACCTGGAAGAAACATACCTAAAGCGCACAGATGAGCATGTGATATAATAACTTTGTTAAATCATTTTTCGAATTTTCGACTTTTCGTTAAATAAAAGTTGTTGAAAATGTTGTAACACTATTGTGCGCATATACACGTTCATTTATAGATAAGTTAGAATTATATATTTGTATATATACATATATGTGTGCATTTTCTTAAGTTAAAATAAAGCTTTGTATATGGTTGGCCTTGCATTTTAAAGGTCGATCTTGTCATGATGAGGTCGAAAGGTTTTCGATCTCTCGATACATTTATCCAGAGGCGTGATGTATGGAAGGTAATCCCTTACCTTGACATTGTTGGAATCCATTTTTCAATAAGCGCCTTCGGTTTTTTATTGTATACCTATTATTGTTGTGATGCACACACATCGCAGCTCCTTGATTATTGATATTTTAGACCCATGGACATTATTATAATATCATCGTATTTTTATAATAAAATTGGTTTGGTTATCGTAAACACCCCTCCTCCCGTGTTTATGTAACGTGTGGTATTTACACTATACCTTTTATTTTGAAAGGATGTTATTACAATAGAACCGGGTTTCTTTTAAAAAAATTTGGTTATCGTAAGGTAAAAATCCGTTCATGTTTACATGCAGCGTGGTCTTTGAGATACATTTATTTTGAAAGATTTTATAAGATATAACAATCATTATGATTGAATTTCTCATGCTGATTTACCAGACTGATTCGGGTGTTCTTTTCTTATAATAATTGAGTCAGGTCCATGTATTTTTCTAGAATTTAGATTTGGACACTTTGGAGCTTCAGGAGACGAGCTGGATGTCTCCAACATATTTTCCATGTTTTATTTCTGTTGTGTTTCTTATTTTTATCCATCGGCATTTGTAAGGACAAACTGTTATAACTGTTCAGGCTAATGATAGGTTAGACTCTGATGTTGTTTGAGTATTAAAGTTCTTGTATTGTAAAGATAATTTGGATGTTATATATTACTAGTCTCGTTATGAGATTACGTTCTATCTTTTATTTTTTTTCAACCCAACAATCCGTATTTCCGATACTTGGCACGTGAATACCGTAGATGTATTAGTGTCGGCTTCTATGAATCGAAATGTCGGGTCGTTACATCGACAAAAATGCAATCAACGCTTTCTAATTCCCTTCTCCAAAACCTTTGCTCTTTAATTTCTAATTAAATCTCATTAAATTCTCTCGCTTTAAAATGTAAGGCCGATCATAGATGGCGGCTGTTGAGTAAACAAAAATTTCCAAAACACGTAGTAATTGATTGATTTAAATTAATAAATGTTTATCGATATCGTATATCAATACATAGGTATATAAATTTCTTATACACACTTTATTAAATATGCTATTCAAACAAATTAAATAAAATTTAATATTGATATCTCAGAAATATTAACTAAGTCTCTTAATTTATAATAATTATAAATTAATTAAATCATGTGTTTTTTTGAAGTGTTCATCATTATGGTCGTGTGACTCAAAGGCGTGAATTCCGTTAGAGATTAATATTGAACAATTTGAATATTAACATGCATACGTCACCTAAGCTTGCTAGTGTTTTGAAATTTTGGCTGAATTTATAACATACATATCTCTTTTCTATAAAATCCAATTTTAGTATTATAAACGGTACAAGATAGCAACAACTATTTACACCAATTCTTTTTGTTAACACTATATCACATGAGAACTTATAGAATTTGGTTTTGATCAAAATTCCAACCTCTCCGCATCCGAATTAATTAGTTCAAACATAAAAATATTTATTATTAATTGGACCGCTCTAGCTAGAGAATTTGACTTTGAGTTAACTACAATTGACCATGATACTAACCTCATATAACCGGAGAGACATATTCTCTAATGAATAATGTATCACTTTCAATGCGTCAATTTAGACCCAACTATAGTCATCCGATAGACGCTATGTCATGATTTTGTTATAATTAAAATGGAGTATCCATATTGAAATTCAATGGTATTCTAAAGTCGAGAAACTGATTAATATTAGCACTTTGAGATTCTTTGTTTGACCTTAATTATATTATCCAACATAAAACTCTCGAGTGAACCATTTCATAGTTACCCAATAACTATCAGTATGTAACCTCTTGGTGGTCATGGGTAATACATTGCCCAACATTTGGAGAGAGTTACACACTCTAGTCTTAATAGGTGTATCGATGTTCCATCTCGAAACATCATGACTAAGAATATTTGAAATAATATGTTATTCTTAATGCGATAAATTTCACGTGATTACGGCACATTGTAATTACTGTCATATAACTTATCATTTAAGAATTTGTATTTAATATACTTTAAATCAATTACTTAATTAATTATATCATAATATAACACACCTTTTATTTTGAACAAGATTGATTATCGAGTAAAATACATGCAATGAATTACATAATTGAGTTTAAGGCATACCCTTAGCTTTATCTGAATTTGTTATAATCAAATTGGAGTGTCCATTGAAGTTCAATAATATTCTTAAGTTGAGAGGACTGTGTAATATTGTCACTTCAAGATTCTTAGTTTGACCTTAGCTATCTTAACTAACAAAGAACTCTCGAGTGAGTAATTTCGTAGTTATCCAATAACTATAAGTACGTAATCTATTGGCGCCCTTAGTAGCCATAAGTAATATACAACCCAACATCTTGAGAGCGTTGCATACTCCAGCCTTAATAGATGTAATTATATCCGGTCTTGAAACTTATTGAGTATGAATATTTCAAATAATACGTTATCCTCAATGTGATAAATTTCTCATTATTATAACACTTTATAATTACCATCATATAACATATTATTCAAGGATTTTTCTATTTAATATGTTTTAAATTAATTTCTTATTTAGTTATATCACAATATAACAAAGTATGTTATAGAAATCAAACACCTTTATTATGAAAAAGAATGGTTATCCAGTTTGATATATGTAATAAATCACATAATTGCCTCTAGGGCACGCCCCAACTCTATAAAAAAATTAAAAATTAAAATCAAATAAAAAATAACTAATGATTTTTTTTAAATTATCGTTACCTATAATTTGTTAGAACGCTTATTTTTTGTAAAAATAACAACAAAACTAAGAAATACTTAGTTTATAAAAAGTCAAATATTATTTTTTGACGGTAAAAAGAGTGATTTTTTTTAATTATTAATGTGATATTTTTCATAAAAATAAAAAAAGACACTGATAACGTATATTGTTTTTTAGGTTAGGGTTGCATGTACCCCGCTAGGTGGTACTACTCACTAAAACCTCACAACCTGATCGACCAAGCTTACTATCATTTGTTGGGGCGTTGCCTTCACACCTCTATAGTGGCAAACTTGCATAGTGACAGATTTTTCTAAAAAATTAATACCCACTTTCAAATTTTTTAATAAAGCACATAAAATAATATTTATACGATTAAGTTGTTTATTATCCTTTTTTAGTTTCACATTTTTTCGCATCATTTTACTTTGACATTGAATACTAAATTTAATCAGCAATACTTAAAGAAACTAAAAAATAAAATACAAACATCGTTCTTTATTCGCTGTCCCTTTTGCAACACAAAATTGCATTCCCCTTTTGACGAATTTTCTACTCTCATACACCTTTCAAAATTCCCATTTCTCCTTCCTCTTTCATAGGCCCGTCAATGAATGTTTTCCATGCAAATAATACTATATCCGCATCTACATCTAAAATCATTTACGAATATTAGATTTCAATATCTGCGGATACGGCGAATATTGGATATTTATTCGATCTACTAATGATTTATAAATCCAAAAACATAAATAGAAAATTTTGGCTCAACATAAAAGAATTCCAATCTCATTGATCGTAAACGTATGAAAAATAAATATGATGATAATAAATTGTTTTAAGCAGTCAATATGCATTAAAGGTATATAACATAAACTATTGATTTAATAAAACAATATATACATATCATTCATTATACTAAAATACACAAAATATAAACTATAATCTTGATAAAAGCCGAAAGGGTAAATTTCGAATACGAATGTCTCCATATCCGCGTCCATATTTGTTTTTTAAGTATCAGAAATTTATCCGTTTAACGGATTCAGATGCGAACTGATTTTAGATTTTTCGTGAATACATTGTAGGCTTACCCTTTTACAACGCCAAAAATGCAACCCTTATACCAACTTAGTTACTTAGTTTAACAATAGATTGGCATGTATACCACCATATAAACTAAGTAATTTTATTAGGTCATCCCCAACATAGGTCAATTACGATCGTCAAATTAAGATCGAGGAAAAGATATGCTCCCAAAAGTTGAATAAAGGCACATAAAGTGCCTTAATGTTACATTTCCAATTTAGAAAACATCATTGGTATAAATGCATTTACTACAAGTCAAGATCCAAATGTGTATTAATTACACGTCAAGCTATTAGGTTTGCATTCAATACACGATCGGCTTTGAGCACGTGTTTATTTTTCGATCAGCCCCTAAAATTCAACTCAATTGTTGGTAGTTAATTAGTCATCCAGTTGTTGAATATGTATATAATACACGTCCTACTCTGCATGTGTATTTATTTTACATTCAGTTGTTGAGCGTGTATTGAATACATATCCAACTATTGAGCACTTTTGTGTACTTATCGTAAGATTGCATGCTTTAATACTAAGATATGCAAAGCAATCCACTGTAAATGCTCTTAGAGTTAAATCACATACAATTCATGCCATGCGACTATATTTCTGAAATAATAAAGATGGTTTTGCAAATATTTTAAAAGTGAATGTGTAATTCGACAAATAGTTACAAGATGAATGAATATAAAGACATATGCTAAACATACACATATTTTTTAACCGTCTACTAAATTTTTGAAATTTTTTTAGAGAGAAAAGGTTTAGTGCGAAGAAAAGACACAACTACGAGAAAAAGAAAGTCATTTGAAAAACTAGAAAATAGAATTCAAAATAATCCGGGAATAAAGAGATTTGGTAGTTCAAACATGTTAGGAAATCGTGTATATACACGAGAGAAAACACATGTTAGGCTTTGTATGAAGAGAAAATGTGGAAACAAAAAATTGAAACCAAGGGGCCGTAAAGTCTGATTAGACTTTTTTTTTACATATTTTGGGCCATACAATATTAGGTCGTAATCTAGCCGCCGCCCTTTGTTCAGTTCCAACATCCGAATTCCCGCCATTTCCAACCCTTTTTTTCTAAATCCTTGAACATAGCAAATTCTCTTCCACAAACTTCTAAGCATTACCGCCATTTCCAGCCCCTTTTTCTAAGTCTCTAACCCTAGCAAATTCTCTTCCACACTTCAAAGCCGAATGTCTAATCGAATGCCAAAAAATAAATGGTAGATGCCTGTACAAATTGGAGAAGAAGCCTCCAGCAATATTAAATTCAAACCTAGGTATCAAATTGAGAAATAAGAGTTTGGAAACTATTTAAGCCTGTGTTTACTTTCGGGGAAGATCACGGCAAGGTTCCTTTTGCTGATTCGACTGGGATGCTTGGCCATCTAGTTTTGTACTCGTGAGTTCTGTATTTGGCATAGGTTTTGTCTTGACTGTGACGACTTGTTGTTTCTTATGTGGTATATTGCAGTGATGTTGTGTGAGGAAAAGGTTAGTTTATTTGCTGATGTGAGGAAATCATTTGATGCTAGAAAGGTTAGTAAAAGGTTAGTTTATTAACTTGCAAGCTCAAAGCCATAGGTTGAAGTTTGTAAGTAGTTCGCAACGATCGTAAGACCTATCAGACAAAGTTGGAGTAAATTTGAGGAATTGAATTATGGATATATAAAAGTCTTAAGTGTGGAATTAAGTGTAATATTTGAGTATAAGATCCACTCCCATATATACATACGTATATATACATATACACATACATACACATATACATACATACATACACATAGTACACACACATATATATGTATACATATATGTATAGATATATAGCTTGAATATAGCATGTTTATAAAATGAGAAGGATGAATAGCTGCTTTGTAGAAAAAGTTCTGCTACGTAGTTACATGAGATACAGAAACCGAACCAGTTTGATTAAAATTTTCTCGTTTGTAAACACAATTTTGTTTTCATTAAAGTTATACGTGGACACATAGAGTCAAGGAATATGTCCTTAGCTGTACTGTTGAATGGTATCATACTACGAAAACAACTTTTGCATGCTATGTAATTTAGCAACTATTGCAGAATACAACAGGCTTATATCATATCTGAAAACTAGGATGCTCGATAAATAAGTTGATCGTAGATGAAAAAATTGGTATATAGACACATAGAATCAAAAGCAGTAATATGTCCTTAGCTGTACCGTGGAATGCTATCATGCTATGCATGAAATAATGCCCATTACGTGGAAAAGTTCTGCTACGTAGTTACATGAGATACAGAAACTGAACCGGTTTGATTAAAATTATCTTGTTTTTAAACACAATTCTGTCTTCATTAAAGTTATATGTGGACACATAGAGTCAAGGAATATGTCCTTAGCTGTACTGTTGAATGTTATCATGCTACGAAAACGAGTTTTGCACAGTATGTAATTTAGCAACTGTTGCAGAATACAGCTGGCTTATATCATATCTGAAGACTAGGATGCTCGAGAAATAATTTGATCGTAGGTGAAAAAATTGGTATATAGACACATAGAATCAAAAGCAGTAATATGTCCTTAGCTGTACTATGGAATGTATGGAATGTTATCATGCTGTGCATGGAAAAATGCTCACTTCCTTTGCACAAAATAAGGTACAACGCCGTTGCCGGGGATCGAACCCGGGTCACCCGCGTGACAGGTGGGAATACACACCACTATACTGCAACGACTTTGTTGTCACTCAAATTGAAAAATGCGAAACTTCATTAGATGACAGTTTGAAGCAAATAAGTGAATATATATATTTGTTGCCATAGTTTTCAAAAATCTTAATATCATGCGATTTAAATCTTATTTCAACTTGAATCTCTTTAGTTATTATTTGATTATCGGGTTTCGATTATAAACTCGATTAAAACCGTAGTGGTGAAAAATTATTTAGTCCATTCTTTAACAATGGATATCGAGATGTTTATTTGAATCTATAATTAAAATGTTATTGTCTCTCAAAGAAAAGAAAACGGAACAAGAGAATAAATCAAATTTTAGATATAGATGTAGAAACCCGTATTTCAAGATTCATATTACCGAGGAAAGAAGTGATGCTTTTATGTACTTATATATCATTCAATAATTTGCATATCTCGAAATTACTTGCGAACAAATCTATATACATTATAATACAAATCTTTTGAATGTACAATTTACTATTTAAATTCATTTTTGATTTGAAGTTTAAATTTTTAAGATTTATGATTTAAATCAAATTTGACACATTGCTTATTACTAGTCATAAAATGAAATGTTTCCTTATGAAAGAATTTAGACAAACATAAAAAGCCATTGTAGCAATATCATTTGTTTGCACTTAGGAAACAGAACATTTTCTTGTTACCAGAGTACCAGAAATAAGTTGTTTTATAAGAATTATGATATTTTCATATGCTATTGGATTGAAATCCAATCAATTCAATGAAGAGATATAAAATAGATAATTTCTTCAAAAAGTAAAATAAAAAATACTAGATGAATTAGTAGCTAACCTATGTGCTTAACTTTACACACATCAAACAACTATGTCATGAAAACTAATTTTTATTCAGTTTATGTAGAAATCTATACCAAAGAACAATATGCTCAGTTTATGTAGAAATCTATACCAAAGAACAATATGCTCATTTTATGTAGAAATCTATACCAAAGTACAATATGCTACAATAAAATGACGTACCTTAGGGTGCTTCTATAACATGATAATTCATAAAACATGAGAATAATGAGATGATATATAATTTTATTCAAACATGACTAGGTGTAGTCTAGATCAGAGAACAAAACAACGTTAAAGGAATAACTTAATCATCGAGGTTTGTAAATGTTGTAAGGCAATTTATAGATCTAAATGAAAATAAAAGCCACAGAGGCAGATGGAGATAACTAGGTATATAAATTTTTTTAGTATAATAGTGAGTATTTTCACTTGTCAACCATGTGACTTCTGTTTGATCCGTTAACGTCTATATAAAATAGCATAATACAAGAAAGCAGTATTACTGAGTATTAAAAAATCGATAACAGTATTGCTGAGTATTAAAAAATTGATATTTTATTTTCAATAGCCTATAGGACTTTGCTTTTGTATGGTCAACACAATATGCTTTATAGTTGATTTTCTAACTCTTTGTAGACAGGTGATGTGGGACTTGGAACCAGCAACTATTTCGTACGATACATTTAGATCCTTTTCTTTTCTAACATAACAATGTATGGTGTCTCCTAAGATTTGCCATGTGTAAATTTTTATCAACTGCAAGATAACGTCTTGTTTCCTAATAAATTAGATGGTTAAATCAGTGGAATTCATGAATTTGTGGCTGTTAACATATGTTTGAACCAATGAATTTTTTTACATAAAAAGTAACATAAAGGTGACATTTTTGTACTAAAATTGTTATAAAATATTACTTATATTAGGGCTTATGGTTATATATTTCAATATAAATTTCTTTTATCTATGTGTATTGATTGAAAGCTATGTAAAATTTAATACATCTACACTTACAATAGAAAAATTGAAAATAAGCCCCAAAAATTGCCGAGTTGTTAAGCATCAAATCGTTTAGAGAAAGATACTGTGTTCGAACCACAACGTTGACATAGAATCAACATGGTTTTGATAGTTTGATCAACATTAGACCAATGCCGCCTGATCCATGGTTTTGGTATTCAGACCAATCGTTGGTAGTTTCTCCTTTCTTAAAGTAATAATACAATACCGTCTCCAATAATGGAATAAAAAATATTCAAGCAATTTATAACTTATATTGTTGGAAGTTTCACTTTTTTAGCTTTGATAATAACGTTTTTGATATGTCCAATAGGTTGGACTAACAACATAGCACCTACAAAATCAAATAAATAATGTCCAGATATTTATTTTATCTTTGAAAAAACTTAGCAAGCTTATTATTTGAACAAAGATAATGTACATATAACACAAAGTAGTATACCGATGTATCTTCAAAGCGAAGTCATGTGTAATCAAAGCATTTCTACACAGCTGGTTTGTTTCCAGGTGTTTAAACAGCCTGTGCTTTTTCAGTCCATATATTATGCCACATGGTTGTTGTAAATGCTGTACTAGCTAGGTCACTTACTTTTTGAACTTAAGACTAGATAATATGAAATCATACCATGTTATGTTGGGTTCAGTTTTACATCTAAACGTACCTATGTCAAGCATATTTGATATGTTTTCAATTTATTTAATGTCCACTATCTTATAAGTAACTATTTTACATCTTTTATATGTTCTCAAATGCAATATCCTTTTGATAGTGTCTCACAAGAAAGCATAGATGCATTAATGTTTCCTAAATTTTAATCAGACCATCTCAGTTCTGTTCACCATCCAAAGCCATGCGACAACTATTTCAAAACTATTATGTCTTACAGAAGGCAACAACCTCTGATTTGTATCTCAAAAGGAATATATCTTATATATGGATTACTTATTCTTATCCCAAATTTTTTTAAGACCATCTTAACATCTCACCTTTATTCTAGAAAGGCCCAATGTGTCATGTCATATATGCACTTTTTTGGTCTTATAGTATGATTCAGATCATACGGTACAATTATACTATCGTTACCTATACTATTGGTAGTTTTTCCTTAAGCCAGTTATCTGATACTACGTCCCCCAATAAAAATTAGAATATTCAATCGAGTTGTAACTTATGTTTTTTTGGTTTCTCCTTTCTTGCTTTAGGAGTAACATGCCTGCTATGCTCAACGGGTTGGACTGCCAACGGAGCAATTACAAAAGCTAATAAATAATATCCAGGTATTTAGTTTATTTGTGGAAAAGCTTGGTAATCTTACTACTCAAACGAATAATACAAAGTAGTACACTAATTTGTCTACATCGGTAAAGTTACTCAAGAGTATATTAAATTAACAACTTTCTTTTTACGAGTTATTATTATTAACATGCAAATCTTTATACATATAGCCTGTTCATTTCTTGATTTTAAGACTTACCTATACTTTTCTCATTCGAAATGTTTATCACAGGGTAGTTGCAAATGCCGTACTTGCTAGGTAACTTAAAATATATTTTATCTGTGAATATAGATAATATGAAATCATCAGTAAAGCTAAACTTCCTATATGTGTACCTTCTTATGTTGGATTTTTTGGCATCTACGAAAGCTATGCCATGTATGTTTGCTATTTATTTATCAATTTACCATATACCCAGTGTCTTGTATAAGTAACTATTTTACAGTATTTGTATCTTATAAAAAGAAATATCCTTTAATCAGTTTGTCAAAAGAAAATATACATGCATTACCTTTTCCTATCACCAGTCTTAATTAGGTCACCTTATCTCTGTTTAACATCTGAAAGCCACTTCGCTCTAACCAACTGAGCTAATGGGCCACGTGACTTAATGGATGATTTGCAAGTAGTGGTAGAGATATTGGATGTTTAATAGACAATTTAATATTTTTTGTTAAGTTGGGGCTTATATGTACATTTTGGCACATCTCTTTCGAAATGATAGTAGACTTTTTGGTTTAGGGCTGTTATGGAAATTACTCCTAAAATTGTTTATATTATTGTTATTATTATTATAATTGATGTTATAAATGAAAATACATTCTTTAGCGAAAATGCACATTCACGCTTTATTCCCTAATTATTATAGTATTTTTTAGCGAAATGACTATAAGAAATCACCTGGAAAAAACATACCTAAAGCGCACAGATGAGCATGTGATATGACAACTTTGTTAAATTATTATTCACATGCACAATTTCCATATTATGTAGCAAAGAACGATCAATTCTTCCCTTTTTTTAGTATAAAACTAACGATAAGAAGTCAGCTAACTGAAATTCATGGAAAAATAAATGATCTATGCAAGTTTATTAGTGTCACTACTTAGAAAATAGAGGTTTTTTTTTGAAATATTTAATTTAGTAGGAGAATTTGGATTAGTAGCCGCACTAGTGCAGGGTTTACAAAGTCACTATGAAATCTTGTAGAAATCTTGAGACTGCTACTCTCTATTGTCATGTCATTTGTAGAATCAGCTCTAATCAGTGTTCGATCACTTTTCCCTGCTTTGTTTTCTTTTTCCGAGTCAATGTCTAAATTATCTCAATCTTGAAATTCATCATTTTCTGCCGCCAGTTCACTGGAATATCCTCTCTTGTTTATTTTCTCGGTATTTGAGCTATCAAAATTTTCTCCATTAGGATTTTTAGGCCTCTCTTGTTGTTTGAAACAGTGAAATTCACTTTTCTCCATTAGGATTTTAAGACCCAAATTATTCTGGACCTACATCTAACTAATTAAAAGTGAATAGAATTAAAAATATGATGTTTTGTATTTGCTCTTAGGATGTAGGAGAGTATTATACAAGTTAATAAATTAAAATGATTTTATAGGGTTTCATAGAGCTTTATCATTTTAAATTGTTTTGAACCAAAGTTGGAATTTTGTGAAATGTTTTCATAAATATTTTTGGGAGGGTAAAGGTAATTAGGTAGTAAAACCCCAAAGATAAGCACATAAGTTGTACGTAGATCCTTCATCTTTTATACATAATTCTTGATCCAAGGGTTCGAGTACATGACTTAAGTTGTTTCAAACCATTCCGAATAAGAATTTATCACTCGATTTTGACAACGAATACTTGGTGAGGGTTCTTAACATGGAATCAAAGTTTTCTATCATAGTGCATGGCTATAAGAAGAACGAAGGTTTCTAATTAAGAAGCCTGATCAGAGTTTGTAGCGAAGAGTCGGGTGAGCGATCTTAGTTCGGAAGTAAAGCTTTGTATATGAGTGAGTGACCAAATCATATTTTGCATGGGAATGATCTGTGTACATCATACAGACTGATGAGTAGTATTAAGTGTTTTCTGAGTTAGGCCTGTAGTCAAATTTTAGGGTCGAAATTCTTTTAAGAGTGGAGAGTGCAATAACCCGAAATTCGACCAATTGATTTGAGAATATTTAATTAATTTTATATTCAAATAATGGTTTTTATAACTAAAATAAAAATCTTTTAAATAATAACAAGTGATGCAGAAATAGATTTCCCAATTAGTCTATGAAAATATTGAGTTCGAAGAAAAATAAAAAATGTGACTAGAATTCATTTTTCGAATTTTCGACTTTTCGTCGAATAAAAGTTGTTGGAAATGTTGTAATACTATTTTGTACATATACACGTTCATTTATAAATAATTTAGAATTATATATTTGTATATATACATATATGTGTGCATTTCTTAAGTTAAAATAAAGCTTTGTATATGGTCGGCCTTGCATTTTAAAGGTCGATCTTCTCATGCTGAGGTCGAAAGGTTTTCGATCTCTCGATACATTTTGAAACATTTTATCCATATTGAATACTAACATTTAATCAGTAAAACTTAAAGAAACTAAAAAATAAAATACAAACATCGTTCTTCATTCGTTGTCCCTTTTGCAACACAAAATTGCATTCCCCTTTCGTCGAATTTTCCACTCTCGTACACCTTTCAAAATTCCCATTTCTCCTCACCCTTTCATAGGCCCGTCAGTGGGTGTTTTCCATGCAAATACTACTATATCCGCATCCACATCTAAAATCATTTACGAATATTAGATATCAATATCCGCGGATACGACGAATATTGGATATTTATTCGATCTCCTAATGATTTATAAATCCAAAAACATAAATAGAAAATTTTGGCTCAACATAAAAGAATTCCAATCTCATTGATCGTAAACATATGAAAAATAAATATGATGATAATAAATTTTTTTAAGCAGTCAATATGCAGTAAAGGTATATAACATAAACTATTGATTTAATAAAACAATATATACATATCATTCATTATACTAAAATACACAAAATATGAACTATAATCTTGATAAAAGCCGAAAGGGTAAATTTCGAATACGAATGTCTCCATATCCGCATCCATATTTGTTTTTTAAGTATCAGAAATTTATCCATTTAACGGATTCAGATGCGAACTGATTTTAGATTTTTCGTGAATACATTGTAGGCTTACCCTTTTACTACGCCAAAAATGCAACCCTTATACCAACTTGGTTACTTAGTTTAACAATAGATTGGCATGTATACCACCTATAAACCAAGTAATTTTATTAGGTCATCCCCAACATAGGTCAATTACGATCGTCAAATTAAGATTGAGGAAAAGATATGCTCCCAATAGTTGAATAAAGGCACATAAAATGCCTTAATGTTACATTTCCAATTCAGAAAACATAATTAGCATAAATGCATTTACTACAAGTCAAGATCCAAATGTGTATTAATTACATGTCAAGCTATTAGGTTTGCATTCAATACACGATCGGCTTTGAGCACGTGTTTATTTTTCAATCAGCCCCTAAAATACAACTCAGTTGTTGGTAGTTAATTATTCATCCAGTTGTTGAATATGTACATAATACACGTCCTACTCTGCATGTGTATTTATTTTACGTTCAGTTGTTGAGCGTGTATTGAACACATATCCAACTATTGAGCACTTTTGTGTACTTACCGTAAGATTGCATGCTTCAATACTAAGATATGCAAAGCAATCCACTGTAAATGCTCTTAGAGTTAAATCACAGACAATTCATGCCATCCGACTATATTTCTGAAATAATAAAGATGGTTTTGCAAATATTTTAAAAGTGAATGCATAATTCGACAAATAGTTACAAGATGAATGAATATAAAGACATATGCTAAACATACACATATTTTTTAACCAGCTACTAAATTATTTTAGAGAGAAAATGTTTAGCGCGAAGAAAAGACACAACTACAAGAAAAAGAAAGTCATTTGAAAAACTAAAAAATAGAATTCAAAATAATCCGAGAATAAAGAGATTTGGTAGTTCAAACATGTGAGGAAATCGTGCATATATACGAGAGGAAACACATGTTAGGCTTTGTATGAAAGGAAAATGGGGAAACAAAAAATTGAAACCAAGGGGCCTGATAAGGTTTAGATTTTTTTTTTACACGTATATTTTGGACCTTACAATATTGGGCCGTAGTCTAGTCGCCACCCTTTGCTCAGTTTCGGCTTCCGAATTCCCGCCATTTCCAACCCTTTTTTTCTAAATCCTTGACTATTGCAAATTCTCTTCCACAAACTTCTAAGCATTCCCGCCATTTCCAACCCCTTTTTCTATATCCCTAACCTAGCAAATTCTCTTCCACACTTCAATGCCGAATGTCTAATCGAATTCCAAAAAATAAATGGTAGATGCCTGTACACATTAGAGAAGAAGCTTCCAGCAATCTTAAATTCAAACCTAGGTATCAAATTGAGAAATAAGAGTTTGGAAACTGTTTAAGCTTGTGTTTACCTTCGGGGAACATCACGGCAAGGTTCCTTTTGCTGATTCGACTGGGTTGCTTGGGCCATCTAGTTTTGTACTCGCGAGTTCTGTATTGGCATAGGTTTTGTCTTGACTTTGACGACTTGTTGTTTCTTACGTGGTATATTGCAGTGATGCTGCGTGAGGAAGCATTTACTGCTGTAAGGAAATCATTTGATGCTAGAAAGGTTAGTAAAAGGTTAGTTTATTAACTTGCAAGCTCAAAGCTATAGGTTGAAGTTTGTAAGTAGTTGGCAACGATCGTAAGACCTATCAGACATAGTTGGAGTAAATTTTGGGAATTGAATTATGAATATATAAAAGTCTTAAGTGTGGAATTAAGTGTAATATTTGAGTATAAGATCCACTTCCATATATAACTACGTACATATATACATATACACGTACATACACATACATACATACACATAGTACTCACACACACATATATGTATATGTATATGTATAGATATATAGCTTGAATATAGCATGTTTATAAAATGAGAAGGATGAATGCTGCTTTGTAGAAAAAGTTCTGCTACGTAGTTACATGAGATACAGAAACTGAACTAGTTTGATTAAAATTATCTCATTTGTAAACACAATTTTGTTTTCATTAAAGTTATACATGGACACATAGAGTCAAGGAAAATGTCCTTAGCTGTACTGTAGAATGGTATCATGCTACGAAAACAAGTTTTGCATGCTATGTAATTTATCAACTATTGCAGAATACAGCAGGCTTATATCATATCTGAAAACTAGGATGCTCGAGAAATAAGTTGATCATAGATGAAAAAATTGGTTTATAGACACATAGAATCAAAAGCAGTAATATGTCCTTAGCTGTACCGTGGAATGCTATCATGCTATGCATGAAATAATGCCCATTACGTGGAAAAGTTCTGCTACGTAGTTACATGAGATACAGAAACTGAACCGGTTTGATTAAAATTATCTTGTTTTTAAACACAATTCTGTCTTCATTAAAGTTATATGTGGACACATAGAATCAAGGAATATGTCCTTAGCTGTACTGTTGAATGTTATCATGCTACGAAAACGAGTTTTGCACAGTATGTAATTTAGCAACTGTTGCAGAATACAGCTGGCTTATATCATATCTGAAGACTAGGATGCTCGAGAAATAATTTGATCGTAGATGAAAAAATTGGTATATAGACACATAGAATCAAAAGCAGTAATATGTCCTTAGTTGTACCGTGGAATGTTATCATGCTATGCATGAAAAAATGCTCACTTCGTTCGCATAAAAGGAGATGCAACACCGTTGCCGGGGATCGAACCCGAGTCACCCGCGTGACAGGCGGGAATACTCACCACTATACTACAACGACTTTGTTGTCACTCAAATTGAAAAATGCAAAACCTTCATTAGATGATAGTTTGAAGCAAATAAGTGAATATATATATTTGCTGCCATAGTTTTCAAAAATCTTAATATCGTGCAATTTAAATCTTATTTCAACTTGAATCTCTTTAGTTATGATTTGATTATCGGGTTCCAATTATAAACTCGATTAAACCGTAGTGGAGAAAAATTGTTCAGTCCATTCTTTAATAATGGATATCGAGATGTTTATTTGAATCTATAATTAAAATGTTATTGCCTCTCAAAGAAAAGAAAACGGAACAAGAGAATAAATCAAATTTTGGATATAGATGTAGAAACCCATATATCAAGATTCGTATGACCGAGGAAAGAAGTGTCGATGCTTTTATGTACTTATATATCATTCAATAATTTGCATATCTTGAAATTTCTTGCGAACAATTCTATATACATTATAATACAAATCTTTTGAATGTACAATTTACTATTTAAATTCATTTTTGATTTGAAGTTTAAATTTTTAAGATTTATGATTTAAATCAAATTTGAAACATTGCTTATTACTAGTCATAAAATGAAATGTTTCCTTATGAAATAATTTAGACAAACATAAAAAGCCATTGTAGCAATATCATTTGTTTGCACTTAGGAACAGAACATTTTCTTGTTACCAGAGTAACAGAAATAAGTTGTTTTATAAGAATTATGATATTTTCATATGCTATTGGATTGAAATCCAATCAATTCAATGAAAAGATATAAAATAGATAATTTCTTCAAAAAGTAAAATAAAAAATACTAGATGAATTAGTAGCTAACCTATGTTCTTAACTTTATACACATCAAACCATTATGTCATGAAAACTAATTTTTATCCAGTTTATGTAGAAATCTATACCAAAGTACAATATGCTACAATAAAATGACGTACCTTAGGATGCTTCTATAACATGACAACTCATAAAACATGAGAATAATGAGATGATATATAATTTTATTCAAACATGACTAGGTGTAGTCTAGATCAGAGAACAAAACAACGTTAAAGGAATAACTTAATCATCGAGGGTTGTAAATGTTGTAAGGCAATTTATTGATCTAAATGAAAATAAAGTCACAGAGGCAGATGGAGATAACTACGTATATAATTTTTTTAGTATAATAGTGAGTATTTTCACTTGTCATCCACGTGACTTCTATTTGATCCGTTAACGTCGATATAAAATAGCATAATACAAGAAAGCAGTATTACCGAGTATTAAAAAATCGATAACAATATTACTGAGTATTAAAATATTGATATTTTATTTTCGAAAGCATATAGGACTTTGCTTTTGTATGGTCAACACAACACGCTTTATAGTTGATTTTCTAACTCTTTGTAGACCGGTGATGTGGGACTTGGAACCTGCAACTATTTCGCACGATACATTTAGATCCTTTTATTTTCTAACATAACAATGTATGGTGTCTCCTAAGATTTGCCATGTGTAAATTTTTATCAACTGCAAGATAACGTCTTGTTTCCTAATAAATTAGATGGTTAAATCAGTGGAATTCATGAATTTGTGGCTGTTAACATATGTTTGAACCAATGAATTATTTTTACACGAAAAGTAACATAAAAGTTACATTTTTATACTAAAATTGTTATAAAATATTATTTATATTAGGGCTTATGGTTATATATTTTAACATAAATTTCTTTTATCTGTGTGTATTAATTAAAAGCTATGTTTAAATTTAATACATCTACACTTACAATAGAAAAATTGAAAATAAGCCCCAAAAATTGCCAAGTTGTTAAGCATCACACCGTTTAGAAGATACCGTGTTCGAACCATAGCGATGACGTAGAATTAACATGGTTTTGATAGTTTGATCAACATTAAACCAATGCCACCCGATCCGTGGTTTTGGTATTCAGACCAATCGCTGGTAGTTTCTCCTTTCTTAAAGTAATAATACAATACCGTCTCCAACAATGGAATAGAAAATATTGAAGCAATTTATAACTCATATTGTTGGAAGTTTAACTTTTTTAGCTTTGATAATTACATTTTTGATATGTCCAATAGGTTGGATTACCAACATAGCTCCTACAAAATCAAATAAATAATGTCCAGATATTTATTTTATCTTTGAAAAAACTTAGCAAGCTTATTATTTGAACAAAGATAATGTACAAATAACACAAAGTAGTATACCGATGTGCCTACAAAGCGAAGTCATGTGTAATCAAAGCATTCTACATAGCTTGTTTGTTTCCAGGTGTTTAAACAGCCTGTGCCTTTTCAGTCCATATATTATGCCGCATGGTTGTTGTAAATGCTGTACTAGCTAGATCACTTACTTTTTTTCTTTGAACTTAAGACTAAATAATGTGAAATCATACCATGTTATGTTGGGTTCAGTTTTACATCTAAACGTACCAATGTCAAGCATATTTGATATGTTTTCAATTTATTTAATATCCACTATCTTATAAGTAACTATTTTACATCTTTTATATGTTCTCAAATGCAATATCCTTTAGATAGTGTCTCACAAGAAAGCATACATGCATTAATTTTTCCTAAATTTTAATCAGACCATCTCAGTTCTGTTTAACATCCAAAGCCATGCGACAACTATTTCAAAACTATTAGGTCTTACAGAAGGCAGCAACCTTTGATTTGTATCTCAAAAGGAATATATCTTATATGTGGATTACTTATTCTTATCCCAAATTTTGATAAAACCATCTTAACATCTCACCTTTATTCTAGAAAGGCCCAATGTATCATGTCACATATGCACTTTTTTGGTCTTATAATACTATTGGTAGTATATGCAACCTTTGATTCAGATCATACGGTACAACTATACTATCGTTACCTATAATACTATTGGTAGTTTTTCCTTAAGCCAGTTATCTGATACTACTTCCACCAATAAAAATTAGAATATTCAATCAAGTTGTAACTTATGTTTTTTTGGTTTCTCCTTTCTTGCCTTAGGAGTAACATGCCTGGTATGCTCAACAGGTTGGACTGCCAACGGAGCACTTACAAAACCTAATAGATAATATCCAGGTATTTAATGTATATATGGAAAAGCTTGGTAATCTTACTACTCAAACGAATAATACAAAGTAGTACACTAATTTGTCTACAGCGGTAAAATTACTCAAGAGTATATTAAACCAACAACTTTCTTTCTACGAGTTATTATTGTTAACATGCAAATCTTTATACATAGAGCCTGTTCATTTCTTGAATTTTAGACTTATCCATACTTTTCTCGTTCGAAATATTTGTCACATGGTAGTTGCAAATGTTGTACTTGCTAGGTCACTTAAATTATTTTTTATCTATGAATATAGATAATACGAAATCATCAGTAAAGTTAAACTTCCTATATGTGTGCCTTCTTATGTGACGGACCCGATTCTTCGACTTTCGAAAACCGACATCAATACGTCCACTGTATCAACTGTCGAGCAATCGAATGCCGAAAAACCGAATTCTTATGGTTTAAGAAGAAGAAAAAGATAGAAGAAGAGAGAAAGAAAAAGAAAACAACAGGAACAACATCAGAATCTCACATATCGCAGCGGAACAACATATAATAAATAAATGAATAATCTTTAAACCAAGAACTATATCAGTTATTACATCACATCACTTTACATTACATCTTCAGAGTGTACAACAACAAACAACAATAAACAGTGGAAAAGAAGTACTATATACTAGTGAATACGCCATGCCATCCAGCTTGCCTCCAGCAACTCCTGAATTCCAAAATATCCTGATAACCTAATTCTAGACTGCCCGTCTGGAAATTTATGGGCACCCAGAGTTTAGGAAGGAAACAATAAACTCCGAGTAAGTCATGGGACATGTGTGAGAACTTAAAACAGTTATTATCTTTTAAAACAACAACAATAAGGATAATTTTAAAGTCAATTCGCAATGCTTTTGGAAAATGAGACTACCATAAGACCTCCCGCCACACACACAATGCAAACGCAGAATTGGAGGAGATTTCTTCTTATGATAGTCAAAGATGCTTGATACGCATTAAAAAGAAGCATTTGATATTATTACTAGTGCATAGTGCAGAAATTTTTTCGAAAGTAAAGATATAAATCATAGCCAGCATATGTACCATTATATTATGCCTACTATAGCTACCATATTAGATGGCAGGTTCTACAACTAAAACCGTACAAGGTGCGTATTGTTTTATTTGGACTTCCAACAAATGGTCAGCGTAAGGAACTTCCTACTGCCACATGGGATCGCCTCTGGCGGGACGTCCCTAGGACTTAACCATCTCTCTGCCAACACAAGGCCGGGTTACCTTTGTCACTAGGTAATTACTACACGACTATGCCATCCCCCGGTCCCTTTGGACCTTTATCCGAGCGCTCGATTCCAACAATACCACACAGTAATAGATATAGTGTATCAACATGAGTAAGTATCTGGGCTCCATAGCATGATACCACCCTTTCCAGAAGGAAATGACATACCCTAAAGGGTGCGACCCGCATAACCTTGCCGCATATTCCTATTTTGACCATTTCCGGGGAGTGAGGTCTGACGAAGTCTCGTCCACAAAGCTAGGCACAAAGCCACGCTTTGATCAACAAATGATCAATAAATAATCATCACACAGCAACACTTAGCATGCCACATTACCAAATTGGGAATATATCGCTGATAACCTTCAACTACATAACCTCTGAGCGCGTACGTCTCAGAGAAGGGTGTTAAGCTAAGGGAATAAATTCTCCGCCACCAAAAGAAATGTATTTGAAAGAAATCTTCTTTATATCTCAAAATGTAATGTCAGACACGTAACCATACAAGTCTTTTCCGGGTTTGAACAGAACCGAAGGCACTTCAAAAGAAGCCCTTGCAATCCGGGTATTCACAATCCCGATAAAACTTCCCATCACAAAGGAAATCTCCATACCGTAGCTAACGGTGCAGAGACAATCGATAGGTCATCCTATCGTTTTCACAAATACTCGGTCTTCAACACCGGTCATCAAATGCAATCCATAACGACGTGTCACATATTCGGAATGGGTTATACGACCCCAAGGTCCTTTCCCGGCTAACCCGAATAATAAGCGCTTATTTTAAAATAAGTGTGGCATTTCAATTTCAACCAATTCACAACAAATACCTATTTAAAGGTTAATATTGATAGTCGTTTATTTAACAATCAATCAATATTCACAACATCACCCGATTTCAAATAATTTCCTAAATTACTTATTTTCAAAAATATCTTTATAAGATATATATCCCACACTTCAACCATTTGAAAACCAATTTCAAATAAGTTTACACCCTTACAACTTTCATTTCAAAATGGTTCATTTAAGCCAATTAAATAAATCCTTACCGATTTATTAAATTTACGTTCCAAATCCGTAAATTAATTTCCACACTTCAAAATAAATCAACGTTTATTTTTAACTAATTTCCCTTTCTTTTATAAATTCCATAATGAATTTACAATTCCAAAATATCTATGAATATACGATTTTTAAATCGATTTCTAATATTCATTTTCAATTTATCTTTAAAAGATAAAATCTCAAACATTCACTTCATATTGGAAAAACATTTCCATACTTATTTAATAATAAGTATTTCAAAAATCTATTTATTTTCAATATTTTGAAAATATTCAATATACTTAAATTACAATTAAGTATATATTTTATTCTTTAAGGAAAACATTCTCTCAACACATTTATTTGGGTCAACATGAATGTTGCGTAAAACATCGTTACGACAACCCAAAATCACTAGTATAGGGATTCGAAATTAAGTAGATATATAAATCCCAATACTATATAAAACATTTCCTTTCGGAAATCATTTACTATAACAACAGTGTTATAGTCCAACATTTCCTTCTATTTCTCGAAACATCTATTTCAACAATGAATGTTGAAATCTATGATTTCGATACTTAACACAATTTAAAACGTTTTTGAATCATTTTAATTCTATTTAAAATATCATTTTTCCAAAATATTTCTTTAATATATTATTCACTGTCCAAAATCGTGAATATACTTCATTAACCAAATTCAATTTCTACATATTTTATTTAAAGGATTATCCACTATCCAAAATCGTGGATATACTTCATTTAATAAGCTATAATAATTAACTTATCAACATAAGTCGTTTTCGGATTTATAAAACAACGTTTATAAATTCCATTTATATTTTATGGCGACTTCAACTTATAAAATCACTTTATTAACAAATTCTATCCATATTCCATTTACACGCAAAAATCCAATTTATAAGTTAATTCCTTATAAATCTTTTATTTTATAAAATCTGTTCATTTTATAACTTCACAATTTATAAATATATAGATTTCATTCACTTATAAAATCCATTTATATTCCATTTTAACACTTATAAAAACTTGTTTTATAATTCCAATATTTTTAATTTATAAATATCAATTTTATAAATATTTTATATAAATCATTTATAATAATTCAAAAATCCCAATTTTAACCCATTTTATAAATTAATTAACTACTTATCTCAAAAATCACATTTCGGTTATATTTCACAAAAATCATAATTTTATAACATAAACATTTCAACGTTTATTCATTTAAAATGAATCAATTTCAAAATTAAATTTTATTATGAATTCTCAACTTAAATTTTCTAAAATCAAATTTTATTTATTTTTGGCATCTAACGATACCAAAATATATTCGGCTAAAATTTAGCCTTTAACCGTCTCAATCACAAAGATAATCGCGCAGATTATAAATAGATCAGTAAATAGATCAACACACAACATTGAAACCAATTCAAATGTTTGAGGAATCCAGTTGGATCCTTCCAACCTGTTTCCCTGCATCCAAAGATGTTAGCACAATACCAATTCTGTTCCAGTACGGAATTATCACTGTATATGGGATTTATATAAATATTATCCGCTTAATAGACGGCGCAATAGGGTCTCATCCGCTATATAATGTGGGAAATCAACTCCAAGTACATATATAATACCAATTTCACTATACGGTGAAATATTCGCGGTATATGTTTTTAATAAATAACCTCCACTTACTAACGGCGTATAATGTCTATTTTAACAATCAATAGATAACAATCATAATTCAAACATACAATCAAGAAATTTTAAATATAACTATTTGAAATTTGAATCGAAACTAATTCGATTGAGTGAGAAGTGCTCACCTTGGTTTCAATTCCGTTTCAGCGTTTTATTTCGAATAAAATTAAACATGCGTTTAATTTTACCCGAAATTCCCACTAGCTCTAAATGACTCCAATCCAGTTCCATAGCGTAGTGCTCGACGAAACGAAGACAAAGCAACTTGTTTCATCCAAAACGGAACTCGTATGAACAAGTTACAACATTTTAAACATCACATGATTTAAATTACAATTTAATTTACATTTTCTTTATTTATTTTCACCTAAACTCCATCTGGACCGTTCGTTTCCCACTACCAAATCTTGGCCGCATGTGTTTCCTTCTTCCCCAATCGCGTGAAGACCCAGTGAATGCCGAATCCATAGCCGCCTCTAGGGTTAAATTTTCGAGAACAAAACCTTCACTTTGACAACGATCGAGCAACGTCGTTACGTCGCCTGCCTCGTGCTCCACCTTCACCGCGAATATCACTGAGCTCGACCTCCCCAAGCATGAGAAAAACGTGTGCGAACTGACCATGTTTCACCCCTCTTTGCTATCAATCGACTCAACTATATCCAATCATAGCCGTTGGATATGTAGTTCTCATCGTTGTCTACAACTCTCTAGTTGGAAGTTTTTCGATTCGATGTTTGGATTTGAAGAAATTGAGGGGAAGAGAAAAGTGATTTTCGGCCATTGAAGAAGATAGTGGCGGCCGGCTTTGTTTCTAGGGTTAGGTTTCTATTTTTTTTTTTGCAAAAATGAAATATGAGGTGCTTTTATAGAAAAAACGACGTACACTATTCATACCGGAATTTCCGAACTCCAAATCTCGTGCGGTGACTGGCGTTCCTAGGGTTTACCCCACGTTTCGAACACAATTGAATAGATTTCGGAAGCTAATTCGATCATCTGTGCGAGTTATGACAATAAACGATCGATTATAAATTAAACCGATTAAACAATTTTCTAGGCGTTTTGGCTTGCCTCGGACAAACGATAAATCCGATTGACATGAAATTTGAAACCTTACAATAATATCACATTACGGATCTGATGAAACTAGTTTCATCGAAATCCGAGACTGTTTGAAAAAATGACTATTTTAACTCGCCAAATTAATATTAAAACAATTTCGATGCGTTTCGAGCTGCCACGGTCAAACGAAAACTCCGATTGCTACGAAAATTGAAATTCGATAATAACAAACTATTACAGATCCAAAGGAACTAGTCTCGTCCAATTCTGAGACTATTCGAAAAATGGCTAATTTCACTAGTCGATTAAAAATTAAAATATTCAATTTTCACAAATTAACTTTTAATTCAATTTTAAAAGATCTATAACATCTCTATAACTTCAATATGATAAAATAAAATTTTACAAATAAATTTCAATCATGTTTAACCCAATTTTCAATTATTTATGAAATTTCAACTATTAAATTATCGATTTAATTATCCAATTAAATCCAATATTCGAAATAAAATTATCCGACTTATAAATTTCACTTATTAATATTTAAATTCAATTAAATATACAAATTTTAATTAATATAAATTCTGGGTCGTTACAGACTTCCCCCCTTAAAAGAATTTCGTCCTCGAAATTACCAAGTAAGAAAAAGTTACAGAATCCATTGACTTTCCAAAACAAACCATTCAAATTGGATTTTTCAAATCTCTTAAGTATTGAGCTTTCCCAAAATACAATAGTTAAACTTCATACAATAACTTTACTAAATTTTCAAAATTTTCCCAATTTTCTTAAAAATATTCTAATGCCTTAAATTTTTGGAAAAATTCGCCAGAGTCTCCTTTGCGCCGCTCGATCTGAAAAAAATGACAGTATATATATCACAAATATACATATCATCAAGTGATGAGGCATCTCGTAGGGAAAAAGTGTAAAAGTACGGTATTTAATCCGATATATGTACCTTATTAATTATTAGCGAGCATATACGGCTAATATAGCGCGAAAGCGAGTTCCAAATGCGAAGCAAGCACAATCCCCACCTACTAAACACTCAACAAACCAATGAGAATCATGTATATAAGAAAATAATATCAATATACAACATATATCACTACAACAACTACATATGCCAATATAGCAAATGCAACAAAAGCAACAAATGCAACCATCAAACAACTATCATACAATTAACATCCAACAAATCAATAACCAAATCAATATTCTTTCATTTCTCATTAACATTCAATGAATTGGTTTTTTACATTTTAATCACATTTGATCTTTTAACATTGGATTTTAGAAATATCCATTCATTCACTTTTTTTTCTTCAATTAGTTCATATTCACTAATTTACATTCACATTAGTTTACTTCCAAATTGAATCAAATTCAGTTCATATTCATTTACTTTCAATTTGGATTCAATTACTTTAGCTTTCAAATTTTGCTAATTAAATTTCATTAACACTAAATGAATTTATATTCAATCAACTAACATCCATATGACAACCAATGTATGTTCAACATAACCAAATTATTTACTTCTCTTACATTCATTCAATTTGGTTTTAACACTTTTAATTCCAATTAATTTATATTAAATTGATTTTCATTCAATTATTCAACTTCTAATTATATTGGCTTTCAATGAATTAACACTTCATTTATTATTTCATATTAACTTATTTACATTCGACTAATTAACATTCAATCCATTTATTAATTTAATTGCCAATTCCTTTAACAATATAAGGTTGAATTTCAGTTATATAACTCATGTTTACATTCATTCAATTGACTTTATTATTTTACTTTGATACCAAAATCAACTTCTTTCAACATCCCTTAAGTTATATTCCATTTCAACTTCATTTACATTTTACTTCCATTATACAACTTAAGTTCACTTCTAATTTATTTCAAATTCTATTTCATTTAACTTAACAAAATTGTTTAACCATTTTAACTATTGGTTTCACTTACATTTTCTCATTTTCTAGGTTATACAACTTATATATTTAAACTTCCAAATCCATTTACTTATCCAAAGCTAAATTTATTATCTTATACTATAAGTTCTAAATTCATTTCACTTATGTTTATCAATTTCAACTTGGATTTTTAAATTTTCAAATTTGTTCATCACAAAAAAAAACTCAAAATTTCAATTTACTATGGTAGCAAATCCATCACACAGAAACTTGAAAATGATACTGATGATGCTGCAGTCATCACCCTTATTATTTCCCAGTGACAATAGTGAATTCAGTGCTTTTAAATTCTTTCAAAATTTTCCTTTTATCTTATAAATCATATTTATAAATCTTTCCTATAAAATTTCACTATTTTCCTTTACTTATACAAGATTGTTTCTCAATTTTAAATCATTTTAATTATAATTCCATACTTATAATTCATTTGCTTATACAATTCATTCTTTTACAATTGTTGTTTTTATTTAACTTATTCAAACAACTAAACAATTAATTTATATATACCTTAATAATTCTGAAAAATCATTCCTTTATATATAAAATATAATCAAGGTAAAATTATTTCATTTACCCAATTTAAAACAATATCGTGTCGAATTATTCTGAACAAGTGTTTAGAGATCTCTATCGATAGAGTTGTACGGACTATACCGACCAGAATCCATATACCACTCAACAAACCAATCATCACAATATAAAATAATTTTATATTCCCTAAAAAATACGCGCTCATAGCTATTATTACACTCAAACTCATTCTAGAGTACTACTGACTCTATCTCTAATGAGCAATACCCAATAGAGCCATGGTTGTCGCTTAACCATATGCTCTGATACCAAATGTGACGGACCCGATTCTTCGACTTCCGAAAACCGACATCAATACGTCCACTGTATCAACTACCGAGCAATCGAATGCCTGAAAACCAAATTCTTATGGTTTAAGAAGAAGAAAAAGATAGAAGAAGAGAGAAAGAAAAAGAAAACAACAGGAACAACATCAAAATATCACATATCGCAGCGGAACAACATATAATAAATAGATGAATAATCTTTAAACAAAGAACTATATCAGTTATTACATTACATCACTTTACATTACATCTTCAGAGTGTACAACAACAAACAACAATAAACAGTGGAAAAGAAATACTATATACTAGTGAATACGCCATGCCATCCTGCTTGCCTCCAGCAACTCCTGAATTCCAGAATATCCTGATAACCTGATTCTAGACTGCCCGTGTGGAAATTTTTGGGCACCCAGAGTTTAGGAAGGAAACAATAAACTCGAGTAATTCATGGGACTAGTGTGAAAACTTAAAACAGTTATTATCTTTTAAAACTACAATAATAAGGATAATTTTAAAGTCAATTCGCAATGCTTTTGGAAAATGAGACTACCATAAGACCACCCACCACACACACAATGCAAACGTAGAATTGGAGGAGATTTCTTTTTATGATAGTCAAAGATGCTTGATAGGCATTAAAAAGAAGCATTTGATATTATTACTAGTGCATAGTGTAGAAAAAATTTCGAAAGTAAAGATATAAATCTTAGCCAGCATAGGTACCATTATATTATGCCTACTATAGCTATCATATTAGATGGCAGGTTCTACAACTAAAACCGTACAAGGTGGGTATTGTTTTATTTGGATTTCCAACAAATGGTCAGGCTATGGAACTTCCTACTGCCACGTGAGATCGCCTCTGGCGGGATGTCCCGAGAACTTAACCAGCTCTCTGCCAACACAAGGCCGGGTTAACTTTGTCACTAGGTAACTACTACACGACTATGCCATCCCCCGGTCCCTTTGGACCTTTATCCGAGCGCTCGATTCCAACAACACCACATAGTAATAGATATAGTGTATCAACATGAGTAAGTATCTGGGCTCCATACTGTGACGATCGCGATTTTTCGACGCTCGAAAACCGACATCAATACGTCCACTGTATCAACTGCCAAGCAATCGAAGGCCGGAAAACCGTCCCGTTAGGGTTGAAGAAGAAGAAAGAGGTAGAAGAAGAAAGAAAAAGATAGAAGAAGGACAGAAAAGAAACAACGGAAAAATATCAGAATCTCACAATCGCAGCGGAATAACATATAATAATTAAATGAATAATCTTTAAACAAAGAACTTTATCAGTTATTACAGTACATCATTTTACATTACATCATCAGAGTGTACAACAACAAACAACAACAAACAGCGGAAAAGAAATACTATATACTAGTGAATACGCCATGCCATCCAGCTTGCCTCCTGCAACTCCTGAATTCCAGAATATCCTGATAAACCTGACTCTTGACTGCCCGTGTGGAAATTGGTGGGCACCCAGAGTTTAGGAAGGAAAATAATAAACTCCGAGTCAGTCATGTGACTGGTGTGAGAACTAAAACAGTTTATTTTATCTTCCAAAACAAAATAGAGGAACATTTTTAAAGTCAATTCGCAATGCTTTTAAAAATGAGACTACCATAAGGCCTCCCGCACACACACAATGCAAACGGAGAATCGGAGGAGATTTCTCCTTATGATAGTCAAAGATGCTTGATACGCATTGAAAAGTTGATATTATTACTAGTGTATAGTGTAGAAAAAATCTGTTCGAAAATAAAGATATAAATCATAGCCTACATACGACCATTATCGTATGCCTACTATAGCTACCATCCAAACAGTGGGGCGCCACCAAAAGTGAATGATAGGTTCTACAACTAAAACCGTACAAGATCGTATTGTTTCTTTGGATTTCCAACAAATGGTCAGGCCAAGGAACTTCCCATTGCCACATGGGTACGCCTCTGGAAAGACGACCCGAGAACCAAACCAGATCTCTGCCAACACAAGGCCGGGTTACCCCTAACTGGGTAACTACTGACACGAATATGTCATCCCCCGATCGTAACCGATCTATCCGAGGATCCTCGATTTCCAACAACCACAAAGCAATAAATTTGCAGCAACAACATAGGTTAAGTATCTGGGCTCCATACCATGATACCACCTCTATCCAGAAGGAATGACATACACTAAAGGGGAGCTACCCGCTAATAACCTTGCTGTATCCTTCCTGTTTTGACCATTTTCGAGGTGTGAGGTCCGACGAAGTCTCGTCCACAAAGCCACGCTTTATACAAAAGCTGTGCTTTGGGTCAACAAATGATCAAAGTAATGATCATCAAGATAAATGATCAAACAAATGATCATATCACAAATGATCAAACAATGATCATCCCACAGCAACACTCAGCATGCCACACTACCAAATTGGGAGTATATTACTAATAACCATCAACTACGTAACCTCTGAGCTCGTACGTCTCAGAGAAGGGTGTTAAGCTAAGAGAATAAATTCTCCGCCACCAACAGAAATATATTTGAAAGAAATCAGCTTTATATCTCAACTTGTAATGTCAAACATACAACCTATACAAATCTATTCCGGGCTCGAACAGAACCGAAGGCACTTACAAAGAAGTCCTTGCATTCCGGATAATTTCTAATCACGTCCGGACTTCCGTCACTAAGGGTGATAAAACTTCTATATCGGAGATTAGCCGATGCAGAGTAACTCAACGGTAATCCTTCTGTTTTCAAAAATATCCGATCTTCAACACCGGTCATCAAATGCAATCCATTATGACGTATCACATATTCGGAATGGGTTATACGACCCCAAGGTCCTTTCTCGGCTAACCCGAATAGTGCGCGCTTATTTTAAAAATAAGTGTGGCATCCAAATTCAAGCAATTCACAACAAATACCTATTTGAAGGTAAATACTGATAGTCGGTTATTTAACTATCAATAGAGATGCGCAACATCACCAGATTCCAAATAATTTGCCAAATTATTTACTTTCCAAAATATCTTTACTAGATATATAATTTCCACACTTTAACCCTTTGAAAACAAATTTTCAAATCACTTTTCAATCCTTTATCACTTTTGAAAACAAATTTCAATCATTTTGCTTACACAGAAATACTTTCATTTCAAAATGGTTCATTTAAACCAATTAAATAAATCCTTACGGATTTACTTTATATTTACGTTCTTAATCCGTAAATTTATTCCCATACTTTAAAAATAAATCAACGTTTATTTTTAAACAAATTCCCCTTTCTTTTATAAATTCCATAATGAATTTATAATCCCAAAATATCTATGATATACGATTTTCAATCGATTTCAAATATTCACTTTCAATTTATCTTTACAAAGATAAATTCTAAAACGTTCATTTCACATTGGAAAAATATTTCCATACTTATTTAATAATAAGTACATCACAAATCTATTTATTTTCATCATTTGAAAATATTCAATATACTTAAATCAAAATTAAGTATATATTTCATTCTTTAAGAAATCATTCTCTTAAACACATTTGTTTGGGCCAAAACGAATGTTACGTAAAACATCGTTACGACAACCCAAAATCACTAGTATAGGGATTCAAAATTTAAATAGATATATAAATCCCAATACTATATAAAACATTTCCTTTCGGAAATCATTTACTATAACAACAGTGTTATCGTCCACCATTTCCTTGTTTCTCGAAAACGTCTATTTCAACAATGAATGTTGAAATCTATGTATTCGATTTATAATACATTTTAAAACATCGTTAAAACGATTAACTTCATTTTATAATATTCATTTTCCCAAGCATATCCATTTTATTTGATAATATATTCACTGTCCAAAATCGTGAATATACTTCCTTAACCAATTTCAACTTTCAATTTATCAAATTCCATTGATTTCGAATAGATAAACAATGTCTATAAATTCCATTTCTATTTATAAGCTTCGATTTATAAATCTCCTTTATTAATCCAATTTAATTTATATAACTCAATTATATACCAAAAGTCCATATTATAAGTTAAATGCTTATAATCCATTTATTTACAAAATCGTTCTTTTAAAACTTCACAAATTATAAATCTTATTACTTATAAGATTTCATTTATAACCCTATTTTCAACATTAATAGAACTCCTTTTAAAATTCTATTATTTTGATTTATAAAATATATATTTTATAAATCTCAACTATAAACCATTTTTGCTTCACCAAAGATTTCAATTTAAATGCAAAAATCCGATTTATAAGTTAATTCCTTAAAATCTTTTGTCTTACAACAGCTATTCAATTTATAACTTCACAATTCATAAATCTATAAATTTTCATTCACTTATGAATCCATTTATACTTCGATTTTAACACTTATAAAAACTCGTTTTATAATTCCAATATTTTTGAAACTTATAAAATATCAAATTTTAAATCTTTTATACAAATCGTTTTTAAAACAATTAAAAAATCCCAATTTAACTAAACTTATTCTCTTAATAATTTACAATTCGTTATTTAAAGCTTATATACTTCAAAATCATACTTAAGTATTATTTTCCAAAAATCATAACTTTTATGAAAATAAAATTATAACGTTTATTTATCTTATCAATTCAAAATTTAATAAAACGTATACTTTCAAAAATCACTTTAAAATTCTTTTTAAAATCAAAATCATTTTTTTTAAACTTCAAAAATGGATCCGATGATGCAACAACACCAAATAGTCAATCACGACAAACCAAACATCATATATCAATATGATAATCAACAAATATCACAATATCTGTAAACAAATCAATACAGTTGAGGAATCCAGTTGGATCCCACCAACCTGTTTTCCTGCATCCACAAACATTAGCACAATACCAATTCTGTTCCAATACGGAATTATCGCGGTATATGGGATTTATAAAAATATTATCCGCTTAATAGGCGGCGTGATAGGGTCTCATCCGCTATATAATGCGGTAAAATCAACTCCAAGTACATAAATAATACCAATTTCACTTTGCAGTGAAATATTCGCGGTATATGTTTTTAATAAATAACATCCGCTTACTAACGGCGTATAATGTCTATTTTAACAATCAATAGATAACAATCATCATTCAACATATAATTAATAATTTTAAATCTAACTATTTAAAAGTATAAATCGAAACTATTCGTTGAGTGAGAAGTTCTCACCTTGGTTTCAATGCGGTTTCAGCATTTTATTTCAAATAAAATTAAACGTGCGTTTAATTTTACCCAAAATTCTCACTAGCTCCAAATGATTCCAATCCAGTTCGATAGCATAGTGCTCGACAAAATGAAGCCAACGTCGCTTGTTTCATCAATTTTCGGTCTCGTATGAAAGAGATACAATATTTTAAATTTCACACGAATTTTAAATATAATTAATTTACATTTAATATTTTGTTTTCTAACCAACCTCAATACGGGCCGTCCACTTCAGCTTGATGAAATCATGACCGCCCCCTTCCTTCTCTCACGCGCGTGTGTCTACCCAGTTTCGAACGAAAGAAACCGAACCCAACAAATATCACAAACCCTAATTCACGCAACCATATTCGACGACGAGACGATGATCTGAGACCTCCCCCACCACCGCCTATGCCTACGCCACCCTCGGCTGGAGTATGAACGGGCTCGGTCGACCCATGCTCCCCCTAGACGAGCTCGAACGGCCATCGTCTCGGCCTCGATTCTGGCCACCACATCGAATCAAACACGATCTCCACCGGTCATCACGAAGGCCTCACTCCCCTCTCCAATTTTGTAGTTGAAAACATTCGATGATAGTGAGTGGATTGAGAGGAAATTAAGGAAGAATGTGGTAATTTCCTGGCCATTGATTCAGTAAATGGCGGCTAGGGTTTGAGCTGAAACCCTAACTTAGTTTGTTTGCAAATGAGAATGTTTGAGGTCCTTTTATAGAAAATTTCACAATTTACTATTCACCCGGATTTTTCGAACTTCGATTTACGCACGGTGACCAGCGTTTCTAGGGTTTATCCCGCGTTCCGGACACAATGGAACAGGTTTCGGAAGCTAATTCGATCATCTGTGCGAGGTACGGCAATAAATGTCCAATTTAAATTAAACCGATTAAACGATTTTCTAGGCGTTTTAGCTTGCACCGGACAAACGATAAATCCGATTGACGCCAAATTTGAAACCTTACAATAATATCACATTATGGATCCGATGAAGTTAGTTTCGTCGAAATCCGAGAAATTTTGAAAAATGACTATTTTAACTCGCCAAATTAATATTAAAACAATTTCAATGCGTTTCGAGCTGCCACGGTCAAACGACAACTCCGATTGCTACGAAAATTGAAATTCGATAATAACAAACTATTACGGATCCAATGAAACTAGTTTCGTCCAATTCTGAGACTGTTCCAAAATTGGCTATTTTACAGTCGATAATTAAATATTAAAATATTCAATTTTCACAGATTAACTCTAAATTCGATTTTAAAAGTTCTATAACATCACTATAACTCCAATATGATTAAATAAAATTTTACAAATCATTTTCAATCATATTAAACTCAAAATTTTCAATTATTTCTAGAATTTCAATTATTAAATTATCGATTTAATTGTCTTAAATCCAATATTCGAAAAATAAATTATTCGACTTATTAATTGCACTTATTAATAGTTAAAATTAATTAAATATTCAAATTTAAATTATCAAAAATCCTGGGTCGTTACAAACTTCCCCCCTTAAAAGAATTTCGTCCTCGAAATCACCAAGTAAGAAAAAGTTACAGAATTCATTAACTTTTCAAAATCCATAGTTAAACTTCTTACAATAACTTACTAAGTTTTCAAATCATACTTAGTATTTTTTTCAAAACCAACTACATCATTTAACTTCCAATTCCAAAACCAAAGTTATAGCTTTTCACAAAATTTCCCAAAATTTTCAAATTTTTCTAACGCCTTAAATTTTCGAAAAAATTCGCCATAGTCTCCTTTGCGCGGCTCGATCCAAAAAAAATGACAGTATATATATCACAAATATACATCTCATCAAGTGATGAGGCATCCCGCCGGGAAAAAAGTGTAAAAGTACGGTATGTAACCCGAGATATGTACCTTATTTATTATTAGCGAGCATATACGGCTAATATAGCCGAAAGCGAGCTCCAAATGCGAAGTAAGCGCAATCCGCACCTACTAAACACTCAACAACAACATGAGAACATGCACACATGAAAATAATATCAATATACATCATATAACAACATAACAACTACATATGACAATATAGCAAATGCAACAAAAGCAACTAATGCAACAACCAAACAACTATCATCCATTAATCATCCAACAAATCAATAACCAAATCAATATTCTTTCATTTCTCATTAGCATTTAATGAACTGGTTTTCAATTTAATCACATTTGATTTGTTTACATTGGATTTAATTAACATTCATTCATTCGTTTCCAATTAGTTTACATTCACTAATTTACATTCATTTTAATTCACTTCCAATCAAATTCAATTCGATTCAAATTCATATCTCATTTTTTTTTATCAAAATTGTTTAACCATTTTTAACAATTGGTTTCACTTGCATTTTTTTCATTTTATAAGTTATGCAACTTATATTCAACAATTACCACTTGGATTTTTTTTTATTTCAAATTTGTTTATCATAACCAAACTTAAATTTTGAATTTACTATGGTAGTAAATCCATCACATAGAGACTTGAAAATGATACTGATGGTGCTGCAGTCATCACACTTATTATTTTCTAGCAACAGTAGTGAATTTAGTGCTTAATATTCTTTTAAAATCTTCCTTTTTATTTATAAATCACATTTATAAATTTATATATATATATAAGATTATTTCACAATTGTAAATCACATTAATTATAGTTCCATACTTAATAATTCAATTGCTTATACAATTCATTCTTTTACAATTGTTGTTTTAATTTAACTTATTCAAACAACTTTTGTTTACTTGCACACATTCTTACATTTTCAACAATCAACAATCAATTTATATACACTTAATGATCCTAAAAAAGTATTCCTTTATATATAAAATATAATCAAGGTAAAATTATTTCATTTACCTAATTTAAAACGATACTATGTCGACTAGCCACGTTTAAGTGTTTAGATATCCCTATCGATAATATGGCGTCCCACATACCGACCAGAATTCACAAATAGCTCAACGGATAAGCAAACACAATATAAAACAATTTATATTCACTAACAAATACGCACTCGTACATATTATTATACTCACACTCATTCTAGAGTACTACTGACTCTATCTCTAATGAGTAACACCCAACAGAGCCATGGTTGTCGCTTAACCATATGCTCTGATACTAGATGTGACGATCGCGATTTCTCGACGCTCGAAAACCGACATCAATACGTCCACTGTATCAACTGCCAAGCAATTGAAGGCCGGAAAACCATACCATTAGGGTTGAAGAAGAAGAAAGAGGTAGAAGAAGAAAGAAAAAGATAGAAGAAGAACAGAAAAGAAACAACGGAACAATATCAGAATCTCACAATCGCAGCGGAACAACATACAATAATTAAATGAATAATCTTTAAACAAAGAACTATATCAGTTATTACACTACATCATTTTACATTACATCATCAAAGCGTACAACAACAAACAACAACAAGCAGTAGAAAAGAAATACTATATACTAGTGAATACGCCATGCCATCCAGCTTGCCGCCTGTAACTCCTGAATTCCAGAATATCCTAATAAACCTGACTCTTGACTGCCCGTGTGGAAATTGGTGGGCACCCAGAGTTTAGGAAGGAAAACAATAAACTCCGAGTCAATCATGTGACTAGTGTGAGAACTAAAACAGTTTATTTTATCTTCAAAAACAAAATAGAGGAACATTTTTAAAGTCAATTCGCAATGCTTTTAAAAATGAGACTACCATAAGGCCTCCCGCACACACACACAATGCAAACGCAGAATCGGAGGAGATTTCTCCTTATGATAGTCAAAGATGCTTGATACGCATTAAAAAGAACATTTGATATTATTACTAGTGCATAGTGTAGAAAAAATCAGTTCGAAAATAAAGATATAAATCTTAGCCAACATACGACCATTATCGTATGCCTATTATAGCTACCATCCGAATAGTGGGGCGCCACCATAAGTGAATGATAGGTTCTACAACTAAAACCGTACAAGATCGTATTGTTTCTTTGGATTTCCAACAAATGCTTAGGCCAAGGAACTTCCCATTGCCACATGGGTACGCCTCTGGAAAGACGACCTGAGAACCAAACCGGATCTCTGCCAACACAAGGCCAGGTTACCCCTAACTGGGTAACTACTGACACGAATATGTCATCCCCCGATCGTAACTGACCTATCCGAGGATCCTCGATTTCCAACAACCACAAAGCAATAAATTTGCAGCAACAACAAAGGTTAAGTATCTGGGCTCAATACCATGATACCACCTCTATCCAGAAGGAATGACATACTCTAAAGGGGCGCTACCCCCTAATAACCTTGCTGCATCCTTCCTGTTTTGACCATTTTCGGGGTGTGAGGTCCGACGAAGTCTCGTCCACAAAGCCACGCTTTATACAAAAGCTGTGCTTTGGGTCAACAAATGATCAAAGTAATGATCACCAAGATAAATGATCAAACAAATGATCATATCACAAATGATCAAACAATGATCATCCCACAGCAACACTCAGCATGCCACACTACCAAATTGGGAGTATATTACTAATAACATTCAACTACAAAACCTCTGAGCTCGTACATCTTAGAGAAGGGAGTTAAGCTAAGAGAATAAATTCTCCGCCACCAACAGAAATATATTTGAAAGAAATCAGCTTTATATCTCAACTTGTAATGTCAGACATACAATCTATACAAGTCTGTTCCGGGCTCGAACAGAACCGAAGGCACTTACAAAGAAGTCCTTGCATTCCGGATAATTTCTAATCACGTCCAGACTTCCCGTCACTAAGGGTGATAAAACCTCTATATCGGAGATCAGCCGATGCAGAGTAACTCAACGGTAATCCTTCCTTTTTCAAAAATATCCAGTCTTCAACACCGGTCATCAAATGCAATCCATTACGACGTATCACATATTCAGAATGGGTTATACGACCCCAAGGTCCTTTCCCGGCTAACCCGAATAGTGCGCGCTTATTTTAAAAATAAGTGTGGCATTTAAATTCAAGCAATTCACAACAAATACCTATTTAAAGGTAAATACTGATAGTCGGTTATTTATCTATCAATAGAGATGTGCAACATCACCAGATTCCAAATAATTTCCCAAATTATTTACCTTCCAAAATATCTTTACTAGATATATAATTTCCACACTTTAACCCTTTGAAAACAAATTTTCAAATCACTTTTCAATCCTTTATCACTTTTGAAAACAAATTTCAATCATTTTCCTAACCCGGAAATACTTTCATTTCAAAATGGTTCATTTAAACCAATTAAATAAATCCTTACCGATTTACTTTATATTTACGTTCCTAATCCGTAAATTTATTCCCATACTTTAAAAATAAATCAACGTTTATTTTTAAACAAATTCCCCTTTCTTTTATAAATTCCATAGTGAATTTATAATCCCAAATTATCTATGATATACGATTTTCAATCGATTTCAAATATTCACTTTCAATTTATCTTTACAAGGATAAATTCTAAAACGTTCATTTCACATTGGAAAAAAATTTCCATACTTATTTAATAATAAGTCTTCACAAATCTATTTATTTTCATCATTTGAAAATATTCAATATACTTAAATCAAAATTAAGTATATATTTCATTCTTTAAGAAATCATTCTCTTAAACACATTTGTTTGGGCCAAAACGAATGTTACGTAAAACATCGTTACGACAACCCAAAATCACTAGTATAGGGATTCGAAATTTAAATAGATATATAAATCACAATACTATATAAAACATTTCCTTTCGGAAACCATTTACTATAACAATAGTGTTATAGTCCACTATTTCCTTGTTTCTCGAAAACGTCTATTTCAACAATGACTGTTGAAATCTATGTATTCGATTTATAATACATTTTAAAACATCGTTAAAAGGATTAACTTCATTTTATAATATTCATTTTCCCAAGCATATCCATTTTATTTGATAATATATTCACTGTCCAAAATCGTGAATGTACTTCCTTAACCAATTTCAACTTTCAATTTATCAAATTCCATTGATTTCGAATTTATAAACAATGTCTATAAATTCCATTTCTATTTATAAGCTTCGATTTATAAATCTCCTTTATTAATCCAATTTAATTTATATAACTCAATTATATACCAAAATTCCATATTATAAGTTAAATGCTTATAATGCATTTATTTACAAAATCGTTCTTTTAAAACTTCACAAATTATAAATCTTATTACTTATAAGATTTCATTTATAACCCTATTTTCAACATTAATAGAACTCCTTTTAAAATTCTATTATTTCAATTTATAAAATATATATTTTATAAATCTCAACTATAAACCATTTTTGCTTCATCAAAGATTTCAATTTAAATGGAAAAAACCGATTTATAAGTTAATTCCCTAAAATCTTTTGTCTTACAACAGCTATTCATTTTATAACTTCACAATTCATAAATCTATAAATTTTCATACACTTATGAATACATTTATACTTCATTTTTAACACTTATAAAAACTCGTTTTATAATTCCAATATTTTTTAAACTTATAAAATATCAAATTTTAAATCTTTTATATAAATCGTTTTTAAAACAATTCAAAATCCCAATTTAACTAAACTTATTCTTTTAATAATTTACAATTCGTTATTTAAAGCTTATATACTTCAAAATCATACTTAAGTATTATTTTCCAAAAATCATAGCTTTTATGAAAATAAAATTATAACATTTATTTATTTTATCAATTCAAAATTTAATAAAACGTATACTTTCAAAAATCACTTTAAAATTCTTTTTAAAATCAAAATCATTTTTTTTTAAACTTCAAAAATGGATCCGATGATGCAACAGCACCAAATAGTCAATCACGACAAACCAAACATCATATATCAATTTGATAATCAACAAATATCACAATATCTGTAAATAAATCAATACAGTTGAGGAATCCAGTTGGATCCCTCCAACCCGTTTTCCTGCATCCACAAACATTAGCACAATACCAATTCCGTTCCAGTACGGAATTATCACGGTATATGGGATTTATAAAAATATTATCCGCTTAATAGGCGGCGCAATTGGGTCTCATCCGCTATATAATGCGGGAAAATCAACTCCAAGTACATAAATAATACCAATTTCACTTTGCAGTGAAATATTCGCGGTATATGTTTTTAATAAATAACAACCGCTTACTAACGGCGTATAATGTCTATTTTAACAATCAATAGATAACAATCATCATTCAACATACAATTAATAATTTTAAATCTAACTATTTAAAATTATAAATCGAAACTATTCGATTGAGTGAGAAGTTCTCACCTTGGTTTCAATGCGGTTTCAGCGTTTTATTTCGAATAAAATTAAACGTGCGTTTAATTTTATCCAAAATTCTCACTTGCTCCAAACGACTCCAATCCAGTTCCATAGCGTAGTGCTCGACAAAACGATGCCAATGTCGCTTGTTTCGTCAATTTTCGATCTCGTATGAAAGAGATACAATATTTTAAAGTTCACACGAATTTTAAATATAATTAATTTACATTTAATATTTTATTTTCTAACCAAACTCAATCTGGGCCGGCCACTTCAGCTTGATGAAATCATGACCGCCCCCTTCCTTCTCTCACGTGCGCGTCTCTACCCAGTTTCGAACGAAAGAAACCGAACCCAACAAATATCACAAACCCTAATTCACGCAACCATATTCGACGACGAGACGATGATCTGAGACCTCCCCCACCACCGCCTATGCCTGCGCCACCCTCGGCTGGAGTATGAACGGGCTCGGTCGACCCATGCTCCCCCTAGACGAGCTCGAACAACCATCGTCTCGGCCTCGATTCTAGCCGCCATATCGACTCAAACACGTTCTCCACCGGTCATCACGAAGGCCTCGCTCCCCTCTCCAATTTTGTAGTTGAAAACATTCGATGATAGTGAGTGGATTGAGAGGAAATTAAGGAAGAATGTGGGAATTTCCTGGCCATTGATTCAGTAAATGGCGGCTAGGGTTGAGCTGAAACCCTAACTTAGTTTGTATGCAAATGAGAATGTTTGAGGTCCTTTTATAGAAAATTTCACAATTTACTATTCACCCGGATTTTTCGAACTCCGATTTACGCACGGGGACCAGCGTTTCTATGGTTTATCCCATGTTTCGGACACAATGGAACAGGTTTCGGAAGCTAATTCGATCATCTATGCGAGTTACGGCAATAAACGATCCAATTTAAATTAAACAGATTAAAAGATTTTCTAGGCGTTTTAGCTTTCACCGGACAAACGATAAATCCGATTGACACGAAATTTGAAACCTTACAATAATATCACATTACGGATCCGATGAAACTGGTTTCGTCGAAATCCGAGACTTTTTGAAAAATGACTATTTTAACTCGCCAAATTAATATTAAAACAATTTCGATGCGTTTCGAGCTGCCACGGTCAAACGACAACTCCAATTGCTACGAAAATTGAAATCCGATAATAACAAACTATTACGGATCCAATGAAACTAGTTTCGTCCAATTCTAAGAATATTCAAAAATTGGCTATTTTTAAAGTCGATAATTAAATATTAAAATATTCAATTTTCATAGATTAACTCTAAATTCGATTTTAAAAGTTCTATAACATCACTATAACTCCAATATGATTAAATAAAATTTTACAAATCATTTTCAATCATATTAAACTCAAAATTTTCAATTATTTCTTGAATTTCAATTATTAAATTATCGATTTAATTGTCCAAATTAAATCCAATATTTGAAAAAGAAATTATTTGACTTATTAATTGCACTTATTAATAGTTAAAATTAATTAAATATTCAAATTTGAATTATCAAAAATCCTGGGTCGTTACACATACCATGATACCACCCTTTCCCGAAGGAAATGACATACCCTGAAGGGCACGACCTTCATAACCTTGCCGCATATTCCGGTTTTAACCATTTCCGAGGAGTGAGGTCTGACGAAGTCTCGTCCACAAAGCTAGGCACAAAGCCACGCTTTGGTCAACAAATAATCAATAAATAATCATCACACAGCAACACTCAGCATACCACATTACCAAATTGGGAATATGTCGCTGATAACCTTCAACTACATAACCTCTGAGCGCGTACGTCTCAGAGAAGGGTGTTAAGCTAAGAGAATAAATTCTCCGCCACCAACAGAAATGTATTTGAAAGAAATCTGCTTTATATCTCAAAATGTAATGTCAGACACGTAACCATTTGGGTTTGAACAGAACCGAAGGCACTTCAAAAGAAGCCCTTCCAATCCGGGTATTCACAATCCCGATAAAACTTCCCATCACAAAGGAAATCTCCATACCGTAGCTAACGGTGCAGAGACAATCGATAGGTCATCCTATCGTTTTCACAAATACCTGGTCTTCAACACCGGTCATCAAATGCAATCCATAACGACGTGTCACATATTCGGAATGGGTTATACGACCCCAAGGTCCTTTCCCGGCTAACCCGAATAATGAGCGCTTATTTTAAAATAAGTGTGGCATTTCAATTTCAACCAATTCACAACAAATACCTATTTAAAAGTCAATATTGATAGTCGGTTATTTAACTGTCAATCAATATTCACAACATCAACCGATTTCGAATAATTTCCTAAATTATTTATTTTCAAAAATATCTTTATAAGATATATATCCCACACTTCAACCATTTGAAAACCAATTTCAAATAAGTTTACACCCTTACAACTTTCATTTCAAAATGGTTCATTTGAACCAATTAAATAAATACTTATCGATTTATTAAATTTACGTTCCAAATCCGTAAATTAATTTCCACACTTCAAAATAAATCAACTTTTATTTTTAACTAATTTCCCTTTCTTTTATAAATTCCATAGTGAATTTACAATTCCAAAATATCTATGAATATACGATTTTTAAATCGATTTCTAGTATTCATTTTCAATTTATCTTTAAAAGATAAAATCTCAAACATTCACTTCATATTGGAAAAACATTTCCATACTTATTTAATAATAAGTATTTCACAAATCTATTTATTTTCAATATTTTGAAAATATTCAATATACTTAAATTACAATTAAGTATATATTTTATTCTTTATGGAAAACATTCTCTCAACACATTTATTTGGGTCAAAACGAATGTTGCGTAAAACATCATTACGACAACCCAAAATCACTAGTATAGGGATTCGAAATTAAAGTAGATGTATAAATCCCAATACTATATAAAACATTTCCTTTCGGAAATCATTTACTATAACAACAGTGTTATAGTCCAACATTTCCTTCTATTTCTCGAAACATCTATTTCAACAATGAATGTTGAAATCTATGATTTCGAAACTTAACACAATTTAAAACGTTTTTGAATCGTTTTAATTCTATTTAAAATATCACTTTTCCAAAATATTTCTTTAATATATTATTCACTGTCCAAAATCGTGAATATACTTCATTAACCAAATTCAATTTCTACATATCCTATTTAAAGCATTATCCACTGTCCAAAATCGTGGATATACTTCATTTAATAAGCTATAATAATTAACTTATCAAAATAATTTGTTTTTGGATTTATAAAACAACGTTTATAAATTCCATTTATATTTTATGGCAACTTCAACTTATAAAATCACTTTATTAACAAATTCTATCCATATTCCATTTACACGCAAAAATCCAATTTATAAGTTAATTACTTATAAATCTTTTATTTTATAAAATCTATTCATTATATAACTTCACAATTAATAAATATATAGATTTCATTCACTTATAAAATCCATTAATATTCCATTTTAACACTTATAAAAACTTGTTTTATAATTCCAATATTTTTAATTTATAAATATCAATTTTATAAATATTTTATATAAATCATTTATAATAATTAAAAATTCCAATTTTAGCCCATTTTATAAATTAATTAACTACTTATCTCAAAAATCACATTTCGGTTATATTTCACAAAAATCATAATTTTATAACATAAACATTTCAACGTTTATTCATTTAAAATGAATCAATTTCAAAATTAAATTTTATTATGAATTCTCAACTTAAATTTTCTAAAATCAAATTTTATTTATTTTCGGCATCTAACGATACCAAAATATATTCGGCTAAAATTTAGCCTTTAACCGTCTTAATCACAAAGATAATCACGTAGATTGTAAATAGATCAACAAATAGATCAACAAATAGATCAACACACAACATTGAAACCATTCAAATGTTTGAGGAATCCAGTTGGATCCCTCCAACCTGTTTCCCTGCATCCAAAGATGTTAGCACAATACCAATTCCGTTCCAGTACGGAATTATCGCGGTATATGGGATTTGTAAAAATATTATCCACTTAATAGGCGGCGCAATAGGGTCTCCTCCGCTATATAATGCGGGAAATCAACTCCAAGTACGTATATAATACCAATTTCACTATACGGTGAAATATTCGCGGTATATGTTTTTAATAAATAACCTCCGCTTACTAACGGCGTATAATGTCTATTTTAACAATCAATAGATAACAATCATCATTCAAACATACAATCAAGTAATTTTAAATATAACTATTTAAAATTTGAATCGAAACTAATTCGATTGAGTGAGAAGTTCTCACCTTGATTTCAATTCTGTTTCGGCGTTTTATTTCGAATAAAATTAAACGTGCGTTTAATTTTACCCAAAATTCTCACTAGCTCCAAAGGACTCCAATCCTGTTCCATAGCGTAGTGCTCGACGAAACGAAGACAACGCAACTTGTTTCGTCCAAAACGGACCTCGTATGAACAAGTTACAACATTTTAAACATCACATGATTTAAATTACAATTTAATTTACATTTTCTTTATTTATTTTCACCTAAACTCCATCTGGACCGTTCGTTTCCCACTACCAAATCTCGATCGCATGTGTTGCCTTCTTCCCTAATCGCGTGAAGACCCAGTGAATGCCGAACCCATAGCCGCCTCTAGGGTTAAATTTTCGAGACCAAAACCTCCACTTTGACAACGATCGAGCAACGCCGTTACGTCGCCTGCCTCATGCTCCACCTTCGCCGTGAATATCATTGAGCTCGGCCTCCCCAGGCATGAGAAAAACGTGTGCGAACTGACCACGTTTCGACCCTCTTTGCCAATCCACTCAACTATATCCAATCATAGCCGTTGGATATGTAGTTCTCATCGTTGTGTACAACTCTCTAAATGGAAGTTTTTCGATTCTATGTTTGGATTTGAAGAAATTGAGGGGAAGAGAAAAGTGATTTTCGGCCATTGAAGAAGATAGTGGCGGCTGGCTTTGTTTCTAGGGTTAGGTTTCTATTATTTTTTTGCAAAAATGAAAGATGGGGTGCTTTTATAGAAAAAACGACGAACACTATTCATCCCGGAATTTCCGATCTCCAAATCTCACGCGGTGACTGGCGTTTCTAGGGTTTACCCTGCGTTCCGAACACAATGGAATAGGTTTCAGAAGCTAATTTGATCATCTGTGCAAGTTACGGCAATAAACGATCGATTTTAAATTAAACCGATTAAACAATTTTCTAGGCGTTTTGGTTTGCCCCGGACAAACGATAAATCCGATTGACACAAATTTGAAACCTTACAATAATATCACATTACGGATCCGATGAAACTGGTTTCGTCGAAATCCGAGACTGTTTGAAAAAATGACTATTTTAACTCGCCAAATTAATATTAAAACAATTTTGATGAGTTTCGAGCTGCCACGGTCAAACAAAAACTCCGATTGCTACGAAAATTGAAATTCGAAAATAATAAACTATTACGGATCCAATGGAACCAGTCTCGTCCAATTCTGAGACCGTTTAAAAAATGGCTAATTTCACTAGTCGATTAAAAATTAAAATATTCAATTTTCACAAATTAACTTTTAATTCGATTTTAAAAGTTCTATAACATCTCTATAACTTCAATATGATAAAATAAAATTTTACAAATAAATTTCAATCATGTTTAACCCAATTTTCAATTATTTCTGAAATTTCAACTATTAAATTATCGATTTAATTATCCAATTAAATCCAATATTCGAAATAAAATTATTCGACTTATAAATTTCACTTATTAATATTTAAATTCAATAAAATTATTCGAATTTTCGACTTTTTGTCAAATAAAAGTTGTTGAAAATGTTGTAACACTATTGTGCGCATATACACGTTCATTTATAGATAAGTTAGAATTATATATTTGTATATATACATATATGTGTGCATTTTCTTAAGTTAAATTAAAGCTTTGTATATGGTCGGCCTTGCATTTTAAAGGTCGATCTTGTCATGATGAGGTCGAAAGGTTTTCGATCTCTCGATACATTTATCCAGAGGCGTGATGTATGGAAGGCAATCCCTTACCTTGACATTGTTGGAATCCATTTTTCAATAAGCGCCTTCGGTTTTTTATTGTATACCTATTATTGTTGCGATGCACACACATCGCAGCTCCTTGATTATTGATATTTTAAACCCATGGACATTATTATAATATCTTCGTATTTTTATAATAAAATTGGTTTGGTTATCGTAAGGTAAACACCCCTCCTCCCGTGTTTATGTAATGTGTGGTATTTACACTATACCTTTTATTTTGAAAGGATGTTATTACAATAGAACCGGGTTTCTTTTAAATTTTTTTGGTTATCGTATGGTAAAAATCCGTTCATGTTTACATGCAGCGTGGTCTTTGAGATACATTTATTTTGAAAGGTTTTATAAGATATAACAATCATTATGATTGAATTTCTCATGCTAATTTACCAGACTGATTCGGGTGTTCTTTTCTTATAATACTTGAGTCAGGTCCGTGTCTTTTTCTAGAATTTAGCTTTGGACACTTTGGAGCTTCAAGAGACGAGCTAGATGTCTCCAACATATTTTCCATGTTTTATTTCTGTTGTGTTTCTTATTTTTATCCATCAGCATTTGTAAGGACAAACTGTTATAACTGTTCAGGCTGATGATAGGTTAGACTCTGATGTTGTTTGAATATTAAAGTTCTTGTATTGTAAAGATAATTTGGATGTTATATATTACTAGTCTCGTTATGAGATTATGTTCTATCTTTTATTTTTTTCAACCCAACAATCCGTATTTCCGATACTTGGAACGTGAATACCGTAGATGTATTAGTGTCGGCTTCTAAGAATCGAAATGTCGGGTCGTTACATCGACAAAAATACAATCACCGCTTTCTAATTCCCTTCTCCAAAACCTTTACTCTTTAATTTCTAATTAAATCTCATTAAATTCTCTTGCTTTAAAATGTAAGGTCGATCATAGACGGCGGCTGTTGAGTAAACAAAAATTTCCAAAACACTTAGTAATTGATTGATTTAAATAAATAAATGTTTATCGATATCGTATATCGATACATAGGTATATAAATTTCTTATACACACTTTATTAAATATTAATGGTATTCAAACAAATCAAATAAAATTTAATATTGATATCTCAGAAATATTAACTAAGTCTCTTAATTTATAATAGTTATAAATTAATTAAATCATGTGTTTTTTGAAGTGTTCATCATTACGGTCGTGTGGCTCAAAGGTGTGAATTCCGTTAGAGATTAATATTGAACAATTTGAATATTAACATGCATACGTCACCTGAGCTTGCCAGTGTTTTGAAATTTTGGCTGAATTTATAACATACATATCTCTTTTCTATAAAATCCATTTTTAGTATTATAAACGGTACAAGATAGCAACAACTATTTACACCAATTCTTTTTGTTAACACTATATCACACGAGAACTTATAGAATTTAGTTTTGATCAAAATTCCAACCTCTCCACATCCAAATTAATTAGTTCAAACATAAAAATATTTATTATTAACTGTACCGCTCTAGCTAGAGAATTTGACTTTGAGTTAACTACAGTTGATCGTGATACTAACCTCATATAACCGGGGAGACATATTCTCTAATGAATAATGTATCACTTTCAATGCGTCGATTTAGACCCAACTATAGTCATCCGATAGACACTACGTCATGATTTCGTTATAATTAAAGTGGAGTATCCATATTGAAATTCAACAGTATTCTAAAGTCGAGAAAACTGATTAATATCGTCACTTTGAGATTCTTTGTTTGTCCTTAGTTATATTATCCAACATAAAACTCTCGAGTGAACCATTTCATAGTTACCCAATAACTATCAGTATGTAACCTCTTGGTGGTCATGGGTAATACATTGCCCAACATTTGGAGAGAGTTACACACTCTAGTCTTAATAGATGTATCGATGTTCCATCTCGGAACATCATGACGAAGAATATTTGAAATAATATGTTATTTTTAATGCGATTAATTTCACGTGATTACGACACATTGTAATTACTGTCATATAACTTATCATTTAAGAATTTGCATTTAATATACTTTAAATCAATTACTTAATTAATTATGTCATAATATAACACACCTTTTATTTTGAACAAGATTGATTATCGAGTTAAATACATGCAATGAATTACATAATTGAATTTAAGGCATACCCTTAGCTCTATCTGATTTTATTATAATCAAATTGGAGTGTCCATTGAAGTTCAATAATATTCTTAAGTTGAGAGGACTGCGTAATATTGTCACTTCAAGATTCTTAGTTTGACCTTAGCTATCTTAGCTAACAAAGAACTCTCGAGTGAGTAATTTCATAGTTATCCAATAACTATTACTACGTAATCTATTGGTGCCCTTAGTAGCCATAAGTAATATACAACCCAGCATCTGGAGAGCGTTGCATACTCAAGCCTTAATATATGTAATTATATCCGGTCTTGAAACTTATTGAGTATGAATATTTCAAATAATACGTTATCCTCAATGTGATAAATTTCTCATTATTATAACACTTTATAATTACCATCATATAACATATTATTCAAGGATTTTTCTATTTAATATGTTTTAAATTAATTTCTTATTTAGTTATATCACAATATAACAAAGTATGTTATAGAAATCAAACACCTTTATTATGAAAAAGAATGGTTATCCAGTTTGATATATGTAATAAATCACATAATTGCCTCTAGGGCACGCCCCAACTCTATTAAAAAATTAAAAATTAAAATCAAATAACAAATAACTAATAATTTTTTTAAATTATCGTTGCTTATAATTTGTTAAAACACTTATTTTTTGTAAAAATAACAACAAAACTTAGAAATACTTAGTTTATAAAAAGTCAAATATTATTTTTTGACGGTAAAAAGAGTGATTTTTTTAATTATTAATGTGATATTTTTCATAAAAATAAAAAATGACACTGATAACGTATGTCTTTTTTAGGTTAGGGTTGCCTGTACCCCGCTAGGTGGTACTACTCACTAAAACCTCACAACCTGATCGACTAAGCTGACTATCATTTGTTGGGGCGTTGCCTTCACACCTTTATAGTGGCAAATTTGCACAGTGACAGATTTTTCTAAAAAAATAATACCCACTTTCAAAATTTTTAATAAAGCACATAAAATAATATTTACACGATTAAGTTGACTATTATCCTTTTTTAGTTTCACATTTTTTCGCATCATTTTACTTTGACATTGAATACTAACATTTAATCAGCAATACTTAAAGCAACTAAAACATAAAATACAAACATCGTTCTTCATTCGCTGTCCCTTTTGCAACACAAAATTTCATTCCCCTTTCGACGAATTTTCCACTCTCATACACCTTTCAAAATTCCCATTTCTCCTTCCCCTTTCATAGGCCCGTCAATGAATGTTTTCCATGCAAATAATACTATATCCGCATCCACATCTAAAATCATTTACGAATATTATATTTCAATATCCGCGGATACGACGAATATTGGATATTTATTCGATCTCCTAATGATTTATAAATCGAAAAACATAAATAGAAAATTTTGGCTCAACATAAAAGAATTCCAATCTCATTGATCGTAAACGTATGAAAAATAAATATGATGATAATAAATTGTTTTAAGCAGTCAATATGCATTAAATGTATATAACATAAACTATTGATTTAATAAAACAATATATACATACCGTTCATTTTACTAAAATACACAAAATATAAACTATAATCTTGATAAAAGCCGAAAGGGTAAATTTCGAATACGAATGTCTCCATATCCGCGTCCATATTTGTTTTTTAAGTATCAGAAATTTATCCGTTTAACGGATTCAGATGCGAACTTATTTTAGATTTTTCGTGAATACATTGTAGGCTTACCCTTTTACTACGCCAAAAATGCAACCCTTATACCAACTTAGTTACTTAGTTTAACAATAGATTGGCATGTATACCACCGTATAAACTAAGTAATTTTATTAGGTCATCCCCAACGTAGGTCAATTACGATCGTCAAATTAAGATCGAGGAAAAGATATGCTCCCAAAACACATAAAGTGCCTTAATGTAACATTTCCAATTCAGAAAACCTCATTGGTATAAATGCATTTACTACAAGTCAAGATCCAAATGTGTATTAATTACATGTCAAGCTATTAGGTTTGCATTCAATACACGATCGGCTTTGAGCACGTGTTTATTTTTCGATCAGCCCCTAAAATACAACTCGGTTGTTGGTAGTTAATTATTCATCCAGTTGTTGAATATGTATATAATTCACGTCCTACTCTGCATGTGTATTTATTTTACGTTCAGTTGTTGAGCGTGTATTGAATACATATCCAACTATTGAGCACTTTTGCGTACTTATCGTAAGATTGCATGCTTTAATACTAAGATATGCAAAGCAATCCACTGTAAATGCTCTTAGAGTTAAATCACAGACAATTTATGCCATGCGACTATATTTCTGAAATAATAAAGATGGTTTTGCAAATATTTTAAAAGTGAATGCGTAATTCGATAAATAGTTACAAGATGAATGAATATAAAGACATATGCTAAACATACACATATTTTTTAACCGTCTACTAAATTTTTGAAATTTTTTTAGAGAGAAAATGTTTAGTGCGAAGAAAAGACACCACTATGAGAAAAAGAAAGTCATTTGAAAAACTAAAAAATAGAATTCAAAATAATCCGGGAATAAAGAGATTTGGTAGTTCAAACATGTTAGGAAATCGTGTATATACACGAGAGAAAACACATGTTAGGCTTTGTATGAAGAGAAAATGTGGAAACAAAAAATTGAAACCAAGGGGTCGTACAGTCTGATTAGACTTTTTTTTTTACATATTTTGGGCCATACAATATTGGGCCTTAATCTAGCCGCCACCCTTTGCTCAGTTCCAACTTCCGAATTCCCGCCATTTCCAACCCTTTTTCTCTAAATCCTTGACCATAGCAAATTCTCTTCCACAAACTTCTAGGCATTCCCGCCATTTCCAGCCCCTTTTTCTCTAACCCTAGCAAATTCTCTTCCACACTTCAAAGCCGAATGTCTAATCGAATGCCAAAAAATAAATGGTAGATGCCTGTACAAATTGGAGAAGAAGCCTCCAGCAATCTTAAATTCAAACCTAGGTATCAAATTGTGAAATAAGAGTTTTGAAACTGTTTAAGCTTGTGTTTACTTTCGGGGAAGATCACGGCAAGGTTCCTTTTGCTGATTCGACTGGGTTGCTTGGACCATCTAGTTTTGTACTCGCGATTTCTGTATTTGGCATAGGTTTTATCTTGACTCTGACGACTTATTGTTTCTTACGTGGTATATTGCAGTGATGTTGCGTGAGGAAGCATTTACTGCTGTGAGGAAATCATTTGATGCTAGAAAGGTTAGTAAAAGGTTAGTTTATTAACTTGCAAGCTCAAAGCTACAGGTTGAAGTTTGTAAGTAGTTGGCAACGATCGTAAGACCTATCTGTAACATCCCAAAATTATCAATTGAAATAAATAATATATTTGAATTCTTGGGGTTTGATTTGAGAATAACTTTGAAGAAAAATCTAGAACAAATAAAATAAGTCAAAACAATGTATGAAATGAATTCCAAGATTTATTCTATGTTTAAAATATTGAGATGACAAATGTTTTTAGTAGTCATTTGGATTTAAATTGTTTATGTTTCAAGTTTTAAAATTTAAAGTTGAATTTAAATTTGAAATAAATATTTCAAAATTAAGTAGCATTGGGAATTCATTGTGGAGTAAATGTACAATGGTTAAAACAACTTCTCTTTTTTACATTGTACATATGCATATATACATACAAATGAACTAAGCTTTTTACATTGTTTTATAAAGCATATATATATATATATATGAATATAGGAAATAAAATTTATAAAGCTCTCTTTTGTTTTGTTACATCAAAATCTAAAAACTTACTTTCACAATAAAATTAATAATTAGCAAAATCTATGTTTTAAGAGATCTTCCTACAAGTGGCACCAAACATCAATTCCTAAATAATATAATCAATTAAAATTCAGAAAAAAAAACTCTCCACCTTCTCATATTCGAATTTTAAACCCCTGTCGCTTTTTGCTCAGTAACCAAAAGGCTTTCAAAAGTTCTACTTCAACATTCAAGTAAGAAAAATATAAGAGAAAGTTCAAAAAAAAAAAAAAAAAAAAAAAAAAGAAACCTAACTGTCTCCTTCCATTCAGGTTATAAGAAAAATCTGAAAAATGTTTCTCATGCTTCATAATAGTAGTGTGGTATTTTCAGGCAAGCTTTGTTTTTTTTAAAAAAAAAAGTTTAGTTTATGAAGTTTTGATTTTTAAATCAAATATTAACATATAGTTCAAAACTGCAGATTTTTGAAGGCAAGGTGTTTTTGGTTTCAAGCAAGTGCAGTTTCTTTTTTTTTTCTCTTCTTTGCTGGGAATAAAATTTTTAAAGGCAAGTTTATTTCAACTATATGGTTATGGTTGTAAAGTTATGTTTTCTTTTTATTATCAAGTTTCAACAATAAATTCAAATTTAAAAATGCAGAGTTGTGAAGATCAGGGTGTTTCTAATTTCAGACAGTGCTTAGCTTCTTTTTCTGGGAAAATTTAAAAGGCAAGTGTCTTTTCTTTTTAAAGATTTTGAAGTGTAATTTATTATATAAAAAAAAAGAGTTAATCCAGTAATCTTCAATAAAAATTTTGCAGGGGAATTTAGGATTAAAAGCTACTTTTTATTTTGGTTTTCAAGTTTGTCTCAAAAAGTTGCAGAGAAGGAAGATCTTCTGGTTTTTGTTCCAAACTGTAAGTGATCTGGGAAATTTTTATTTTAATGATTGAAATAAATGGAAACTCTTTGAAATTAAAACAACAATATCTAATCTTTTTCTGCAGGAAGAATTAGGGATTAGAATCTTAAATCTATTGTTGTTCCAAGTTTCAGAAGTAAGAAGTAATTCTCTGCCACAAAACTAAAATGTAAGTGCAATAACAAAACCACTGTTTTTGATAATTTGAATGCATGAATACAATCACCATTTATCAGAGAATTTTACTTATCAATTTCAGATCTAAACCCCAAGAGGATTAAAGAAAAAAATAGTAGCAGGCTCATTCTCTGTTTGAAACTGTCAACATTCTCTGAAAAGGTGAGTAAACCTTGTTTTCTCAAAAAAAAAATTTGATTGCTATGAGCTGTTTGGGTTACATAGGAAACTTGGACTTGTTTGTATGCAAGAACGTTGGTATATGTTTGTAGTTGACTATGCATGTTGTGGTTTGCCATGTTAACTGTACAAAAAAATTAGGCACTGTTTTAGTTCAGGAAGAAAAGAAAACAAACCAATGAAAATCTGTAAAAAATCCATCTTCTTCCCCCCTGTCTTTATTTGACTTGAATGATTAACTAAGGATAGCCATGCATTCTTGTTTCAGTAAACAAGATAGATTTTGTTCAAACGTTCACCAATATTCTTCTTTAGAAATAAATCAAAGCAAAATTCTTTCCTGTAAGTAGTGAAACTTAGTTTCATGTGGCCTTCTTTTTGCAAGAATAACGCATATCAGAATTCAACTCAAGTTTTCTCTTCCTTATTCCTTCTGAAATGAAATATGTTAGAAATTTAGAAAGAATGATTGTTAAACTTGTATTTTATCTAAACAATTAATTAAAGCAAATAAAACCAGGTATTATCCTCACTGGAAGATGTAAACACGGTCATAATTCAAAATAGATGGAAATTCGAACCTCATGGAATTGAATTTCAGTAAGACCATATGAATCACTATCAAAATTAATGATTTTAGAAACAAGAATCAAATTTTTTCATTGCATATTACTCAAGGAATTAGGAGTTGATCGGAAAATGAATTTTTGGCAAAATCTGATGATCAATGGCGTTGTAGGCCTCGAATTCGCTGTCATAGATGGATTGAAGGTTCGTGATTTCTAGAAAAATCCTGGAAAAATTTATAAATCCTTAAATTTTTGTTTTGAATTTAAAATAGGGTTTAAGAACCCAATTTCTTTCACGTCAGAAACGGTGGCACTGCGCCTTCCACCGATGACCGGATCCTATCGCACCGGGGCTATCAGAAGCGTCACATGTCGACGAAGGCGTGGACCCAATTTCGTGGCCTCTGACGATCGGAGGAGGCGGCGCGAGGCGATTTGATGGTGACGTTCCTGATGGTGGTTTGGGCAGATAACTCGATTTTGATGCAAAGGAAGATGGGGCACTTTGATGCGGGGGAGTAGTTGCTGGGGGGGTAGTTGACGTGCGGCAACGTTCGCCTGAGGTCGGAGTCGCCTCCGGTGGCCGTACACGTGCACGCGGCCGTGGGTGTGTGTCAGTGTGATGGGTTTGGGGGAACGCGTAGTAACTCGAAGCAACACTCGGGAAAATTGGGAAGGAACTCGGGGTAGGGCAGTGCGTTTTTGTAGTGTATTGGGTTGGGTTTTTATAACATGTCAAATTTTGAAAAAAATATACTACACGGGTCATTTTGAGGAGGGACTCGAAGCAGGCAAGTGTTTTTCTCGGGTACGACCCGAAGCAAGTGGGTTGTCGATGAAACAGCAAATCATATGTATAGCCATAAATTGATGTTTTGTAACGATTTTTAAAATTTAAAGGAAATTTTTTTATAAATTAAAGAATAGAAACTAAATAAATTAGTTAAACTTAATAAATTAACGATTAAGAATTTATGATTTAAAAATATTTAACTAAAGAATAATAAATCAACTTAACCAATTAAATTAATTCAAATTAAGTAAAATTTACCATTAATTTAAAATGATTAATAAAGACAATTATTAATAATTAAGTAAAAAATTTGAAACATTAACTTAAAAAAACTAACAAAGATCATTATTTGGTTAATTCATTTTAATTACAATCATCTTAATCAACGATGATTGATCATCATCTAATACCCCATATGGGATTGACATTTTTGTTGTGATGATGTGATTGCTTTGTGATAAGCTATGATTTGTGATTTGCTCCTATATGTATGTGAAACCCCTTTTGCCCGTAAAACGGCATTTAAACTTCGATGCGACAGGGAGTCGGATTTCAATTTGTTATCCGAAACCCACATCGAACCCTAAATGTGAACCTTTGTGATTGATACACCCACATGTTTTAAATTTGAGCGCTCACTATTCGGATTAGCCGGGAGAGGACCTTTGTGTCGTATAACCCATTCCGAATAGTGATTCGACGAATGGATTACAAATTGAAGACCGGGTGTCTTCAAAACGATAGGATAACCTATCGATTGTCTCTGCACCGAGTTGCTCCGGTATAGGGATTCCCTAAGTGATGGGAAGTCCGATCGGGATTGTGGACGCCCGGATTTGCAAGGGCTTCTTCCTTTATTGGACGAAGTGCCTTCGGTTCTGTTCGAACCCGGAACAGACTTGTATGGTCGTGTGTCTGACACTACGCTTTGAGATATAAAGCCGATTTCTTTCAAATACATATCCGTTGGTGGCGGAGAATTTATTCTCTTAGCTTAACACCCTTCTCTGAGACGTACGAGCTTAGAGGTTATGTAATTGAAGGTTATCAGCTATATACTCCCAATTTGGTAGTGTGGCATACTAAGTGTTGCGGTATAGTGATAATTATTTGCTGATCATCTGTGATCAAAGCATGGCTTTCATGTAAAGCGTAGCTTTGTGGACGAGACCTCATCAGACCTCACACCCCGGGAATGGTCGAAACAGGAAAGATGCGGCAAGGTTATGAGGGTCGCGCCCTTTAGGGTATGTCATTTCCTTCTGGAAAAAGGTAGTGTCATGGTATGGAGCCCAGATGCTTACCTATGTGGTTGCTTCAATCTCATTATTCTGTGTGGTTGTTGCTTTGTGATGGAGGGCCCTCGGATAAAGGTCCCAAAGGACCGGGGAGTGGCATATTCGTGTAGTAGTTACCTAGTTACAGAGGTAACCCGGCCTTGTGTTGGCAGAGATCTAACCGTAACGTTAGTTCTCGGGACGTCCCGCCAGAGGCGTACCCATGTGGCATAGGAAGTTCCTTAGCCTGACCATTTGTTGGAAATCCAATTCCCAATACGAACCCAATACGGTTTTAGTTGTAGAACCTGCCATTTAACATGGCAGCTATAGTAGGCATAGTATCATGGTACCTATGTCTGCTACGATAAATAGTTTACTTTCGAAATGACTTTCTACACTATGCACTAGTAATAATATCAAAGAATTTTCCTCGTATTAAACATATTTGACTATCATAAGGGGAAATCTCCCCCAAGTGTGCGATTGCATTGTGTGTGTGCCGGGAGGCCTTATGGTAGTTTCATTTTCCAAAAGCATACCGATTTTTCTTGTATTAAATCTGTTTTATTTGAAAGCAATTACCTTTGTTTACTCATACCAGTCCCATGACTGACCCGGAGTTTATTGTTTCCTTTCTAAACTCTGGGTGCCCACCATTTCTACACGGGCAGCCTAGTAGCAGGTTTTCTATATTTTGGCTCTAGCTGCATTTTGGGAGTATTTTGGTTTGGAGACGGTTTTTGGTGGCTCATACCTTGGAGACATTTTGGAAGCTTTTGGATCTCGAGGTGCTTAGCTTGGATGTTCACTATTACTTTATCTTTTGAAGACCTTTGGCATATGATATCTAGTTGTTGTATTATGTCATTCTATTTGGAGATGTTATTCATGTATTATGTACTCTGATGTTGTAACAGATATTATTGTGGTGTTGTATCTGTGATGTGATGCATGTTATTCATTTTATTTCCGCTATTATATATTCATCTAATGTTGTTATAAGCTCCATCCGACTGGAGTTCGATGTTTGAATCATTGACAGTCGAGTACAAGTGAGGTATTTGATGTCAATTTTCGAACGTTGAATTTCGGGTCGTGACATGTGGTATCAGAGCTAAAGGTTGAGTGAGAACTTTAGCTACGGAGTATAACACATTAGATGGCTCATTAGAGATAGGGTGGAGTATACCCTAGAATGAGTATAATTGATTAACACATCCAATTTTTCTTAGTCTATTTCCTTTAATTGCCGATATTTCTTAAGATATCTCTTCCAAATAACTAAGCCAATTTTTCTTACTATTACAGATAGTAAGGATGAGCGGAAGAAGAGGCAGTGTTAGGGGGGAGGAAATGCCACAGCACCTAGCCAAGTTCCCCCTACCACCGAGGCAGCTTTACCTATTCAGAATCAGCCGAATCTGGCTGACTTATATAAGAACTTCTCAAGACTCGGGGGTAAGCCATTCACCGGCAAAGAGACGATTATGGAGGCCCAGGCATGGATTAGGTCTTGTGAGAAAATCTTTAAGGGGCTCAAGCTACAGGATGATCAGATGCGTCTCATAGCTACTTGGCAACTTCAAGGTGAAGCCTTAGCTTGGTGGGAGACCGTCACTATTGATGAGTCTGAGGACGATTTCACTTGGGGCAGATTCAAAGAAGCATTTGAAAAGCGCTACTTGCCATCATCCGGGATTTCTCGTATGTACCAAGAATTCATGGATCTAAAGCAAGGAAGTTTGTCGTTCGAGGAGTATCTCAATAAGTTCAATGAATTGTCACGCTTTGGTCCAGAATTAGTGAACACACCGTTGAAGAAGAAAGAGCGATTCATTCGTGGGATGAATAAAAAGTTCCACGAAAGGATGACAGGCCACGTGAAAGAATCATTCTCAGATTTGGTTGATATGGGATACCGTTATGCTACTTTAGACATGCAAGAAGCACCAAGGGAGCAAGGAAACTCAAGCAATCCGAATTGGAAGAAAAGAAAATTTGGAGGCAAGAAACCTTGGCACGGCAAGGAGAAGAAGAAAAGCAATCAAGGGAGCACTATGGAGAATGTCACTTGCTATAATTGCTCGGAGAAAGGCCACTATTCTACCAACTGCAAAAAGCCCAAGAGAAATCTATCTGCTCAAGGAAAGCCTAGAAAGTGCTATTATTGTCAGAAGGAAGGACATGAAGTAAAAGACTGCCCAGTTATGAAGCAAGCCCAAACAGCTAAAGTATACTCAGTTAAAGACAAGCCCACATCTTCTAAAGCGGAGAAGGGAAAAGGCGTCCTGGAAGGTAATCTTACCATTTATGATAGCATTGTTAGAGTTCTTTTTGATACTGGCGCTACACACAGTTTTATCTCTCAACAAGCTATTAATGAATTGAATATTGAACCTAATTTTGTTGATGAGCCGATATGTGTAAGAAATCCAGTTGGAGGTCCCGCAAACCTCTGTCTTCGATGTAGAGATGTTCCTATCTCATATTCTTGCCATCAATTTCCTATTAGTCCTTTTGTTCTAGACTTCAACGAATTTGAAGTCTTGCTCGGAATGGATTGGCTAGCAAAATATGAAGCCAAACTGGATTGCAAAAATCGATTGATCTCAATCAAAACTGAATTTGGGGATTTCATCGAAATTTCTTGTGAGGACCCTAGTCCTAAAAGGGAAGGGTTGATGTATAATTTGGGTTATCCTGAACCCAGCTTGCAGTCTATTCCTATTGTTAGAGATTTTCCAGATGTATTTGAAGAAGTGAAATCTCTACCTCCTCACCGAGAAATAGAATTCAGAATCGACCTTGTGCCTAATGCCCGTCCTGTCGTTCATCCAAGTCACAGGATGGCACCTAGAGAAAGGGTTGAACTAGTCGAGCAAACTAGAGATTTACTAGAGAAAGGGTTGATTCGACCCAGTGTTTCTGAATGGGGCTCAGCCGTCGTATTTGTTGCTAAATCAGACGGATCCTTGAGATTGTGCGTGGATTACCGCGATCTCAATAAGCAAACTCTCAAGAATAAATTCCCACTGCCCAGAATTGATGATTTATTTGATCAGTTGCACGGCGCTTGTTTCTTCTCAAAAATGGATCTAGCCCAAGGATTCCATCAATTACGAATTGCCGAAGACTGTGTTCATTTGACAGCTTTTAGGGGTCCCAATATGTTCTATGAATGGTTAGTCATGCCTTTTGGGCTAACCAATGCCCCAGCATACTTTGTGGACCTTATGTCTCGTGTGTTTCGGGATGTATTGAATAAATTTGTGCTCGTATTCATTGATGATATTTTGATCTATTCCAAGACCGAAGAGGAGCATGCCGAACACCTTAGAATTGTCTTGGAGATATTGAGGAGAAACATTCTATATGCTAAATTTTCCAAATGCCACTTTTGGGTCAAAGAAGTCAAATTTCTTGGCCATATTGTTAATGAAGAAGGGATTTCTGTGGATCCTAGCAAAATTTCCGCCATTCTTGATTGGAGGAGACCTACTACCCCAAAGGAAATTCGAAGCTTTTTGGGCCTAGCAGGTTATTATCGGAAGTTTGTTCAGGACTTCTCGAAGCTAGCTAGTCCTTTGACCAAGCTAACAATGAAGAATGCAAAGTTTATTTGGACTCCAAGATGTGAAGAAGCTTTTGAGGAATTGAAGAAGAGATTGACCGCCGCTCCTGTTCTCGCCATTATCAATGGGAACCAGGGTTTATCCGTTTATACCGATGCTTGCGGTGAAGGCTTGGGTGCAGTGTTGATGCAAAACGGAAAGGTGATTGCCTACGCGAGTAGACAATTACGACCTCATGAAAGAAATTATCCGACCCATGATTTGGAGCTTCTAGCTGTTATCTTCGCTTTAAAAATATGGCGACATTATCTTTTGGGTAAGAATCTTTTCAGCTTTCTTATCAATCTGTGAATTTAGTTTAACTTAACTTAACAAATATACTTATCGAATTCTCTTTATTTCTAGGTGAAAAATTCGAATTATTCACCGATCATAAATCTTTGAAATATCTCTTCACCCAAAAAGATCTGAATTTGCGACAACAGCGTTGGCTGGAATTTCTAGCATCCTATGACCTGGATATTCTATATACACCCGGAAAAGCCAATGTGGTGGCGGACGCCTTGAGTAGAAAGCATGCTATTCTTGCTCATCTTGTCATTGCTCCTACTCTTCTTGAGACAATCGCCAACAAGCAAAAAGAGGACAAGTTTCTCCAGGAGATATATGGGAGAATCCGTCGAGGTGAGGATTCTTGTTTTATAATTGATGGTAATGGAGTTATAAAGGTGAAAGGCAGAATTTGTGTCCCCGACATTCCAGATTTGAAACGAGAAGTGTTAGATGAATGTCACAAATCAAAATTTACCATCCATCCAGGAGTCAACAAGATGTATAGAGATATCAAAAGAACTTTCTGGTGGAAAACGATGAAGAGAGATATATCTATTTATGTAAGTCGCTGCGTTACTTGCCAACAAATCAAGAGCGACCAAAAGAAGATAGCGGGCTTACTTCAGCCATTAGAGGTGCCCAAGTGGAAATGGGACCAAGTGTCGATGGATTTCATCGACGGTTTGCCGCGCACTCGAAAGGGAAATGAAGCGATTTGGGTCATTGTAGACCGTTTAACTAAGTCAGCCCATTTCTTGCCAGTAAAAGCTACCCGCACAGCTGCAAGTCTAGCTAATTTATATGTGAAAGAGATTGTCCGTCTCCATGGCATTCCCAGCAGCATAGTGAGTGATCGTGACTCGATCTTCACTAGTAGATTTTGGGAGGCGTTTCAAGACGCATTAGGAACCAAGCTGCATTTCAGTACTGCTTATCACCCACAGTCTGATGGGCAGACAGAAAGGATCAATCGAATCTTGGAGGATCTATTGCGGGCATGTATACTTGATTTTGGTGGTTCTTGGGAGGACCATTTGCATCTGGTCGAATTCTCTTATAACAACAGCTATCAGGCCAGTATTAAGATGGCTCCTTTTGAGGCTTTATATGGTCGACCGTGTCGATCACCGGCATGCTGGATCGAAACAGGTGATAGACTCATTCTTGGTCCGGACATGATTAAAGAAGCCACCGAAAAAGTTGATTTTATTCGGAAGAAAATGAAGACAGCTCAGAGTCGTCAAAAGAGCTATTACGATCGTAGAAGACGAGATTTGGAATTTCAGGTTGGGGACTCTGTTTTTCTTAAGGTATCTCCTATGAGAGGTGTATTGAGATTTGGGAAGACTGGTAAGCTAGCACCACGATATATTGGTCCTTTTCCTATTCTGGAGAGGATTGGTCTTCTAGCCTACCGGGTGCAGTTGCCTAGCTGGTTATCGGGTGTGCATGATGTATTTCACATTTCTAGCCTTCGGAAGTATGTGCACGATCCGGACAGTATTATTGAAGAAGCTGCCCAACAGGATCTCGACATCACCCCCAACTTGACAGTCAAAAGAGAACCGATAAAGATTGTGGATCGTGAAGAGAGGAAATTAAGGAACAAAGTTGTAAAGCTAGTAAAAGTTCGGTGGAGTGGCGATCCAAAGGACTGCACTTGGGAAACGGAAGAAAATATGCAGAAATCCTATCCCAAATGCAGAGTGGATATCTCGGCTTAGCCGGTAAGCCATTTCCTTATTCTTTTTGAATTTGTATATTCTTCGAATATTCTTCGTCTATTTTTCTCTCTTTCAATTTCGAGGACGAAATTTTCTTAAGGAGGGGGTATTTGTAACATCCCAAAATTATCAATTGAAATAAATAATATATTTGAATTCTTGGGGTTTGATTTGAGAATAACATTGAAGAAAAATCTAGAACAAATAAAATAAGTCAAAACAATGTATGAAATGAATTCCAAGATTTATTCTATGTTTAAAATATTGAGATGACAAATGTTTTTAGTAGTCATTTGGATTTAAATTGTTTATGTTTCAAGTTTTAAAATTTAAAGTTGAATTTAAATTTGAAATAAATATTTCAAAATTAAGTAGCATTGGGAATTCATTGTGGAGTAAATGTACAATGGTTAAAACAACTTCTCTTTTTTACATTGTACATATGCATATATACATACAAATGAACTAAGCTTTTTACATTGTTTTATAAAGCATATATATATATATATATGAATATAGGAAATAAAATTTATAAAGCTCTCTTTTGTTTTGTTACATCAAAATCTAAAAACTTACTTTCACAATAAAATTAATAATTAGCAAAATCTATGTTTTAAGAGATCTTCCTACAAGTGGCACCAAACATCAATTCCTAAATAATATAATCAATTAAAATTCAGAAAAAAAAACTCTCCACCTTCTCATATTCGAATTTTAAACCCCTGTCGCTTTTTGCTCAGTAACCAAAAGGCTTTCAAAAGTTCTACTTCAACATTCAAGTAAGAAAAATATAAGAGAAAGTTCAAAAAAAAAAAAAAAAAAAAAAAAAAAGAAACCTAACTGTCTCCTTCCATTCAGGTCATAAGAAAAATCTGAAAAATGTTTCTCATGCTTCATAATAGTAGTGTGGTATTTTCAGGCAAGCTTTGTTTTTTTTAAAAAAAAAAGTTTAGTTTATGAAGTTTTGATTTTTAAATCAAATATTAACATATAGTTCAAAACTGCAGATTTTTGAAGGCAAGGTGTTTTTGGTTTCAAGCAAGTGCAGTTTCTTTTTTTTTTCTCTTCTTTGCTGGGAATAAAATTTTTAAAGGCAAGTTTATTTCAACTATATGGTTATGGTTGTAAAGTTATGTTTTCTTTTTATTATCAAGTTTCAACAATAAATTCAAATTTAAAAATGCAGAGTTGTGAAGATCAGGGTGTTTCTAATTTCAGACAGTGCTTAGCTTCTTTTTCTGGGAAAATTTAAAAGGCAAGTGTCTTTTCTTTTTAAAGATTTTGAAGTGTAATTTATTATATAAAAAAAAAGAGTTAATCCAGTAATCTTCAATAAAAATTTTGCAGGGGAATTTAGGATTAAAAGCTACTTTTTATTTTGGTTTTCAAGTTTGTCTCAAAAAGTTGCAGAGAAGGAAGATCTTCTGGTTTTTGTTCCAAACTGTAAGTGATCTGGGAAATTTTTATTTTAATGATTGAAATAAATGGAAACTCTTTGAAATTAAAACAACAATATCTAATCTTTTTCTGCAGGAAGAATTAGGGATTAGAATCTTAAATCTATTGTTGTTCCAAGTTTCAGAAGTAAGAAGTAATTCTCTGCCACAAAACTAAAATGTAAGTGCAATAACAAAACCACTGTTTTTGATAATTTGAATGCATGAATACAATCACCATTTATCAGAGAATTTTACTTATCAATTTCAGATCTAAACCCCAAGAGGATTAAAGAAAAAAATAGTAGCAGGCTCATTCTCTGTTTGAAACTGTCAACATTCTCTGAAAAGGTGAGTAAACCTTGTTTTCTCAAAAAAAAAATTTGATTGCTATGAGCTGTTTGGGTTACATAGGAAACTTGGACTTGTTTGTATGCAAGAACGTTGGTATATGTTTGTAGTTGACTATGCATGTTGTGGTTTGCCATGTTAACTGTACAAAAAAATTAGGCACTGTTTTAGTTCAGGAAGAAAAGAAAACAAACCAATGAAAATCTGTAAAAAATCCATCTTCTTCCCCCCTGTCTTTATTTGACTTGAATGATTAACTAAGGATAGCCATGCATTCTTGTTTCAGTAAACAAGATAGATTTTGTTCAAACGTTCACCAATATTCTTCTTTAGAAATAAATCAAAGCAAAATTCTTTCCTGTAAGTAGTGAAACTTAGTTTCATGTGGCCTTCTTTTTGCAAGAATAACGCATATCAGAATTCAACTCAAGTTTTCTCTTCCTTATTCCTTCTGAAATGAAATATGTTAGAAATTTAGAAAGAATGATTGTTAAACTTGTATTTTATCTAAACAATTAATTAAAGCAAATAAAACCAGGTATTATCCTCACTGGAAGATGTAAACACGGTCATAATTCAAAATAGATGGAAATTCGAACCTCATGGAATTGAATTTCAGTAAGACCATATGAATCACTATCAAAATTAATGATTTTAGAAACAAGAATCAAATTTTTTCATTGCATATTACTCAAGGAATTAGGAGTTGATCGAAAAATGAATTTTTGGCAAAATCTGATGATCAATGGCGTTGTAGGCCTCGAATTCGCTGTCATAGATGGATTGAAGGTTCGTGATTTCTAGAAAAATCCTGGAAAAATTTATAAATCCTTAAATTTTTGTTTTGAATTTAAAATAGGGTTTAAGAACCCAATTTCTTTCACGTCAGAAACGGTGGCACTGCGCCTTCCACCGATGACCGGATCCTATCGCACCGGGGCTATCAGAAGCGTCACGTGTCGACGAAGGCGTGGACCCAATTTCGTGGCCTCTGACGATCGGAGGAGGCGGCGCGAGGCGATTTGATGGTGACGTTCCTGATGGTGGTTTGGGCAGATAACTCGATTTTGATGCAAAGGAAGATGGGGCACTTTGATGCGGGGGAGTAGTTGCTGGGGGGGTAGTTGACGTGCGGCAACGTTCGCCTGAGGTCGGAGTCGCCTCCGGTGGCCGTACACGTGCACGCGGCCGTGGGTGTGTGTCAGTGTGATGGGTTTGGGGGAACGCGTAGTAACTCGAAGCAACACTCGGGAAAATTGGGAAGGAACTCGGGGTAGGGCAGTGCGTTTTTGTAGTGTATTGGGTTGGGTTTTTATAACATGTCAAATTTTGAAAAAAATATACTACACGGGTCATTTTGAGGAGGGACTCGAAGCAGGCAAGTGTTTTTCTCGGGTACGACCCGAAGCAAGTGGGTTGTCGATGAAACAGCAAATCATATGTATAGCCATAAATTGATGTTTTGTAACGATTTTTAAAATTTAAAGGAAATTTTTTTATAAATTAAAGAATAGAAACTAAATAAATTAGTTAAACTTAATAAATTAACGATTAAGAATTTATGATTTAAAAATATTTAACTAAAGAATAATAAATCAACTTAACCAATTAAATTAATTCAAATTAAGTAAAATTTACCATTAATTTAAAATGATTAATAAAGACAATTATTAATAATTAAGTAAAAAATTTGAAACATTAACTTAAAAAAACTAACAAAGATCATTATTTGGTTAATTCATTTTAATTACAATCATCTTAATCAACGATGATTGATCATCATCTAATACCCCATATGGGATTGACATTTTTGTTGTGATGATGTGATTGCTTTGTGATAAGCTATGATTTGTGATTTGCTCCTATATGTATGTGAAACCCCTTTTGCCCGTAAAACGGCATTTAAACTTCGATGCGACAGGGAGTCGGATTTCAATTTGTTATCCGAAACCCACATCGAACCCTAAATGTGAACCTTTGTGATTGATACACCCACATGTTTTAAATTTGAGCGCTCACTATTCGGATTAGCCGGGAGAGGACCTTTGTGTCGTATAACCCATTCCGAATAGTGATTCGACGAATGGATTACAAATTGAAGACCGGCGGTGAAGACCGGGTGTCTTCAAAACGATAGGATAACCTATCGATTGTCTCTGCACCGAGTTGCTCCGGTATAGGGATTCCCTAAGTGATGGGAAGTCCGATCGGGATTGTGGACGCCCGGATTTGCAAGGGCTTCTTCCTTTATTGGACGAAGTGCCTTCGGTTCTGTTCGAACCCGGAACAGACTTGTATGGTCGTGTGTCTGACACTACGCTTTGAGATATAAAGCCGATTTCTTTCAAATACATATCCGTTGGTGGCGGAGAATTTATTCTCTTAGCTTAACACCCTTCTCTGAGACGTACGAGCTTAGAGGTTATGTAATTGAAGGTTATCAGCTATATACTCCCAATTTGGTAGTGTGGCATACTAAGTGTTGCGGTATAGTGATAATTATTTGTTGATCATCTGTGATCAAAGCATGGCTTTCATGTAAAGCGTAGCTTTGTGGACGAGACCTCATCAGACCTCACACCCCGGGAATGGTCGAAACAGGAAAGATGCGGCAAGGTTATGAGGGTCGCGCCCTTTAGGGTATGTCATTTCCTTCTGGAAAAAGGTAGTGTCATGGTATGGAGCCCAGATGCTTACCTATGTGGTTGCTTCAATCTCATTATTCTGTGTGGTTGTTGCTTTGTGATGGAGGGCCCTCGGATAAAGGTCCCAAAGGACCGGGGAGTGGCATATTCGTGTAGTAGTTACCTAGTTACAGAGGTAACCCGGCCTTGTGTTGGCAGAGATCTAACCGTAACGTTAGTTCTCGGGACGTCCCGCCAGAGGCGTACCCATGTGGCATAGGAAGTTCCTTAGCCTGACCATTTGTTGGAAATCCAATTCCCAATACGAACCCAATACGGTTTTAGTTGTAGAACCTGCCATTTAACATGGCAGCTATAGTAGGCATAGTATCATGGTACCTATGTCTGCTACGATAAATAGTTTACTTTCGAAATGACTTTCTACACTATGCACTAGTAATAATATCAAAGAATTTTCCTCGTATTAAACATATTTGACTATCATAAGGGGAAATCTCCCCCAAGTGTGCGATTGCATTGTGTGTGTGCCGGGAGGCCTTATGGTAGTTTCATTTTCCAAAAGCATACCGATTTTTCTTGTATTAAATCTGTTTTATTTGAAAGCAATTACCTTTGTTTACTCATACCAGTCCCATGACTGACCCGGAGTTTATTGTTTCCTTTCTAAACTCTGGGTGCCCACCATTTCTACACGGGCAGCCTAGTAGCAGGTTTTCTATATTTTGGCTCTAGCTGCATTTTGGGAGTATTTTGGTTTGGAGACGGTTTTTGGTGGCTCATACCTTGGAGACATTTTGGAAGCTTTTGGATCTCGAGGTGCTTAGCTTGGATGTTCACTATTACTTTATCTTTTGAAGACCTTTGGCATATGATATCTAGTTGTTGTATTATGTCATTCTATTTGGAGATGTTATTCATGTATTATGTACTCTGATGTTGTAACAGATATTATTGTGGTGTTGTATCTGTGATGTGATGCATGTTATTCATTTTATTTCCGCTATTATATATTCATCTAATGTTGTTATAAGCTCCATCCGACTGGAGTTCGATGTTTGAATCATTGACAGTCGAGTACAAGTGAGGTATTTGATGTCAATTTTCGAACGTTGAATTTCGGGTCGTGACATATCAGACATAGTTGGAGTAAATTTTGGGAATTGAATTATGGATATATAAAAGTCTTAAGTGAGGAATTAAGTGTAATATTTGAGTATAAGATCCACTCCCATATATACATATGTATATATATACATACGTATATATATACATATACACATACATACATATATACATACATACATACACATAGTACACACACATATATATGTATACGTATATGTATAGATATATAGCTTGACTATAGCATGTTTATAAAATGAGAAGGATGAATAACTGCTTTGTAGAAAAAGTTCTGCTAAGTAGTTACATGAGATACAGAAACGGAACCAGTTTGATTAAAATTATCTCGCTTGTAAACACAATTTTGTTTTCATTAAAGTTATATGTGGACATATAGAGTCAAGGAATATGTCCTTAGCTGTACTGTTGAATGGTATGATGCTACAAAAACAAGTTTTGCACGCTATGTAATTTAGCAACTATTGCAGAATACAGCAGGCTTATATCATATCTGAAGACTAGGATCCTCGAGAAATAAGTTGATCGTGGATGAAAAAATTCGTATATAGACACATAGAATCAACAGCATTAATATGTCCTTAGCTGTACTGTGGAAGGTTATTATGCCATGCATGAAAAAATGCCCACTACGTAGAAAAAGTTCTGCTACGTAGTTACATGAGATACAGAAACTGAACCGGTTTGATTAAAATTATCTTGTTTTTAAACACAATTCTGTCTTCATTAAAGTAATATGCGGACACATAGAGTCAAGGAATATGTCCTTAGTTGTACTGTTGAATGTTATCATGCTACGAAAACGAGTTTTGCACAGTATGTAATTTAGCAACTTTTGCAGAATACGGCTGGCTTATATCATATCTGAAGACTAGGATGCTCGAGAAATAATTTGATTGTAGATGAAAAAATTGGTATATAGACACATCGAATCAAAAGTAGTAATATGTCCTTAGCTGTACTGTGGAATGTTATCATGCTGTTCATGGAAAAATGCTCACTTCCTTCACACAAATACAAGGTACAACGCTGTTGCCGGGGATCAAACCCGGGTCACCCGCGTGACAGGCGGGAATACTCACCACTATACTACAACGACTTTGTTGTCTGTGATAACCCAGGTTTTTAATATCTGTGATTGATAATTAATTGGATAAATTAATAAGAAGTGATGATTCTAACCATTAGAATACTGATTGTTAAAAATTAAAACAAATTAAATCCGATAATTAATATTCCTATCTGAGAAAATATTGTTTGGTAATCTTCTATTATAATTATTCAAAATAGACAAACTTATTATTCTCAAACAAATTAAGCATACATATATATATAAGTGGATTTTTATTTGTTTTATTTTGAATTTGAAATTCAAAAGATTAACATTTTAAGTAAATTGGATTTAGAAATAATATATATATGATTTTATTTGTATAAAATTTGTTTTATATTACCTTTCTTTTAAAGGTTTTGCTAAATGTGAATTAAGAAATATTAACTAAATAGAACATTTAAATATATTTACACATTTCAAATTCAAGTGTTGAGATATTGGAATATAAATTAACAAATGTAAGTTACTTAGCTTACCTAAATGACAAGTGTTAGGTTTCCAAATAAGTGTTAGCTTAGAAAATTAACAAGTGGCATTTGTTCATTTTCTTTTCTTTAAGAAAATATAATTATCATATTAGAAGCAAGGCTAAAACAAAAAAAAAGGGAAACATATTCAAGTCTTTAAATCTTCTTCCATGATAAAAAAAATTAAACTAAAATCTGGAATGAAGATCAGACCTGGAAATGTAATCAAATCATCTTAGATCCAAAACAAAGTTCAAGATCAACTTAAATAAAGCCAGAACAATTCAGGATTCTAGATCCATCATAGCAAGTTTCTCTGTTTTAAACATTATACCATTATCAGTAAATGAACCATCTTCAAGATCAAGCCTCGGGTCCAATCTCAACAAATAACAGATTTCCAGAATCAAGTTTCCTGTAATAGGCACTTTAAGTTTTAAATTTCAAAAATGATTCAGCTCTGTTCAACTGTTCAGGTGAGTAAAAAAATCTTTAATCTGTTGTGTGCTGTGAACTTGAAGTAAAGTATATAGAGTAAAGTTTGTATGATTGTTTAAAAATGACTTGTTGATATATCTATATGATAAAATGGGTTTGCATGTTTGAATACTGGGGGATTGCTCTGTTCATATGATATAGGTTCAAAAATTTGATCAAAAAAAAATCCAAATCCTATTGTTGGATTTTCCTTAGTCTTCATTAGATAACAAAATTTTGTTGAGGTAGTAAGATCATTTCAAAAAAAAAATGTGGATTCAGATCAAAGTGTAGTTCCAGGTTTATCCAAATTTTTTTTTCCTTTTCTGGTTTATACCTGGAAGTAAATTTTAGTTAATTTTTTATAGGGTTTAAATTGATTTAAATACATGATGCAAGCGGAAATCTTACATAGTAATGGGGTAAATAAGATTGCATGAATGTTTTTGTACTGTAAATAATTGAAACTTCTTGTATAATGTGTGCACGACTGATAGATGAGTATTATCTTTCTCTGTTTAATTTTAAAGACAATTCACCTGAATAAATCCATTTCTCTTCATAACTTAAAGGTTGGATCATCATCATTGAAGATGAAAAGATTAAATGAATGTAACTTTATTATTAAAAATAAAATCCAGAAGAAATATTTGGTAAATATCTGGAAATAGAAGTTACTGTGAAAGTCAATTTAAAATCAAAAAAATCAAAGATTAGAAATTTAAGTTCTGATTATAGAAACAGATTAGTATTGGAAAATGATGATTTATGATAACAAATTCTCAATTTTTAAGTTAGTGGATGTCGATAAATTTCGAGTTGAATTACTCTGATGTTTCAACCAAATTCCGGCGATAGGGGAAATGGAGGTGGTTATGCTCGTGGCTGAAGTAGGGTTGAGTGGCAGGGATCATGGTGAAAGTGCGGTGTGTATACAATTATATGTGCTAATATAGTATACACGGATCGTGTAATATGGATTACAATACAAATGCGGAAATAGATGATAATAGCATAGTAAATAAAAAATAGAAAAATCACACCAGAGATTTTTATACTGGTTCGGAGCACCGTCCTACGTCCAGTCCCAGACTTCTATCTGGATTTTCACTATTAACTTCCTCGCTTCACCCGGAGGAACAGGTTTACAACACCCGAACAGCCGAACGGGATTTCACGCCTCTAATACACTGAGGACTTCAACACTTGCCCCTTACAACACAGAGGACTTCAACAAAAGAACAAATACAATTGTTGTTGACAACTTGTGCTCTTGAAAACACGGATTTGTCACTAGCAGTACACCCTTCCTATAATCTTATCCTCAAAGTATGTGAATGATGTTTTGAAAAGATTAAGGAAAGTATATTACTTATTGCATCAAAAGATATGAAATAGTTTCAATGATTCAATAAATAATCGAGAGCTTTTTAGAATGCAGGAGTATAAAGTAAGATCAGAGATTAGATTAAAAAGAATATATGAAATTGTTATTGTTTAATCAACGAATTGGATGAGTTTATATAGATAAGAATGGTTGTAACTCTTTGCCATTAAGAGATATGATCTTTGGTGAAAGGTAAGAGATGCAACCTTTGGAGAAGAGAAGTGTCTTTTGGAAAAATTGCTTTCTGTTCAAAAACGATTGACAGGTTAAAAAGTGACCAGTAGACAGGAATTTAAAATATATATACGTTATGTGCATGTGTGCACGTTCATTGTGCATTTTACACAGAAACGGTCGACCGTATGATTATTAACCGGTCGACCGGTCCCTGTTAATTTGCACAATGAATGTGCAATGCTATTAAAACGTATATATATTGATTATATTGAGGTGCATGATTATTTGAGGATAGATTTTAACAAGTTTATCACTATTACAATATCAAATAATCAACCTATAATCTATAGTAACATATGTAGCTCTAATGACCTTGTTTTGTCGATCGCCTTATTTGTCAGAAATCAAAACTTTCATAAAACTTGTGACTCAACATTCTCCCCCTTTTTGATTGATGACAATATATATCTGCAAATCTGAATCTCCCCCTGAGTATGTGATCTCTTTCTCTTTGAATTCTTATAAATGTATGTTCCTGCAAGCAATTGTTAGCCCTTTCTCCCCCTTTGTCATCGACAAAAAGGAGTAACAGATACTAGAATAGTAGAATGAATATGATATGCATAGAAAAATAAATCATTAACACATCAAAAACATAACAGAGTTTACTACAGAACATAATGTCAAATGAAAAACACAAATAACGACACTATTTAGTACAAGTGTCGATGAATGTTTTTAAAGAGCTAAACCATAATAGAATCTAGGATGAAGCAGATCGTATCTCCTCTTCATCATCATCGTCGTCGTCATCATCATCATCTTCTTCTTCCTCATCATTGTGCCCTCTAGACGATTCTCCATGTCCATGACCACTCATTCCTGTAGATTCGTCAGATGATGTCCAGGTGAAAACTGGAGCAGCAGGACGTTTTCCTGGGTCTTGTGCTTGAACAGAGGTGGATGTGGAACATGATATAGCATCCCATAGCATACCAAAGAATGACTTGACCTTATTGAAGCGCTTATCGATTTTAGATTCCATGCGCTTGAGACGTGATTCAAGCAAAAATTGGTTACGCGCGATTGTTTCAAGTGATTCTTTTGTTGATGACTTTGATTTTAAAAGTTTTACTTCATCGGAACGAGGACGAGAGGAAGTTGCTCGTTGTTTCCTTGGTCCTCTTTGTTGCCATTCTTCAAAAGGCATAATCTCAAGATAAGGTGGAGGAAGCTTCATTCGCTTGATGGTGATGGAATCAATGCATTTTGGTTTTGAGGTTGCAGAATCAGGAGGATTGACCCCACAAGCTAACAAAAGTCTCATGATATATTCATTGTAGAAGAAATGAGGCCGGGTTGAGTTATTTACCTTGAGAATTTCATCAAAAAGCATGTGAACCCAATTGATTTGGATTTCACCATAGATAGCATAGAGTGCCTTGAAGTTTTCTTTGTACACTGCATCATAATTTCCAAGTCTAGGAAAAAGAGAATGCATCAAAACCCGATGAAGTAGTCTGGCTGTCGGTCGAAGTCCAATAGACTTAGTGCCATCACTATCGTCTTCTATGAACTGATGACTGGTACTATTTCGAGTGAAGACTTCGCAGAAGGTAGATGAAAACTCTTCGCCTCGATTTGGTATACCAAGTATAGAGGCAATTCTAGCATGAGTAAGAAAAATTTGCTTCCCACAGACCACAGACCAGATGACGCCGTTTGGATTATCAGGTTGATATTCATCAAGATTCATGTTGGCGTAAAATAATTTGATCATCAAATGATTTATCTCCACACTATTTTCAGAAAAATCTATTAATGGAGTAATGTTAGCATTATTGGCTAACCTCCGAACTCCATAAGCCGTGAAATCATCAAATTTGATGAAAGAGCCTGGATGAAACTTGTAATTTGTCATCTGATTCCATCTTGTTACAGCAATTGGAGTTTGAAGCCATTTTTTGACGGAGATGGTAAGAGATGAAGTTTCAGAGGTTGCTCCTTTCTTGGATTTCTTTTGAGGAGGAGCCATTGTTGGAGGATTTGTGATTTGGGAATTGAAAAATGGAAACTAGGGTTTGTGATTTGGGGTAAGAGAACAGCTTGAGTAAAGAGTGAATGAGGGTAGAGGGAAAAATGACGCATAGGTTTATATAAAAAACTGAAAATACGTCAACCGGTCGACCTACTAATTTTGGCCGGTCGACCGTTTTCAACCAGAGAGCAAACGGTCAACCGGGTATAACAGGGGCGGTCGACCGGTTTTGGTCTGCTGTGAAATTTAAGTTTATTTTTCAAGTTTTTATCATATATCAACCTATATATATTATATTTTATACGCAATACAAAATATAACCGTCATTACACAAGAGATAGATAAAGATATAATAACTATATATAAATCTAATGAGAGAATTCGTCATTAGAATTATCATTGTTTCCTTCAATACGTTTCGACCATGGACTCCATTGTTTCTGAGCTCCTTCATTCTTTTCATAGTTCCGATCCCACGAGTTAGGACTTTTAGATGTTGATGGCCTAGACGGCATTGGTTCATGCACGTCATGCTTGTTGGAACCGCAGAAAAATGTTGCCAACTTTTCTAAAACGGATAATCGTGCCGATGTCCGCTGTTGCTCGTGATAAAGTTGACTTTGCCCGTAATGGAGCTGTCTCTGAAGGTCTATCTGATGTTTCTGGTAGTGGTGTATTTCATCGATTTGAGCTTTGGTACGAGGAGAATAGAATAATGTCCTCTTCACTCGTTTTGAATTTGGAGTTTTATCAGACATACAAGAGCATTGATGATGACAACTTGATTTTTGTTTTGGAGTTGTAGGAGAATAAAATTCCTCCGACTCATAACTCGTAATTGAAATGTATGATTCTTGAGCACATTTATCACAAATGTGAGCCATAGTGTATGTTGTATAGAATATTATGGTTAGGTAAAAAAGAAAAGATGAACAAAATATAAAAATTTTGCAAGCTTATATACAAGTTTTTTTTTTTGAGTATAAACCTATGGATGTGTAGTTGTACTCATAGGAGTTGGTTTACCAGATGTATTTTCTAATCCGAAGCGTTTGATAAGGTTTTCACAGTATTTTTCTTGATTGATAAAAATGCCGTTTGAAAGTTGCTTTATTTGAAGTCCAAGAAAATAAGATAGTTCTCCCATATGAGACATTTCGAATTCTTTGGTCATAATACTTGCAAATTCTTTGCAGAGTTTATCATTTGTTGAACCAAAGATGATATCGTCTACATATATCTGGATAACTAGAATATCTTTTCGAGAATGTTTAATAAACAAAGTTTGATCGACTTTGCCTATTTGAAATCCTGAGCTAATAAGATAGCTACGTAGTCGTTCATACCAAGCACGAGGTGCTTGTTTTAAACCATACAGAGCTTTCTTAAGTTTGTACACATGGTCAGGATATTTTTCATGTACGAACAAAGGAGGTTGTTCGACATAGACATTCTCTTTGATAAATCCATTGAGAAAAGCACTTTTGACATCCATCTGATAAAGTTTGAAATTATGGTGACAAGCAAAAGATAATAGGATTCTAATAGCTTCTAGTCGAGCAACTGGTGCAAAAGTTTCTTCATAATCGATACCTTCTTCCTGATTATATCCTTGTGCTACTAATCTTGCTTTATTTTTGGTGATATTTCCTTGTTCGTCGGCCTTATTTTTATAGACCCATTTAGTACCAATTACTGACTGATCAGTTGGTCGTGGAACAAGTTCCCAAACGTCATTGCGCTCAAACTGATTTAGTTCTTCCTGCATGGCAATGATCCAATAATCATCTGTAGCAGCTTCTTTTGGATTCTTCGGTTCGATATTTGAGAGAAAAGCGACATGACCCATTTGATTGAGTTGACTCCTTGTTCTGACATGTGATGTTATTTCACCGATTATATTTTGAGGCGGATGGTCTCTTAATATTCTTGGTGGTGATTGTAACTCACATATTTGAGGAATATTCTCAATAATTATTTCCGAGTCAGAATCAATATTTGTGATGATTTGATTGTCAGTGACTATTGATTCGTCATCATCTGATATAGTGTGAGGGTGCTGATAGATTTCATCAAAAGAGACATGAAGTGATTCTTCAATAGTTTTGGTTCGTTTATTAAATATCCGATAGGCCTTACTTCTTTCCGAATAACCGACAAATATTCCTTCATCGGCCTTTGGATCGAATTTGCCAAGCTGGTCTTTTGTATTTAAAATAAAGCACTTGGAACCAAAAACTTTGAAATATGAAATTTTAGGCTTCCTTTTGTTAAATAATTCATAAGGAGTATTCTTGGTAAGAGGTCTTATGGATACACGATTCAAAACATAACAGGCAGTTGCCACAGCTTCTGCCCAAAAATGTTTTGGTAAGGTGGTTCCATTCAATAACGTTCTTGCACAATCTTGTAAAGTTCGGTTCTTCCGTTCTACAACTCCATTCTATTGTGGAGTTCTGGGAAACGAAAAATTATGATATATACCTTTCTTTGTACAAAAATGTTCAAATTCATTATTTTCAAATTCTCCGCCATGATCACTTCTAATATTTTTAACTTTAATTCCTTTTGATTTTTGAATTCTTTTGACGAAAGATTTGAAATGATCGAAAGTGTCACTTTTATTTTTTAAGAAAATTGTCCATGTATAACGAGAGAAATCATCAACAATTACAAGCACATATTGACTGTGATTTATTAATTGAACTCTAGTAGGTCCAAATAAATCCATGTGTAGTAACTCAAGTGGTTGTAATGTTGATATGACTTTCTTGGATTTAAAAGATGATTTGGTCAATTTTTCTACTTGACATGCATCACAAATGTTGTTAACTTTGAAACTCATTTTGGGTAGTCCTCTAACTAGATTGTTTTTGGCTAGCTTGTCAATAGTTCTGAAGTTTATATGACAGAAGCGTTTGTGCCATAGCCATGGATCATTGTCATTAGCCACAAGACACATATTTGAATTATGATTAATGTTCATATTCAAAATATATATATTTCTGTCTCTATAACCTTCGAAAACCAAATTATGGTCTTTATCTAAAATACTACACTTATTATTTGAAAATGAAATTATAAAACCCTTGTCACATAACTGACTAATACTTAGCAAATTGTGTTTCAAATTTCTAATTAGCATGACATTAGTAATAAGAGGTAAGTTAGATGCACCACAATTGCCCACATCGCCTTTGCCGATGATATGGCCTTTTGAATTGTCTCCAAAAGTGACGGAGCCACCATCTGAATATGTAATATTTGTTAATAAACTCTTGTCTCCCGTCATGTGCTTTGAGCAACCACTGTCCAATATCCACTTTCCTCTTTTCTTAAGTGGGACCTGCAAAAAATAGAATTAAGTCCATGGTACCCATTTTTTATAGGGTCCTAAGAGTTAGGTCTTAGGAGTCCAAACCCATTTGGGTCCGGTATCCCCTTTATATATATAATTGTTATTAAAATGCACAGTATTCATGAATTGCTGAATGTATTTGTTCCTAATCAAATTATTATTTGTTTTAGGAACCCATATTTTGATAGTCTTGACATTTTTCTTTTGAAATTTCACAACTGGTTTTGGTTTGGAATATAATAAACTAAGATTTTTCTTAGCTTCAGTTTTTTGTACTTTCTTTTTCCTTTTATTTCCAAGATGTTTCTTGGTTTCTTGTTTGTTATATCCCAATCCTTGTTTGTCTGAAATAGATTGTGAACTTTCAATGATTTTCGTCAAGTTTTCTCGACCTTTGTTAAAGTTAGAAACATTTTGAGTAATGTCATCAAACTTTGTTTGTAAGCTAGCTTTTTCTAGGTCTAGAATTTTGACTTTTGCTTTAAGCTCATGATTTTCAGTAGTGAGAGCATTATTTTTCTCTTTTTGAGTTTCTATTTCTTGACTCAAAAGAGATATTTGAGAATCAACATTAGATGATGATTCTTGAATATTTTCAAGTTCCTCTTCTAATATTTTCTTCTCATCTTTTAACATATCTCGTTCAAGCTCTGCTCTACTTAAATCTGCTTTGACTACTTTTAATTGACGTTTTATGTCTTTATATTTGACTATCAATTCAGCATTAATATCAAGTAATTCATCAAATGTAGGAATTTGTACCTCATCTTCTGTTGCCATAAAACAAACATTAGCTTGTTCATTCTCTGAATCACTTTCACTTTCTGATGAAGATGACTCTGAATCATCCCATGTTACTGAGAAAGCTCGTTTCTTAGATTTGTCCTTTTTATATTTGAATTCGTCATTTTCTGACTTCTTCTTTTGTTCTGGACAATCTTTCTGCATGTGTCCCTTTTTGTGGCAGTTGAAACATTCTATAGCAGATGAAGATGGTTTATTTGATCCAGGTTTCCTTTTATTGTAACGTCTGGCTTTTCGATATTTAAAAAAATTTTTGAATCCTTTCGCAATGAATGCCAAATCTTCGTCTTCAGAATCTGATTCATTTTCATCTTTCTCAACATGAAATGCTACATTTTTCTTTTCTTCCTTCTGTTCTTTTCTAGCTTGCAAATTTGCTTCATAGGACATTAAATTTCCTATCAATTCATCTGGCTTCATGACGGAAAGGTCATTAGCTTCTTCGATTGCTAATACTTTTCCTTCCCATTCACTAGTCAGAGAATGTAGGACTGTTGAAACAACATCGAAATCAGAATACTTTTGTCCTAAGCCAATAAGTGCATGGTGAATAGTTTGAAACCGTGAATACATGTCATTGATTGTTTCATTTGGTTTCATTTTGAAATTTTGAAATTGACTTTTCAGCATGGCTATTTTGGCTTGTTTAACCTTGTTAGTACCTTCATGAGTGATTTTTAGTGTTTGCCAAATTTGATATGCAGTAGTGCAGATACTAACACGATTATATTCATTTTGGTCTAATGCACAGAACAACATATTTATTGCTCTTGCATTTACGGCTGCTGCCGTTTTCTCAGCTGCAGTCCATTCTGAATAATCAGTTGTTGGATTCACTATTTCTCTTTGAGTGGCATTCCAAGCATCATAGCTATTTGATTGCATAAAGAATGACATACGTGTTGCCCAATAACTATAGTTAAGACCATTGAAAAATGGAGGTCTTTGTGTCGATTGACCCTCCGTGTAAGTGGTGTTTTGAGTGCTAGTACTTACGTTATTTGCCATATTACTATAATATATCAAATAACTGTGTTACGGTTATATGATGACCGTGCTCTGATACCAAATGAAAGTGCGGTGTGTATACAATTATATGTGCTAATATAGTATACACGGATCTTGTAATATGGATTACAATACAAATGCGGAAATAGATGATAATAGCATAGTAAATAAAAAATAGAAAAATCACACCAGAGATTTTTATACTGGTTCGGAGCACCGTCCTACGTCCAGTCCCAGACTTCTATCTGGATTTTCACTATTAACTTCCTCGCTTCACCCGGAGGAACAGGTTTACAACACCCGGACAGCCGAACGGGATTTCACGCCTCTAATACACTGAGGACTTCAACACTTGCCTCTTACAACACAGAGGACTTCAACAAAAGAACAAATACAATTGTTGTTGACAACTTGTGCTCTTGAAAACACGGATTTGACACTAGCAGTACACCCTTCCTATAATCTTATCCTCAAAGTATGCGAATGATGTTTTGAAAAGATTAAGGAAAGTATATTACTTATTGAATCAAAAGATATGAAATAGTTTCAATGATTCAATAAATAATCGAGAGCTTTTTAGAATGCAGGAGTATAAAGTAAGATCAGAGATTAGATTAAAAAGAATATATGAAATTGTTATTGTTTAATCAACGAATTGGATGAGTTTATATAGATAAGAATGGTTGTAACTCTTTGCCATTAAGAGATATGATCTTTGGTGAAAGGTAAGAGATGCAACCTTTGGAGAAGAGAAGCGTCTTTTGGAAAAATTGCTTTCTGTTCAAAAACGGTCGACAAGTTAAAAAGTGACCAGTAGACAGGAATTTAAAATATATATACGTTATGTGCATGTGTGCACGTTCATTGTGCATTTTACACAGAAACGGTCGACCGTATGATTATTAACCAGTCGACCGGTCCCTGTTAATTTGCACAATGAATGTGCAATGCTATTAAAACGTATATATATCGATTATATTGAGGTGCATGATTATTTGAGGATAGATTTTAACAAGTTTATCACTATTACAATATCAAATAATCAACCTATAATCTATAGTAACATATGTAGCTCTAATGACCTTGTTTTGTCGATCGCCTTATTTGTCAGAAATCAAAACTTTCATAAAACTTGTGACTCAACACATGGGAAAATAGATAGGTATTTTTTTTTGTTCGATGGAGTGCTTGGTCGGCGACATTTTAGGGTTCAGTGGACCAACTTGGTTGTCGAAGTTTTAATTAGGATTTTACCTTCGATATAGAATCGGACTTGACCGGTTCAAGGGGATTCGATGCATGGTTCGAGGGGTAGCTATGGCAGAAGTCACGTGGTATCTGGCGTCTTGCGGGCGGCGATTCGTGGTGGTTTCCGATGAGCAGTATGGCTCTGATGATACTTGAATGATTCGATTTCTGATGCGATGCTGTTTCGAGGTTTTTGGATGGCCTGATGGTTTGTGGTGGTCATCGTTGACCTGACGAAGTGCTCGGTGATGGTCGGAGAGCGCTGGTCCATCGGTGCATGTGCACGATGGTTTGGGTGTCAGTAGTTTTGGTTTGGGTTGCTGTGTTCTTTGAGTAAGCAGTGTCTCGGGGTTCGTCTCGAGAAATTGATGGTTTGGTACGGGTTCAACTTCGTGTGTATGCAGGGAGTTAGTAGGTACAAGGGGTAAAGTTTTAACCGTTTTGGAAATTTAAACAATGTAAAATAAAAAAAAGAAGGGGGAGGAAGCTTGGTAGAAATTTTGAGAAAACTTGGATATCTCATCAAGTAACCCAGAATTTTCTTGGTATAATGTTTTATAACCATAGTTTTTTTTAGTTTAACTAAGTTATATTCGAAAATAATTATCTTTAAACTATTTTAAATAAATGATTGATTAATTTAAGTTGTTAGTTTAAGTTGGAAAATTATTAATTAATTTAACCCGCATTTGTCCTTAAAGTTAATTAATCGTGGAATCAAACAGTTAATTAAGATAAGTGTGATGTTTATCAATTTTAATTTAAGTTTGAGTTAATCATTAGTTAATGATATATTTGATTCCAAGGTTATTAAGTGAGACTTTTAAATGGAAATTAAAAATATAATTAAGATAAATGATTTAATATTTAATTAATAATTAAGGAACAACTAATTGATAATTAAGAGGCATAAGAAATTAGTTAGAGATTAATTATTTTGCAATTAAAGATTATTAATTAAGAAATGAAAGGATATAATTAATGGTTAGAGACTTAATACCTAAATTATGATTCTTAATGGGATTAATTAAAGGATTGATTTGTTTATTAATTTAATTAATAATCAAAGGTTAATTAAAGATAATTAACCGAGGGAATAATTACTTGATAAAGTAATAAGAAGGGTATTACTTAATAGAATTAATTAAGGACTTATTACTTTGTGTAATTAATTAAAGGATTGATTAATTATGGAAATCAATTAAGGGTTAGTTAATTAATGAGTGTGATTAGTTAAAGGGTAATTAATCAAGGGTGATTAATTTAGATGGATAATTATTGGAGGAGTAAATAATTGATTTGTAATAAATTAATAAGCAGGATTTAAGAGTAATTGAAGTAATTAATTTAATTCATTTGTGATTAATTAAATTAATTAAAGATGGTGGGTTGATAAATCTTGCTTATGAATAATTGAATGTTATTGTATGCCTTAGATTAGTTGATATCTCTGGTATGCTATGTGTGATGCTTTGTGATATAGTATGTGGGGCTAAAACAGTGACATCCTGTATTTATAGTTTGAATTGTATTTCGCTTGAATAACTTAGGTTAAGATGACATGAGATTCGAAGAGACCGGAGTCGGGTATTAGTTAATATCCGAAACCACTTCGATTCTTTATAAACTGATATGTGAAATCAACAGCCTAGTATGGAATGATTTAAGTGAATTTGACCGTTAATCTAATTTTTGGTACTTAGATATTGATGTGTGATATCAGTAATGTCCATAACAAATTGTGAATTTGTAAATTGATACGAGTACCCCGGGTTTATATATAGTTGTATATTTTTGTGTTCCTTGTTAGATGGGTTTACTCACGCTGGTTTCCAACCTGACCCGGGTGTTACTTTGATGTAATGCTCGGGTCAGACCGAGTATTACAGATTTTCAGGTAAGGACGTTCTAGAGCTCAAGAGGCGAGCTGGATAGCAGGAACGTATGGAGCATACCCGCTGTATATATTATAGTTGTATAACTAGGACATGTTGTTTTGAACTGTCCAGTAATTGATAATGGTTGTAACTCTGATGTAAAAATGTAAATGTACTGATACAGTTCTTCTTTTTAAACTGTTATTTTATTTGCTAATTATATTTTATCCGCTGCGAATGTGAGATTCTGAGTTTGGGTTTCTGTTCTTCTTCTTTCTCTTTCTTCTTTTCACTAATTATCTGGGAATTTTGGGATCGAAATTTTTCGGGTCGTTTCATTTGGTATCAGAGCTGAAGGTTAAGCGAGAACCTTGGCTCTGGTGGGATAACTCATTAAGGATAGGGTAAGTGGCACCCTAGAATGAGTTGAGTGTGTATATATATGAGAGAGCGTACTTGTTATTTTCTTATATAAAGATTTTAAATGGTTTTATATAAGATTATATTTTGATATATAAAGCAAAATATTTTTCTAACAAATAGTAAAGGAATTGGTTGTTAAATTATTGAATTAAATTAAGAAGTAATAAAATACAACCAAATTGAAATTTAAATTGAATAAAGATAAGTTTGAAATGGATTCAAACCAAAATTGAAATCTTAAATTAGAGAAGAGTTTTAGAATAAGATAATTATAATTGGAAATGATAAATAAAGAGGGAGTTACTTAATGAAGTAACTGGAGATAAGTAATTTAAGGGACAATTACTTAATAAAGGTAATTAAGAAATAAGTTATTTACCGAATGTGATTAATTGGAATTAATTAATGAAGTAATTAATTTAAAGAAATAACAAATAATATTATTTAATGCATTTGAATAAAATGGCCCTATTTCAAACAAGTGTTGTTTGAAAATTTAAAAGAAATTTGTTTTGAATTAAAACCAAAGGTGGTTTAAAATTTTAAAAGTATAACTTGGTATGTAAAAGAAATTAATATGTATATATGTGGATATACATAATATCAAAGGTGGTTTGAAATAAACTCTAAATGTTGAGTTTTGAATTTGGAATAAGATGTGATACCCAAAGTGCTAAGTTTTTGAACTTAATTAGTGGGAAGATTATTTATGAGAAGAATAAATTTGAAAGGGAATTCAAATTTGAGAAAGGTTAAACGGGATTGATTGAATTTAACTTGGGGAAAAGTTAAATAAGTTGGAATGGTCAACCTGATTTGGAAATTTTAAGATAAAATTGGGATTTAACTTGGGAAGTTAAATGGTTAATCTGAATTGGGAGTTTGTGTGGTCTCAAAATGGGTTTGAGATCTGAAAATTTGAAATTGACGGATGTTTTAAAATAAATTGGATGATATCATCCTATTGTTATTAAAAATCTTTAAATTTCAAATTGGAATTGTTTAAAGGAATGAGAGATGGAGTATGGTAATCCATTGTTGAGATAAAAGGGAAATTAAACTTTAACTTGAAATTAAGAGTATGGAATTACCTTGAACTAAAAATTTGAGTAATTGAATTTGTAAATTAAAATTTGTTTGAAACTCTTACTTGAACCTTGTAATGAGTTAAGTAAAGATAATTTAAAATGGAATTTTGATAATTTGACTCAAAATTAAATTGTTTAAAGATATGGATTATTGATTTAAAAATAAAGGTTAAATTGATTTAAGAGGTTGAATCAACATTTGAAGTATTAACTCGAACTTATATAATTCGAGATGGTTCAAATTTGGAATTTGAATTGAAATTAGTTCAAATTGAATTTGATTTGAAGTAATTGAAAGTGTGATTGAAGATGTATGAGTATAAGATTCAAATGGAAAATTTGGATTGGATTAATTTGTAACAATTTGAAATTAAAGTGGGTTTAATTTGAAATTAGTCCAAAATTATTTGAATAATTTGGAATTGTAATTAAAGTTGTATAATTTTAAATTCAAATGGAATTTGAATTGAATTTGGGAGGAAATCAAGATTAATTCAACTTGATTTGGAAATGGAGTTTGAAATTGAGAATGATTCAAACTGGAGTTGAAATGAATTGAAATTGGAACTAGTTCAATTAAAATTTATTTGAATTAGTAGAATTTGAGATCAAAGTTGAATAAAGTTAAATTTGGAAAGAAACTGTGGTTAATTCAACTTGAATTGGGGTTGAATCAATTTCAATAGAAATTGAAGTTATTTAAATTAGAATTGGGTCAATTTAAATGTAAAAGGGAATTTAAATTGAATTGATGAGAACGGGGATTGGGAAATGAGCAGTTTTGACTCTGGACTATTTTTAATATAAATTGTTTTAATATAAACCTATTTTTCCATGTTATTCATTATATATATAACCTTCTTTTAAAAGCCAAATTATCTTATACTTGTTTTACAATTATTTTCGAAACTGTTTAACAATTTTCCAACTGTGTGTAAACTAATTACTATATTTCAACTATTTTACAAAATTAATTACTATCTTACTATTATTTTGCAATTATTTAAAATTTCTATAATTATTTCACTACTTTCCAACTATTTTACAACCACCTAACTATGTTACGTCTATTTTACAAACTAGTAATTATTTTCCAACTACTTATCTATTTTTAAATATTTCAAGCTATTTTCTAAATAAACAGGTCGGAGTTCAAACTATTATTGGTTAGATTTCCAATCGAGATAAGAATAGAGGTGATAATCCAAATGGATTGAAGCAATTGAGAGTAAGTGGATGAAAATCAAAATGAATGTGAATAGAAATGGAATTGATTTGGCTAATAATTAATAAAGAAAAATGCATATGGTGTACGAATGTTATTCTATTCGCATAGTGATTTGATCCAGATTCGAGCACAGAATTTCGAGATAGTTATATCGATCCGAGTGGGATTTTTCACTCGATTTTCGACGGCGAACCTGGATATGGATTGTTGATTGGTTCTAGATATTCTCTATCATAGTTATGGCTATGCAAGGAGAATGACGGTTTCTGATCAAGAAACCAGATCTGTGTCCGCACTAGGAGGTCGGGTGGACGATACTAGTTCGGAAGTGAAATTGTGTGATCGAGTGAGCGATCAGATTGGTATAGCGTACGGATGATATGTGTACATCGTACGGATTTGAATTAAAATGGTATTGAAAAGAATAATCAAATTTGAATATCTAATTTTGAGTAAAAAAAGTTAAATATCTTTGTTTTATAAAGTGAAACTCCCCTTGTTGAATCTTTTGCCAGAAGAAAAGGATTTTTGAAAATGTTTGAAGTATAAAAGGAGTTTTATAAAAGTTTGAAATGATCCTAAGTTTTAAAAATTATATATATCTGTATATATATAAAGGATCTTATGAGGATTTTGGAAAAAGGTTTGGGAACCTATGGATTTGGAAAGGCTTTTGATTTTTGTGTAAAATCAATATTATATTTGGAAAGCCTAGTTTGAGAATTATCGATTTTGGGATGAGCGATTTTGTGTAAAGGAGCTTTGTATGAGATCATACTAGGTGTATGATTTAAAGATACTATATATATAGTATAAAATGTTTTGATGATGGCTCTGGGGAAAAAGGCGCTCCCTTGGAATGGACTTCCCAGGAGTACCACCGGGTGGTGCTGCCTTGAGCCCCAAGGGGGGGTTCTAAAGTTGATCCTGTGAGGAGACCGGACAAACTAGTTCCTGAGGATTATTGGGTAGCGAAAGTCGAGGGCGCTGATGCCTACAGGGGCATTTGGGTTATGCTGTGACGACAGTGTAACTCGATGTCACTGCGATCTACTGTGGGGACCATAGCGAAAATCGTGTGGAGGATGAGTGTCAATGGTCTACACTTGATTTTGCCGGGAAGGCAACGCAACATCGGTAGACTGCGATCTATGGTCAAGTGGAGTGGAGAAGTTTCATTCTTTTGGCAGCGGAATTCGAGGGCGCTGATGCCTACAGGTATTTGGGTTTTTGCTGTGATAGCTACGTAATTCCAGTTGTAGCTGCGATCTGTAGCGGGTTCCATGGTGTAATCGAGGGGCGTGGAGGCCTACAGTTATTTGTGGATTTTGTCGGGACGACAACGTAACCATCGGGTTAACTGCGACCATGGATGGAGGTGATGATTTCCAGAGCATTCTCACCAAAGTTATATCCTCTATTTTCAAAAACTGTTTTCTATATTTTCAATAAAATTATTTTTCAAGTATTTTCACTGGGTGTTAAAAACGGGTCTGCTAAGTACTTATAGAATTTCAGTCGTACACCTGATCAACGTATGACCGAATTTCTATGAGAACGAGGATGGACTTGTTGAGACATCGAGTTATAAAAGTATTTTTATAAAGACTATTTTGATAATATTATATAGATTTTAAAGCATTTTAAAAATAATCAAAGGTAATTTAAGTAATATTAAGTATTTTAACAAATACTGGCTTCGTTTCTTTTCGGGGACGAAATGATTCAAAAGGGGGAGGGATGTGATAACCCAGGTTTTTAATATCTGTGATTGATAATTAATTGGATAAATTAATAAGAAGTGCTGATTCTAACCATTAGAATACCGATTGTTAAAAACTAAAACAAATTAAATCCGATAATTAATATTCCTATCTGAGAAAATATTGTTTGGTAATCTTCTATTATAATTATTCAAAATAGACAAACTTATTATTCTCAAACAAATTAAGCATACATATAGATAAGTGGATTTTTATTTTATTTTATTTTGAATTTGAAATTTAAAAGATTAACATCTTTAAGTAAATTGGATTTAGAAATAATATGTATATGATTTTATTTGCATAAAATTTGTTATATATTATCTTTCTTTTAAAGGATTTGCTAAATGTGAATTAAGAAATATTAACTAAATAGAACATTTAAATATATTTACACATTTCAAATTCAAGTGTTGAGATATTGGAATATAATTAACAAATGTAAGTTACTTAGCTTACCTAAATGACAAGTGTTAGGTTTCCAAATAAGTGTTAGCTTAGAAAATTAACAAGTGGCATTTGTTCATTTTCTTTTCTTTAAGATAATATAATTATCATATTAGAAGCAAGGCTAAAACAAAAAAAAGGGAAACATATTCAAGTCTTTAAATCTTCTTCCATCATAAAAAAAAAATTTAAACTAAAATCTGGAATGAAGATCAGGCCTGGAAATGTAATCAAATCATCTTAGATCCAAAACAAAGTTCAAGATCAACTTAAATAAAGCCAGACCAATTCAGGATTCCACATCCATCATAGCAAGTTTCTCTGTTTTAAACATTATACCATTATCAGTAAATGAACCATCTTCAAGATCAAGCCTCGGGTCCAATCTCAACAAATAACAGATTTCCAGAATCAAGTTTCCTGTAATAGGCACTTCAAGTTTTAAATTTCAAAAATGATTCAGCTCTGTTCAACTGTTCAGGTGAGTAAAAAAATCTTTAATCTGTTGCGTGCTGTGAACTTGAAGTAAAGTATATAGAGTAAAGTTTGTATGATTGTTTAAAAATGACTTGTTGATATATCTATATGATAAAATGGGTTTGCATGTCTGAATACTGGGGGATTGCTCTGTTCATATGATACAGGTTCAAAATTTTGATCAAAAAAAAAAAATCCAAATCCTATTGTTGGATTTTCCTTAGTCTTCATTAGATAACAAAAATTTGTTGAGGTAGTAAGATCATTTCAAAAAAAAAATGTGGATTTAGATTAAAGTGTAGTTCCAGGTTTATCCAAATTTTTTTTTTTCCTTTTCTAGTTTATACCTGGAAGTAAATTTTAGTTAATTTTTTTTAGGGCTTAAATTGATTTAAATACATGAGGCATGCGGAAATCTTACATAGTAATGGGGTAAATAAGATTGCATGAATGTTTTTGTAATGTAAATAATTGAAACTTCTTGTATAATGTGTGCATGACTGGTAGATGAGTATTATCTTTCTCTGTTTAATTTTAAAGACAATTCACCTGAATAAATCCATTTCTCTTCATAACTTAAAGGTTGGATCATCATCATTGAAGTTGAAAAGATTAAATGAATGTAACTTTATTATTAAAAATAAAATCCAGAAGAAATATTTGGTAAATATATGGAAATAGAAGTTATTGTGATAGTCAATTTAAAATCAGAAAATTCAAAGATCAGAAATTTAAGTTCTGATTATAAAAACAGATTATTATTGGAAAATGATGATTTATGATAACAAATTCTCATTTTTTAAGTTAGTGGATGTCGAGAAATTTCGAGTTGAATGACTCTGATGTTTCAACCAAATTCTGGCGATAGGGGTAATGGAGGTGGTTATGCTCGTGGCTGAAGTAGGGTTGAGTGGCAGGGATCATGGAAAAAATAGATAGGTTTTTTTTTGTTCGACGGAGTGCTTGGTCGGCGACATTTTATGGTTCAGTGGACCAACTTGGTTGTCGAAGTTTTAATTAGGATTTTACCTTTGATATAGAATCGGACTTGACCGGTTCAAGGGGATTCGATGCATGATTCGAGGTGTAGCTATGGCAGAAGTCGCGTGGTCTCTGGCGTCTTGCGGGCGGCGATTCGTGGTGGTTTCCGATGAGCAGTATGGCTCTGAAGATACTTGAATGATTCGATTTCTGATGCGATGCTGTTTCGAGGTTTTTGGATGGCCTGATGGTTTATGGTGGTCATCGTTGACCTGAAGAAGTGCTCGGTGATGGTCGGAGAGCGCTGATCCATCGGTGCATGTGCACGATGATTTGGGTGTTAGTAGTTTTGGTTTGGGTTGCTGTGTTTTGTGAGTAAGCAGTGTCTCGGGGTTCGTCTCGAGAAATTGATGGTTTGGTACGGGTTCAACTTCGTGTGTATGCAGGGAGTTAGTGGGTACAAGGGGTAAAGTTATAACCGTTTTGGAAATTTAAACAATGTAAAATAAAAAAAAAGGGGAGGAAGCTTGGTAGAAATTTTGAGAAAACTTGGATATCTCATCAAGTAACCCAGAATTTTCTTGGTATAATGTTTTATAACCATACTTTTTTTTAGTTTAACTAAGTTATATTCGAAAATAATTATCTTTAAACTATTTTAAATAAATGATTGATTAATTTAAGTTGTTAGTTTAAGTTGGAAAATTATTAATTAAGTTAATCCGCATTTGTCCTTAAACTTAATTAATCGTGGAATCAAACAGTTAACTAAGATAAGTGTTACGTTTATCAATTTTAATTTAAGTTTAAGTTAATCATTAGTTAACGATATATTTGATTCCAAGGTTATTAAGTGAGACTTTTAAATGGAAATTAAAAAGATAATTAAGATAAATGATTTAATATTTAATTAATAATTAAGGAATAACTAATTGATATTTAAGAGGCATAAGAAATTAGTTAGAGATTAGTTATTTTGCAATTAAAGATTATTAATTAAGAAATGAGAGGATATAATTAATGGTTAGAGACTTAATACCTAAATTATGATTCTTAATGGGATTAATTAAAGGATTAATTTGTTTATTAATTTAATTAATAATCAAAGGTTAATTAAAGATAATTAACCAGGGGAATAATTACTTGATAAAGTAATAAGAAGGGTATTACTTAATAGAATTAATTAAGGACTTGTTACTTTGTGTAATTAATTAAAGGATTGATTAATTAAGGAAATCAATTAAGGGTTAGTTAATTAATGAGTGTGATTAGTTAAAGAGTAATTAATCAAGGGTGATTGATTTAGATGGATAATTATTGGAGGACTAAATAATTGATTTGTAATAAATTAATAAGCAGGATTTAAGAGTAATTGAAGTAATTAATTTAATTCATTTGTGATTAATTAAATTAATTAAAGATGGTGGGTTGATAAATCTTGCTTATGAATAATTGAATGTTACTGTATGCCTTAGATTAGTTGATATCTCTGGTATGCTATGTGTGATGCTTTGTGATATAGTATGTGCGGCTAAAACAGTGACATCCTGCATTTATAGTTTGAATTGTATTTCGTTTGAATAACTTAGGTTAAGATGACATGAGATTCGAAGAGACCGGAGTCGGGTATTAGCTAATATCCGAAACCACTTCGATTCTTTATAAACTGATATGTGAAATCAACAGCCTAGTATGGAATGATTTAAGTGAATTTGACCGTTAATCTAATTTTTGGTACTTAGATATTGATGTGTGATATCAGTAATGTCTATAACAAATTGTGAATTTGTAAATTGATACGAGTACCCCGGGTTTATATATAGTTGTATATTTTTGTGTTCCTTGTTAGATGGGTTTACTCACGCTGGTTTCCAGCCTGACCCGGGTGTTACTTTGATGTAATGCTCGGGTCAGACCGAGTATTACAGATTTTCAGGTAAGGACGTTCTAGAGCTCAGGAGGCGAGCTGGATAGCAGGAACGTATGGAGCATACCCGCTGTATATATTATAGTTGTATAACTAGGACATGTTGTTTTGAACTGTCCAGTAATTGATAATGGTTGTAACTCTGATGTAAAAATGTAAATTTATTGATACAGTTCTTCTTTGTAAACTGTTATTTTATTTGCTAATTATATTTTATCCGCTGCGAATGTGAGATTCTGAGTTTGGGTTTCTGTTTCTTCTTCTTTTCACTAACTATTTGGAAATTTTGGGATCGAAATTTTCTGGGTCGTTTCATTGTCACTCAAATTGAAAAATGCAAAACTTCATTAGATGACAGTTTGAAGCAAATAAGTGAATATATATATTTGTTTCCATAGTTTTCAAAAATCTTAATATCATGCGATTTAAATCTTATTTCAACTTGAATCTCTTTAGTTATTATTTGATTATCGTGTTTCGATTATAAACTCGATTAAAACCGTAGTGGTGAAAAATTGTTTAGCCCATTCTTTAACAATGGATATCGAGATGTTTATTTGAATCTATAATTAAAATGTTATTGTCTCTCAAAGAAAAGAAAACGGAACAAGAGAATAAATCAAATTTAAGATATAGACGTAGAAACCCATATTTCAAGATTCATATTACCGAGGAAAGAAGTGATGCTTTTATGTACTTATATATCATTCAATAATTTGCATATCTCGAAATTTCTTGCGAACAATTCTATATACATTATAATACAAATCTTTTGAATGTACAATTTACTATTTAAATTCATTTTTGATTTGAAGTTTAAATTTTTAAGATTTATGATTTAAATCAAATTTGACACGATGCTTATTACTAGTCATAAAATGAAATGTTTCCTTATGAAAGAATTTAGACAAACATAAAAGCCATTGTAGCAATATCATTTGTTTGCACTTAGGAAACAGAACATTTTCTTGTTACTAGAGTACCAGAAATAAGTTGTTTTATAGGAATTATGATATTTTCATATGCTATTGGATCGAAATCCAATCAATTCAATGAAAAGATATAAAATAGATAATTTCTTCAAAAAGTAAAATAAAAAACACTAGATGAACTAGTAGCTAACTATTTGCACAAAAAATGGGCAAACGCCTCCAAGTCATATGATTTAGTTGATTATGTGTTGTTCTTAGTGATTTGGGCGATTTATGTATATATATAAAATAGGTGGACTAAACTATAAAAACACACAGATTTATAGTGGTTCGGCCAGAATGTGCCTACATCCACTTTATATGTTATTCTCCTTTTCTCTTCAGATTACAAGTACAAAGCTTTGATTACAAGTATCTGAAAACTTTTTGAAAGTTCTATCCGTGCTTGAGCTCTCAAACTCGTCTGTCATTGTTGTACTCCTGCCCCTCTATTTATAGAGTGAGGTTGGGGGCAGGGGTCTTGGATGTATATAGCTGCTGGTGGGCCTGGGCTGATGCAATCTGGCCTGGCAGTGTTGGTTCGGCAAGGCCTTGGTTCGGTGGAGAGTTGGTGTGGACTTGGTCCGGTTGTAGAGGGTTGAGGTTGGTTCGGCTGGGTATTGGAAGTAGGTTGGTTCGGTAGCAGGTGGTTTGGTAGTGAGTGGTATGTACGTTGGTCCGGTGGTGAGGGCGTAGCTTGGTCCGGTGGTGGGTGGTTCGGTGGTTAGTGGAACTGGACCGGTGGTAGCTTGGGAGTGAGTTGGTGTTTGGTTCGGAGGGGTTTGATTTGGTGGCTTGGTTTGTGCTGGTTCGGAGGTGAATGAAGCGGTAGTGGGCTGGTTCGGCTATGCATAGGAAGGGATTCGGTTCGGTGGTGTTGGACCGGCTGAAACACACCCAACACTTGCCCTCCAAAGTAGGGCATGTGTATGCATATGGCGTGCTTTGTTTTAGTTTGGACATCCTCATCCGGCCTTGTGTGCTGAGCCAGTTGGTCCGGTTATTTATATTTTTCCTATAAGTATGGGCCTAGGGTTTTCGTAATTCCTTATCTGCCGAATCAATTGAATACCGAACCAAACTTGTTTGCTTGAAATAGCCGAATCAATCGACCACCGAATCAACTCATTTGCCGGATCTACTCAACTGCCGGACAAGGTGAGTTTTCTTCTGCCGATCGATTTTTCATGATGGGACTACCGAATGAAACTTATGGAGGATGAGTACCGAATGGATCCTTAGGCTAACACTACCGAATGGAATTTTGGTGTCTTGAATTACGAATGAAATTTCAGGCTGTATAAACTTGCTTGTTTATATCTCTACACCCCTTGTTCTAACGACGTACTTCTTTGTGTTTGCAGATAAATGTCTCATAAAGTGGAAACTCGATCGGATAAGAAGAAATCTACGGACAGAAGAGAGTCCATCGTAGTGCCCCCAACTCAGCCAGGACCAGAACTTCATGGACCCACCCCGAGATCGCTAGTAGATGGGTATGGTCCTCAAGAGCTTTTGAATTCTCCGCCTGACTGCTTTCCTAGCTCTCTCAAAGAAGAGCAGCTTGATGTTATCTCCCGCTCCTTTGGGATTGATAGAGCACGCATGTTGTTGCCAGGGAAGGGGGTCATGCCATATAATCCCCCTGAAGGATACTTCGCTTATAGTAGGTACCACTACCTGCGTGGGGCCATTCGTCCAATCAATGCTTGGATAGTTAGCTTCGTCACCTATTTGAAGGTGGCCTCTTTCCAGCTCCAGCCCAACTCCTACGCTATCCTGGTGTGCCTATTCATGATTTTCCAGAGAAAGTACGGGCGCCCCCTTCCAACCGGGAGATTCGGTACATATATAACTTGAGGGGTTACAAGAAGGGGTCTCCATACATCAGATTGGAATCGGCCGTGTCCTTCAAGCCGGTCCTAGACTTGTATTCAAAGTTAACCATGTTTAAGAAGGAATGGTTCTTCGTCCAGGATGACTCCGTTTCTATCCACCGCTTCACCTCTGGCTGTAAGTTGAAGCTTATTTATAATCTCCGTTCTGACTGAAATGCTTCTTCTCATGTGTTTTTATTTCCTGCTAGCGACAGGTGGCTTTGCGATCGTGAAGAACGATCACCTGGTTCAGATGGCCGCAGAGATAGAAGCCATTTCGGGAAGGGATAGGTCAGCTTCTTACCTGATCAGGAATGCCACTCTCCTAGGACACAACTCGATTCTACCACATCAGTCGGTGGTCAAGCAGAGGGATACAGCTGAGGAAAGGGATGCTAAATCCAAAGGAGGGGCCATGACAAAGAGCAGCAAGAGGAAACCCTTCTCGATACCTCCAGTCGTCAGGGGGAAGAAGCTCAAGAAAACTGATGGACCCTCTCCCAGCACGTTCCCAGATTTTCCGGAGGAGGAAAGTGGAGAGGAGGAAAGTGGCAAGGAGGAGAGAATAGGTGATGGAGAAGGTGATGATGGTAATGGTGGCGAAGGACAAAGTGGTAGTGGCATTGGTGCCTTGACCTCGGGGCAAGCAGGCGAGATTCAAGAGTGGACGGACGATGCTTTATGCCAAGCTTTTGAGGGGCTGGAGGAAAGGTCGGCCTTGGTGGAGAAACCGAAGAAAACTGACAAGGCCGGGACTGGCGCCAGTCCATCTTCTGAGAGCATTTCAGCTAGGGCGACTCTGACGGTTCAAGTTGAATTTTTGACTCCTCTTTTAACTTTACATGTTTCTTGGATTATAGTCTCATGCATGCTTGTAACACTTGGTTTTTATTCCAGGAACGGGTAAGGAAGCCAAGACATCAGACATTCGGCACCGCCTCGAGCAATTCAAACACCTCAAAGCTTCTACTAAACCGAAGCCTTCGACCAGCGTTCCGAGGACGTAGTCGGCTACCGTCCTCTTCTCGGAGTTATTGAAGAGGGTATACAAAAGAGAAAGAGGATTCGCTCCATGTTCGAACCTTCACTTGGACCTCAACCCCCAACCCAGCCTATTCATGATATCACGGGGGAGGATACTGAGTCCATACCATCTCAGCATCCATCAGAGAATCCTACCGTTACTCATGTTGATCGTCCTAGCTTGGCTCGTAACCCATTTGCAGGTCATCCAGATCTGGACCCGAGTTCTCATGATATTTCCTTCGATGAGGTTACTGGTGAGCACCTCCTACCCCGCAATCTTATGGTAAGGGTGCTTGATGAGGCTAAGTCTTTGGATCTCGACTTGTTGACCACTCGGATTGTGACTATGGGGGATGTGGCCAAGGCAAACATCGGTCGGGTGGCTGAGGAGACCAGGAAGTTGATGGGGTATCACGCCCGACTGGTCAAGGCCGGGGAGGAAATTGGGAGTGCCAACATAAGATTACGGCTAGTGATTGCCGACCAGGCTAAGCAACTTGCCGATCAGGCCATCCAGATTTCTCAACACGAGGCTGCCTCCAGACGGCTAAAGAAAACTATGGAAGAGGCTTGCAGAGCCGAGCTGCGAAAAATGGAGGCTGCAAGGAACGAATCGATATAGCCATTGCAACGGTAGAGATGTTCGGAAGGCGGACCTCGAGCGGGTAGAGGAGTTATCCGGGAAGCTTGAAGCTGCGGAGCTTACTTAAGCCAAGCTGAAGGAGGAGATGGAGGTGATGAGGAAATCCCTTCAGGCTGACCGCTCGCGATACCGATCGAAGAGGGATGCTACCATTACAAAGCTATTGGCTTCTGAAGTCCGGATGAGGGAGTTCGGGGAAAACGAGGGGATGATGGACGAGATGCTCCAGGATATGTATTTCCGTACTTGGAAGCAGGGCAATCTATCCTGGATGGATGACTATCTCCGGATCATGGCCAGGATTTATCTTCGGGCTCTGAAAGAGGCCAAGGCTGACGCGGATAAGGAGGGTGGTATGGCCTTCAGGATGGATGTGGTTACGACCCAGTTTACTAAGGAAGAGAAAGTGGCGGTGAAGGAGGGCATGCGGCTGCTTGCTGCCGAGGAGATAGGCATGCAGTTGGGAGATGACGATCAAGGAACGGATGTTGGTAAGTCTCCCCTTTTAGCCTTTTCATAGCTTGGTTGCTTATCGTTTATCTAATAGATTCTTCTCCTGAATTGGATAGGTAGGACCTCTGGTCAGCATGCTGGGAGCTCTGATCCTGCGGCCAAGTAGATCTTGGGGGGTCGGAAGGATAGAGATGAAATTCTGATGCTGCCGACTATTTTGGCTTGATCCGGATATTTTTGATTTTACTTGACATTCCTGTATATACTAGTTCCAAAACATTAATGTACTTTCAGGTTGTAATTATGTCATTGCAACGAACGACTTTTTTTTTTACATGTAATTTTATAACATAAGTTGATTCTGTCATATTTGGATGCTGTCATTATTTTGATGTGTTGCATAAGAAATATAGCTGTGCATGTGCTAGTGATTCAACTGTGTTTGATGCCAAGTTCTTGCTTAAAGTATAATTTCATGTCTTGCAATGTTAATGTGATGTGTGAATATATCAGAGTTACTTATATGTATACAAGAGAAGAAAGTACCACCCTTTCGATTTTTAGTTGTAGGTGGTAGCTTTGAATGCCTTATGTTATCGAATACGGGTTGAGTGACCCGTCATCCAGCTAAGAGTTCTCATTCACATTAGCGAGTGCATCCTATTTGGTGTACTATACTTTAAGGGTTGTTATAGAGGATAGGAGGAAAGTTTTTATAAATAAAATGGAAATATAAGGAATAGTAAAACTTCCAATCACGGAAGGCCTTCGATGTGCTTAAGTTCGTGGCAAACGGGTTTTGTAGTCACTTTCCCTAGCTGTGGGTCTTAGAGATATTCGTCACCCATCTTATGCCTCCGCGGGGAGTTTTCTTTTTTACCACAGCCATACTTAAGACGCATCGGAGCCGAGATCGCGCATTGTAACACCCGGGCCATTATGGCCCGTAATCGAGGGTATTATTCGATTTACCATGGCCGGCTAGCGTGGGTGCCGATCGTCAACTGTGAACTGCCCCTGGCTGGCCACACCTTATGTTGGGGCTTATAATCGGTTCACAGTCGCCGGCGAGCCAAACGCCGTAATGAGCTGCCTCGGCTATAGTCGGCCTTCTCGGTGGCTTATGATCGGCTCATTATAGTTGGCTTCGAGGGCCGTCGCGAGCAATGAGTTAACCCGCAGCAGAGGGATGCTGGAGCAAGAGTGTCTCATTGACGAGGGCATAGATTCGTATAGTACCTGTTAGGTCTTGTCCAAGTGAGGTTATGTCGTGAAGTGTCCAGAATGGAAATGCCATTATACAGGATTTTGTACAACAGAAAAAGGATAAAGCTTAACAAGCAGCCAAGATATAAAGGAACGAGTTAAAAAGAGATAAGATTTTTAAAGTGGTTCGGCACGAAAATGCCTACGTCCGCTGATTCTCTTCGTTAATTCACTTCATATGGGCAGTACAAGTTAAGAAATGTATCGACGAAGGTGTTGGATGTTCCAAGCCCTCTAGTACACCTCTCCGTCCACTTTTGACAAAATATAAGCTCTGTTGTGGAGATCTTTATGAATTACATAGGGTCCGTCCCAGATTGGATCTAGCGCCCCAGGGCGCGGGAAGATCCGTTTGAGAACAAGATCTCCTTCTCGTAAGCTGCGGTGCTTGACTTTGGAGTTGTATCGTGCTGCCACTTTTTTCTTATGAGCCGCCGCTTTAAGTGCTGCATCATTTCTTCTTTCTTCAATTAGATCCAAAGACACGTGTAGGAGTTCTTCATTCTCTTCTGGGTTGTAGTGGATCCTACGGTGGGAGGGCACTACAGTTTCAACTGGGAGTATGGCCTCCGATCCGTATGCCAAAGAGAAGGGAGTATGCCCAGTTGATGTTCTGAAAGACGTGCGGTAGGCCCAAAGTGCCGTAGGAAGTTCATCCACCCAAGCGCCTTTTGACTTTTTCAAGCTTCTTCATGATCAGAGTTTTGAGAATTTTGTTGACAGCTTCGACTTGTCCATTTGCCAGGGGATAAGCCACAGATGAGAAGCTTTTGTGAATTCCGCGCTTTCGGCACCGGTCGGTGAACTCCTCGTTGTCAAACTGAAGTCCATTGTCCGATATGATTTTGAGCGGAACCCCGTACCTGCATAGAATATTTTTGATCAAGAAGTTAATAACTTTTGCCGAAGATATTTTATTTAAAGGTTCTGCTTCCACCCATTTGATGAAATAGTTGACTGCCACTATAGCATATTTGGCTCCGCCTTGGCCCACCGGCAGTTCGCCAATCAGGTCAATTCCCTATACCGCAAAAGGCAAGGACTGGTCATTTGAGTAATCTCATTTGTTGGTAGTCGAGGAATCTTAGCAAATTTCTGGCATCTGTCACATCTTTTGACGAAGTCGAAGGCGTCTTTGTTTAAAGTGGGCTAGTAATACCCATATCGGAGTATTTTCTTTGCTAGAGTCTGCCCTCCTGTGTGATCTCCGCAACTTCCTTGATGGATGTTGGACAGGACTTCCTTGGCTTCCCTTCCAGCGACATACCTTAATAAGGGGTTGGAGAAGCCGCGCCGATAGAGGATGCCTTCTTGTATTGTGTAGCAGGAAGCTTTCCTCAAGATTTTCTTAACTTCGCTACGCCCGTCGGGCAGTGTGCCACTTTGTAAGTACTTCCGGATGGGTCATCCTAGTTTCCTCTTCGATTGCAGCTATCAGATTCACTAGCTCAAAAATCGAGGCTAGTTGCTTTGAGATGGCTATTATTCCGGAAGTGGTGCCGTCCTTCATGCTAGCTTGCTTTGCCAGTTTGTTGGCCTCCTGATTCTCTCCTCGATGAATGTGTTTGATTAAATAGTGATCCAATTAATTGAGCAGCAGCTTGGTCTTCCTTAGATATGCTGTAAGTCGTTCTCCTCGAGTCTGGAATTCTCCCAGTATTTGATATACAATAAGTTGAGAATCACTATGGAGACATAAAGAACTGACTCCAATTTCTAAGGCAAGTTCTAGTCCTGCTATTATTGCTTCATTTTCTGCATCGTTGTTGGTGGTAGCGAATTCCAATCTTAGGGCGTATTGCAGCTTCCTTCCCCTGGGGGTGATTATTACAATACCTGCCCCCGACCCTGTTCGTTTGATGCTCCATCTACAAAGAGATTCCACTTGATATCTTTTGTTATTTCAGATTGATTCTTACCTTCGTTGGTAGTAAATTCGGCAATAAAATCGGCCATGGCTTGTCCCTTGATGGCGGTGCGAGGATGGGAGGTGATATCATATTGACTCAGTTCAATGCACCACTTAAGTAGTCGCCCAGAAGTGTCGGGGTGATGGAGTACCTGCCTTAGCGGTTGATCGGTTAAAACTCTGATGGAATGAGATTGGAAATAGTGTCGCAGCTTCCGTGACGTGATTAGCAAACAGTATGCTAGCTTTTCAAGTTTAGGGTATCTGGCTTCTGCCCCTGTAAATCTCTTGCTTACAAAGTATATGGGCCGCTATGCGCGGTTGTCCTCTCTCACCAAAACGGCGCTTAAAGCATGGGACGATACAGCAAGGTATTGGTATAGTTCTTCGCCTTCATTTGGAGTTGAGAGTACTGGTGGTCTCTGAAGTTGTTCGATTAGGTTAAGAAGGCTATCGAGCATTCGTCAGTCCATTCGAACTTTCCTTCGTCTTTCTTTAGAGCTTCGAAGAAAGGGATGCATTTGTCGGTTGCTTTAGAGATGAACCTGCTTAGGGCGGCCACTTTTCCGTTTAGGCTTTGCATCTCTCTTCGAGTGGATGGTATCTTGATATCTTGCAGAGCCCAGACTTGTTCGGGGTTTGCTTCAATCCCCCTGGCATGGACGATGAATCCCAAGAACTTTCCCGACGATACTCCGAAGGAGCACTTTAGAGGATTCAGCTTCATTCCATATTGGCGAAGTACTTGAAACATCTCGTCCAGGTGGTCTATATGATCGTTGGCTTTCCTTGATTTTACCAGCATGTCATCCACATAAACTTCCATAGTTCGTCCTATTAGTTCCGCAACATCTTGTTGACGAGGCGCTGATAAGTAGCTCCGGCGTTTTTAAGTCCAAAAGGCATTACTCTGTAGCAGTACAATCCCCGGTCAGTGATGAAACTAGTGTGGTCTTGATCAGGGGCGTGCATAGGGATCTGGTTTTATCCTGAGTATGCGTCCATAAAGGATAAGAGTTCGTGTCCGGCTGTGCTGTCCATGAGTTGATCGATTCGGCGGAGTGGGAAGCAGTCCTTCGGGCAAGCGTCATTTAAGTTGGAGAAGTCGATGCATGTTCGCCACTTCCCATTAGCCTTCTTTACCAGTACCGGGTTGGCGATCCATTCTGGGTAGATGGCTTCTCGTATGAAGTTATTGGCAAGTAGGTTCTTTACTTATTCCTCGAGGGATGCTGATCGTTCTGCCCCCATGCTTCTCTTTTTTTGCTTTACTGGCACCTTGGTGGGATCGATGTTCAGTACGTGGCATGCTACGTCTGGGGAGATTCCAGTCATGTCAGCGTGCGTCCATGCAAATACATCCATGTTGTGGCGAAGAAAATCGACGAGTTGATCCTTCAACTCCGCTCTTAACTGAGACCCGACTCTCAGCAGTCTACTTGGGTCGTGTTTGTCTACAGATACAAATTCCATAGCCTCTGCAAGCTCGGTGGTGGCCTCCTCCTCCTTGTCCCTGGGGTCTAATTCGTTGAAAGGATCACTGGTATATCGAAGAGGAGGGGCTTTCTTTAATTGCTATGCTTCCAAGTTTTTCTTGCAGAGAGAAGTCTCTGCATCCTTCCTTTTATCCCTCCTGCGGTTATTGCGAAGTTTAGTTACATAGCAATCTCGAGCGGCGTCTTGATCTCCCTCTAATTCTCTTATTCCGTTATCTGTTGGAAATTTCATCTTCATGCACCACGGGGCTAGGACAATTTGGAAGTCAGACAAGGCTGTTCTTCCCAAAAAGGTGGTGTAGGCCGAGTGGTTCTCTATTAGCACAAATGTTTGTTTTCACACAACGGAGCGGGGATGACTTCCTATTTCGACAAAGAGGTCCAGTTGCTCGAGGGGCATCTTCGCATCTCCAGTGAAACCATGTAGCGGTTTGCTGCAGGGAGACACATCCTTCATTGACAGCTTCATTTTGTCGAAAGCATGCTTGAATAGGATATTTACTGAGCTTCCAGTGTCTACTAGAATTCGAAAAACTTTGGCTGGACCGAACCAGGCAGAGATGACCATAGGATCCATGTGAGGGTACTGCCTTCCCTCTAGATCACGCCTAGTGAATGTGATATCATCATTCTCTTTCCGTTTCGGGTGACGTTCTTCTGTAACAGAATTAACGTAGCCTTTATTGTTTCTAAGTGACTTGCTGTATCTTTCCATCTCTGCCCAGCTTCCGTCGGCGATGTATGGTCCTCCTGATATGGTAAGGACCACTATCTTCTCTTGACTGGAGCCGCTGGTGTTGTGATTTCCTCCGCCTACTTCCGGGAGGGGTAGCCTTGGGTTCTTATTGGCAGGAGTTGAAGTCATGTTCTGACCTTTCACGTATTGCTCCAGTCTCTTCCTTCTGATGTGTTCTTCAATCAAGTCCCGGAGATGATGGCATTCATTGGTGTCATGCCCATGAGATTCGTGGAAGCGGCAGAACTTTCCAGTCTTAATTGCATTATCTGATTCCTTCTTGTGCGGGGGGCGCTTGTATCTAACTTCGTCCTGGGTGGCCAAGAAGATGTTTTCGATTGTTTCATTTAAAGGAGTGTAAGAGTTAAATCTCGGTCCTGGCCCATACAAACGCTTTTCTCCCTTCTTGCCCCTAGCACTGTCTCTGGAATCATTTCTTCGAACGTCCTTTGCTACTGCGAGTGTGTTGCCATGAGCTGCCTTGGTTTGTTGCCCTGTCTGCCTTTCAATGGCAGCGTCTTCAAGTCTCATATATTTCCCGGCTTCATGGAAGAAATCGGGTAAGGTGGCTGGCTTTTCTTTCGTTAATCTCCTAGCAAATTTAGTATCCGGATGCACATCACTGCAGAGGGCCTTTAGGATAAGTTTCTCGTCGGCATCTTGGACTGCGGCCGCTGCGGCGTTGAATCGGGTAAGATATTGTTGCACTATCTCTCCGGGTTTCTGTTTGATATTAGATAGGGAATAAGCGTCCTTGGGTTGTTCCACATGAATGCGGAACTGGCTGATGAACTTTTCTTTCAACATTTCCCATGAGCTGATGGACCCTTGGGGTAGATGGCGGACCCAGGAGGTAGCTAGATCTGCCAAGAATAGTGGGAAGCATTTACACAACACTCCCTCTATTGCTCCGCTCATGAGCATATGCTGTGTGTATCTCTGCAAGTGTACAACGGGGTCAGAGGTTCCCTTGTAAGGTTCCATTGTTGGCATTTTCCATTTCCGAGGGGTGATGGCAGTTTCGATATTGCGGGTGAAGGGGCTGGTAACCCTAGCGCCTATCCCCGATCCCTTTGGTCCCGTTGGACGCACTCTCTGAACAATCGCGCCATCCTTTCATCAGAACTTGGAGCGGATAGAAATGAGTTTGGTTCTTCCCTGCGGGATTGATTCCGTTTAGATGACCTGTAGGGATGGTATCGTCTATCACTCCTAACATTCTCCAATGGCTGCCTCTGGTCTACCGGGGCACGTTGGGGTCAGCCACAGTTGGCCCTTGCCTTGATCTTCCCCTGCTGGGTTCTGTTCTCAGCACTTCCTCGGGTCTAACTTCGGGCTGGACTCCAGCTCGGTCCCATCTATTGGTGTTTCCATGGTAAGGTAGCATGGCAGGCTCAGCTACATCCGACCCCTTCCTGGTACCTCCCATGTTGGGTTCGGTTCCAAGTGTTTCCTCGGGTCGGAATTCGGGCTGAGTCCGGGCTCGGCTCCTTCCTTTGCTGTTTCTGTTGTTATCCTCTTCGAAGAAGAAAGACCTTTGTCATCTCCCAGATCCTCTAGACCGGGACTCACCCCATGATTCAGTGTTGCGGTTGGTTTCTTCAACATCCCTTAAGAATGACATGAGCTGATCCACCAAGGCTTCTTGTTGAGATGCAAAGCGGTTAGTTACTTCAGCCACAACCCTGTCCAGATCCGCCCTTGTAATTGGTTGTTCCGTAGCAGGGGCTGTCGGATTTGCCTGACTTCCATTTGCTGTTGAAACTAGATGATTGTCTGGATCTCTGATCACTTGATCCGGGATACTGCCAGTTGCGATGTTCTTTCTTTTGTTAGCATCTTTCTTCCGTCCGGGAGGCATGTTTTCCAAGCAATGAACGATGCTGATAGGAAGAGGGTTAAGTGGGAGAAGCTGAAGCTTCGAGCTCCTTTTCTCAGTGAAAGCACCAAAAAATGTTTGCACAAAAAATGGGTAAACACCTCCAAGTCGTATGATTTAGTTGATTATGTGTTGTTCTTAGTGATTTGGGTGATTTATGCAAATATATAAAATAGATGGACTAAACTGTAAAAGACACACAGATTTATAGTGGTTCGGCCAGAATGTGCCTACATCAACTTTATATGCTATTCTCCTTTTCTCTTCAGATTACAAGTACAAAGCTATGATTACAAGTATCTGAAAACCGTTTGAAAGTTCTATCCGTGCTTGAGCTCTCAAACTTGTCTGCCATTGTTGTACCCCTGCCCCTCTATTTATAGAGTGAGGTTGGGGGCAGGGTCTTGGATGTATATAGCTGCTAGTGGGCCTGGGCTGATGCAATCTGGCCTGGCAGTGTAGGTTTGGCAAGGCCTTGGTTCGGTGGAGAGTTGGTGCGGACTTGGTCCGGTTGTAGAGGGTTGAGGTTGGTTTGGCTGGGTATTGGAAGTAGGTTGGTTCGGTAGCAGGTGGTTCGGTAGTGAGTGGTATGTGTGTTGGTCCGGTGGTGAGGGCGTAGCTTGGTCCGGTGGTGGGTGATTCGGTGGTTAGTGGAACTGGACCGGTGGTAGCTTGGGAGTGAGTTGGTGTTTGGTTCGGAGGGGTTTGATTCGGTGTCTTGGTTTGTGCTGGTTCGGAGGTGAATGAAGCGGTAGTGGGCTGGTACGGCTATGCATAGGAAGGGATTTGGTTCGGTGGTGTTGGACCGGCTGAAACACACCCAACACTAACATATGTGCTTAACTTTATACACATCAAACGACTATGTCAAGAAAACTAATTTTTATTCAGTTTATGTAGAAATCTATACCACAGAACAATATGCTCAGTTTATGTAGAAATCTATACCAAAGTACAATATGCTACAATAAACGTACCTTAGGATGCTTCTATAACATGATAATTCATAAAACCAAAGTACAATATGCTACAATAAACGTACCTTAGGATGCTTCTATAACATGATAATTCATAAAACATGAGAATAATGAGATGATATATAATTTTATTCAAACATGACTAGGTGTAGTCTAGATCAGAGAACAAAACAACGTTAAAGGAATAACTTAATCATCGAGGTTTGTAAATGTTGTAAGGCAATTTACAGATCTAAATGAAAATAAAAGCCACAGAGGCAGATGGAGATAACTAGGTATATAAATTTTTTTAGTATAATAGTGAGTATTTTCACTTGTCATCCATGTGACTTCTGTTTGATCCGTTAACGTCTATATAAAACAGCATAATACAAGAAAGCAGTATTACCAAGTATTAAAAAATCGATAATAGTATTACTGAGTATTAAAAAATTGATATTTTATTTTCAAAAGCCTATAGGACTTTGCTTTTGTATGGTCAACACAACATGCTTTATAGTTGATTTTTTAACTCTTTGTAGACAGGTGATGTGGGACTTGGAACCTGCAACTATTTCGCACGATACATTTAGATCCTTTTTTTTTTCTAACGTAACAGTGTACGGTGTCTCCTAAGATTTGCCATGTGTAAATTTTTATCAACTGCAAGATAACGTCTTGTTTCCTAATAAATTAGATGGTTAAATCAGTGGAATTCATGAATTTGTGGCTGTTAACTTATGTTTGAACCAATGAATTTTTTTTACATAAAAAGTAACATAAAAGTGACATTTTTATACTAAAATTGTTATAAAATATTACTTATATTAAGGGTTATGGTTATATATTTTAATATAAATTTCTTTTATCTGTGTGTATTGATTGAAAGCTATGTTAAATTTAATGCATCTACACTTACAATAGAAAAATTGAAAATAAGCCCCAAAAATTGCCGAGTTGTTAAGCATCAAATCGTTTAGAGAAAGATACTGTGTTCGAACCACAGCGTTGACATAGAATCAACATGGTTTTGATAGTTTGATCAACATTAGACCAAGGCCGCTTGATCCGTGGTTTTGGTATTCAGACCAATCGTTGGTAGTTTCTCCTTTCTTAAAGTAATAATACAATACCGTCTCCAATAATGGAATAAAAAATATTCAAGCAATTTATAACTTATATTGTTGGAAGTATCACTTTTTTAGCTTTGATAATAACGTTTTTGATATGTCCAATAGGTTGGACTAACAACATAGCACCTACAAAATCAAATAAATAATGTCCAGATATTTATTTTATCTTTGAAAAAACTTAGCAAGCTTATTATTTGAACAAAGATAATGTACATATAACACAAAGTAGTATACCGATGTATCTTCAAAGCGAAGTCATGTGTAATCAAAGCATTTCTACATAGCTTGTTTGTTTCCAGGTGTTTAAACAACCTGTGCCTTTTCAGTCCATATATTATGCCACATGGTTGTTGTAAATGCTGTACTAGCTAGGTCACTAACTTTTTGAACTTAAGACTAGATAATATGAAATGATACCATGTTATGTTGGGTTCAGTTTTACATCTAAACGTACCTATGTCAAGCATATTTGATATGTTTTCAATTTATTTAATGTCCACTATCTTAGAAGTAACTATTTTACATCTTTTATATGTTCTCAAATGCAATATCCTTTTGATAGTGTCTCACAAGAAAGCATACATGCATTAATTTTTCCTAAATTTTAATAAGACCATCTCCGTTATGTTTAACATCCGAAGCCATGCGACAACTATTTCAAAACTACTATGTTTTACAGAAGGCAGCAACCTTTGATTTGTATCTCAAAAGGAATATATCTTTATATGGATTACTTATTCTTATCCCAAATTTTGGTAAGACCATCTTAACATCTCACCTTTTTTCTAGATAGGCCCAATGTGTCATGTCACATATGCACTTTTTCAGTCTTATAGTATGATTCAGATCATACGGTACAATTATACCATCGTTACCTATACTATTGGTAGTTTTTCCTTAAGCCAGTTATCTGCTACTACGTCCACCAATAAAAATTAGAATATTCAATCAAGTTGTAACTTATGTTCTTTTTGGTTTCTCCTTTCTTGCTTAAGGAGTAACATGCCTGGTATGCTCAACAGGTTGGACTGCCAACAGAGCACTTACAAAAGCTAATAAATAATATCCAGGTATTTAGTTTATTTGTGGAAAAGCTTGGTAATCTAACTACTCAAACGAATAATACAAAGTAGTACACTAATTTGTCTACAGCGGTAAAGTTACTCAAGAGTATATTAAATTAGCAACTTTCTTTTTACGAGTTATTATTGTTAACATGCAAATCTTTATACATATAGCCTGTTCATTTCTTGATTTTTAGACTTACCTATACTTTTCTCATTCGAAATGTTTGTCACAGGGTAGTTGCAAATGCCGTACTTGCTAGGTCACTTAAAATATTTTTTATCTGTGAATATAGATAATATGAAATCATCAGTAAAGTTAAACTTCCTATATGTGTACCTTCTAACGTTGGATTTTTTGGCATCTACGAAAGCTATGCCATGTATATTTGCTATTTATTTATCAATTTACCATATACCCAGTGTCTTGTATAAGTAACTATTTTACAGTATTTGTATCTTATAAAAAGAAATATCCTTTAATCAGTTTGTCAAAAGAAAATATACATGCATTACCTTTTCCTATCACCAACCTTAATTAGGTCACCTTATCTCTGTTTAACATCTGAAAGACACTTCGCTCTAACCAACTGAGCTAATGGGCCACGTGACTTAATGGATGATTTGCAAGTAGTGGTAGATATATTGGATGTTTAATAGACAATTTAATATTTTTTGTTAAGTTGGGGCTTATATGTAAATTTTTGCACATCTCCTTTGAAATGATAGTAGATTTTTTGGTTTAGGGCTGTTATGGAAATTACTCCTAAAATTATTTATATTATTGTTATTATTATTATAATTGATGTTATAAATGAAAATACATTCTTTAGCGAAAATGCACATTCACGCTTTATTCCCTAATTATTATAGTATTTTGTAGCGAAATGACTATAAGAAATCACCTAGAATAAAACATACCTAAAGCGCACAGATGAGCATGTGATATGATAACTTTGTTAAATTATTATTCACATGCCAATTTCCATATTATGTAGCAAAGAACGATCAATTCTTCCCTTTTTTAATATAAAACTAATGATAAGAAGTCAGCTAACTGAAATTCCTTTTTTTAGTATAAAACTAACGATAAGAAGTCAGCTAACTGAAATTCATGGAAAAATAAATGATCTATGCAAGCTATTAGTGTCACTACTTAGAAAATAGAGGTTTTTTTTTTGAAATATTTAATTTAGTAGGAGAATTTGGATTAGTAGCCACACTAGTGCAGGGTTTACAAAGCCACTGTGAAATCTTGTAGAAATCTTGAGACTGCTACTCTCTATTGTCATGTCATTTGTAGAATCAGCTCTAATCAGTGTTCAATCACTTTTCCCTGCTTTGTTTTCTTTTTCTGAGTCAATGTCTAAATTATCTCAATCTTCAAATTCATCATTTTCTGCCGCAAGTTCACTGGAATGTCCTCTCTTGTTTATTTTCTGGGTATTTGAGCTATCAAAATTTTCTCCATTAGGATTTTTAGGCCTCTCTTATTGTTTGGAACAGTGAAATTCACTTTTCTCCATTAGGATTTTAAGACCCAAATTATTCTGGACCTACATCTAACTAATTAAAAGTGAATAGAACTAAAAATATGATGTTTTGTATTTGCTCTTAGGATGTAGGAGAGTATTATACAAGTTAATAAATTAAAATGATTTTATGAGGGTTTCATAAAGCTATATCATTTAAATTGTTTTGAACCAAAGTTGGAATTTCGTGAAATGTTTTCATAAATATTTTTGGGAGGGTAAAGGTAATTAGGTAGTAAAATCCCTAAGATAAGCACATAAGTTGTACGTAGATCCTTCATCTTTTTTACATAATTCTTGATCCAAGGGTTCGAGTACATGACTTGAGTTGTTTCACACCATTTCGAATAAGAATTTATCACTCGATTTTGACAACGAATACTTGGTGAGGGTTCTTAATATGGAATCAAAGTTTTCTATCATAATGCATGGCTATAAGAAGAACGAAGGTTTCTAATTAAGAAGTCTGATCAGAGTTTGCAGTGAAGAGTCAGGTGAGCGATACTAGTTCGGAAGTAAAGCTTTGTATATGAATGAGTGACCAAATCATATTTTGCATGGGAATGATCTATGTACATCATACAGACTGATGAGTAGTATAAAGTGTTTTCTGAATTAGGCCTGTAGTAAAATTTTGGGGTCGAAATTCTTTTAAGAGTGGAGAGTGTAATAACCCGAAATTTCACCAATTGATTTGAGAATATTTAAGTAATTTTATATTCAAATAATGGTTTTTATAACTAAAATAAAAATCTTTTAAATAATAACAAGTGATGCAGAAATAGATTTCCCAATTAGTCTATGAAAATATGGAGTTCGAAGAAAAATAAAAAATGTGACTAGAATTCATTTTTCGAATTTTCGAATTTTCGTCTTGGAAATGTTGTAATACTGTTGTGTACATATACACGTTCATCTATAAATAATTTAGAATTATATATTTGTATATATACATATATGTGTGCATTTTCTTAAGTTAAAATAAAGCTTTGTATATGGTCGACCTTGCATTTTAAAGGTCGATCTAGTCATGCTGAGGTCGAAAGGTTTTCGATCTCTCGATACATTTTGAAACATTTTATCCATATTGAATACCAACATTTAATCAGTAAAACTTAAAGAAACTAGAAAATAAAATACAAACATCGTTCTTCATTCGCTGTATCTTTTGCAACACAAAATTGCATTCCCTTTTCGACGAATTTTCCACTCTCGTACACCTTTCAAAATTCCCATTTCTCCTCACCCTTTCATAGGCCCGTCAATGGATGTTTTCCATGTAAATACTACTATATCCGCATCCACATCTAAAATCATTTACGAATATTAGATATCAGTATCCGCGGATACGATGAATATTGGATATTTATTCGATCTCCTAATGATTTATAAATCCAAAAACATAAATAGAAAATTTTGGCTCAACATAAAAGAATTCCAATCTCATTGATCGTAAACGTATGAAAAATAAATATGATGATAATAAATTGTTTTAAGCAGTCAATATGCATTAAAGGTATATAACATAAACTATTGATTTAATAAAACAATATGTATATATCGTTCATTATACTAAAATACACAAAATATGAACTATAATCTTGATAAAAGCCGAAAGGGTAAATTTCGAATACGAATGTCTCCATATCCGCATCCATATTTGTTTTTTAAGTATCAGAAATTTATCCGTTTAACGGATTCAGATGCGAACTGATTTTAGATTTTTCATGAATACATTGTAGGCTTACCCTTTTACTACGCCAAAAATGCAACCCTTATACCAACTTAGTTACTTAGTTTAACAATAGATTGGCATGTATACCATCATATAAACCAAGTAATTTTATTAGGTCATCCCCAACATAGGTCAATTACGATCGTCAAATTAAGATTGAGGAAAAGATATGCTCCCAAAAGTTGAATAAAGGCACATAAAATGCCTTAATGCTACATTTCCAATTCAGAAAACATAATTGGTATAAATGAATTTACTACAAGTCAATATCCAAATGTGTATTAATTACATGTCAAGCTATTAGGTTTGCATTCAATACACGATCGGCTTTGAGCACGTGTTAATTTTTCGATCAGCCCCTAAAATACAACTCAGTTATTGGTAGTTAATTATTCATCCAGTTGTTGAATATGTACATAATACACGTCCTACTCTGCATGTGTATTTATTTTACATTCAGTTGTTGAGCGTGTATTGAACACATATCCAACTATTGAGCACTTTTGTGTACTTGTAAGATTGCATGCTTCAATACTAAGGTATGCAAAGCAATCCACTGTAAATGCTCTTAGAGTTAAATCATAGACAATTCATGCCATCCGACTATATTTCTGAAATAATAAAGATGGTTTTGCAAATATTTTAAAAGTGAATGCATAATTCGACAAATAATTACAAGATGAATGAGTATAAAGACATATGCTAAACATACACATATTTTAAACCAGCTACTATATTTTTTTAGAGAGAAAATGTTTAGTGCGAAGAAAAGACACAACTATAAGAAAAAGAAATTCATTTGAAAAACTAAAAAATAGAATTCAAAATAATCCGAGAATAAAGAGATTTGGTAGTTCAAACATGTGAGGAAATCGTGCATATATACAAGAGGAAACACATGTTAGGCTTTGTATGAAGGGAAAATGGGGAAACAAAAAATTGAAACCAAGGGGCGTGATTAGGTTTAGATATTTTTTTTTACACGTATATTTTGGACCATACAATATTGGGCCGTAGTCTAGCCGCCACCCTTTGCTCAGTTCCGGCTTCCGAATTCCCGCCATTTCCAACCCTTTTTTTCTAAATCCTTGACTATAGCAAATTCTCTTCCACAAACTTCTAAGCATTCCCGCCATTTCCTTCCCCTTTTCTAAATCCCTAACCCTAGCAAATTCTCTTCCACACTTCAAAGCCGAATGCGAATGCCAAAAAATAAATGGTAGATGGTGTACACATTGGAGAAGAAGCTTCCAGCAATCTTAAATTCAAACCTACGTATCAAATTGAGAAATAAGAGTTTGGAAACTGTTTAAGCTTGTGTTTACTTTCGGGGAAGATCACAGCAAGGTTCCTTTTACTGATTCGACTGGGTTGCTTGGGTCATCTAGTTTTGTACTCGCGAGTTCTGTATTTGGCATAGATTTTGTCTTGACTCCGACGACTTGTTGTTTCTTATGTGGTATATTGCAGTGATGCTGCGTGAGGAAGCATTTACTGCTGTGAGGAAATCATTTGATGCTATAAAGGTTAGTAAAAGGTTAGTTTATTAACTTGCATGCTCAATGCTATAGGTTGAAGTTTGTAAGTAGTTGGCAACGATCGTAAGACCTATCAGACATAGTTGGAGTAAATTTTGGGAATTGAATTATGAATATATAAAAGTCTTAAGTGTGGTATTAAGTGTAATATTTGAGTATAAGATCCACTCCCATATATACATACGTACATATATACATATACACGTACATACACATACATACATACACATAGTACGCACACACACATATATATGTATATGTATATGTATAGATATATAGCTTGAATATAGCATGTTTATAAAATGAGAAGGATGAATAGCTGCTTTGTAGAAAAAGTTCTGCTACGTAGTTACATGAGATACAGATCTGAACCAGTTTGATTAAAATTATCTCGTTTGTAAAACAATTTTGTTTTCATTAAAGTTATACGTGGACACATAGAGTCAAGGAATATGTCCTTAGCTGTACTGTTGAATGGTATCATGCTACGAAAACAAGTTTTGCATGCTATGTAATTTAGCAACTATTGCAGAATACAACAGGCTTATATCATATCTGAAGACTAGGATGCTCGAGAAATAAGTTGATCGTAAATGAAAAAATTGGTATATAGACACATAGAATCAAAAGCAGTAATATGTCCTTAGCTGTACTGTGGAATGTTATCATGCTATGCATGAAAAAATGCCCACTACGTAGAAAAGTTCTGCTACGTAGTTGCATGAGATACAGAAACTGAACCGGTTTGATTAAAATTATCATGTTTTTAAACACAATTCTGCCTTCATTAAAGTTATATGTGGACACATAGAGTCAAGGAATATGTCCTTAGCTGTACTATTGAATGTTATCATGCTACGAAAACGAGTTTTGCACAGTATGTAATTTAGCAACTGTTGCAGAATACAGCTGGCTTATATCATATCTGAAGACTAGGATGCTCGAGAAATAATTTGATCGTAGATGAAAAAATTCGTATATAAACACATAGAATCAAAAGCAGTAATATGTCCTTAGCTGTACTGTGGAATGTTATCATGCTATGCATGAAAAAATGCTCTCTTCGTTCGCATAAAAGGAGATGCAACGCCGTTGCCGAGGATCGAACCCGGGTCACCCGCGTGACAGGCGGGAATACTCACCACTATACTACAACGACTTTGTTGTCACTCAAATTGAAAAATGCAAAACCTTCATTAGATGACAGTTTGAAGAAAATAAGTGAATATATATATATATATATATATATATATATTTGTTGCCATGGTTTTCAAAAATCTTAATATCGTGCGATTTAAATCTTATTTCAACTTGAATCTCTTTAGTTATGATTTGATTATCGGGTTCCGAGTATAAACTCGATTAAAACCGTAGTGGATAAAAATTGTTTAGTCCATTCTTTAACAATGGATATCAAGATGTTTATTTGAATCTATAATTAAAATTTTATTGTCTCTCAAAGAAAAGAAAACGGAACAAGAGAATAAATCAAATTTTGGATATAGATGTAGAAACCCATATTTCAAGATTCATATTACCGAGGAAAGAAGTGTCGATGCTTTTATGTACTTATATATCATTCAATAATTTGCATATCTTGAAATTTCTTACGGACAATTCTATATACATTATAATACAAATCTTTTGAATGTACAATTTACTATTTAAATTCATTTTTGATTTGAAGTTTAAATTTTTAAGATTTACGATTTAAATCAAATTTGACACATTGCTTATTACTAGTCATAAAATGAAATGTTTCCTTATGAAAGAATTTAGACAAACATAAAAAGCCATTGTAGCAATATCATTTGTTTGCACTTAGGAAATAGAACATTTTCTTGTTACCAGAGTAACAGAAATAAGTTGTTTTATAAGAATTATGATATTTTCATATGCTATTGGATTGACATCCAATCAATTCAATGAAAAGATATAAAATAGATAATTTCTTCAAAAAGTAAAATAAAAAATACTAGATGAATTAGTAGCTAACCTATGTGCTTAACTTTATACATCAAACCACTATGTCATGAAAACTAATTTTTATTCAGTTTATGTACAAATCTATACCAAAGTACAATATTCTACAATAAAATGACGTGCCTTAGGATGCTTCTATAACATGATAGTTCATAAAATATGAGAATAATGAGATGATATATAATTTTATTCAAACATGACTAGGTGTAGTCTAGATCAGAGAAAAAAACAATGTTAAAGGAATAACTTAGTCATCAAGGTTTGTAAATGTTGTAAGGCAATTTATAGATCTAAATGAAAATAATAGTCACAGAGGCAGATGGATATAACTAGGTATATAATTTTTTTTTAGTATAATAGTGAGTATTTTCACTTGTCATCCACGTGACTTCTACTTGATCCATTAACGTCTATATAAAATAGCATAATACAAGAAAGCAGTATTACCGAGTATTAAAAAATCGATAACAATATTACAGAGTATTAAAAAATTGATATTTTATTTTCGAAAGCCTATAGGACTTTGCTTTTGTATGGTCAACACAACATGCTTTATAGTTGATTTTCTAACTCTTAGTAGACCGGTGATGTGGGACTTGGAACCTGCAACTATTTCGCACGATACATTTAGATCCTTATATTTTCTAACATAACAATGTACGGTGTCTCCTAAGATTTACCACGTGTAAATTTTAATCAACTGCAAGATAACGTCTTGTTTCCTAATAAACTAGATGATTAAATCAGTGGAATTCATGAATTTGTGGCTATTAACATATGTTTGAAGCAGTGAATTTTTTTTACACGAAAAGTAACATAAAAGTGACATTTTTATACTAAAATTGTTATAAAATATTATTTATATTAGGGCTTATGGTTATATATTTTAATATAAATTTCTTTTATCTGTGTGTATTAATTAAAAGCTATGTTTAAATTTAATACATCTACAATTAAAATAGAAAAATTGAAAATAAGCCCCAAAAATTGCTGAGTTGTTATGCATCACACCGTTTAGAAGATACCGTGTTCGAACCATAGCGATGACGTAGAATCAAGATGGTTTTGACAGTTTGATCAACATTAGACTAATGCCGCCTGATCCGTGGTTTTGGTATTCAGACCAATCGTTGGTAGTTTCTCCTTTCTTAAAGTAATAATACAATACCGTCTCCAACAATGGAATAGAAAATATTGAAGCAATTTATAACTTATATTGTTGGAAGTTTAACTTTTTTAGCTTTGATAATAACGTTTTTGATATGTCCAATAGGTTGGATTACCAACATAGCACCTACAAAATCAAATAAATAATGTCCAGATATTTATTTTATCTTTGGAAAAAACTTAGCAAGCTTATTAATTGAACAAAGATAATGTACAAATAACACAAAGTAGTATACCGATGTATCTACAAAGCGAAGTCATGTGTAATCAAAGCATTTCTACATTGCTTGTTTGTTTCCAGGTGTTTAAACAGCCTGTGCCTTTTCAGTCCATATATTATGCCGCATGGTTGTTGTAAATGCTGTACTAGCTAGGTCATTTACTTTTTTCTTTGAACTTAAGACTAGATAATGTGAAATCATGCCATGTTATGTTGGGTTAAGTTTTACATCTAAACGTACCAATGTCAAGCATATTTGATATGTTTTCAATTTATTTAATATCCACTATCTTATAAGTAGCTATTTTACATCTTTTATATGTTCTCAAATGCAATATCCTTTAGATAGTGTCTCACAAGAAAGCAGACATGCATTAATTTTTCCTAAATTTTAATCAGACCGTCTCAGTTCTGTTTAACATCCAAAGCCATGCGACAACTATTTCATAACTATTAGGTCTTACAGAAGGCAGCAACCTTTGATTTGTATCTCAAAAGGAATATATCTTATATGTGGATTACTTATTCTTATCCCAAATTTTGATAAGACCGTCTTAACATCTCACCTTTATTCTAGAAAGGCCCAATGTGTCATGTCATATATGCACGTTTTTGGTCTTATAATACTATTGGTAGTATATGCAACCTTTGATTCAGATCATACGATACAACTATACTATCGTTACCTATAATACTATTGGTAGTTTTTCCTTAAGCCGGTTATCTGATACTACGTCCACCAATAAAAATTAGAATATTCAATCAAGTTGTAACTTAGGTTTTTTGGTTTCTCCTTTCTTGCCTTAGGAGTAACATGCCTGGTATGCTCAACAGGTTGGACTGCCAAGAAGCACTTACAAAACCTAATAAATAATATCCAGGTATTTATTGTATCTATGGAAAAGCTTGGTAATCTTACTACTCCAACGAATAATACAAAGTAGTACACTAATTTGTCTACAGTGGTAAAGTAACTCAAGATTATATTAAATTAACAACTTTCTTTTTACGAGTTATTATTGTTAACACGCAAATCTTTACATATAGCATGTTCATTTCTTGATTTTTAGACTTATCTATACTTTTCTCGTTCGAAATGTTTGTCACATGGTAATTGCAAATGCTGTACTTGCTAGGTCACTTAAAATATTTTTTATCTGTGAATATAGATAATACGAAATCATTAGTAAAGTTAAACTTCCGATATGTGTACCTTCTTACGTTCGATTTTTTTGCATCTACGAAAGCTATGCCATGTATATTTGCTATATATTTCTCAATTTACCAAATACCTGGTGTCTTGTATAAGTAATTATTTTACGGTATTTGTATCTTATAAAAAGAAATATACTTTAATCAGTTTGCGAAAAGAAAATATACATGCATTACCTTTTCCTATCACCAATCTTAATTAGGTCACCTTATCTCTGTTTAACATCTGAAAGCCATGACATGCATCTATTTGAAAACTATTGTCTTGTAATTGGAAATATCCTTTGATTAGTACATCAGAAGAAAATACATAATCCATTTCTTGTGCTTGTCCCAAATTCTGGTACAAATATCTTACCTTCTCAGCTTTTCTTGAGAGAACTAATGATTCATTGTGTATACTTTTTTTTTGTTCAGATGGTAGAATTCAAATTATATGGTATACTTGTACTGTTTGTAACTTATGATGTTGGTATAGGACATATGGAATGCATCTATGTACAAATCCTGTAGTACATTAAAATATGAAGTGAAATAAGCGATATTTAACATATGGAATGCATCTATGTACAAATCCGGTAGTACATTAAAATATGAAGTGAAATAAGCGATATTTAAAAACATACTAAGTATTGGCCCATGCAAGTCTCGAACTTGCGACCTTCGCGTTATTGGCACGATGATCTAACCAACTGAACTAATGGGCCACGTGACTTAATAGATGATTTGCAAGTAGTGGTAGAGATATTGGACGTTTAATAGACAATTTAATATTTTTTGTTAAGTTGGGGCTTATATGTAAACGTTAGCACATCTCTTTCGAAATGATAGTAGACTTTTTGGTTTAGGGCTGTTATGGAAATTGCTCCTAAAATTATTTATATAATTGTTATTATTATTATAATTGATGTTATAAATGAAAATACATTCTTCAGCAAAAATGCACATTCACGCTTTATTCCCTAGTTATTATAGTATTTTGTAGTACAATGACTATAAGAAATTACCTGGAAAAAACATACCTAAAGCGCATAGATGAGCATGTGATATGATAACTTTGTTAAATTATTATTCACATGCATAATTTCCATATTATGTAACAAAGAACGATAAATTCTTCCCTTTTTTTAGTATAAAACTAAGGATAAGAAGTCAGCTAACTGAAATTCCATTTTTTAATATAAAACTAATGATAAGAAGTCAGCTAACTGAAATTCATGGAAAAATAAATAATCTATGCAAGTTTATTAGTGTCACTACTTAGAAAATAGAGGTTTTTTTTGAAATATTTAATTTAGTAGGAGAATTTGGATTAATAGCCACACTGGCGCAGGGTTTACAATTTCACTGTGAAATCTTGTAGAAATCTTGAGACTGCTACTCTCTATTGTCATGTCATTTGTAGAATCAGCTCTAATCAGTGTTCGATCACTTTTCCCTGCTTTGTCTTCTTTTTCCGAGTCAATGTCTAAATTATCTCAATCTTCAAATTCATCATTTTCTGCCGCAAGTTCACTGGAATGTCCTCTCTTGTTTATTTTCTGGGTATTTGAGCTATCAAAATTTTCTCCATTAGGATTTTTAGGCCTCTCTTGTTGTTTGGAACAGTGAAATCCACCTTTTCCCTTATTGACATTGTTTGTAGCTAAGTTAGGCTCAGTAGGTTTTGCCATATTTGTTGGTATTGGCGCAGAACTTGCACTAGATGTCTCGTTAAATAAAGCAATGGGTATATGACGCAGCGGACTAAAATCAAAATAAACTTCAATCGGTGAAAGTAGAAATCGATGTAATGAAGATACCGAAATGCCCAAATTCGTTGATCCGAAGATACCGAATTCTAGCTATCTCAAACACGTTGATAGCGCACTATACCGTGTTCAAAGATCTACGATTCTTCGTACGTTGATCTAGCGCACTAGATACCGTGAATCGGCTTCAACAAACGTGGATTCGAGCGCACTCGAATGACGTAAGTGGAGATAGGAGATTACACTCAACTACCAATTGGAGAAGAAAGCACAAAGCAATCAACAAGAAATTTTTATTCAAAATCAACCAACAAAAATTTACAACTCACTCCCTATTTATAGAAGTTTACAACACAGCCCCATAAGTCGTATGCACCTTACGACTCAACATAAGTCGTAGACGACTCAACGCACACAGCGTTTTACAACCCAGTTCTAGACACGACTCACGACTCAAGGAAGCACGCAATATACGACTCAACACTTATTTACAGCACATATGTGACCGATTCAAGGACTTAACGCCTCAACACATCACTTAGGTCGTATGCGACCTAACAACCTACGACTCAGAAGAACAAACGACTCAACAAACCCAGTATTTACATACCAGCTCGTAACACAACATATACGACTCAACCTATGTCGTGAACGACTTACGACTCATCCACACACAAGTTACCACGACTCAAGCTCTCAAACTCATAGCTTATGTGGCATATCTCCTCACACGACTTAACTGAGTCGTTACCTGCTTCTGACTCACAGCTTTTAATAACTGGCACTTCCCTCTGCTTCATGATAAGTTGTGTACGACTTATAGATGAGTCGTTGAGTCGTGTACGACTCATCAAACTCGAACGACTTAAACCCTTAAGTCGTAACTCTTTTTCATTCCCTAGGTTAGGTCGTAGCTCTTTCCCATGTGACTCCTTAACCTGACTCGTGCACGACTTACGAGTTAAACCCGAAACTCCTTTAGCTTGACTCGTACACGTCTTACGAGTTAGAACCGAAGCTCTCTTATCTTTTGAACGCTCTAACCTCTGAACTTCTGTAGATCGTGATGCATCAGTATAGGAGGGACCATATTTATTTGATGGGCTATGACCTGTGGGTCGGCTAGGGTGCAATTGGGGATAGGCAGGCTGGAACTGGAGGCCTGGTTGAGTGTGGGTTTGTTTTGTCTAAGTGAGAGGGTTTGGGAAATAGTCTTGAGCTGTATGGATTTGTTCTGTCTGGGTTGAGTATGGTTCTAGATGCTGTAGACATTTTGAAAGGCTTTGTCATAGAACTATAAAACTATGGAAGCAGTACAGGTATTTTTTCTAATGTACCAAGGAATGTGCAATGCACAGGTGTATAAAACCGTTTGATATTAAAAGAAGTCGAAACTAAAATCCTCAAGTTTTAATATTAGTTTTTATACAAGGCTTTCAATAAAAAAAAGTTGTTAATCACAAATATGTATTAATATAATGCTAAATGCTCGAGTGTATAAAACCTTGGAGGATGATATTTAAAGATTGCATTTTGAACCTGAGATTATAATAAACATAACTGCGTTGGAAAAACCATAGAGAAAAAGAAATGTTCTGTTAGTATTTCAAAAAAAAAGGTAATAATAAGCATTTAAAGTGTAAACTGAGTTCAAATTACAACCTAAAATAAACAGTATGTATTTGCATTCTTATGTTCTAGAACTGAACCTGGCTGAAGTAGTAATTGTGATAACAGAGTTACAGATCCCCCTTCTACCTTAAGATATTCATTTTATTTTCTTTTGCATGGTGCAGTTAAATTGTTAAATGGGAAGAGCACAAGAAGTTATTTTCTGTCTTTTACTTATTTACTATAGTAAATAGAGTTCTTTCATCGGTTGTATACAAATGAGATGCAAAGAGAAATTAAAAGATGGATGATGAGCCAAGCCTAAAGTTCTCCGTGGCAGTTGGTGTTATTTCCTTAGAATTTTTTGTTATTTTTTTTGTACGAAATTCCTTATGTACTATATTTTTTTTCCCGTTCACTTTTGGGGAGCCTTGGTGGTGAGTCCATTTCGGGCTCGGAAACAGCTTATTCATAATACAAGAAAAAGGCTGTGTATATCATCGATTTTTTCAGAGCACACTATCGTGTGAAAGGGTTCTACCATTTTTATTTGTGTAGTTTTGGACGGATGTAGTATTCAATGAAGGTACTATTCAGTAAGATTAGGATAGACACCCTTTTGTATAATAGGACAAAGCCAGATAAACTAGCCCAATTCTCATGATGATGTTGAAAACATTATGTCGTATGAGTATTTTATATCATGGTTTTATCAAGGCATACCTTCAGTTAGTTACCATGTATGGCACATTAAATATTACACTCACAAGAAAAACTCCTACGTTTTTTATCTGTGTAATTATTATTTGCTGAAATCTAGATTCCACGTCTCGCTAATGAGCTGAATATCAAGAACGTTTTTATCAAGTTTTAAGTACAGGTAGCTGTTGCATAGATTTTGGGGTACGTAAGTACATATAAAATACGTTGTTTGTCTAGAAACGTTAATATAAGGTACGTTTACGCAATAAAATAAAACGAATAATAATATATTATTATATTTTATTTTTTCGACCGTGTGGGTCGATGTATATATATTTATCTCTTTTGTGATATTGTAAAAGGCTCTCCGTATAAAGTAGACGTTAAAAATTTTCGAAAATTTTAGGGGTTAGAATTTTTTTTGTTTAACTAGGAAGGTTGATTTTTGAATTGTATCAGAAATCAAGGATTTTGAGTTAGAAATGAAAGCTAATTGTTTTGAATGAAACTAAAAAGGTTCAGAGAAGTGAACAGAGAATTTTAACTAAATGGGTTTTGGGTAGGTTAATAGGTTTGAAAGCATATTTTCTACCTTAGCAATTTCGAGGACGAAATTTTTATAATGGGGTAGGAATGTAACGATCCAGAATTTTGGTCGTTTGACTTTGAACATTTAATTTACTTTAAATGTTGAATTTGAATTATTAATTATTTTGAATATGGAGGAATTTTTGAAATTGTTTAAAATTTCAAATATAGCGATTTATTGGATTTGATAAATAGTAATTTAATATTGGGATTTGGGCAAATATGGGAATCTGGATAAAATTGGAATGAAAATAGGTTGTAAGTTGATTTTAAATGCTACTGGGATTAGAGTGATGGTATTGGACTTTTAATTGGAATTAAAATTCGATAAGTTAAAGTTTGAAATTTATATATTATAATTTAATAGTGAAATCTAATATATATAATAATAGTGTAAATAATTGAGCTTTGATTTAAAATAAATCGTAATGACTTCTAATATGAATATAAATTCTATGTGATTTATAGACGAGTTAGTAATTTTTAAAAATTAAAATTTTAATTGATTCTGACGATCTTGAAAATTGCTCGATTTAATCGACGCGTTAAAATAGCCTTCTGGGCATGGTCTCGGAATTCGACGAAACCAGTTCCATTGGATCCATAATAGTGTATTATTATCGAATTTCAAATATCGTAGCGTTTGGGCTTACCGTTTGGTCGTACGGGATAAAACGCATTGAAATAAATATCGATGTTTAACATCTGAAAGCCATGACATGCATCTATTTGAAAACTATTGTCTTGTAATTGGCAATATCCTTTGATTAGTACATCAGAAGAAAACACATAATCCATTTCTTGTGCTTATCCCAAATTCTGGTACAAATATCTTACCTTCTCAGCTTTTCTTGAGAGAACCAATGATTCATTGTCTATACTTTATTTATTTTTTTCAGATGGTAGAATTCAAATTATATGGTATACATGTACATTTGCTATTTATTTATCAATTTACAATATACCCGGTGTCTTGTATAAGTAATTATATTATAGTATTTGTATCTTATAAAAAGAAATATCCTTTAACCAGTTTGTGAAAAGAAAATATTCATGCATTACCTTTTCCTATCACCAATCTTAATTAGGTCACCTTATCTCTGTTTAACATCTGAAAGCCATGACATGCATCTATTTGAAAACTATTGTCTTGTAATTGGCAATATCCTTTGATTAGTACATCAGAAGAAAACACATAATCCATTTCTTGTGCTTATCCCAAATTCTGGTACAAATATCTTACCTTCTCAGCTTTTCTTGAGAGAACTAATGATTCATTGTCTATACTTTTTTTTTTTTCAGATGGTAGAATTCAAATTATATGGTTTACTTGTACTGTTTGTAACTTATGATGTTGGTATAGGACATATGGAATGCATCTATGTACAAATCCGGTAGTACATAAAATATGAAGTGAAATAAGCGATATTTAAAAACATACTAAGTACTGGCCCATGCAGATCTCGAACCTGCGACCTTCGCGTTATTAGCACGACGATCTAACCAACTGAGCTAATGGACCACTTGACTTAATGGATGATTTGCAAGTAGTGGTAGAGAATTGGATGTTTAATAGGCAATTTATTAGGGCTTATATGTAAATGTTAGCACATCTCATTCGAAATGATAGTAGACTTTTTGGTTTAGGGCTGCTATGGAAATTACTCCTAAAATTATGTATATTATTGTTATTATTATTATAATTGATGTTATAAATGAAAATACATTCTTCAGCGAAAATGCACATTCACGCTTTATTCCCTAGTTATTATAGTATTTTGTAGTACAATGACTATAAGAAATTACCTGGAAAAAACATACCTAAAGCGCACATATGAGCATGTGATATGATAACTTTGTTAAATCATTTTCCGAATTTTCGACTTTTCGTCGAATAAAAGTTGTTGAAAATGTTGTAACACTATTGTGTGCATATACACGTTCATTTATAGATAAGTTAGAATTATATATTTGTGTGTATATATATATATATATGTGTGTGTGCATTTTCTTAAGTTAAAATAAAGCTTTGTATATGGTCGGCCTTGCATTTTAAAGGTCGATTTTGTTTTGATGAGGTCAAAAGGTTTTCGATCTCTCGATACATTTATCCAGAGGCTTGATGTATGGAAGGTAATCCCTTACCTTGACATTGTTGGAATCCATTTTTCAATAAGCGCCTTCGGTTTTTTATTGTATACCTATTATTGTTGTAATGCACACACATCGCAGCTCCTTGATTATTGATATTTTAAACCCATGGACATTATTATAATATCATCGTATTTTTATAATAAAATTGGTTTGGTTATCGTAAGGTAAAGACCCGTCCTCCCGTGTTTATGTAATGTGTGGTATTTACACTATACCTTTTATTTTGAAAGGATGTTATTGCAATAGAACCGGGTTTCTTTTAAAAATTTTTGGTTATCGTAAGGTAAAAATCCATTCATGTTTACATGCAGCGTGGTCTTTGAGATACATTTATTTTGAAAGGTTTTATAAGATATAACAATCATTATGATTGAATTTTTCATGCTAATTTACCAGACTGATTCGGGTGTTCTTTTCTTATAATACTTGGGTCAGATCCGTGTATTTTTCTAGAATTTAGCTTTGGACACTTTGGAGCTTCAGGAGATGAGCTAGATGTCTCCAACATATTTCCATGTTTTATTTCTGCTGTGTTTCTTATTTTTATCCATCAGCATTTGTAAGGACAAACTATTATAACTGTTCAGGCTGATGATAGGTTAGACTCTGATGTTGTTTGAATATTAAAGTTCTTGTATTGTAAAGATAATTTGAATGTTTTATATTACTAGTCTCGTTATGAGATTACGTTCTATCTTTTATTTTTTTCAACCCAACAATCCGTATTTCCGATACTTGGCACGTGAATACCGTAGATGTATTAGCGTCGGCTTCTAAGAATCGAAATGTCGGGTCGTTACATCGACAAAAATACAATCAACGCTTTCTAATTCCCTTCTCCAAAACCTTTACTCTTTAATTTCTAATTAAATATCATTAAATTCTCTCGCTTTAAAATGTAAGGCCAATCATATACGGCGGCTGTTGAGTAAACAAAAATTTCCAAAACACTTAGTAATTGATTGATTTAAATTAATAAATGTTTATCGATATCGTATATCGATACATAGGTATATAAATTTCTTATACACACTTTATTAAATAATAATGGTATTCAAACAAATCAAATAAAATTTAATATTGATATCTCAGAAATATTAACTAACTCTCTTAATTTATAATAATTATAAATTAATTAAATCATGTGTTTTTTTGAAGTGTTCATCATTACGGTCGTGTGACTCAAAGGTGTGAATTCCATTAGAGATTAAATTGAACAATTTGAATATTAACATGCATACGTCACTTGAGCTTGCCAGTGTTTTGAAATTTTGGCTGAATTTATAACATACATATCTCTTTTCTATAAAATCCAATTTTAGTATTATAAACATTACAAGATAGCAACAACTATTTACACCAATTCTTTTTGTTAACACTATATCACATGAGAACTTATAGAATTTGGTTTTGATCAAAATTCCAACCTCTCCATATCCAAATTAGTTAGTTCAAACATAAAAATATTTATTATTAACTGTACCGCTCTAGCTAGAGAATTTGACTTTGAGTTAACTATAGTTGATCGTGATACTAACCTCATATAACCGGGGAGACATATTCTCTAATGAATAATGTATCACTTTCAATGCGTCAATTTAGACCCAACTGTAGTCATCTGATAGACGCTATGTCATGATTTCGTTATAATTAAAGTGGAGTATCCATATTGAAATTCAACGGTATTCTAAAGTCGAGAAAACTGATTAATATCGTCACTTTGAGATTCTTTGTTTGACCTTACTTATATTGTCCAACATAAAACTCTCGAGTGAACCATTTCATAGTTACCCAATAACTATCAGTATGTAACCTCTTGGTGGTCATGGGTAATACATTTCCTAACATTTGGAGAGAGTTACACACTCTAGTCTTAATAGATGTATCGATGTTCCATCTCGGAAAATCATGACTAAGAATATTTGAAATAATATGTTATTTTTAATGCGATAAATTTCACGTGATTACGGAACATTGTAATTACTGTCATATAACTTATCATTTAAGAATTTGTATTTAATATACTTTAAATCAATCACTTAATTAATTATATCATAATATAACACACCTTTTATTTTGAACAAGATTGATTATCGAGTTAAATACATGCAATGAATTACATAATTGAGTTTAAGGCATACCCTTAGATCTATTGATTTTGTTATAATCAAATTGGAGTGTCCATTGAAGTTCAACAATATTCTTAAGTTGAGAGGACTGTGTAACATTGTCACTTCAAGATTCTTAGTTTGACCTTAGCTATCTTAACTAACAAAGAACTCTCGAGTGAGTAATTTCATAGTTATCCAATAACTATTAGTACGTAATCTATTGGTGCCCTTAGTAGCCATAAGTAATATACAACCCAACATCTAGAGAGCGTTGCATACTCCAGCCTTAATAGATGTAATTATATCCGATCTTGAAACTTATTGAGTATGAATATTTCAAATAATACGTTATCCTCAATGTGATAAATTTCTCATTATTATAACACTTTATAATTACCATCATATAACATATTATTCAAGGATTTTTCTATTTAATATGTTTTAAATTAATTTCTTATTTAGTTATATTACAATATAACAAAGTATGTTGTAGAAATCAAACACCTTTATTACGAAAAAGAATGGTTATCCAGTTTGATATATGTAATAAATCACATAACTGCCTCTAGGGCACGCCCCAACTCTATAAAAAAATTAAAAATTAAAATCAAATAACAAATAACTAATGATTTTTTTTAATTATCGTTACTTATAATTTGTTAGAACGCTTATTTTTTGTAAAAATAACAACAAGACTAAGAAATACTTAGTTTATAAAAAGTAAAATATTATTTTTTGACGGTAAAAAGAGTGATTTTTTTAATTATTAATGTGATATTTTTCATAAAAATAAAAAATGACACTGATAACGTATGTCTTTTTAGGTTAGGGTTGCATGTACCCCGCTAGGTGGTACTACTCACTAAAACCTCACAACCTGATCGACCAAGCTGACTATCATTTTTTGGGGCGTTGCCTTCACACCACTATAGTGGCAAATTTTCACAGTGACAGATTTTTCTAAAAAAATAATACCCACTTTCAAAAATTTTAATAAAGCACATAAAATAATATTTATACGATTAAGTTGATTATTATCCTTCTTTCGTTTCACATTTTTTCGCATCATTTTACTTTGACATTGAATACTAACATTTAATCAGCAATACTTAAAGCAACTAAAAAATAAAATACAAACATCGTTCTTCATTCGCTGTCCCTTTTGCAACACAAAATTGCATTCCCCTTTTGACGAATTTTCCACTCTCATACACCTTTCAAAATTCCCATTTCTCCTTCCCCTTTCATTGGCCCGTCAATGAATGTTTTCCATGCAAATAATACTATATCCGCATCCACATCTAAAATCATTTACGAATATGAGATTTCAATATCCGCGGATACGGCGAATATTGGATATTTATTCGATCTCCTAATGATTTATAAATCCAAAAACATAAATAGAAAATTTTGGCTGAACATAAAAGAATTCCAATCTCATTGATCGTAAACGTATGAAAAATAAATAAGATGATAATAAATTGTTCTAAGCGGTCAATATGCATTAAAGCTATATAACATAAACTATTGATTTAATAAAACAATATATACATATCGTTCATTTTACTAAAATACACAAAATATAAACTATAATCTTGATAAAAGCTGAAAGGGTAAATTTTGAATACGAATGTCTCTATATCCGCGTCCATATTTGTTTTTTAAGTATCAGACATTTATCCGTTTAACGGATTCAGATGCGAACTGATTTTAGATTTTTCGTGAATATATTGTAGGCTTACCCTTTTACTACGCCAAAAATGCAACCCTTATACCAACTTAGTTACTTAGTTTAACAATAGATTGGCATGTATACCATCATATAAACTAAGTAATTTTATTAGGTCATCCCCAAAATAGGTCAATTACGATCGTCAAATTAAGATCAAGGAAAAGATATGCTCCCAAAAGTAGAATAAAGGCACATAAAGTGCCTTAATGTTACATTTCCAATTCAGAAAACATCATTGGTATAAATGCATTTACTACAAGTCGAGATCCAAATGTGTATTAATTACATATCAAGCTATTAGGTTTGCATTCAATACACGATCGGCTTTGAGCAACTGTTTATTTTTTGATCAGCCCCTAAAATACAACTTAGTTGTTGGTAGTTAATTATTCATCCAGTTGTTGAATATGTATATAATACACGTCCTACTCTGCATGTGTATTTATTTTACGTTCAGTTGTTGAGCGTGTATTGAATACATATCCAACTATTGAGCACTTTTGCATACTTACCGTAAGATTGCATGCTTTAATACTAAGATATGCAAAGCAATCCACTGTAAATGCCCTTAGAGTTAAATCACAGACAATTTATGACATGCGACTATATTTCTTAAATAATAAAGATGGTTTTTGCAAATATTTTAAAAGTGAATGCGTAATTCAACAAATAGTTACAAGATGAATGAATATAAAGACATAAAGAGATTTGGTAGTTCAAACATGTTAGGAAATCGTGTATATACACGAGAGAAAACACATGTTAGGCTTTGTATGAAGAGAAAATGTGGAAACAAAAAATTGAAACCAAGGGGCTGTAAAGTCTGATTAGACTTTTTTTTACATATTTTGGGCCATACAATATTAGGCCGTAATCTAGCCGCCACCCTTTGCTCAGTTCCAACTTCCGAATTCCCGCCATTTCCAACCCATTTTCTCTAAATCCTTGACCATGGCAAATTCTCTTCCACAAACTTCTAGGCATTCCCGCCATTTCCAGCCCCCTTTTCTAAATCTTCAACCCCAGCAAATTTCTTCCACACTTCAAAGCTGAATGTCTAATCGAATGCCAAAAAATAAATGGTAGATGCCTATACAAATTGGAGAAGAAGCCTCCAACAATCTTAAATTCAAACCTAGGTATCAAATTGAGAAATAAGAGTTTGGAAACTGTTTAAGCTTTTGTTTACTTTCGGGGAAGATCACGACAAGGTTCCTTTTGCTGATTCGACTGGGTTGCTTGGGCCGTCTAGTTTTGTACTCGCGAGTTCTGTATTTGGCATAGGTTTTGTCTTGACTCTGACGACTTGTTGTTTCTTACGTGGTATATTGCAGTGATGCTGCGTGAGGAAGTATTTACTGCTGTGAGGAAATCATTTGATGCTAGAAAGGTTAGTAAGAGGTTAGTTTATTAACTTGCAAGCTCAAAGCTATAGGTTGAAGTTTGTAAGTAGTTGGCAACGATCGTAAGACCTATTAGACATAGTTGGAGTAAATTTTGGGAATTGAATTATGGATATATATAAAAGTGTTAAGTGTGGAATTAAGTGTAATATTTGAGTATAAGATCCACTCCCATATATACATACGTTTATATATACATATACACATACATACACATATACATACATACATACACATAGTACACACACATATATATGTATACGTATATGTATAGATATATAGCTTGAATATAACATGTTTATAAAATGAGAAGGATGAATAGCTGCTTTGTAGAAAAAGTTCTGCTACGTAGTTACATGATATACAGAAACGGAACCAGTTTGATTAAAGTTATCTCGTTTGTAAACACAATTTTGTTTTCATTAAAGTTATATGTGGACACATAGAGTCAAGGAATATGTCCTTAGCTGTACTGTTGAATGGTATCATGCTACGAAAACAAGTTTTGCACGCTATGTAATTTAGCAACTATTGCAGAATACAACAGGCTTATATCATATCTGAAGTCTAGGATGCTCGAGAAATAATTTGATCGTAGATGAAAAAATTGGTATATAGACACATCGAATCAAAAGCAGTAATATGTCCTTAGCTGTACTGTGGAATGTTATCATGCTGTGCATGGAAAAATGCTCAGTTCCTTCGCACAAATACAAGGTACAACGTCGTTGCCGGGGATCGAACCCGGGTCACCCGCGTAACAGGCGGGAATACTCACCACTATACTACAATGACTTTGTTGTCACTCAAATTGAAAAATGCAAACTTCATTAGATGACAGTTTGAAGCAAATAAGTGAATATATACATTTGTTGCCATAGTTTTCAAAAATCATAATATCATGCGATTTAAATCTTATTTCAACTTGAATCTCTTTAGTTATTATTTGATTATCGGGTTTCGATTATAAACTCGATTAAAACCGTAGTGGTGAAAAATTGTTTAGTCCATTCTTTAACAATGGATATCGAGATGTTTATTTGAATCTATAATTAAAATGTTATTGTCTCTCAAAGAAAAGAAAACGGAATAAGAGAATAAATCAAATTTAAGATATAGACGTAGAAACCCATATTTCAAGATTCATATTACCGAGGAAAGAAGTGATGCTTATATCGTTCAATAATTTGCATATCTCGAAATTTCTTGAGAACAATTCAATATACATTATAATACAAATCCTTTGAATGTACAATTTACTATTTAAATTCATTTTTGATTTGAAGTTTAAATTTTTAAGATTTATGATTTAAATCAAATTTGACACATTGCTTATTACTAGTCATAAAATGAAATGTTTCCTTATGAAAGAATTTAGACAGCATAAAAAGCCATTGTAGCAATATCATTTGTTTGCACTTAGGAAACAGAACATTTTCTTGTTAGCAGAGTACCAGAAATAAGTTGTTTTATAAGAATTATGATATTTTCATATGCTATTGTATTGAAATCCAATCAATTCAATGAAAAGATATAAAATATATAATTTCTCCAAAAAGTAAAATAAAAAATACTAGATGAACTACTAGCTAACTGTTTGCACAAAAAATGGGCAAACACCTCCAAGTCGTATGATTTAGTTGATTATGTGTTGTTCTTAGTGATTTAGTGATTTGGGTGATTTATGAAAATATATAAAATAGATGGACTAAACTGTAAAAGACACACACATTTATAGTAGTTCGGCCAGAATGTGCCTACATCCACTTTATATGTTATTCTCCTTTTCTCTTCAGATTACAAGTACAAAGCTTTGATTACAAGTATCTGAAAATTGTTTGAAAGTTCAATCCGTGCTTGAGCTCTCAAACTTCTCTGCCATTGTTGTACCCCTGCCCCTCTATTTATAGAGTGAGGTTGGAGGCAGGGGTCTTGGATGTATATAGCTGCTGGTGGGCCTGGGCTGATACAATCTGGCCTGGCAGTGTTGGTTCGGCAAGGCCTTGGTTCGGTGGAGAGTTGGTGTGGACTTGGTCCGGTTGTAGAGGGTTGAGGTTGGTTTGACTGGGTATTGGAAGTAGGTTGGTTCGGTAGCAGGTGGTTCGGTAGTGAGTGGTATGTGTGTTGGTCCGATGGTGAGGACGTAGCTTGGTCCGGTGGTGGGTGGTTCGGTGGTTAGTGGAACTGGACCGGTGGTAGCTTGGGAGTGAGTTGGTGTTTGGTTTGGAGGGGTTTGATTCGGTGGCTTGGTTTGTTCTGGTTCGGAGGTGAATGAAGCGGTAGTGGGCTGGTTCGGCTATGCATAAGAAGGGATTCGGTTCGGTGGTGTTGGACCGGCTGAAACACACCCAACACTTGCCCCCCAAAGTAGGGCATGTGTATGCATATGGCGTGCTTTGTTTTAGCTTGGACATCTTCATCCGGCCTTGTGTGCCGAGCCAGTTGGTCCGGTTATTTATATTTCGCCTATAAGTATGGGCCTAGGGTTTTCGTTATTCCTTATCAGCCGAATCAATTGAATACCGAACTAAACTTGTTTGCTTGAAATAGCCGAACCAATCGACCACCGAATCAACTCATTTGCCGGATCTACTCAACTGCCGGACCAGGTGAGTTTTCTTCTTCCGATCAATTTTTTATGATGGGACTACCGAATGAAACTTATGGAGGATGAGTACCGAATGGGCACTTAGGCTTGAATTACCGAATGAGGGTTTTGGGAGTACGAGGGACGAATGGATCCTTAGGCTCACACTACCGAATGGAATTTTGGTGTCTTGAATTACGAACGAAATTTCAGGCTGTATACACTTGCTTGTTTATATTTCTACACACCTTGTTCTAACGACGTACTTCTTTGTGTTTGCAGATAAATGTCTCATAAAGTGGAAACTCGATCGGATAAGAAGAAATCTATGGACAGAATAGAGTCCACCGTAGTGCCCCCAGCTCAGCCAGGACCAGAACGTCATGGACCCACCCCTAGATCGCTAGTAGATGGGTATGGTCCTCAAGATCTTCTGAATTCTCCGCCTGACTGCTTTCCTAGCTCTCTCAAAGAAGAGCAGCTTGATGTTATCTCCCGCTCCTTTGGGATTGATAGAGCACGCATGCTGTTGCCAGGGAAGGGGGTCATGCCATATAATCCCCCTGAAGGATACTTCGCTTATAGTAGGTACCACTGCATGTGTTGGGCCATTCCACCAATCAATGCTTGGATAGTTAGCTTCGTCACCTATTTGAAGGTGGCCCCTTTCCAGCTCCAGCCCAACTCCTACGCTATCCTGGTGTGCCTATTCGTGATTTTCCAGAGAAAGTACAGGCGCCCCCTTCCAACCGGGAGATTCGGTACCTATATAACTTGAGGGGTTACAAGAAGGGGTCTCCATATATCAGATTGGAATCGGCAGTGTCCTTCAAACCGGTCCTGGACTTGTATTCAAAGTTCACCATGTTTAAGAAGGAATGGTTCTTCATCCAGGATGACTCCGTTTCTATCCACCGCTTCACCTCTGGCTGTAAGTTGAAGATTATTTATAATCTCCATTCTGACTGAAATGCTTCTTCTCATGTGCTTTTATTTCCTGCTAGCGACAGGTGGTTTTGCGGTCTCGAGAACGATCACCTGGTTCAGATGGCCGCAGAGATAGAAGCCATTTTGGGAAGGGATAGGTCAGCTTCTTACCTGATCAGGAATGCCACTCTCCTGGGACACAACTTGATTCTACCACATCAGTCGGTGGTCAAGCAGAGGGATACGGCTGAGGAAAGGGCTGCTAAATCCAAAGGAGGGGCCACGACAAAGAGCAGCAAGAGGAAACCCTTCTCGATACCTCCAGTGGTCGGGGGGAAGAAGCTCAAGAAAACTGATGGACCCTCTCCCAGCACGTTCCCAGATGTTCCGGAGGAGGAAAGTGGAGAGGAGGAAAGAGGCGAGGAGGAGAGCGGAGGTGATGGAGAAGGTGATGGTGGTAATGGTGGCGAAGGACAAAGTGGTAGTGGCGTTGGTGCCTTGACCTCGGGGAAAGCAGGCGAGATTCAAGAGTGGACGGATGATGCTTTCCGCCAAGCTTTTGAGGGGTTGGAGGAAGGGTCGGCCTTGGTGGAGAAATCGAAGAAAACTGATAAGGCCGGGACTGGCGCCAGTCCATCTTCTGAGAGCATTTCAACTAGGGCAACTCCGACGGTTCAAGTTGAATTTTTGACTCCTCTTTAAACTTAACATGTTTCTTGGATTATAGTCTCATGCATACTTGTAACACTTGGTTTTTATTCCAGGAACAGGTATGGCAGCCAAGACATCAGACATTCGGCACCGCCTCGAGCAATTCAAACTCCTCAAAGCTTCTGCTAAACCGAAGCCTTCGACCAGCCGTTCCAGGGACGTAGTCGGCTACCGTCCTCTTCTCGGAGCTATTGAAGAGAATATTCAAAAGAGAAAGAGGAGTCGCTCCATGTTCGAACCTTCACTTGGACCTCAACCCCCAACCCAGCCTATTCATGATATCACGGGGGAGGATACTGAGTCCATACCATCTCAGCATCCATCAGAGAATCCTACCGTTACTCATGGTGATCGTCTCGGCTTGGCTCGTAATCCATTTGTGGGTCATCCAGATCTGGACCCGAGTTCTCACGATATTTCCTTCGATGAGGTTACTGGTGAGCACCTCCTACCCCGCAATCCTATAGTAAGGGTGCTTGATGAGGCTAACGACTTGTTGACCACTTGGATTGTGACTATGGGGGATGAGGCCAAGGCAAACATCGATCGGGTGGCTGAGGAGACCAGGAAGTTGATGGGGCATTACGCCCGACTAGTCAAGGCCGGGGAGGAAATTGGGAGTGCCAACATAAGATTGCGACTAGTGATTGCCGACCTGCGAAAAATGGAGGCCATCTGCAAGGAACAGATCGATATAGCCATTGCAACGGTAGACGGTGTTCGGAAGGCGGACCTCGAGCGGGTAGAGGAGTTATCCGGGAAGCTTGAAGCTGCGGAGCTTGCTTAAGCCAAGCTGAAGGAGGAGATGGAGGTGATGAGGAAATCCCTTCAGGCTGACCGCTCGCGATACCGATCGGAGAGGGATGCTGCCGTTGCAAAGCTGTTGGCTTCTGAAGTCCGGATGAGGGAGTTCGAGGAAAACGAGGGGATGATGGACGAGATGCTTCAGGATATGTATTTCTGTACTTGGAAGCAGGGCAACCTATCCTGGATGGATGACTATCCAAGATCATGGCCAGGATTTATCTTCGGGCTCTGGAAGAGGCCAAGGCTGACGCGGATAAGGAGGGTGGTACGGCCTTTAGGATGGATGTGGTTACAACCCAGTTTACTAAGGAAGAGAAAGTGGCGGTGAAGGAGGGCATGCGGCTGCTTGCTGCCGAGGAGGTAGGCGTGCAGTTGGAAGACGACGATCAAGGAACGGATGTTGGTAAGTCTCCCCTTTTAGCCTTTTCATAGCTTGGTTGCTTATCGTTTATCTAATAGATTCTTCTCCTGAATTGGATAGGTGGGACCTCTATTCAGCATGCTGGGAGCTCTGATCCTGCGGCCAAGTAGATCTTGGGGGGTCGGAAGGATAGGGATGAAATTCTGATGCTGCCGACTATTTTGGCTTGATCCGGATATTTTTGGTTTTAGTTGACATTCCTGTATATACTAGTTACAAAACATTAATGTACTTTCAGGTTGTAATTATGTCATTGCAACGAACGACTTTTTTTTACATGTAATTTTATAACATAAGTTGATTCTGTCATATTTGGATGCTGTCATTATTTTGATGTGTTGCATAAGAAATATAGCTGTGCATGTGCTAGTGATTCAACTGTGTTTGATGCCAAGTTCTTGCTTAAAGTATAATTTCATGTCTTGCAATGTTAATGTGATGTGTGAATATATCAGACTTACTTATTTGTATACAAGAGAAGAAAGTACCGCCCTTTCGATTTTTAGTAGTAGGTGGTAGCTTTGAATGCCTTGTGTTATCGAATACGGGTTGAGTGACCCGTCATCCAGCTAAGAGTTCCCATTCACATTAGCGAGTGCATCCTATTTGGTGTCCTGTACTTTAAGGGTTGTTATAGAGGATAGGAGGAAAGTTTTTATAAATAAAATGGAAATATAAGGAATAGTAAAACTTCCAATCACGGAAGGCCTTCGATGTGCTTAAGTTCGTGGCAAACGGGTTTTGTAGTCACTTTCCCTAGTTGTGGGTCTTGGAGACATTCGTCACCCATCTTACGCCTCTGCGGGGAGTTTTCTTTTTTACCACAGCCGTATTTAAGACGCATCAGAGCCGAGATCGTGCATTGTAACTACCCGGGCCATTATGGCCCGTAATCGAGGGTATTATTCGATTTACCGTGGCCAACTAGCATGGGTGTCGATCGTCAACTGTGAACTGCCCCTGGCTGGCCACACCTTATGTTGGGGCTTATAATCGGTTCACAGTCGCCGGCGAGCCGAACGCCGTAATGAGCTGCCTCGGCTATAGTCGGCCTTCTCGGTGGCTGATGATCGGCTCATTACAGTTGGCTTCGAGGGCCGTTGCGAGCAATGAGTTAACCCGCAACAGAGGGATGCTGGAGCAAGAGTGTCTCATTGACGAGGGCATAGATTCGTATAGTACCGTTAGGTCTTGTCCCGGTGAGGTTATGCCGTGAAGTGTCCAGAATGGAAATACCGTTATACAGGAATTTGTTCAGCAGAAAAAGGATAAAGCTTAACAAGCAGCCAAGATATAAAGGAACAAGTTAAAAAGAGACAAGATTTTTAAAGTGGTCCGGCACGAAAATGCCTACGTCCATTGATTCTCTTCGTTAATTCACTTCATATGGGCAGTACAAGTTAAGAAAAGTATCGACGAAGGTGTTGGATGTTCAATGCCCTCTGGAACACCTCTCTGTCCACTGTTGACAAAATATAAGCTCGTTGTGGAGATCTTTATGAATTACATAGGGTCCGTCCCAGATTGGATCTAGCGCTCCGGGGCGCGGGAAGATCCGTTTGAGAACAAGATCTCCTTCTCATAAGCTGCGGTGCTTGACTTTGGAGTTGTATCGTGCTGCCACTTTTTGCTTGTTAGCCACCGCTTTAAGTGCTGCATCATTTCTTCTTTCTTCAATTAGGTCCAAAGACATGTGTAGGAGTTCTTCATTCTCTTCTGGGTTGTAGTGGATCCTACGGTGGGAGGGCACTACAGTTTCAACTGGGAGCATGGCCTCCGATCCATATGCCAAAGAGAAGGGAGTATGCTCTGTTGATGTTCTGAAAGACGTGCGGTAGGCCCAAAGTGACGTAGGAAGTTCATCCACCCAAGCGCCTTTTGACTTTTCAAGCTTCTTCTTGATCAGAGTTTTGAGAATTTTGTTGACAGCTTCGACTTGTCCATTTGCCAGGGGATAAGCCACAGATGAGAAGCTTTTGTGAATTCCATGCTCTCGGCACCGGTCGGTGAACTCCTCGTTGTCAAACTGAAGTCCATTGTCCGATATGATTTTGAGCGGAACCCCGACCTGCATAGAACATTTTTGATCAACAAGTTAATAACTTTTGCCGAAGATATTTTATTTAAAGGTTCCGCTTCCACCCATTTGGTGAAATAGTCGACTGCCACTATAGCATATTTGGCTCCGCCTCGGCCCACTGGTAGTTCGCCAATCAGGTCAATTCCCCATACCGCAAAGGGCCAAGGACTGGTCATTTGAGTAATCTCATTTGTTAGTAGTCAAGGAATCTTAGCAAATTTCTGGCATCTGTCACATCTTTTGACGAAGTCTAAGGCGTCTTTGTTTAAATTGGGCTAGTAATACCCATATCGGTGTATTTTCTTTGTTAGAGTCTGCCCTCCAGTGTGATCTCCTCAACTTCCTTGATGGGTGTTGGACAGGACTTCCTTGGCTTCCCATCCAGCGACACACCTTAATAAGGGGTTGGAGAAGCCGCTCCGATAGAGGATGCCTTCTTCTATTGTGTAGCGGGAAGCTTTCCTCAAGATTTTCTTAACTTTGCTACGCCCATCGGGCAGTGTGCCACTTTGTAAGTACTTCCGGATGGGAGTCATCCAAGTTTCCTCTTCGATTGCAGCTATCAGATTCACTTGCTCGAAACTCAGGGCTAGTTGCTTTGAGATGGTTATTGTTCCGGAAGTGGTGCCGTCCTTCATGCTAGCTTGCTTTGCCAGTTCGTCGGCCTCCTAATTCTCTCCTCGATGAATGTGTTTGACTAAATAGTGATCCAATTGATTGAGCAGCAGCTTGGTCTTCCTTAGATATGTTGTGAGTCGTTCTCCTCGAGTCTGAAATTCTCCCAGTATTTGATTTACAATAAGTTGAGAATCACTATGAAGACATAAAGAACTGACTCCAATTTCTACGGCAAGTTCTAGTCCTGCTATTACTGCTTCAAATTCTGCATCGTTGTCGGTGGCAGCGAATTCCAATCTTAGGGCGTAGTGCAGCTTCCTTCCCCTAGGGGTGATTATTACAATACCTTCCCCCGAACCCTATTCGTTTGATGCTCCATCTACAAAGAAATTCCAGTTGATATCTTTTGTTATTTCAGATTGATCCTTACCTTCGTTGGTAGTGAATTCGGCAATAAAATCGGCCATGGCTTGTCCCTTGATGGCGGTGCGAGGATGGTAGGTGATATCATATTGACTCAGTTCAATGCACCACTTAAGTAGTTGCCTAGAAGTGTCGGGGCGATGGAGTACCTGTCTTAGCGGTTGATCAGTTAAAACTCTGATGGAATGAGATTGGAAATAGTGTCGCAGCTTCCGTGACGTGATTAGCAAACAGTATGCTAGCTTTTCAAGTTTAGGGTATCTGGCTTCTGCCCCTGTAAATCTCTTGCTTACAAAGTATATGGGCCGCTGCGCGCGGTTGTCCTCTCTCACCAAAACGGCGCTTAAGCATGGGACGATACAGCAAGGTATAGGTATAGTTCTTCGCCTTCATTTGGAGTTGAGAGTACTGGTGGTCTCTGAAGGTGTTCGATTAGGTTAAGAAAGGCTATCGAGCATTCGTCAGTCCATTCGAACTTTCCTTTGTCTTTCTTTAGAGCTTCGAAGAAAGGGATACATTTGTCGGTTGCTTTAGAGATGAACCTGCTTAGGGCGGCCACTTTCCCGTTTAGGCTTTGCATCTCTGTTCGAGTGGATGGTATCTTGATATCTTGCAGAGCCCGGACTTGTTCGGGGTTTGCTTCAATCCCCCTGGCATGGACGATGAATCCCAAGAACTTTCCCGACGATACTCCGAAGGAGCACTTTAGAGGATTCAGCTTCATTCCATATTGGCGAAGTACTTGAAACATCTCGTCCAGGTGGTTTATATGATCGTTGGCTTTCCTTGATTTTACCAGCATGTCATCCACATAAACTTCCATAGTTCGTCCGGTTAGTTCCGCAAACATCTTGTTGACGAGGCGCTGATAAGTAGCTCCGGCATTTTTAAGTCCAAAAGGCATTACTCTGTAGTAGTACAATCCCCGGTCAGTGATGAAACTAGTGTGGTATTGATCATGGGCGTGCATAGGGATCTGGTTTTATCCAGAGTATGCATCCATAAAGGATAAGAGTTCTTGTCCGGCTGTGCTGTCCACGAGTTGATCCATTCGGGGGAGTGGGAAGCAGTCCTTCGGGCAAGCGTCATTTAAGTTGGAGAAGTCGATGCATGTTCGCCACTTCCCATTAGCCTTCTTTACCAGTACCGGGTTGGCGATCCATTCTGGGTAGATGGCTTCTCGTATGAAGTTATTGGCAAGTAGGTTCTTTACTTCTTCCTCGAGGGCTGCTGATCGTTCTGCCCCTATGCTTCTCTTTTTCTGCTTTACTGGCACCTTGGTGGATCGATGTTCAGTACGTGGCATGCTACGTCTGGGGAGATTCCAGTCATGTCAGCGTGCGTCCATGCAAATACATCCATGTTGTGGCGAAGAAAATCGATGAGTTGATCCTTCAATTCCTCTCTTAACTGAGACCCGACTCTCAGCAGTCTACTTGGGTCGTGTTTGTCTACAGATACAAATTCCATAGCCTCTACAGGCTCGGTGGTGGCCTCCTCCTCCTTGTCCCTGGGGTCTAATTCGTTGAAAGGATCACCGGTATATCGAAGAGGAGGGGCTTTCTTTAATTGCTATGCTTCCAAGTTTTTCTTGCAGAGAGAAGTCTCTGCATCCTTCCCTTTATCCCTCCTTCGGTTATTGTGAAGTTTAGTTGCATAGCAATCTCAAGAGGCGTCTTGATCTCCCTCTATTTCTCCTATTCCGTTATCTATTGGAAATTTCATCTTCATGCACCACGGGGCTAGTACAATTTGGAAGTCAGACAAGGCTGGTCTTCCCAAAAAGGCATTGTAGGCCGAATGGTTCTCTATTAGCACAAATGTTTGTTTTCGCACAACGGAGCAGGGATGACTTCCTATTTCGACAAAGAGGTCCAGTTTCCCGAGGGGCATCTTCGCATCTCCAGTGAAACCATGTAGCGGTTTGCTGCATGGAGACACATCCTTCATTGACAGCTTCATTTTGTCGAAAGCATGCTTGAATAGGATATTTACCGAGCTTCCAGTGTCTACTATAATTCGGAAAACTTTGGCTGGACCGAACCAGGCAGAGATGACCATAGGATCCATGTGAGGGTACTGCCTTCCCTCTAGATCACGCCTACTGAATGTGATGTCATCATTCTCTTTCCGTTTCGGGTGGCGTTCTTCTGTAACAGAATTAACGTAGTCTTCATTGTTTCTAAGTGACTTGCCGTATCTTTCCATCTCTGCCCAGCTTCCGTCGGCGATGTGTGGTCCTCCTGATATGGTAAGGACTACTATCTTCTCTTGACTGGAGCCGCTGGTGTTGTGATTTCCTCCGCCTACTTCCGGGAGGGGTAGCCCTGGGTTCTCATTGGCAGGAGTTGAAGTCCCGTTCTGACCTTTCACATAGTGCTCCAGTCTCTTCCTTATGATGTGTTCTTCAATCAATTCCCGGAGATGATGGCATTCATTGGTGTCATGCCCATGAGATTCATGGAAGCGGCAGAACTTTCCAGACTTAATTGCATTATCTGATTCCTTCTTGTGCGGGGGGCGCTTGTATTTAACTTCGTCCTGGGTGGCCAAGAAGATGTTTTCGATTGTTTCATTTAAAGGAGTGTAAGAGTTAAATCTCAGTCCTAGCCTACATAAACGCTTTTCTCCCTTCTTGCCCCCAGCACTGTCTTTGGAGTCATTTCTTCGAACGTCCTTTGCTACTGCGGGTGTGTTGCCATGAGCTACCTTGGTTTGTTGCCTTGTCTGCCTTTCAATGGCAGCGACTTCAAGTCTCATATATTTCCCGGCTTCATGGAAGAAATCGGGTAAGGTGGCTGGCTTTTCTTTCGTTAATCTCCTAGCAAATTTAGTATCCGGATGAACACAACTGCAGAGGGCCATTAGGATAAGTTTCTCGTCGGCATCTTGGACTGCGGCCGCTGCGGCGTTGAATCGGGTTAGATATTGTTGCACTGTCTCTCCAGGTTTCTGTTTGATATTAGATAGGGAATAAGCGTCCTTGGGTTGTTCCACATGAATGCGGAACTGACTGATGAACTTTTCTTTCAACATTTCCCATGAGCCGATGGACCCTTGGGGTAGATGGCAAAACTAGGAGGTAGCTAGATCTGCCAAGAATAGTGGGAAACATTTACACAACACTCCCTCTGTTGCTCCGCTCATGAGCATATGCTGTGTGTATCTCTGCAAGTGTACAACGGGGTCAGAGGTTCCCTTGTAAGGTTCCATTGTTGGCATTTTCCATTCCCGGGGGGTGATGGCAGTTTCGATATTGCAGGTGAAGGGGCTGGTAACCCTAGCTCCTATCCCTCGATCCCTTTGGTCCCATTGGAAGTATTCTATGAACAATCGCGCCATCCTTTCATCAGAACTTGGAGCGGATAGAAATGAGTTTGGTTCTTCCCTGCGGGATTGATTCCGTCCAGATGACCTGTAGGGATGGTATCGTCTATCACTCCTAACATTCTCCAATGGCTGCCTCTGGTCTACCGGGGGCACGTTGGGGTCAGTCACAGTTTGCCCTTGCCTTGATCTTCCCCTGCTGGGTTCTGTTCTCAGCACTTCCTCGGGTCCAACTTCGGGCTGGACTCCAACTCGGTCCTGTCTATTGGCGTTTCCATGGTTAGGTAGCATGGTAGGCTCAGCTACATCCGACCCCTTCCTGGTACCTCCCCTGTTGGGTTCGGTTCCAAGTGTTTCCTCGGGTCGGAATTCGGGCTGAGTCCGAGCTCGGCTCCTACCGTTGCTGTTTCTGTTGTTAGCCTCTTCAAAGAAGAAAGACCTTTGTCGTCTCCCAGATCCTCCAGACCGGGACTCACCCCATGATTCAGTGTTGCGGTTGGTTTCTTCAACATCCCTTAAGCGTGACATGAGCTGATCCACCAAGGCTTCTTGTTGAGATGCGAAGCGGATAGTTACTTCAGCCACAACCCTGTCCAGATCCGCCCTTGTAATTGGTTGTTCCGCAGCAGGGGCTGTCGGATTTGCCTGATTTCCATTTGCTGTTGGAACCGGATGATTGTCTTGATCTTTTATCACTGGATCCGGGATACTGCCAGTTGCGATGTTCTTTCCTTTGTTAGCATCTTTCTTCCGTCCGGGAGGCATGTTTTCCAAGCAATGAACGATGCTGATAGGAAAAGGGTTAAGTGGGAGAAGCCGAAGCTTCGAGCTCCTTTTCTCAGTGAAAGCACCAAAAAATGTTTGTACAAAAAATGGGCAAACACCTCCAAGTCGTATGATTTAGTTGATTATGTGTATTTCTTAGTGATTTGGATGATTTATGCAAATATATAAAATAGATGGACTAAACTGTAAAAGACACACAGATTTATAGTGGTTCGGTCAGAATGTGCCTACATCCACTTTATATGTTATTCTCCTTTTCTCTTCAGATTACAAGTACAAAGCTTTGATTACAAGTATCTGAAAACTGTTTGAAAGTTCTATCCGTGCTTGAGCTCTCAAACTTGTCTGCCATTGTTGTACCCCTGCCCCTCTATTTATAGAGTGAGGTTGGGGCAGGGGTCTTGGATGTATATAGCTTGGTTTGTGCTGGTTCGGAGGTGGATGAAGTGGTAGTGGGCTGGTTCGGCTATGCATAGAAAGGGATTCGGTTCGATGGTGTTGGACCGGCTGAAACACACCCAGCACTGACCTATGTGCTTAACTTTATACACATCAAACGACTATGTCATGAAAACTATTTTTTATTCAGTTTATGTAGAAATCTATACCAAAGAACAATATGCTCAGTTTATGTAGAAATCTATACCAAAGTACAATATGCTACAATAAAATGACGTACCTTAGGATGCTTCTATAACATGATAATTCATAAAACATGAGAATAATGTGATGATATATAATTTTATTCAAACATGACTAGGTGTAGTCTAGATCAGAAAACAAAACGGCGTTAAAGGAATAACTTAATCATCGAGGTTTGTAAATGTTGTAAGGCAATTTATAGATCTAAATGAAAATAAAAGCCACAGAGGCAGATGGAATAACTAGGTATATTTTTTTTTTAGTATAATAGTGAGTATTTTCACTTGTCATCCATGTGACTTCTGTTTGATCCGTTAACGTCTATATAAAATAGCATAATACAAGAAAGCAGTATTACGGAGTATTAAAAAAGCGATAACTGTATTACTGAGTATTAAAAAATTGATATTTTATTTTCAAAAGCCTATAGGACTTTGCTTTTGTATGGTCAACACAACATGCTTTATAGTTGATTTTTTAACTCTTTGTAGAAGGTGATGTGGGACTTGGAACCTGCAACTATTTCGCACGATACATTTAGATCCTTTTTTTTCTAACATAACAATGTACGATGTCTCCTAAGATTTTCCATGTGTAAATTTTTATCAACTGCAAGATAACGTCTTGTTTCCTAATAAATTAGATGGTTAAATCGGTGGAATTGATGAATTTGTGGCTGTTAACATATGTTTGAACCAATGAATTTTTTTACATAAAAAGTAACATAAGGGTGACTTTTTTATACTAAAATTGTTATAAAATATTACTTATATTAGGGCTTATGGTTATATATTCTAATATAAATTTCTTTTATCTGTGTGTATTGATTGAAAGCTATGTTAAATTTAATACATCTACACTTACAATAGAAAAATTGAAAATAAGCCCCAAAAATTGCCGAGTTGTTAAGCATCAAATCGTTTAGATAAAGATACTGTGTTCGAACCACAACGTTGACATAGAATCAACATGGTTTTGATAGTTTGATCAACATTAGACCAATGCCGCCTGATCCGTGGTTTTGGTATTCAGACCAATCGTTGGTAGTTTCTCCTTTCTTAAAGTAATAATACAATACCGTCTCCAATAATGGAATAAAAAATATTCAAGCAATTTATAACTTATATTGTTGGAAGTTTCACTTTTTTAGCTTTGATAATAACGTTTTTGATATGTCCAATAGGTTGGACTAACAACATAGCACCTACAAAATCAAATAAATAATGTCCAGATATTTATTTTATCTTTGAAAAAACATAGCAAGCTTATTATTTGAACAAAGATAATGTACATATAACACAAAGTAGTATACCGATGTATCTTCAAAGCGAGGTCATGTGTAATCAAAGCATTTCTACATAGCTTGTTTGTTTCCAGGTGTTTAAACAGCCTGTGCCTTTTCAGTCCATATATTATGCCACATGGTTGTTGTAAATGCTGTACCAGCTAGGTCACTTACCTTTTGAACTTAAGACTAGATAATATGAAATCATGCCATGTTATGTTGGGTTCAGTTTTACATCTAAACGTACCTATGTCAAGCATATTTGATATGTTTTCAATTTATTTAATGTCCACTATCTTATAAGTAACTATTTTACATCTTTTATATGTTCTCAAATGCAATATCCTTTTGATAGTGTCTCACAAGAAAGCATACATGCATTAATTTTTCCTAAATTTTAATCTGACCATCTCAGTTCTGTTTAACATCCAAAGCCATGTGACAACTATTTCAAAACTATTATGTCTTACAGAAGGCAGCAACCTTTGATTTGTATCTCAAATGGAATATATCTTATATATGGATTACTTATTCTTATCCCAAATTTTGATAAGACCATCTTAATATCTCACCTTTATTCTAGAAAGGCCCAATGTGTCATGTCATATATGCACTTTTTTGGTCTTATAGTATGATTCAGATCATACGGTATAATTATACCATCGTTACCTATTCTATTGGTAGTTTTTCCTTAAGCCAGTTATCTGATACTACGTCCACCAATAAAAATTAGAATATTCAATCAAGTTGTAACTTATGTTTTTTTGGTTTCTCCTTTCTTGCTTTAGGAGTAACATGCCCGGTATGCTCAACAGGTTGGACTGCCAATGGAGCACTTACAAAAGCTAATAAATAATATCCAGGTATTTAGTTTATTTGTGGAAAATCTTGGTAATCTTACTACTCAAACGAATAATACAAAGTAGTACACTAATTTGTCTACAGCGGTAAAGTTACTCAAGAGTATATTAAATTAACAACTTTCTTTTTACGAGTTATTACTGTTAACATGCAAAACTTTATACATATAGCCTGTTCATTTCTTGATTTTTAGACTTACCTATACTTTTCTCATTCGAAATGTTTGTCACAAGGTAGTTGCAAATGCCGTACTTGCTAGGTCACTTAATATATTTTTTATCTGCGAATATAGATAATATGAAATCATCAGTAAAGTTAAACTTCCTATATGTGTACCTTCTTACGTTGGATTTTTTGGCATCTACGAAAGCTATGCCATGTATATTTGCTATTTATTTATCAATTTACCATATACCAATTGTCTTGTATAAGTAACTATTTTATAGTATTTGTATCTTATAAAAAGAAATATCCTTTAATCAGTTTGTCAAAAGAAAATATACATGCATTACCTTTTCCTATCACCAATCTTAATTAGGTCACCTTATCTCTTTTTAACATCTTAAAGACACTTCGCTCTAACCAACTGAGCTAATGGGCCACGTGACTCAATGGTTGATTCGCAAGTAGTGGTAGAGATATTGGATGTTTAATATAGAATTTAATATTTTTTGTTAAGTTGGGGCTTATATGTAAATTTTAGGACATCTCCTTCGAAATGATAGTAGACTTTTTAGTTTTGGGCTGTTATGGAAATTACTCCTAAAATTATTTATATTATTGTTATTATTATTATAATTGATGTTATAAATGAAAATACATTCTTTAGCGAAAATGCACATTCACGCTTTATTCCCTAATTATTATAGTATTTTGTAGCGAAATGACTATAAGAAATCACCTCGAAAAAAACATACCTAAAGCGCACAGATGAGCATGTGATATGATAACTTTGTTAAATTATTATTCACATGCAAAATTTCCATATTATGTAGCAAAGAACGATCAATTCTTCCCTTTTTTCAGTATAAAACTAATGATAAGAAGTCAGCTAACTGAAATTCCTTTTTTTAGTATAAAACTAACGATAAGAAGTCAGCTAACTGAAATTCATGGAAAAATAAATGATCTATGCAAGTCTATTAGTGTCACTACTTAGAAAATAGAGGTTTTTTTTTTGAAATATTTAATTTAGTAGGAGAATTTGGATTAGTAGCCACATTAGTGCAGGGTTTACAAAGTCACTGTGAAATCTTGTAGAATTCTTGAGACTGCTACTCTCTATTGTCATGTCATTTGTAGAATCAGGTCTAATCAGTGTTCAATCACTTTTCCCTGCTTTGTTTTCTTTTTCCGAGTCAATGTCTAAATTATCTCAATCTTCAAATTCATCATTTTCTGCCGCAAGTTCACTGGAATGTCCTCTCTTGTTTATTTTCTGGGTATTTGAGCTATCAAAATTTTCTCCACTAGGATTTTTAGGCCTCTCTTGTTGTTTGGAACAGTGAAATTCACTTTTCTCCATTAGGATTTTAAGACCCAAATTATTCTGGACCTACATCTAACTAATTAAAAGTGAATAGAATTAAAAATATGATGTTTTGTATTTGCTCTTAGGATGTAGGAGAGTATTATACAAGTTAATAAATTAAAATGATTTTATGAGGGTTTCATAAAGCTATATCATTTTAAATTGTTTTGAACCAAAGTTGGAATTTTGTGAAATGTTTTCATAAATATTTTTGGGGGGGTAAAGGTAATTAGGTAGTAAAACCCCTAAGATAAGCACATAAGTTATACGTAGATCCTTCATCTTTTTTACATAATTCTTGATCCAAGGGTTCGAGTACATGACTTGAGTTGTTTCACACCATTCCGAATAAGAATTTATCACTTGATTTTGACAACGAATACTTGGTGAGGGTTCTTAATATGGAATCGAAGTTTTCTATCATAGTGTATGGCTATAAGAAGAACGAAGTTTCTAATTAAGAAGTCTGATCAGAGTTTGCAGTGAAGAGTCGGGTGAGCGATACTAGTTTGGAAGTAAAGCTTTGTATATGAGTGAGTGACCAAATCATATTTTGCATGGGAATGATCTACGTACATCTTACAGACTGATGAGTAGTATTAAGTGTTTTCTGAGTTAGGCCTGTAGTAAAATTTTGGTGTCGAAATTCTTTTAAGAGTGGAGAGTGTAATAACCCGAAATTTCACCAATTGATTTGAGAATATTTAATTAATTTTATATTCAAATAATGGTTCTTATAACTAAAATAAAAATCTTTTAAATAATAACAAGTGATGCAGAAATAGATTTCCCAATTAGTCTATGAAAATATTGAGTTCAAAGAAAAATAAAAAATGTGACTAGAATTCATTTTTCGAATTTTCGACTTTTCGTCTCGGAAATGTTGTAATACTATTGTGTACATATACACATTCATTTACAAATAATTTAGAATTATATATTTGTATATATACATATATGTGTGCATTTTCTTAAGTTAAAATAAAGCTTTGTATATGGTCGGCCTTGCATTTTAAAGGTCAATCATGTCATGCTGAAGTCGAAAGGTTTTCGATCTCTCGATACATTTTGAAACATTTTATCCATATTGAATACCAACATTTAATCGGTAAAACTTAAAAAAACTAAAAAATAAAATACAAACATCGTTCTTCATTCGCTGACCCTTTTGCAACACAAAATTGCATTCCCCTTTCGACGAATTTTCCACTCTCGTACACCTTTCAAAATTCCCATTTCTCCTCACCCTTTCATAGGCCCGTCAACGGATGTTTTCCATGAAAATACTACTATATCCGCATCCACATCTAAAATCATTTACGAATATTAGATATCAGTATCCGTGGATACGACGAATATTGGATATTCATTCGATCTCCTAATGATTTGTAAATCCAAAAACATAAATAGAAAATTTTGGCTCAACATAAAAGAATTCCAATCTCATTGATCGTAAATGTATGAAAAATAAATATGATGATAATAAATTGTTTTAAGCAGTCAATATGCATTAAAGGTATATAACATAAACTATTGATTAAATAAAACAATATATACATATCGTTCATTATACTAAAATACACAAAATATGAACTATAATCTTGATAAAAGCCGAAAGGGTAAATTTCGAATACGAATGTCTCCATATCCGCATCCGTATTTGTTTTTAAAGTATCAGAAATTTATCCGTTTAACGGATTCAGATGTGAACTGATTTTAGATTTTTCGTGAATACATTGTAGGCTTACCCTTTTACTACGCCAAAAATGCAACCCTTATACCAACTTAGTTACTTAGTTTAACAATAGATTGGCATGTATACCACCATATAAACCAAGTAATTTTATTAGGTCATCCCCAACATAGGTCAATTACGGTCGTCAAATTAAGATTGAGGAAAAGATATGCTCCAAACAATTGAATAAAGGCACATAAAATGCCTTAATGTTACATTTCCAATTCAGAAAACATAATTGGCATAAATGCATTTACTACAAGTCAAGATCCAAATGTGTATTAATTACATGTCAAGCTATTAGGTTTGCGTTCAATACACGATTGGCTTTGAGCACGTGTTTATTTTTCGATCAGCCCCTAAAATACAACTCAATTGTTGGTCGTTAATTATTCATCCAGTTGTTGAATATGTACATAATACACGTCCTACTCTGCATGTGTATTTATTTTACGTTCAGTTGTTGAGCGTGTATTGAATACATATCCAACTATTGAGCACTCTAGTGTACTTACCGTAAGATTGCATGCTTCAATACTAAGGTATGCAAAGCAATCCACTGTAAATGCTCTTAGAGTTAAATCACAGACAATTCATTCCATCCGACTATATTTCTGAAATAATAAGGATGGTTTTGCAAATATTTTAAAAATGAATGCATAATTCGATAAATAATTACAAGATGAATGAATATAAAGACATATGCTAAACATACACATATTTTTTAACCAGCTACTAATTTTTTTTAGAGAGAAAATGTTTAGTGCAATGAAAAGACACAACTACAAGAAAAAGAAAGTCATTTGAAAAACTAAAAAATAGAATTCAAAATAATCCGAGAATAAAGAGACTTGGTAGTTCAAACATGTGAGGAAATCGTGCATATATACGAGAGGAAACACATGTTAGGCTTTGTATGAAGGGAAAATGGGGAAACAAAAAATTGAAACCAAGGGGCGTGATTAGGTTTAGATTTTTTTTTTACATGTATATTTTGGACCATACAATATTGGGCCGTAGTCTAGCCGTCACCCTTTGCTCAGTTCCGGCTTTCGAATTCCCGCCATTTCCAACCCTTTTTTTCTAAATCCTTGACTATAGCTAATTCTCTTCCACAAATTTCTAAGCATTCCCGCCATTTCCTGCCCCTTTTTCTAAATCCCTAACCCTAGCAAATTCTCTTCCACACTTCAAAGCCGAATGTCTAATCGAATGCCAAAAAATAAATGGTAGATGCCTGTACACATTGGAGAAGAAGCTTCCAGCAATCTTAAATTCAAACCTAGGTTCAAATTGAGAAATAAGAGTTTGGAAACTGTTTAAGCTTGTGTTTACTTTCGGGGAAGATCACGGCAAGGTTCCTTTTGCTGATTCGACTGGGTTGCTTGGGCCATCTAGTTTTGTACTCGCGAGTTCTGTATTTGGCATAAATTTTGTCTTGACTCTGACGACTTGTTGTTTCTAACGTGGTATATTGCAGTGATGCTGCGTGAGGAAGCATTTACTGCTGTGAGGAAATCATTTGATGCTAGAAAGGTTAGTAAAAGGTTAGTTTATTAACTTGCAAGCTCAAAGCTATAGGTTGAAGTTTGTAAGTAGTTGGCAACGATCGTAAGACCTATCAGACATAGTTGGAGTAAATTTTGGGAATTGAATTATGAACATATAAAAGTCTTAAGTGTGGAATTAAGTGTAATATTTGAGTATAAGATCCACTCCCATATATACATACGTACATATATACATATACACGTACATACACATACATACATACATACACATAGTACGCACACACACATATATATGTATATGTATAGATATATAGCTTGAATTTAGCGTGTTTATAAAATGAGAAGGATGAATAGCTGCTTTGTAGAAAAAGTTCTCCTACGCAGTTACATGCTTTATAGTTGATTTTCTAACTCTTAGTAGACCGGTGATGTGGGACTTGGAACCTGCAACTATTTCACACGATACATTTAGATCCTTATATTTTCTAACATAACAATGTACAGTGTCTCCTAAGATTTGCCATGTGTAAGTTTTTATCAACTGCAAGATAACGTTTTGTTTCCTAATAAATTAGATGGTTAAATCAGTGGAATTCATGAATTTTTGGCTGTTAACATATGTTTGAACCAATGAATTTTTTATACACGAAAAGTAACATAAAAGTGACATTTTTATACTAAAATTGTTATAAAATATTATTTATATTAGGGCTTATGGTTATATATTTTAATATAAATTTCTTTTATCTGTGTGTATTAATTAAAAGCTATGCTTAAATTTAATACATCTACACTTACAATAGAAAACTTGAAAATAAGCCCCAAAAATTGCCGAGTTGTTAAGCATCACACCGTTTAGAAGATATGGTGTCCGAACCATAGCGATGACGTAGAATCAACATGGTTTTGACAGTTTGATCAACATTAGACCAATGCCGCCTGATCCATGGTTTTGGCATTCAGACCAATCGTTGGAAGTTTCTCCTTTCTTAAAGTAATAATACAATACCGTCTCCAACAATGGAATAGAAAATATTGAAGCAATTTATAACTTATATTGTTGGAAGTTTAACTTTTTCAGCTTTGATAATAACGTTTTTGATATGTCCAATAGGTTGGATTACCAACATAGCACCTACAAAATCAAATAAATAATGCCCAGATATTTATTTTATCTTTGGAAAGAACTTAGCAAGCTTATTATTTGAACAAAGATAATGTACAAATAACACAAAGTAGTATACCGATGTATCTACAAAGCGAACTCATGTGTAATCAAAGCATTTCTACATAGCTTGTTTGTTTCCAGGTGTTTAAACAGTCTGTGCCTTTTCAGTCCATATATTATGCCGCATGGTTGTTGTTAATGCTGTACTGGCTAGGTCACTTACTTTTTTCTTTGAACTTAAGACTAGATAATGTGAAATCATACCATGTTAAGTTGGGTTCAGTTTTACATCTAAACGTACCAATGTCAAGCATATTTGATATGTTTTCAATTTATTTAATATCCACTATCTTATAAGTAACTATTTTACATCTTTTATATGTTCTCAAATGCAATATCCTTTAGATAGTGTCTCACAAGAAAGCATACATGCATTAGTTTTTCCTAAATTTTAATCAGACCATCTCAGTTCTGTTTAACATCCAAAGCCATGCGACAACTATTTCATAACTATTAGGTCTTACAGAAGGCAGCAACCTTTGATTTGTATCTCAAAAGGAATATATCTTATATGTCGATTACTTATTCTTATCCCAAATTTTGATAAGACCGTCTTAACATCTCACTTTTATTCTAGAAAGGCCCAATGTGTCATGTCATATATGCACTTTTTTGGTCTTATAATACTATTGGTAGTATATGCAACCTTTGATTCAGATCATACGGTACAACTATACTATTGTTACCTATAATACTATTGGTAGTTTTTCCTTAAGCCAGTTATCTGATACTACGTCCACCAATAAAAATTAGAATATTCAATCAAGTTGTAACTTATGTTTTTTTGGTTTCTCCTTTCTTGCCTTAGGAGTAACATGCCTGGTATGCTCAAAAGGTTGGACTGCCAACGGAGCACTTACAAAACCTAATAAATAATATCCAGGTATTTAGTGTATCTATGGAAAAGCTTGGTAATCTTACTACTCAAACGAATAATACAAAGTAGTAAACTAATTTGTCTACGGCGGTAAAGTAACTCAAGAGTATATTAAATTAACAACTTTCTTTTTACGAGTTATTATTGTTAACATGCAAATCTTTATACATATAGCCTGTTCATTTCTTGATTTTTTGACTTATCTATACTTTTCTCATTCGAAATGTTTGTCACATGGTAGTTGCAAATGCTGTACTTGCTAGGTCACTTAAAATATTTTGTATTCGTGAATATAGATAATACGAAATCATCAGTAAAGTTAAACTTCCTATATATGTACCTTCTTACGTTCGATTTTTTTGAATCTACGAAAGCTATGCCATGTATATTTGCTATTTATTTATCAATTTACCATATACCCGGTGTCTTGTATAAGTAATTATTTTACAGTATTTGTATCTTATAAAAAGAAATATCCTTTAATCAGTTTGTGAAAAGAAAATATACATGCGTTACCTTTTCCTATCACCAATCTTAATTAGGTCACCTTATCTCTGTTTAACATCTGAAAGCCATGACATGCGTCTATTTGAAAACTATTGTCTTGTAATTGGCAATATCCTTTGATTAGTACATCAGAAGAAAACACATAATCCATTTCTTGTGCTTATCCCAAATTCTGGTACAAATATCTTACCTTCTCAGCTTTTCTTGAGAGAACTAATGATTCATTGAGTATACTTTTTTTTTGTTCAGATGGTAGAATTCAAATTATATGGTATACTTGCACTGTTTGTAACTTGTGATGTTGGTATAGGACATATGGAATGCATCTATGTACAAATCCGGTAGTACATTAAAATATGAAGTGAAATAAGCGATATTTAACATATGGAATGCATCTGTGTACTAATGAACATATTTTTCTGCATTTTAAACCGTTTGTTTCATATATTTTTATTTTAATAAAGTGGTATTATACGGGTATTTTTTGTGGTTTTGCAGATTATAGATTCCAAAGTGCAACATTTTGAATACCGTCGAAGAGAAAGTACATATCGTTCATGAAGAAATGCATCTCACGTCACCAACATGTGTACTATTCATGCAAGAAATCAATTGCAAGTATTGAAAATACACATTCAAAGTTTGACCTGAAAATCTCTCAAAGCAAGGCCACTTGTTAATCAAATAACAAAGCAAAGACCAATTCAAAGTGAGGTGGCCTTATTTTTCTCCTAATATCAAGCACATGGACCTAAATAATCGGGTTATTTGTGGAGGCTGAAGTCTTTAAATAGAGAGAGGAATGCAAATGGAAAATCATCTCTTACCTCATCACTTTTCTTCAAGTTTAGATTTAAATTCAGCACTGTTTTTATTTTCAAACAGAATACATAGGATTGTTGATTAGATTTACCAATTTATTTATTCTTGTTCTTAGTTATTTTCTGCACTCTTTTCAGTTAGTTAATAATTATTTCAGTTGTTTGCTCCGTTATCTTCTTTTCCGCAATTTCAATTTCTGTTCTGATTTTTACAATTCTATATTTTGGTTGCAATTTCGATTAGTTTCGAAATCGATTCGGAGTATATTATTGTTTTTATTTTCTGTTCAAAATTTACCGTCGAATTCGTTTAACACGCCTAAGATTTAACTATGGATTTTAATTGTTTTAAAATACAATTCCCTGTGTTCGACCTGCATACTACACGCCTGTGCGCTTGCAGAATTTATTAAAATTTATGCTTTTCTAATTAATAGAAAAGTCGCAACAAGTTTTTGGCGCCGTTGCCGAGGAGTTGCTATTTTGAGATTTTCGATTTTTGGTTTTTAAGTCTATTCGTGTTAATTTATTTTACTTTATTGCATTAGTTTCCAAAAAAAAATCATTTTTTTTTCGTTTTTCGGTTCCTTTCACCAAAGTAGCGTTTTACTTAAAAAAAAAATCGCATTTTGTTCGTTCGTTGCATTTGCTTTTTCCGTTACATTTTGCATGTGAGTTGCATCTCATTTAGTTGGTTTCTGTTCACATACCCAGCTTACGTTAGTTTAAATTTTGTTTCTCACGTTCATGTGTATGCTATCACATATAATCTCATTTTAAGCATTACTAGCAGTCACATATACGTGAACTTCTCCTTTCATTTTTGTGCGTCAACTTACTGCTGCTACACGTTATTTAGTTGCATTGCTATTTTGGTTTCCACGTAAGAAATTTTTTTTTTTCTCGTTTTTCAAAAATCACGTTTCACATAGCCACACTTTCGGTTTCTAATCATTCAAATTCTCTCACTCCTGCATTTTTCGCGTTGCTTTGGTTTGTGACTCACATTGCTTCATTTTCAAACTCACACATTTTTCAGTGATCACTGCAGTACACATTTTCATGTTTCCTTATTTCATTCATACATAGTTTTTCACTTAACCAAGGTAATCAAAGCATACTTCATTGCATTATTTCATCAAGTTACATTCCATTTTGCTTATTTCAATCACGTTTCATTTATATATATACAGTTGCAGTTTAATTTTTTCTAAGCTTATCATCTCTTAGATATCTGACAGGTAGCAACAACATAGCAACCGCAAACTTTGGAGTTTGATCCGCTAGCGCTACTCAGCTACATTGGACGGGCTATCATACACCTCTGTAAGTAATTTTCAACTCTACAGGTGCCCAACTGAAAACTGATTTAATTTACTTTTGCCTGTTACACCGTGATTTGTTTATGCGCGTTTGGGCAAGAAATAATTTTAACCGTTTAGAAAGCCAAAATATTTCATTAAACAAATCAACGGAAATTTCAAATCAAACAAATATGAGCAATCACGGTTCACAACACGGTTCACAACACAGTTCACACCACAATTCACCGAAATTATCACCTAAATCACATGTTGGAAATAATGAATTTCATGAGAACCAACCATTATCCCTTAGAGACCGATGTTATCCAACACGGACTGTTCAACCTTCGGTTATTTCATTTCCACCTGCCGAAGGAAATAATTTTGAGCTAAAATATTCTTTTATCCAAGGGGTACCAAAATTCACTGGGTCTGAAAATGCATATGAATTTCTTAGTGAATTTGAGTTATATGCTTCTACAACTAAAATGCAACAACTTTCTAATGAATCCATCAAGCTAAGACTTATTCCATTCGCACTTCTAGAAAGTGCGAAGAGATGGCTTAATTCTCTTCCTAAAAATTCAATTAAGAGTTGGGACAATTTCGTTACTATATTTTTGAAAAAGTTTTTTCCTTTCCACAAAACTCTTAAAATTCGAACTGGAATCAACCAATTCTCTCAGAATGAAGGAGAAACTTTTTCAAAATATTTTGAAAGGTTCAATCAATTGTTATATAGTTGCCCACATCATGCAATCCCTAAACACGTTTTGTGCCAAATCGTTTATGAAGGGCTTAACTATCAAACAAGATCCCAACTCGAATCAATGTGCGGAGGAGAATTCATGGCAAAAACAGACGAGGAAGCTTGGGAATTTTTAGAAGAGTATTCGGAAAAGGATATGCAATGGGAAATAATTCGTGTTCCAATTCGTGCTCCAAATAAAGGAGTACATGCCATTGACCCACCACATCTTCCTATAGATACCCAAACTACTCAAGAAGGAGAAGGACTACCCCATTACTACACACAAGACCAAATCAATGCTATAGCTCAAAATAGTCCTTATTCATCCACATACAATCCTAACTGGAAGCACCACCCCAATTTTTCGTTGTCAAATCCTAACAACGTGGCTAATCCATCACATATGTATCCAATGATACCAAATCCGAATTATCGAGCCCCAACCTCTAATTCTCAACCCGCTCCTCAAACAAAACCTTCGAATCAACCATACAGGCATCCTAATTTCAATCCATCAACCCAACCTTCTCAACCTTCACAAGAAATTGCTCGATTGGAAAAACAACTCTCTAAACAAAATGAAAAAATCACCAACCAAGATGCAAGAATTGAGAAAATCACTAAACAAAATGAACAAATGTTGGTAATGATGAAGGATCTCATGAAAATCAATGAGAAAGGTAAATTGCCTAGTCAAACCGAAGTGAATCCAAAGTATAACTCTCGAGGAGTAAATCTTTGTGAGGACGAAAATGTAAATCCGGTTAATGCTGTCACCACATTAAGGTCTGGAGAGAAGGTGGACAACCATGTCGGCAACCCCGTCATCCTTCTTAAATCTTCCCATGTTCCAAATTCTGAAACTCAGTCGACAACCACGGTTGTCAATCAAAACGATTCTAATTCTTCATCTAAGGTTGGCAATCCCGACCACTCTTCACCTTCTGATGTTGGCAACCCCAACATTCCAGCTCCCTTATCTTCACCCTCTAATATAACACCTTCTTCTTCGAATGAAAAAACTTCCGAACTAGTCTATAAACCCATAGCTCCATTTCCTCATAGACTCAACAAAAAGAAGAAGCCCGCTAATTTTGACCAAATTCTTGAAATCTTCAAACAAGTTCGAGTCAATATTCCACTTCTTGATACCATCGAGCAAATTCCTCAATATGCCAAATGTCTGAAAGAGCTATGTACTCAAAAACGTGCCACTAACGTTCCAAAGACTGCATTTCTAGCTGCAAACACTAGCTCTATTCTTTCAAATCCCTCCCCAATCAAGTATAAGGACCCCGGTTGTCCTACGATCGGTTGTAAAATCGGTAACACTCACATCAGTCATGCCTTACTCGATCTTGGAGCAAGTGTGAATCTTTTGCCTTATACTGTGTACTGTCAACTTGGACTAGGGGAATTAAAACCTACAAACATCACAATTCAACTAGCTGATCGATCTGTCAAAAAACCATTGGGCACAGTTAAAGATGTTTTGATACAAATCGAGCAATTCTATTTCCCAGTCGATTTCATAGTCCTAGAGACTGCACCTGTCTCAAATCCCAATAGTCAGATTCCTTTGATATTAGGTCGTCCATTTTTAGCAACATCAAATGCTATCATAAATTGTAGGAATGGTCAACTCCGACTTTCCTTTGGGCACCTAACCATTGAACTAAATATCTTTAATCTTAACAGACAACCAAGGGATTTTGATACAGAAGAAGTTTACATGATCCAAACAATTGTTGAAAATGATTTTAGTGATATTACGGAGTCTCTTAGCATGCGCCTAGATCATTTTAATTCCAACTTCCATGAAGATAAATACATTTATGAATTAAATGATATGCTATGCTCTTTTCATAATTCACTAGAATTCAATCAGTTGATGTCTACTGAAGCCTCAAAAGAAGTACGCCCTAAATTAGACCTCAAACCTCTTCCAAACGATCTTAAGTACGCATACTTAGATTCTTCGGAAAAATTCCCTGTAATCTTGGCATCTGATCTCATTAAGGACCAAGAAGAACAACTTTTGAAAATTTTAAGGGAAAATAAAGAGGCAATAGGATGGGTAATCGCTGACATTAAGGGAATTAGTCCATCAATTATTGAACATCGAATACATTTAGTCGACGAGGCTAAACCCACTCGCGAAGCTCATAGGCGATTAAACCCTAATATAAGAGAAGTGGTAAAGGAAGAAATTATCAAATGTTTAGACAATAACATTATCTACCCTATCTCTGACAGTACTTGGGTAAGTCCGGTACAAGTTGTACCAAAGAAGTCTGGAATCACTGTGACAACAAATGAGAATAACGAACTTGTTCCGACAAAGGTCAAAACAAAATGGCGCGTTTGCATCGAGTAAAACTCAATGCAGCAACAAGAAAAGATCATTTTCCCCTCCCTTTCATTGATCAAATGCTCGAACGCTTAGCCGGTCATGAATATTATTGTTTCCTTGATGGTTATTCTGGCTATAATCAAATTCCCATTACGTTAGAGGACCAACATAAAACAACATTCACATGTCCCTTCGGAACTTTCGCTTATCGTCGCATGCCCTTCGGTCTTTGTAATGCTCCTGCTACCTTTCAAAGATGTATGATGAGTATATTTTCTGATATGGTGGAGGATTTCTTAGAAATATTCATGGACGATTTTTCAATCTATGGGTCATCTTTTGATCAATGCCTCCTTCGTTTAGAACGTGTCTTAAAGCGATGTAAGGAGAAATCACTTGTTCTTAATTAGGAAAAATGTCATTTTATGGTTAAGCGAGGAATAGTCTTAGGTCATGTTGTCTCTAAAAATGGCCTAGAAGTTGACAAATCTAAAGTTGATCTTATTGTTGACCTTCCTCCTCCAAGGTCCGTAAAGGACATTCGCTCGTTTCTCGGCCACGCAGGATTTTATAGGAGGTTCATTAAAGATTTTTCAAAAATTTCAAAACCTCTTTCAAATCTTCTGGCTAAAGACGTCAAATTTGAATTTTCCAATGAATGTAAAACGTCTTTTGAAACCCTCAAATCGATCTTGACCACTGCACCTATCATCCAACCTCCAAATTGGACCTTGCCTTTCGAATTAATGTGTGACGCTTCTGATTATGCCATCGGAGCCATCTTAGGTCAACGAATCGATAAACTTCCTCGAGTCATCTATTATGCTAGCAAAACTCTTAATGAAGCTCAATTGAATCACTCAACCGCAGAAAAAGAGTTTTAGCAGTTATCTTTGCCCTCCATAAGTTTAGATCATATCTCATAGGTTCTAAGGTCATAGTTTACACTGATCATGCCGCCTTGCGGTATTTACTCACGAAAAAGGATACCAAACCCCGATTAATCCATTGGATTCTCCTTCTTCAAGAGTTTGACCTAGAAATACGAGATAAAAAGGGTTCTGAAAATGTCGTAGCTGATCATCTTTCTCGTATAGTGCATGAAAACTATGATAACTCTCAAATCAACGATCATTTTCCCGATGAACAAATTCTTTCACTCTCTAGTGCACCATGGTACGCGGACATCGTAAATTATCTTGTCACAAATGATACACCTTCCCATTGGTCAAAACAAGATAAACAAAAATTTCTCTCCAACGTTCGAAACTTTTACTGGGATGATCCTTATCTTTTCAAATATTGCACCGATCAAATCATTCGTAGATGTGTCCCCGAACATGAATTTCATAGCATCCTCTCTTTTTCACATAATCAAGCATGTGGAGGACATTTTGGAGCAAAGCAAACTGCTGCCAAGGTGTTACAGTGCGGTTTTTATTGGCCTTCTCTTTTTCATGATGCCCACGAATTTTGCTCCAAATGCGCTAGATGTCAACAAACAGGTCGTACTTCCAAACGTAACATAATGCCCCTAAACCCAATCCTTATCATCGAAATTTTTGATGTTTGGGGCATTGATTTCATGGGTCCTTTTCCTAATTCTTTTGGAAATCTCTACATCTTACTCGCAGTAGATTACGTGTCTAAATGGGTTGAGGCCATTCCCACCAGAACGAATGACAATAAAGTTGTTGTCAAATTTTTGAAAGAAAACATATTTTCCCGTTTTGGCACACCTCGAGCCATTATAAGTGATAACGGTTCTCATTTTTGTAATCATGCTTTTGAATCTCTTCTTAAGAAATACTCTATCACTCATAAACTATCTACTCCATATCATCCACAGACTAATGGTCAAGTCGAGATTTCCAATAGACAAATTAAACAAATTCTTGAAAAGACGGTTAACTCCAACAGAAAAGATTGGTCATCTAAATTGATAGACGCCCTTTGGGCATTTCTCACAGCTTATAAAACCAATCTAGAAATGTCACCATACCGATTAGTCTTTGGAAAAGCATGCCATTTACCCGTTGAGCTCGAGCACCGCGCACTTTGGGCAATCAAATGCCTTAATTTTGACATAGAAAAAGCCGGATCGCATCGTAAATTACAATTGTCAGAATTAGAAGAACTAAGAAATGAAGCGTACGAAAATGCAAAGATTTATAAAGAGAAAACCAAATTCTATCATGATAAATCCATACTTCGTAAGACTTCGAAGTAGGTCAGAAAGTTCTCTTATATAATTCCAGACTTCATTTATTTCCAGGAAAATTGAGATCCCGTTGGACAGGTCCATATATTGTGAAAAAAGTATACCCTTATGGCGCAGTTGAAATTGAAAATCCTAGGGACGGTTCCATTTCAAAGGTCAATGGACAACGCTTGAAGCCATTTCTTGAGTTTGAACAGCACGAGGACGATGAGTTCGTGGATCTTCACGAACCTAGCTATTCGGCATGAGCCGCTCACTATCTTGCACATATCAGGTTGTATTTTTTTTTTATAGTTTTTTTCTTCTATTTTGCATTTGCATTCTATTTGACAGTTGGGACACTGTCTCATTCCAATGTGGGGGGGACGCATATCTCATTCTGTTTGTTCATATTTTATAGTGTAGCATCATTTTTTTTTGAAAATCATCTCATTATTTGTTTTCAAATTTCTTTTCAATTTTTTTTCATTTCCCAATATTTTTAGGACTTCGATTTATTTTTAATTAATCAAGACAAAGTAAGTAAGCAGTTGCAGTCAATTGATGAAGATTTTTGTGAATCACTAATTTCAAATGTAAAATATAATGAAAAGTTGAATTACAAGCGATAATAGTGAGGTTAGTATATAGGGGGATTCATAGGTGTAACGACCCAGTATTTCAACCCTTCGCATCCGCTCATGTCGGACTTGAAGTGTTCAAAGTACTGCGTTGTAGAATAAATTTGGCAAAACTCAGAATATGCAGTAAATAAAAATCACAGAATCACATACACAGATATCAGAACTCACAGCGGAAATAAAATATTTAGTGGTTCATGAAGCCACCATAAAACTTTTAACCAAACAGAATTTACATAGTTTAGAATCTGCAATACAGCTGTAGACATAAATAGAAACAGATTCCTCCAAAGTCTTGATTGCAGATAATATAGGGACTGAAAAGCTTCCGGCAGCACGAATGATCTACGGGATGACCTAGCTCCGGAGAGAAAAACTGAAACTGCAACTCAGGCTGACCCGAGCGTAAAATAAAACATAACACTCGAGTCAGGACATACATACTTATATAATGTAAGCTAATTCAAGTGTACTGTAATATAGAACAAGTAACTTAAAGGATGCTTGGGACCGCCCATCCTCTAAGGATCCGTTAAACTATTTACTATGTAGTATATTGCGCTATTATAATAGTGTCTATTTATAAAATAAACTTACTTTTTAATAGCGTTAAGGAGTGACCCAATATTCCCCTTAACACAAATAATGCCAATAGTCTATACAGTACCGTAATACCTCCTGATCGGGAAGCTACCAGAGGATACTCCATAGTTACGACACAAATAGAAACTCGTAGTAAAGGCTCGGTATGGTAGATGACACGGCACAACTAGGCAATGCCAGGGTAGATATACCAATTGCTATCCAGGCTGATGGAAACGCGTAGCCGCAGTTACCGCCCACCTCGGACTAACTCCCCAAAATCAAAATATAGAGGTGGCCACCGAATCAATCCAAAAACATAGTATAATATCGAAGAGGAGCGTCCGATCAGAGGAATGACCTCATTGGCCTGGAATTGCTCTTGTTTTAGCCACCTTATGCCAACTCACGGGAGTCGGGTCCACGTATTTACCTTACAGGAACGCCACCACCGACCTACTTCATTCTGGAATCTCCACCGCGTATATGGTTGGTCAAAGTGGTTTTCGGTAACGACAGAGAGTATGTCCATATCCGATCCCGGTCTCTTTGCCAACCCATCGTTATTATAACCCGTGGTCATTTAAAACATTTTATACTTTAAAACCAGAATAAACATTTCCATTTCAAACTATAAATACGATATCATTTTTAAAACCCAAAACAATATGATATCGTTATATTCAAATATAATTCTTTCCAAAAACCATACTGCTTAAAATTTATAATATCTGGAAGCCAAATATTTGAATTATATCTTCAAAACATAATATTTGGAATTTTTACTTTAAAACCATAACTCCCAACACACAAATGGTTTGGATATTCACGGTATATAGAATAAATGGTTTAACTTTATGGTTACTTTGTAAAGAAGATAATTTATATAGCTTTACAAATATATCTCTTTATTTAAAGTTTAAACCATAATTTAAATATCACTTTATGTCCCCAAATCCATTACAATTCCTATATATATATATCCAATTGGAGTATTTCCTATTCAAAACTAAGTTTGGATTTTATTCTTTCAACAAATCAATGTTTTATTATTTAGTCTTGAATATTCCCATAAATTCCATAAATAAACTCCAAATGTTAGTCATTTAATATCTTCAAAATTCACTTAATACTAGAATATTCATCTTAAATTTAATAAGGAAAATCCAGTTATAAATATCATATCTTAAGATTTTCCAAAACTTAACATAAAATAAAATTTATCAAATTCCATGAGTTTTAAAACAATCAATTCTAGATTCTGTAGCACTTAGGAAATGCTACCTAAAGTTACGGGTAAAACTAGTCCAATTTCAAAAAGACAGCATTTAAAATGCTGTAGCAGATTGTTTAACTAAATAAATATTTCCAAATATACTTATTTATCTATTTATTTATTAACTGAAAGCTTATTTTTCAAAATCCAGAATTTCCAAAATAAGTTATATTCCAAAATTCTATTCAAATATTTATTTATTTATTAACATTTATAACTCATTCAAAAAAATAAAATCCTTTAAAGATATTAAATCAAATATTTAACTTCCAGAATAATTTTAAATATTTCAGAAAATATTATAAGGACCACGGGCCTGTATATAGTTTTCTAGCCTAGGTCAAGTGGTACGGATTTATATCATTTCAATCCGTAATTTACAAATACCCGGGTTCTATCATTTCAAACCCGCAATCCCAAGTTATCAGTTAAGCAGTTAACAGAATAGTTTAACAATAATAATCATTTAGGCCTATCATTTCAGCCCATAACAGTCTATATTTAACAGGGAACTTGCAGTGTGATTTAAGCAGTAAATAAACAATAACATAATATACTGCAGATATAATACAACAGATAAATAACTGATAAGGTGTCAATTTAAATGGGGTTCATCATTCTATATTACACTGCAGACAGATAATAGTGACATAAGTTTTTACACATACACTTGTGATAATTTACAAAATATAAATACGTATGTCTGGTGAGAAATACTCACCTGAAGGTTGCAGAAAAATTTGAATTTCAAAACGACGTTTCACCGGTAAAGACCGACAGAGAATACGATCAAATTTCTTCTGATGTTGCCTAGATTCAAATCTAGAACAAAATTCAAATATGGAATACGCGACTTTAGATTTTACGGTCAAAGAAAATTAAAATAGAATGAGAATGATTTGACTTGCTCGACCACTCCACCGTGTTATAACCCAAAATATACCCAGTATGGACCGTGCTAATATTAAAATTTTACGACAAAATCATTCCTAAAACCACTATGGCAAAATGTTGAATACACTCGTGCACAAAATATTCCTTTCCTTTCCCTATGTATGATGACATGGATACGTGCACACACGTACATCCTCCACTGCCTCGCTTGCTCATGCACACGGCAACCTATATGTGCAGCCTACCTCCCCAATCAACTCCTCCAGTTTCCTCTTCTCTTCTTATTTCAAAGCTTCTCTCTTAATTTGTTGCACTAGATCTACAGCTTACATCAAGTTTCCAATTCACCAGTTCAGAGCAGACACAACCATGCTCGTCCCTCACCCTATCCTGTGTACTATGCACTGAACTCATGTGTGCATTTACACATTTATTCCTTCTGCCTGCCTTGCATCATATCCCCTTACTTCCAGTTTTCACAATATGTCCTCCTGTAAATGTCAACAAACCCAGCCTAAACTGTTGCCTAAATCTTTCACTTAGATTCCAAATCCTTATTCAGCTCACCTTACCACCAATTCATCGAATACATGTTTCCCAGTTTTTATGTGTGCACTCATGCATCACATGCACATGCTGAAGCTCATCAAAGAGGATAAAACTCTCGGCCTATGCTTATTTAAGGTTGGGTACATCATAGTTTTACCACTCATACATTCACATCTATTTTTATATACTAACAATTCATACAACTCCTCTGCATAAAATTCTTAAGACAACTACCCATCATCTAAAACTTTACAAATCTGGCTCTGAGATGAGAGATGTGCCTTTACAAATCTGGCATACTGGGCATAAACTGTCACTGATTATGTAATATGAAACAAATATGCAGACACTGATATGCTAAAGCCTGTTGCATGCTTACTGACACAAACACTATTTAGCTATGCGACCTATACCCAGTCCTCAAACTGAACATACAGAGCTAATCCATGTGAAATATGAACTCACGCAACTATCAACATCTAACATTTGTAACTTAGATTCCACTTGTATTCAGTTTAAATCTTAAATTTAGACTTGGTTTTAAACATTGCTTTACAGTCAAATTATCCCTAAAATTTAAAACTTCCCAGGCTAGAACTTGCAACAGGCAAACTACTGCTTCGAGACAGTTACTATATTACTTCGAGTTACCTCCTCATATGCTTCGAGAAAACATGTGGAGTGCTTCGGGTCAAGCACTACTCTTCTTACCTTATTCAGTTTTAACTTGAAACTCCCTTCTGAAATTTTTTTTTTTTTTTTTTTTTTTTTAAAGCCAGACTTCTCCTTTTTCCTCTCTGACACTCTACCAACTCAAATCTATACCCAACATCCCAGTTATGCAATCTCACTCATGTCAGTTTCACCCATGTACACAGTGATACCTATGTGTACACGTGCACACCCCAAAACATCTCCATCTTCTTAACCTTTGGTACATATGCAGACTTAATCTGAAACTCACCCCAAAGTATTTACACCTACTCAACATTTGTATTTACTTTCTACTGCAAATCCCTATTCAGTCTACCAATCTGTTTCACTGTAAGGTCAAAGTGCCTAGCCCAAACTACACCAAACATAACCATCTCCTACAGTTTGTTTTAACTTAAATTCATTTAACCAAAACAACTTTCCAGACTTATAAATATGCATTCTTCTACCAGTACACACCCAACTACCCCTAACAACTCAGGTTGTCTAAAATGCAAACGAGCCAATGATGTGGTGGACACACTAGGGTTGCAAACAAATGGAAGATCTGGAAAAAATGCAGACAATTCAAAAATGCAGGACTTATCTTTTCTTTCACTATGGCTTTATACTATTTCCTACCTACCTCATAACCTCAGGCCTTAAATATGAATCAGGCAGAAAACCCAGATTTAAAACATGCCCAAAATCTATGCACAAACAAAAGTGACTCTAGTTTTAATAACAAATCAGGTCTGGCTTGGTAAATTTAAGGGCATGGCATAAACAAATAGAATGGTCGAGCAAGGCATCAAGAAAAAGAAAACAAAAGGACTGAAGAAGGAAGAGATTTACCTGATGGCTAGAGAGGAAACAAGGCAGAAAAATGAGATGCAGAGGAGAAAGGGTATACTTATAGGTTGCGAGCTCAAAAGAAAAAAAAGAAAAGGAAAAAAAAAATATATAGCATACCAAAAGAAGGCACTGAGATTACTACTAGTTCGAATGTTACAATTTGAGGATTTACTCATGCATTGATTATGGGAAAACAAATGGTTGCGTGATTAGCTCATTTCCGTTTGCTAACCCTTTTTACATGCCTGATATGAATGTTAACAGAGGAAAAATTAGAGCGGTTTCGAATATGGGTGGAACTAGGCAGATCAGTGGAACTGAAGAATTGAAATGGCAAACAAAACGGTCAAATATTGATTTAATGCAGGTGTAAATAAAATGTAACTCCTTGATTGAAGAATGGTAAGTATAAAATTCCCAGATTCAAGCAAATACATATAGATTTGTTCTTAACTGTAGGTTTACTTGATTAAAGCAACCATTGCTTAGGATCTTGTACAAGCAGAGGAAGAGAACAGATCCTAGTTATAGAGTCAGTTTAAATTTTGTAGCATGAATACGTGATAAAGCTAAAGCAAGCTTGAAAATTTTAAATGCCAGATTTAATTCTTGTGTGATATGATATACATTTATGTCATAGAGTACTGGGAAAGGCAAAACCTATTTTAGTACAGTTTTGATTTTTACAAAAGTTAAATTCCAGCATACTTAGATTTTGTAGAGAAATGGCAAGAGTTTATTTCTTTTAAGAACGGCAATTCAACAGATATCAATTTTCCTTAAATTTAGGCTATGTGATTTTTAGTTTTGAAAATAATAAATGAAATGATAAATTTGTGTAGGCAGAAGGAATGGCAACGTATATACGTTTATTCAAAAATCAGACCGTTGGTTGACAAAGTACCGGTTACCATAAAATTACTAACTGATATTTCCTCAAATTTAATCGAAAACTTGATTTTTTTCACTACGTTAAACAGACGCAGTCTAAAACATCAAAATTTTCATAAAATAACATTTTTAAAACACACGTTTTATTACGTTGCTTATACCCTATGATTGACGCGTCTTTTGAACGCGAAACCTTACAGTTTAAACATAGCTTAAAATTTCACAGTTATTATTTAAATTTATTAACATATACAATTTTATAAAATATACCTTCCAATTAAGTATTTAAACTATGTTGTTAAACACAATTTACATAAAATATATTTCAAAATTAAATAATTAAAATAAAATAAATAGTTATAAAACTAGGGCTGTTACACTCTCCCCCACTTAAGAACTTTTCGTCCTCGAAAAGGAACGAAGGAAAAAAAAACAAAGGAAGATAAGCTAGGTAAACAAAACCTTAACCTAATAGTTCCGGATTTGAAGCACGAAGAAGATCCTCTAGAATCGGTTTTACCCTTTCGGTTTGACCGTCAGTCTATGGGTGATAAACGGTGCTCCGGTCCCTGATGAGTAACACAGATTTCAAAGATTATAGAAAGATTTCTAAACAGACTGGTATAAGCAATAGCCTCCTTATTCTGTAGCAGATGGGGAAACCAAGGATATTTAAGATAGTCTGAAAACAAAATAAGGTAATAACTTAAAAATCATAATGCTTTTTGAATCATAATACTTTGAAAGTCATTAAAATTTATAGGTATTATCATTTGGAAATCATGCTACTAAAATCATAATACTTTCAAAATAATCTTCATTTATTCAATTATAAAATTTTCAAACATTATATTTTTAAAAACAGCAGCACTTATCTATGCTATAGTAGATACAATAGTGTTTCAAATTAGTTCAATTCTGCAATAAATAAGTGATCTTCAAATACATCTTAACTATTTAAATCATAACTATTCATTTAGACATTAGTTAAATTATGATTTTAAGATATAAAATCCTTATTCCAAAATATCTCTTTCAAATATATTTTCTTATTCAAAGATACATTGTTTATTACACCGCACATTTATTTCAGGAAATAACCTTTATTACGATTTCTTGTTTGATCAAATTTTATTATTTAGGTTATTTAAATAAAATTCCCTAAAATCCTTTTTCTTATTTTCCTCTATTAATCTTTTATAACTAAAATTTAAGTATATAACATTTATTATAACCACTCAAATTTTATTTATAAAATCCTTTTATATTGTATATTATCTAATTACATTGTTAACTTTGAAAATCAAGGTAAGTTATATTGAATGAAATTGAGTATTATACAACTAAAACTTTCAAATTTAATTATCTCCAATTGGATTTTCTTATTAAGAATTTTATTTTTATTGAAATTATTCCTCACGATAAAACTTAAAAATTAAATTTCTGATTTCCTTCAAACCATTTAGAGATATATAAATATATACGTAATATATCAAATCAAATTTAAATTATATATCTATATATATTAAGTCATACTTTAGAAATTCAAATCAATTAATATCTCAAGGTAACACTGTAGCCAGACTACAGAATGGTCTTTTCACTTCGAAACTCGAAAATGAATGTCGATGATGCTGCAGTCATCACCGAAATTATTTTCCAGCGACAAAGAGAAGAGCACTAAATTTAAAATTCTTTGGAAACAAATTTCTATTCAAAAATATTTTAGAATTTAAACACAAGGTTTGAAACCATCGGAAATTTAATTCTCAAGTTCTAGTTTAAATTCATTTCTGTTTCTAAATTAGTTTATAACCATTGCTTATATTCAATTATTTATTTTAGACAAAACACATGGCTTACAAATCATAAAACTATTATCTCTTGACAAATAGTTAAATTAATTACAAAAATCTGAAAATTATACTCATATATATAGTATTATATTTTATTTTCAAATATAGAAATAAATTTTTCAAAACAAGGGAAAAGATTTTTATTTCAAAAATAAATTTTCAAAACATAGATAGAAATTCAGATTTGATGAACTCAAATCAAATAGAAATCAAGATAAGTTGAAATCAGAAGATCCGATGATTAAAAATCAGAATAAGGAACTGAGTAAGTCTATATGAATCGCGGACAACCTTGACCTAGTCATCCGTGACTTAAAGAGTCAGATCGGTGTGGTTGAGTAAATCTACACTTGATCCGAAGAGATAGAGTCCAGAATAATCAAAGATACTAGCATATAAACTGAGGATAAATATAACCCACCGGTGAATCAATGCTAATGGTAAAGGAGTTTCATCCCTTTATTAGAACAATGGCGAGACCGCCAATTCACTATAAAGATCGTCCGAAGTGGAGTTATGGGATACTCCAAAATCTAAGATGATGAAAAGTGAGGGACACGAATGAACTTTGAAACCATAGGGAATGTTCCAAAATTCGAAAGAAGGTGGTCCAATCTCGAATGAACGTGATTCTGTAAATCAAATTTAGCATATATTCTAAGTTTTGCCTAGAACCAAAGCTCTGATACCAAATGTAACGACCCAGTATTTCAACCCTTCGCATCCGCTCATGTCGGACTTGAAGTGTTCAAAGTACTGCGTTGTAGAATAAATTTGGCAAAACTCAGAATATGCAGTAAATAAAAATCACAGAATCACATACACAGATATCAGAACTCACAGCGGAAATAAAATATTTAGTGGTTCATGAAGCCACCATAAAACTTTTAACCAAACAGAATTTACATAGTTTAGAATCTGCAATACAGCTGTAGACATAAATAGAAACAGATTCCTCCAAAGTCTTGATTGCAGATAATATAGGGACTGAAAAGCTTCCGGCAGCACGAATGATCTACGGGATGACCTAGCTCCGGAGAGAAAAACTGAAACTGCAACTCAGGCTGACCCGAGCGTAAAATAAAACATAACACTCGAGTCAGGACATACATACTTATATAATGTAAGCTAATTCAAGTGTACTGTAATATAGAACAAGTAACTTAAAGGATGCTTGGGACCGCCCATCCTCTAAGGATCCGTTAAACTATTTACTATGTAGTATATTGCGCTATTATAATAGTGTCTATTTATAAAATAAACTTACTTTTTAATAGCGTTAAGGAGTGACCCAATATTCCCCTTAACACAAATAATGCCAATAGTCTATACAGTACCGTAATACCTCCTGATCGGGAAGCTACCAGAGGATACTCCATAGGTACGACACAAATAGAAACTCGTAGTAAAGGCTCGGTATGGTAGATGACACGGCACAACTAGGCAATGCCAGGGTAGATATACCAATTGCTATCCAGGCTGATGGAAACGCGTAGCCGCAGTTACCGCCCACCTCGGACTAACTCCCCAAAATCAAAATATAGAGGTGGCCACCGAATCAATCCAAAAACATAGTATAATATCGAAGAGGAGCGTCCGATCAGAGGAATGACCTCATTGGCCTGGAATTGCTCCTGTTTTAGCCACCTTATGCCAACTCACGGGAGTCGGGTCCACGTATTTACCTTACAGGAACGCCACCACCGACCTACTTCATTCTGGAATCTCCACCGCGTATATGGTTGGTCAAAGTGGTTTTCGGTAACGACAGAGAGTATGTCCATATCCGATCCCGGTCTCTTTGCCAACCCATCGTTATTATAACCCGTGGTCATTTAAAACATTTTATACTTTAAAACCAGAATAAACATTTCCATTTCAAACTATAAATACGATATCATTTTTAAAACCCAAAACAATATGATATCGTTATATTCAAATATAATTCTTTCCAAAAACCATACTGCTTAAAATTTATAATATCTGGAAGCCAAATATTTGAATTATATCTTCAAAACATAATATTTGGAATTTTTACTTTAAAACCATAACTCCCAACACACAAATGGTTTGGATATTCACGGTATATAGAATAAATGGTTTAACTTTATGGTTACTTTGTAAAGAAGATAATTTATATAGCTTTACAAATATATTTCTTTATTTAAAGTTTAAACCGTAATTTAAATATCACTTTATGTCCCCAAATCCATTACAATTCCTATATATATATATCCAATTGGAGTATTTCCTATTCAAAACTAAGTTTGGATTTTATTCTTTCAACAAATCAATGTTTTATTATTTAGTCTTGAATATTCCCATAAATTCCATAAATAAACTCCAAATGTTAGTCATTTAATATCTTCAAAATTCACTTAATACTAGAATATTCATCTTAAATTTAATAAGGAAAATCCAGTTATAAATATCATATCTTAAGATTTTCCAAAACTTAACATAAAATAAAATTTATCAAATTCCATGAGTTTTAAAACAATCAATTCTAGATTCTGTAGCACTTAGGAAATGCTACCTAAAGTTACGGGTAAAACTAGTCCAATTTCAAAAAGACAGCATTTAAAATGCTGTAGCAGATTGTTTAACTAAATAAATATTTCCAAATATACTTATTTATCTATTTATTTATTAACTGAAAGCTTATTTTTCAAAATCCAGAATTTCCAAAATAAGTTATATTCCAAAATTCTATTCAAATATTTATTTATTTATTAACATTTATAACTCATTCAAAAAAATAAAATCCTTTAAAGATATTAAATCAAATATTTAACTTCCAGAATAATTTTAAATATTTCAGAAAATATTATAAGGACCACGGGCCTGTATATAGTTTTCTAGCCTAGGTCAAGTGGTACGGATTTATATCATTTCAATCCGTAATTTACAAATACCCGGGTTCTATCATTTCAAACCCGCAATCCCAAGTTATCAGTTAAGCAGTTAACAGAATAGTTTAACAATAATAATCATTTAGGCCTATCATTTCAGCCCATAACAGTCTATATTTAACAGGGAACTTGCAGTGTGATTTAAGCAGTAAATAAACAATAACATAATATACTGCAGATATAATACAACAGATAAATAACTGATAAGGTGTCAATTTAAATGGGGTTCATCATTCTATATTACACTGCAGACAGATAATAGTGACATAAGTTTTTACACATACACTTGTGATAATTTACAAAATATAAATACGTATGTCTGGTGAGAAATACTCACCTGAAGGTTGCAGAAAAATTTGAATTTCAAAACGACGTTTCACCGGTAAAGACCGACAGAGAATACGATCAAATTTCTTCTGATGTTGCCTAGATTCAAATCTAGAACAAAATTCAAATATGGAATACGCGACTTTAGATTTTACGGTCAAAGAAAATTAAAATAGAATGAGAATGATTTGACTTGCTCGACCACTCCACCGTGTTATAACCCAAAATATACCCAGTATGGACCGTGCTAATATTAAAATTTTACGACAAAATCATTCCTAAAACCACTATGGCAAAATGTTGAATACACTCGTGCACAAAATATTCCTTTCCTTTCCCTATGTATGATGACATGGATACGTGCACACACGTACATCCTCCACTGCCTCGCTTGCTCATGCACACGGCAACCTATATGTGCTGCCTACCTCCCCAATCAACTCCTCCAGTTTCCTCTTCTCTTCTTATTTCAAAGCTTCTCTCTTAATTTGTTGCACTAGATCTACAGCTTACATCAAGTTTCCAATTCACCAGTTCAGAGCAGACACAACCATGCTCGTCCCTCACCCTATCCTGTGTACTATGCACTGAACTCATGTGTGCATTTACACATTTATTCCTTCTGCCTGCCTTGCATCATATCCCCTTACTTCCAGTTTTCACAATATGTCCTCCTGTAAATGTCAACAAACCCAGCCTAAACTGTTGCCTAAATCTTTCACTTAGATTCCAAATCCTTATTCAGCTCACCTTACCACCAATTCATCGAATACATGTTTCCCAGTTTTTATGTGTGCACTCATGCATCACATGCACATGCTGAAGCTCATCAAAGAGGATAAAACTCTCGGCCTATGCTTATTTAAGGTTGGGTACATCATAGTTTTACCACTCATACATTCACATCTATTTTTATATACTAACAATTCATACAACTCCTCTGCATAAAATTCTTAAGACAACTACCCATCATCTAAAACTTTACAAATCTGGCTCTGAGATGAGAGATGTGCCTTTACAAATCTGGCATACTGGGCATAAACTGTCACTGATTATGTAATATGAAACAAATATGCAGACACTGATATGCTAAAGCCTGTTGCATGCTTACTGACACAAACACTATTTAGCTATGCGACCTATACCCAGTCCTCAAACTGAACATACAGAGCTAATCCATGTGAAATATGAACTCACGCAACTATCAACATCTAACATTTGTAACTTAGATTCCACTTGTATTCAGTTTAAATCTTAAATTTAGACTTGGTTTTAAACATTGCTTTACAGTCAAATTATCCCTAAAATTTAAAACTTCCCAGGCTAGAACTTGCAACAGGCAAACTACTGCTTCGAGACAGTTACTATATTACTTCGAGTTACCTCCTCATATGCTTCGAGAAAACATGTGGAGTGCTTCGGGTCAAGCACTACTCTTCTTACCTTATTCAGTTTTAACTTGAAACTCCCTTCTGAAAATTTTTTTTTTTTTTTTTTTTTTTAAAGCCAGACTTCTCCTTTTTCCTCTCTGACACTCTACCAACTCAAATCTATACCCAACATCCCAGTTATGCAATCTCACTCATGTCAGTTTCACCCATGTACACAGTGATACCTATGTGTACACGTGCACACCCCAAAACATCTCCATCTTCTTAACCTTTGGTACATATGCAGACTTAATCTGAAACTCACCCCAAAGTATTTACACCTACTCAACATTTGTATTTACTTTCTACTGCAAATCCCTATTCAGTCTACCAATCTGTTTCACTGTAAGGTCAAAGTGCCTAGCCCAAACTACACCAAACATAACCATCTCCTACAGTTTGTTTTAACTTAAATTCATTTAACCAAAACAACTTTCCAGACTTATAAATATGCATTCTTCTACCAGTACACACCCAACTACCCCTAACAACTCAGGTTGTCTAAAATGCAAACGAGCCAATGATGTGGTGGACACACTAGGGTTGCAAACAAATGGAAGATCTGGAAAAAATGCAGACAATTCAAAAATGCAGGACTTATCTTTTCTTTCACTATGGCTTTATACTATTTCCTACCTACCTCATAACCTCAGGCCTTAAATATGAATCAGGCAGAAAACCCAGATTTAAAACATGCCCAAAATCTATGCACAAACAAAAGTGACTCTAGTTTTAATAACAAATCAGGTCTGGCTTGGTAAATTTAAGGGCATGGCATAAACAAATAGAATGGTCGAGCAAGGCATCAAGAAAAAGAAAACAAAAGGACTGAAGAAGGAAGAGATTTACCTGATGGCTAGAGAGGAAACAAGGCAGAAAAATGAGATGCAGAGGAGAAAGGGTATACTTATAGGTTGCGAGCTCAAAAGAAAAAAAAGAAAAGGAAAAAAAAAATATATAGCATACCAAAAGAAGGCACTGAGATTACTACTAGTTCGAATGTTACAATTTGAGGATTTACTCATGCATTGATTATGGGAAAACAAATGGTTGCGTGATTAGCTCATTTCCGTTTGCTAACCCTTTTTACATGCCTGATATGAATGTTAACAGAGGAAAATTAGAGCGGTTTCGAATATGGGTGGAACTAGGCAGATCAGTGGAACTGAAGAATTGAAATGGCAAACAAAACGGTCAAATATTGATTTAATGCAGGTGTAAATAAAATGTAACTCCTTGATTGAAGAATGGTAAGTATAAAATTCCCAGATTCAAGCAAATACATATAGATTTGTTCTTAACTGTAGGTTTACTTGATTAAAGCAACCATTGCTTAGGATCTTGTACAAGCAGAGGAAGAGAACAGATCCTAGTTATAGAGTCAGTTTAAATTTTGTAGCATGAATACGTGATAAAGCTAAAGCAAGCTTGAAAATTTTAAATGCCAGATTTAATTCTTGTGTGATATGATATACATTTATGTCATAGAGTACTGGGAAAGGCAAAACCTATTTTAGTACAGTTTTGATTTTTACAAAAGTTAAATTCCAGCATACTTAGATTTTGTAGAGAAATGGCAAGAGTTTATTTCTTTTAAGAACGGCAATTCAACAGATATCAATTTTCCTTAAATTTAGGCTATGTGATTTTTAGTTTTGAAAATAATAAATGAAATGATAAATTTGTGTAGGCAGAAGGAATGGCAACGTATATACGTTTATTCAAAAATCAGACCGTTGGTTGACAAAGTACCGGTTACCATAAAATTACTAACTGATATTTCCTCAAATTTAATCGAAAACTTGATTTTTTTCACTACGTTAAACAGACGCAGTCTAAAACATCAAAATTTTCATAAAATAACATTTTTAAAACACACGTTTTATTACGTTGCTTATACCCTATGATTGACGCGTCTTTTGAACGCGAAACCTTACAGTTTAAACATAGCTTAAAATTTCACAGTTATTATTTAAATTTATTAACATATACAATTTTATAAAATATATCTTCCAATTAAGTATTTAAACTATGTTGTTAAACACAATTTACATAAAATATATTTCAAAATTAAATAATTAAAATAAAATAAATAGTTATAAAACTAGGGCTGTTACAATAGGTGATGGTTATGAAATCTTTTCTAAACTGTAGTCTTTGTTTAAAAAAAATGGCAGATTTAAAGTACATGCGTTGACATCTCAAATCATTAAAGTTAAGTGGTGCTAAGTTGATTTGCATAACACTCTTTAGCTCTTCTCAAAAAAAAAAAACTAATAAGAAACACCTACAGTCGATAGGTGTGCACACTTGTGAAAGTGTGTGCACTCGTCACGCTCTGTACTCTTCTCACGTAAGCCCACAAGGCAGTGCATGGATGGTATATCTGGCCTCAGCATTCTGAGTTAGGTGTATAAATAATTAAATAAATAATCACCTAAGGATTACCGACCTTTTCTGACATAGTCAGCGTCGGTTTGCACAATCCGCCAAGCACTGTCCCAACTCTCACGTAAGCCCGCGAGGCAGTGCATGGGTGGTATACCATGGTCCAAAGGATAGGTGTAAAAAAAAAAGAGAAGAAAAAAAAAACTAGTAAAGAGAGACTAAGCTTTGAAACCCAAACACTTCTTGACTTTGTTGATTTGGCTTGTTATACAAATGGAAATGAAAAATACCATTTTGAAAAAAACCGTGATCAACAGTGAAGAATTTATTTCATGGCTGCACTATGTTATCGACCGAAACAACTGGCCAAACTAGAATCTAATGTATGAAAACTTTAGTTACATTGAAATTTGTGAATAGTGAGGAACCAAAAATTTGAAGAAGTTGACTAAAACTGATATACATTATTTTGTTGCAACTATTTTGAAGTAAATCGAGTCTCCATTTGTGTAGAATTTTGCATTCATGTAGTACATTAGAATCATCACATGATGCATTTGGATTTTGTGGGTAGTATCCGCTGAAAACCCTCACGAGACACCACTCGTCCCACTAGGGACACCTAGAGGTTTAACGGCTTGTTGCATACGCTCAATGTAATCGTGTTTCGTACGAAAAAGGATTTAGTTAGTTTTTATTTTCTTCTTTATTCAAGGACGAATAAAGTTCAAGTGTGGGGGTATTTGATGAACATATTTTTCTGCATTTTAAACCGTTTGTTTCATATATTTTTATTTTAATAAAGTTGTATTATACGGGTATTTTTTGTGGTTTTGCAGATTATAGATTCCAAAGTGCAACATTTTGAATACCGTCGAAGAGAAAGTAAATATCGTTCATGAAGAAATGCATCTCACGTCACCAACATGTGTACTATTAATGCAAGAAATCAATTGCAAATATTGAAAATACACATTCAAAGTTTGACCTGAAAATCTCTCAAAGCAAGGCCACTTGTTAATCAAATAACAAAGCAAAGACCAATTAAAAGTGAGGTGGCCTTATTTTTCTCCTAATATCAAGCACATGGACCTAAATAATAGGGTTATTTGTGGAGGCTGAAGTCTTTAAATAGAGAGAGGAATGCAAATGGAAAATCATCTCTTACCTCATCACTTTTCTTCAAGTTTAGATTTAAATTCAGCACTGTTTTTATTTTCAAACAGAATACGTAGGATTGTTGATTAGATTTAGCAATTTATTTATTCTTGTTCTTAGTTATTTTCTGCACTCTTTTCAGTTAGTTAATAATTATTTCAGTTGTTTGCTCCGTTATCTTCTTTTCCGCAATTTCAATTTCTGTTCTGATTTTTACAATTCTATATTTTGGTTGCAATTTCGATTAGTTTCGAAATCGATTCGGAGTATATTATTGTTTTTATTTTCTGTTCAAAATTCACCGTCGAATTCGTTTAACACGCCTAAGATTTAACTATGGATTTTAATTATTTTAAAATACAATTCCCTGTGTTCGACCTGCATACTACACGACTGTGCGCTTGCAGAATTTATTAAAATTTGTGCTTTTCTAATCAATAGAAAAGTCGCAACAAGTACAAATCCGGTAGTACATTAAAATATGAAGTGAAATAAGCGATATTTAAAAGCATACTAAGTACTGGCCCATGCAGGTCTCGAACCTGCGACCTTCGCGTTATTAGCACGACGCTCTAACCAACTGAGCTAATGGGCCAACTGACTTAATGGATGATTTGCAAGTAGTGGTAGAGATATTGGACGTTTAATAGACAATTTAATATTTTTTGTTAAGTTGGGGCTTATATGTAAATGTTAGCACATCTCTTTCGAAATGATAGTAGACTTTTTGGTTTAGGGCTGTTATGGAAATTACTCCTAAAATTATGTATATTATTGTTATTATTATTATAATTGATGTTACAAATGAAAATACATTCTTTAGCGAAAATGCACATTCACGCTTTATTCCCTAGTTATTATAGTATTTTGTAGTGAAATGACTATAAAAAATTACCTGGAAAAAACATACCTAAAGCGCACAGATGAGCATGTGATATGATAACTTTGTTAAATTATTATTCACATGCATAATTTCCATATTATGTAACAAAGAACGATCAATTCTTCCCTTTTTTTAGTATAAAACTAATGATAAGAAGTCAGTAACTGAAATTCCTTTTTTTAGTATAAAACTAATGATAAGAAGTCAGCTAACTGAAATTCATGGAAAAATAAATAATCTATGCAAGTTTATTAGTGTCACTACTTAGAAAATAGAGTTTTTTTTTGAAATATTTAATTTAGTAGGAGAATTTGGATTAATAGCCACATTGGCGCAGGGTTTACAATTTCACTGTGAAATCTTGTAGAAATCTTGAGACTGCTACTCTCTATTGTCATGTCATTTGTAGAATCAGCTCTAATCAGTGTTCGATCACTTTTCCCTACTTTGTCTTCTTTTTCCGAGTCAATGTCTAAATTATCTCAATCTTCAAATTCATCATTTTCTGCCGCAAGTTCACTGGAATGTCCTCTCTTGTTTATTTTCTGGGTATTTGAGCTATCAAAATTTTCTCCATTAGGATTTTTAGGCCTCTCTTGTTGTTTGGAACAGCGAAATCCACCTTTTCCCTTATTGACTTTATTTGTAGCTAAGTTCGGCTCAGTAGGTTTTGCCATATTTGTTGGTATTGGCGTAGAACTTGCACTAGATGTCTCATTAAATAAAGCAATGGGTATAGGAGGGACCATATTTATTTGATGGGCTATGACCTGTGGGTCGGCTAGGGTGCAATTGGGGATAGGCAGGCTGGAACTGGAGGCCTGGTTGAGTGTGGGTTTGTTTTGTCTAAGTGAGAGGGTGTGGGAAATAGTCTTGAGCTGTATGGATTTGTTCTGTCTGGGTTAAGTATGGTTCTAGATGCTATAGACATTTTGAAAGGCTTTGTCATAGAACTATAAAACTATGAAAGCACTACAGATATTTTTTCTAATGTACCAAGGAACGTGCAATGCACAGGTGTATAGAACCGTTTGATATTAAAAGAAGTCGAAACTAAAATCCTCAAGTTTTAATATTAGTTTTTACACAAGGCTTTCAATAAAAAAAAGTTGTTAATCACAAATATGTATTAATATAATGCTAAATACTCGAGTGTATAAAACCTTGGAGGATGATATTTAAAGATTGCATTTTGAACTTGAGATTATAATAAACATAACTGTATTGGAAAAACCATAGAGAAAAAGAAATGTTCTGTTAGTATTTCAAAAAAAAGGTAATAATAAGCATTTAAAGTGTAAATTGAGTTCAAATTACAACCTAAAATAAACAGTATGTATTTGCATTCTTATGTTCTAGAACTGAACCTGGCTGAAGTAGTAATTGTGATAATAGAGTTACAGATCCCCCTTCTACCTTAAGATATTCATTTTATTTTCTTTTGCATGGTGTAGTTAAATTGATAAATGGGAAGAGCACAAGAAGTTATTTTCTGTCTTCTACTTATTTACTACAGTAAATAGAGTTCTTTCATCGGTTGTATACAAATGAGATGCAAAGAGAAATTAAAAGATGGATGATGAGCCAAGCCTAAAGTTCTCCGTGGCAGTTGGTGTTATTTCCTTAGAATTTTGTGTTACTTTTTTTGTACGAAATTCCTTATGTACTATATTTTTTTGTCGGTTCACTTTTGGGGAGCCTTGGCGTAACGGTGAGTCCATTTCGAGCTCGGAAACAGCTTATTCATAATACGAGAAAAAGGCTGTGTATATCATCGATTTTTTCAGAGCACACTATCGTGTGAAAGGGTTCTACCATTTTTATTTGTGTAGTTTTGGACGGATGTAGTATTCAATGAAGGTACTATTTAGTAAGATTAGGATAGACACCCTTTTGTATAATAGGACTAAGCCAGATAAACTAGCCCAATTCTCATGATGATGTTGAAAACATTATGTCGTATGAGTATTTTATATCATGGTTTTATCAAGGCATACCTTCAGTTAGTTACCATGTATGGCACATTAAATATTACACTCACAAGATAAACTCCTACGTTTTTTATCTGTGTAATTATTATTTGCTGAAATCTAGATTCCACGTCTCGCTAATGAGCTGAATATCAAGAACGTTTTTATTAAGTTTTAAGTAAGTACAGGTTGTTGTTGTATAGATTTTGTGTAACGACCCAACTTCCTTTCTCCAGGAAGTTGTATCGCTTGTAAGAAAGAAAGGGATAGAGAATAGAAAGAAAGAGAAGAAGAAGAAAACAACACATCAGAATCTAAACAGTGGAACGAATAAATTATATTAATAACATAAAATATTTACATAGTTTACAACCACTATCAGAGTACACAGATATACAACTCATACTAGACAGTTATAAACACCTGTCTAGTATTTACAACATAATACAATCTCAGAGTCAATCGCAGACAGCGGCGTACTAATATCTAACGCAGAAGCCTCCTGCTCCATTGCTCCTCCAATACTCGTCAAAGCTAACCCGAATCCTAACCTGAATCCCTTGGCTACTCGTAAAAATTTGAATACCCAAGAGTTTATGAAAAACAAAAAATAAACTCTGGGTCAGACATGGGTTTGGTGTGAGTAACAGGTTAAAGTTGCTTAACTTTTTAAAACCTTTAAAAAGAAAAGTATCACGTAAGACTTCCCACACATAAACATGGAAAAGTTTTTACCTTACGCTTACCAAAACATTTGATAGGAAATCCGATGATATTATAATAGTGTCTAGGGTTTTCAAGTAAATAAGAAATAGCCGGAATGCTTACATCTCACATTCCAACATAGTTGGGCACAATTAATACGTACGGCACTTATTGGATTTTGGATTCCATACAATGGCAGGGCTACTGGGGTACCGCCCGTCACAGTACGTGGCCTAGATCACCATACCGAGGATTACTCCCTTCATCCCCTGCAACACAAGGTCGGACCTGTTCCTTACTGAACAGTTCCGAACAAGATAACCCCGACAGTTGTCGCGATTCAACCGCCCCACACAGCCGAAATAAAAAGGGACCTCTAGACAGGGGTAAATCTTGCTCTCAAGTGGGGGCTACCCACGAAGCCTTGCTGCACCTCCCCTGTTTTAGCCATTCCCGGTTGATGAGGCTTGAGGCTACGATTACCTTTATAGGACATCAAATCTTAGAATGCTCATCATCCGCCTGACGATGTGCTGAAAGCATTCAATCCATACAAGTTCGTTCCGGGTTCGAACGAATCCGAAGGCACTATCTCGTTGCACTCATTATTGGAATCACCCTCAGAGTCAACGACCATAGCCCTTGCACTCTGATTCACCATCTCGAATCTATAAGCACTATTCCGTCAAACTCATTACGGAATCACCCACAGAGTTATACTGTTGTATAGCCCTTACACCTCGAGTCTTCACTTGCTCCACGTAGATTCTCGACCTAATGTTTAATTGGAATCGATGTGGTTTTCGGATTCCAAATATGGAAACCCGATTCCGGTCTCATCGAAAACCAAAGCGTGTCTTTTAGGTCCAAGTTGTTTTATGTTTAAAACAATTCAATTTAACTATCTATATACACACAGATAGATAATTCATATCTTTCATAATAGATAATCAATATTATCATAAGCAAGTAATCTATATTATCATCATAACTTGATACTCTACATTATCATCATCCATAGATAACTCATATCACCATCACAATGCAACCAATGCATCCATAACACACAATATTAATCTCATATCCGAGATTCAAACCATTCAAGTCAAACCAAATCATCCATTCATAAGCAAGAATCTACAATCACACCATCTATGATTAATTTAAAATGGATTAAATTAATTACTTCTATCTCTAATTAATTTAAAGTGAATTAAATTAATTACCATCTTTAATTAATTTAAAATGAATTAAATTAATTACTTCTCCATTTAAAACTTGCTTACTTAACCCTTAATGGATTACAAATCAATCAATCAATTATCCTCAAATTAATCACCTTAATTAATCACCGTTGATTAATTATCCTTTAATTACATCCAATTAATTATCTTTAATTAATTTACAAATTAATTATCCTTAACCAAAATCAGTAATTAACCTTTAATTACTTCATTACATTAATAAATTACTTCCTTAATCACTTATCATTGATTAATTAATCTTAATTAATTAATCCTTAATTACATCATTAATTATATTAATTAATGATCCTTAATTAAATTTAATTTAATTACTTACTTAAATTAATTACACTAAGTAATTAATCTTAATTAATCCACAATTATTTATCATACTTGATTAATTACATTTAGTAATTAACTAAACTTAATTACTTCTTAATCACTCCTAAATTAATTACATTTAATAATTAATTATATTTATTAATCAATCTTGATTAATCTCATTAGTGATTAATTACTCTTAATTAATTACATTACTTAATCATTTCAACATGACTTAATAAATTAATACTTAAATTAATTACACAAAGTAATTAATTATTAATTACTTCATAAAGAAATTATCTTCACATTAATTACACAAAGTAATTAATTCCCAAAACTCTTCTCTACTTTAATTAATTACCTCCAGTAATTTCTTTACCTTAATTACTTCTCTAAGTAATTATTCATCTTTGATTACTTACCAAACCATTCAATGATTATTCTAGATTAATTAAAGTTTGTTAATTAATTTAAACTAATCCAGTTAATAAATTAATTACACAAAGTAATTAACATCTTTAATTATTTCCATATAATAATCATACTTAATTAAGTTTCATAATTGATTATTTAAATTAATTAATAATCACAAGTTAATGACCTTCATTAACTTATTAACAATTTCTTAATTATCTTTCTTAAATAATTAACTTAAATTAATTACTAATTTAATTAACCTTAATTAATTTCAAATCTTTAATTAATTAAACAAATTAATTAATTAAATTATTTAAATTACCTTACTAATTTAAATGAAACAAAGATCATTAAATCTTAAATTTACTTTTAAAAAAAAATAAAACATTTCTTATTTATGGTTACTTTATCATAAATAAAGTAACTTTAAAACAATTTAACTTTCAATTGTTTCAAATTACATTTTAAGTTTAAAAATTTAAAAAGAAATCAAACTTAACCTAAACAAAGTTTTTTAAAAACCTTTTAAAATCTTTTAAAGCTTTATTCTTATTTTATAAAAGAGGTTATAAGAAATTTAAACTCCAAATTCATTTAAAAATACAAATCATATTTAAATATGTTTCAACAACCAATTTGTTTAAAACATAAAAAAATTCTTTTTAAAACTTCCTTAAATTTCAAACACTGTTTCAAAATTTAAGTTTGATTCCAGATTTAAACTTATGTTTAAATCTTCTATTCCAATTTAAAGATTTATCTTTAAATTCAATTATTTAAACTCTTTTATAGTTGTTTAAAATATTTAATTTTAAAAAAAAATTAGGTTAAGATTTTAAAAACTGGAATTCAAACTCAGATTGAAACCATACCTTAAGTTTAGTTTTAAATTCTTGTTTAAAATTTGCATTCAGATTTAAACAAAATTTTGAATTGAAATGTACAGGTTTTTCTAAAACCTGTTACCTTCAGGAAAAAAAATACCCAAGCCCCCTTTATTTTACTTCGAGGAAAACCAAGAATTACTTCGAGTAACAACTCGAAAATCACGAGTATTACCCGAGTCCCAACAATTCTACAAACCCAACAATTACCCTGATACATCACCCCACCGTGCATATGCACGGTGGCTTTGGCCATCTCCGGCCTCCTCCACTACATCGAACAAGGCGACGTTCTACTCAGAAACCCATTACGACCATCAAATCTTTCTTCCAAACACGAAAATGAAATCGAGCTTAAATCCCAAACTGGAACTAAACTGGAACCCTTCTTCAAAACCTATCATCGCCAAATCACTACCCTCCGTCCACCAGAATAGCAGCAACTCCGGCCCTGACTTCGTTAATAACCACACTTCCAATTCCCAAAGTTCTGTTACGCTCGATCAACCAGAGCCCTCACCTCGACCCAAAATAATCAGCCTGTCCAAACTAGGTTTAAGGACTTCAATCCTTCACCGCAGCTGCCACAATCAATTATTCGGCTATTTGACAATTTTGCCGAAACCCCTGATCACTGCTCTTCCTCCTCCAAGAACCCCAAACCTACTGATCAACTTGATCATCAAAAATTTACTCAAACCCATTATCAGTTCAGATAAGAACTGCAGTCTCAACTTTTAACTAAACACTATGATTATAGTTTTAAAAATCATTATCTTGTTTAAGTTTCCAGATTATAACATTGTATTTATAATTTTTAATGTTTGAATTTCATCTTTATTAACATACTCTGAAGTTTAAAGTTTCAGAGACATTACCCAATTTGATTTTTTTTCTTAAGTAAATTTCTACGCTAAACTATGGTTTAATCATCACAGTTGCTTCAAGATTTAATCCTTAACAAAATTTAACAAGAACAAAAGGATTTTATATATATATATATAAGAGTCTGGAACTAAAATCAGAAGAGTACAGTCACATACATGCAATCATTTATATGCATATATTCAGCAATATATTGAAAATCATATGCACAGGCACACATCAACATTCAATTCAAATAGTCATACACAAACATACCTATTTAAAGCAACAGTTATATTTAAATTTTCAAAAAGAGTTACTCACCTGTCTAGAGCATGAAGAATAGAGCTTTTGTTTTTTGCTTTAGGAACTGACTTGCTTGCATTTAGATCTGCATGCAGGTTAATGGTATTGATCTTGATTTAACTTGCATGCAATCTTTGAACAATCCAGATTTTTAAGAAATGGAGAGGGTTTTTTTTCAATTTTCTTTTTGAAATGAATTTCAGGTTTGCAGGCTCTTAATTTTGAACTTGAGGATTTAACAGGGGACTTGGTTGATTTAAAATTTGGGTTGAAAAGAAAAAGCTTGCATGTTTTAAAAATTTAGGTGGAAGAGAAAATGCTTGCATGTTTCTCAGATTTGAAGAATTTACAAAGGTTAACACGCAGGCTTGATTTTGCAGGGTTATGATCTGATCTATAAATTTGAAAGTGGATTAAAGATTGTGTTATGAAGGTGTTTTCAAACTTTTGATTGAGGAGGAGTTTCAGATTTTTGAAAATGAATTACTGATATGGAGTTTTTTGTTAGAGAGGAGTAATTTCAAGATCTTTGAATTTGCATATTAAATTTGGTTTTTTTGAGAGTTTGTAAACAATTTTGTTTCAGCTGGAAATTTTTTCCTTAACTTAGGAAAAAAAAATGAACATTAGAAAATGAGAGTGAAGAAAGACATGTTTTATATAAGTGTATAAATGATTTATTTGAAAATAAAAAGAAATCAAAATAAAAGACACTTGTCAAAATAAGAAAATAAATTGTTTACACTTGTCTTATTAATCACCTAAAATATTAACACTTGTTCTATGCATATGTTACTTATAACTTTTTAATTTAAAGATAAAAAAAATCCTCTTTCCTTTATTAAATACATATATAGTAGTTTCATTAATAAATATATATATATATTTCTTTTTAATGAAATAAAACAATTTATAAAACATGAAAGCTTACTTACAAAATTTAAATATGGTTATTCATTTGAATTCAAAATAAATTCAAATCAAATTCTATTTATACATTTTAAAAATTCCATTTAAAACTGATTTATATTAACATATTAAACTTAAAAATAATAATATTTTCTTAAAAAAAACATATCTATATTTATACATTAATGTTTAATGTTTAAATGGTATTTTAATTTTTTTTTAAATAATTCCAAATCATAATTATTAAGCTATATTCCAAAAAGAAATAAAATAAACTTTTATTTATCTTATTAAAATTTAAACTATGTTTAAAATACAATCATACAATTTTAAACAATTTCTTTAAGTATTTTAAACCAATTAGTTATTTATTAAGTAAAATAAAAATCTTCAAATTATCCAATGAATATTAGTAATTTAAAAACCATATTTTATTTGTTAATTTAACTACACCTCAAAACTTATCTATTCACAATATATATATATATATATATATATATATATATATATATATATACATTATAAATAGGAAAACAATTATTAGCTTTTAAAAGATAAAATTCATCAATTACACATTTACTTAATTGGATTATTAAATCAAGTAAATTTTATAAAAATTTTATCAAATCAATTTAATTTTAAATATAGATTATTAAATTGATATTGCTAAAATTTCCAGGATATCAGATTCCTCCCCCCTTAAAAGAATTTCGTCCCCGAATTTTAAAAGCAAAGTTAATTTAATAACCCATTTAAAATTTAAAATTTAAAATCACAAACATACATCAATCATATGCTAAAAACCATAACAACCAATTTATCCAATCAAACAAATTTAATTATCCAGATAAAATTCTGGATGAATTCCCACGAGTTTCTCCAAGTATATATATACCGGGATACCTGCCCTACAGAATCCGAACAATCTAAACTACGAAGCTACAGAGCTTCTACTCATCTAGACCTATAGAACTAGACAAGATATCAGACTACAGACGAGTCTGACTCGACCATCAAACCTTCTTGAACAGCTGGCTCCACTTCCAGAGATAACTCATACACGTACTCCCTCAGAGATACGTGAATCTCATCAAATCCCAGTTATCCAAACTGGCAATCCATCTCTTGAAATCCAACACCAATCTAACCAAAATACAGAAGAGATCCAATCAAAACTCCGACTCCAGAATCCAAATTCCTTCGTCTCTAATCCACAAAACTCTTCGGATAATCCTGGGCTGCCAATATCCAAACTGATCAGCTTAATCCCTTGCTGATGCTTCAAGAAACAACAGAACCAAAAACATCCCAACCCAATGATCTCCTCAAGATCAATCCAAAACCAAATACACAACTCTACTCTTCAAACCTCAAAAGAACAAACTCACTTATTCTATCCAGAAAAGACAAAATAGAAATACTCTCAAACTGCTACCGCTGCACAACTCTGAACTGGCACAGAAGACACTGCTGATGAAGAAAATGAGCACAAACTGGACTTCGCTTCCCAGAAATATGGCTCAACATATCCAAAGAAAACTCAGAAGTTTCACCAATCCTGAGCTGTCTCACCAAACCTATCTCGAGAAATCCTCTTTCTACTAGCTGATTCATCGGTAGCACTCCTGGAATCCGGACGATAAGATAACTCAATCTTCAGTTGCAGAAAAACCTCTGTCTTCTTAGAAGACAACCCAAAAATTCTTCAATACCTCAAAAGAACACTCAAACTATCGCAAGTCACCTTTGCGATCAATCCAGACCAATTCCCAAAGAAAACTGTTCTCTCTTTACCAAACAGAACAGCTTACTCTTAATTAGCCAATCCAATAAAGTATTGGGTCCACTCTACTGCTTCTGAACTCCACCTTCAGAAACTACTCAGCCAATCAACTTCTGCCAACAAAGACACTCCGAGTTGCACTGCTGACTCCAATGCCAAAACTTCCTTAGCTGAAGTTCTTCGAGAAACTCGGCCCTCAAAGCCAATCACAAACAACCAGCTAAACAGCCACATCACTGATGCAGACACACTTCCTAACTCGTTCCAAAGAAAACATCTTATGAAATATCCATATTTACTGCATCTCATCATGCAGTTACTACTACCTGAGGTATCAAAATACCATCACACACTTCTGCCAACCAACAGATCCAAACTCTATTCATCCATCTTCAAAGATAGACTCTGAACTTTAACAGGTTTCCTTCAGAGATCGATGAAATCTCTACACCTCTGCATAACTCACTCGAGACGGTATTTGGTCTACAGTCTCGTCAAATACACTTCCAACCTCAAACATTCAAACTCCAACCAATGGTAGTTGTGTTATACACACCACTACCTTATCTACCTTTATAATTTATAATGGTAAAACCTGAACAGGTAACCCAATAGATAGGTAGAAATAATAAATATATATAGATATATATCAAAACTACAAATACGCTCTCTCAAGATAGACACCACTCCAGAGCCTAGGTATTCACTCAACCTAATGCTCTGATACCACTGTAACGACCCAACTTCCTATCTCCAGGAAGTTGTATCGCTAGTAAGAAAGAAAGGGATAGAGAATAGAAAGAAAGAGAAGAAGAAGAAAACAACACATCAGAATCTAAACAGTGGAACGAATAAATTATATTAATAACATAAAATATTTACATAGTTTACAACCACAATCAGAGTACACAGATATACAACTCATACTAGACATTTATAAACACCTGTCTAGTATTTACAACATAATACAATCTCAGATTCAATCGCAGACAGCGGCGTACTAACATCTAACGCAGAAGACTGCTGCTCCATGGCTCCTCCAATACTCGTCAAAGCTAACCCGAATCCTAACCTGAATCCCTTGGCTACTCGTAAAAATTTGAGTACCCAAGAGTTTATGAAAAACAAAAAATAAACTCTGGGTCAGACATGGGTCTGGTGTGAGTAACAGGTTAAAATTGCTTAACTTTTTAAAACCTTTAAAAAGAAAAGTATCACGTAAGACTTCCCACACATAAACATGGAAAAGTTTTTACCTTACGCTAACCAAAACATTTGATAGGAAATCCGATGATATTATAATAGTGTCTAGGGTTTTCAAGTAAATAAGAAATAGCTGGAATGCTTACATCTCACATTCCAACATAGTTGGGCACAACTAATACGTACGGCACTTATTGGATTTTGGATTCCATACAATGGCAGGGCTACTGGGGTACCGCCCGTCACAGTACGTGGCCTAGATCACCGTACCGAGGATTACTCCCTTCATCCCCTGCAACACAAGGCCGGACCCGTTCCTTACTGAACAGTTCTGAACAAGATAACCCCGACAGTTGTCGCGATTCAACCGCCCCACACAGCCGAAATAAAAAGGGACCTCTAGACAGGGGTAAATCTTGCTCTCAAGTGGGGGCTACCAACGAAGCCTTGCGGCACCTCCCCTGTTTTAGCCATTCCCGGTTGATGAGGCCTGAGGCTATGATTACCTTTATAGGACATCAAATCTTAGAATGCTCATCGTCCGCCTGACGATGTGCTGAAAGCATTCAATCCATACAAGTTCGTTCCGGGTTCGAACGAATCCGAAGGCACTATCTCGTTGCACTCATTATTGGAATCACCCTCAGAGTCAACGACCATAGCCCTTGCACTCTGATTCACCATCTCAAATCTATAAGCACTATTCCGTCAAACTCATTACGGAATCACCCACAGAGTTATACTGACGTATAGCCCTTACACCTCGAGTCTTCACTTTCTCCACGTAGATTCTCGACCTAACGTTTAATTGGAATCGATGTGGTTTTCGGATTCCAAATATGGAAACCCGATTCCGGTCTCATCGAAAACCAAAGCGTGTCTTTTAGGTCCAAGTTGTTTTATGTTTAAAACAATTCAATTTAACTATCTATATACACACAGATAGATAATTCATATCTTTCATAATAGATAATCAATATTATCATAAGCAAGTAATCTATATTATCATCATAACTTGATACTCTACATTATCATTATCCATTGATAACTCATATCACCATCACAATGCAACCAATGCATCCATAACACACAATATTAATCTCATATCTGAGATTTAAACCATTCAAGTCAAACCAAATCATCCATTCATAAGCAAGAATCTACAATCACACCATCTATGATTAATTTAAAATGGATTAAATTAATTACTTCTATCTCTAATTAATTTAAAGTGAATTAAATTAATTACCATCTTTAATTAATTTAAAATGAATTAAATTAATTACTTCTCCATTTAAAACTTGCTTACTTAACCCTTAATGGATTACAAATCAATCAATCAATTATCCTCAAATTAATCACCTTAATTAATCACCCTTGATTAATTATCCTTTGATTACATCCAATTAATTATCTTTAATTAATTTACAAATTAATTATCCTTAACCAAAGCCAGTAATTAACCTTTAATTACTTCATTACATTAATAAATTACTTCCTTAATCAGTTATCATTGATTAATTAATCTTAATTAATTAATCCTTAATTACATCATTAATTGTATTAATTAATGATCCTTAATTAAATTTAATTTAATTACTTACTTAAATTAATTACACTAAGTAATTAATCTTAATTAATCCACAATTATTTATCATACTTGATTAATTACATTTAGTAATTAACTAACCTTAATTACTTCTTAATCACTCCTAAATTAATTACATTTAATAATTAATTATATTTATTAATAAATCTTGACTAATCTCATTAGTGATTAATTACTCTTAATTAATTACATCACTTAATCATTTCAACATGACTTAATAAATTAATACTTAAATTAATTACACAAAGTAATTAATTATTAATTACTTCATAAAGAAATTATCTTCACATTAATTGCACAAAGTAATTAATTCCCAAAACTCTTCTCTACTTTAATTAATTACCTCCAGTAATTTCTTTACCTTAATTACTTCTCTAAGTAATTATTCATCTTTGATTACTTACCAAACCATTCAATGATTATTCTAGATTAATTAAAGTTTATTAATTAATTTAAACTAATCCAATTAATAAATTAATTACACAAAGTATTTAATATATTTAATTATTTCCATATAATAATCATACTTAATTAAGTTTCATAATTGATTATTTAAATTAATTAATAATCAAAAGTTAATGACCTTCATTAACTTATTAACAATTTCTTAATTATATTTCTTAAGTAATTAACTTAAATTAATTACTAATTTAATTAACCTTAATTAATTTCAAATCTTTAATTAATTAAACAAATTAATTAATTAAATTATTTAAATTACCTTACTAATTTAAATGAAACAAAGATCATTAAATCTTAAATTTACTTTTAAAAAAAATAAAACATTTCTTATTTGTGGTTACTTTATCATAAATAAAGTAACTTTAAAACAATTTAACTTTAAATTATTTCAAATTACATTTTTAGTTTAAAAATTTAAAAAGAAATCAAACTTAACTTAAACAAAGTTTTTTAAAAACCTTTTAAAATCTTTTAAAGCTTTATTCTTATTTTATAAAAGAGGTTATCAGAAATTTAAAATCCAAATTCATTTAAAAATACAAATCATATTTAAATATGTTTCAACAACCAATTTGTTTAAAACATAAAAAATTTCTTTTTAAAACTTCCTTAAATTTCAAACACTGTTTCAAAATTTAAGTTTGATTCCAGATTTAAACTTATGTTTAAATCTTCTATTCCAATTTAAAGATTTATCTTTAAATTCAATTATTCAAACTCTTTTATAGTTGTTTAAAATATTTAATTTTAAAAAAAAAATTAAGTTAAGATTTTAAAAACTGGAATTCAAACTTAGATTGAAACCATACCTTAAGTTTAGTTTTAAATTCTTGTTTAAAATTTGCATTCAGATTTAAACAAAATTTCGAATTGAAATGTACAGGTTTTTCTAAAAAGTTAGCTTCAGGAAAAAAAATACCCAAGCCCCCTTTATTTGACTTCGAGTAAAACCAAGAATTACTTCGAGTAACAACTCGAATTTTCCGAGTATTACCCGAGTCCCAACAATTCTGCAAACCCAACAATTACCCTGATACATCACCCCACCGTGCATATGCACGGTGGCTCTGGCCATCTCCGGCCTCCTCCACTACATCGAACAAGTCGACGTTCTACCCAGAAACCCATTACGACCATCAAATCTTTCTTCCAAACTCGAAAACGAAATCAAGCTTAAATCCCAAACTGGAACTAAACTGGAACCCTTCTTCAAAACCTGTCATCGCCAAATCACTGCCCTCCGTCCACCAGAATAGCAGCAACTCCGGCCCTGACTTCGTTAACAACCACACTTCCAATTCCCAAAGTCCTGTTACGCTTGATCAACCAGAGCCCTCACCTCGACCCAAAATAATCAGCCTGTCCAAACTAGGTTTAAGGACTTCAATCCTTCACCGCAACTGTCACAATTAAATATTCGGCTATCTGACAATTTTGCCGAAACCCCTGATCACTGCTCTTCCTCCTCCAAGAACCCCAAACCTAATGATCAACTTGATCATCAAAAATTTACTCAAACCCATTATCAGTTCAAATAAGAACTGTAGTCTCAACTTCTAACTAAACAATATGATTATAGTTTTAAAAATCATTATCTTGTTTAAGTTTCCAGATTATAACATTGTATTTATAATTTTTAATGTTTGAATTTTATCTTTATTAACATACTCTGAAGTTTAAAGTTTCAGAGACATTACCCAATTTGATTTTTTTTTCTTAAGTAAATTTCTAAGCTAAACTATGGTTTAATCATCACAGTTGCTTCAAGATTTAATCCTTAACAAAATTTAACAAGAACAAAAGGATTTTTTATTTATTTATATATATAAGAGTCTGGAACTAAAATCAGAAGAGTACAGTCACATACATGCAATCATTTATATGCATATATTCAGCAATATATTGAAAATCATATGCACAGGCACACATAAACATTCAATTCAAATAATCATACACAAACATACCTATTTAAAGCAACACTTATATTTAAATTTTCAATAAGAGTTACTCACCTGTCTAGAGCATGAAGAACAGAGCTTTTGTTTTATGCTTTAGGAACTGAGTTGCTTGCATTTAGATCTGCATGCAGGTTAATGGTATTGATCTTGATTTAACTTGCATGCAGGCTTTGAACAATCCAGATTTTTAAGAAATGCAGAGGTTTTTTTTTTCAATTTTCTTTTTGAAATGAATTTCAGGTTTGCAGGCTCTTAATTTTTAACTTGAGGATTTAACAGGGGACTTGGTTGATTTAAAATTTGGGTTGAAAAGAAAAGGCTTGCATGTTTTAAAAATTCAAGTGGAAGAGAAAATGCTTGCATGTTTCTCAGATTTGAAGAATTTACAGAGGTTAACATGCAGGCTTGATTTTGCAGGGTTATGATCTGATCTATAAATTTGAAAGTGGATTAAAGATTGTGTTAGAAGGTGTTTTCAAGCTTTTGATTGAGGAGGAGTTTCAGATTTTTGAAAATAAATTACTGATATGGATTTTTTTCTTAGAGAGGAGTAATTTCAAGATCTTTGAATTTTCATATGAAATTTGGTTTTTTTGAGAGTTTGTAAACAATTTTGTTTCAGCTGGAAATTTTTTTCTTAACTTAGGAAAAAAAATGAACATTAGAAAATGAGAGTGAAGAAAGACATGTTTTATATAAGTGTATAAATGATTTATTTGAAAATAAAAAGAAATCAAAATAAAAGACACTTGTCAAAACAAGAAAATAAATTGTTTACACTTGTCTTATTAATCACCTAGAATATTAACACTTGTTCTATGCATATGTTACTTATAACCTTTTAATTTAAAGATAAAAAAAATCCTCTTTCCTTTATTAAATACATATATAGTAGTTTCATTAATATATATATATATATATGTATGTATATTTCTTTTTAATGAAATAAAACAATTTATAAAACATGAAAGCTTACTTACAAAATTTAAATATGGGTATTCATTTGAATTCAAAATAAATTCAAATCAAATTCTATTTATACATTTTAAAAATTCCACTTAAAACTGATTTATATTAACATATTAAATTTAAAAATAATAATATTGTCTTAAAAAAAACATATCTATATTTATACATTAATGTTTAAATGGTATTTTAATTTTTTTTTAAATAATTCCAAATCATAATTATTAAGCTATATTCCAAAAAGAAATAAAATAAACTTTTATTTATCTTATTAAAATTTGAACTATGTTTAAAATACAATCATACAATTTTAAACAATTTCTTTAAGTATTTTAAACCAATTAGTTATTTATTAAATAAAATAAAAATCTTCAAATTATCCAATGAATATTAGTAATTTAAAAACCATATTTTATTTGTTAATTTAACTACACCTCAAAACTTATCTATTCACAATATATATATATATATATATATATATATATATATATATATATATATATATATATAAATATATACATACATTATAAATAGGAAAACAATTATTAGCTTTTAAAAGATAAAATTCATCAATTACACATTTATTTAATTGGATTATTAAATCAAGTAAATTTTATTAAAATTTTATCAAATCAATTTAATTTTAAATATAGATTATTAAATTGATATTGCTAAAATTTCCGGGATATCACATTTTGGGGTGCGTAAGTACATATAAAATACGTTGTTTGTCTAAAAACGTTAATATAAGGTACGTTTACGCAATAAAATAAAACGAATGATAATATATTATTATATTTTGTTTTTTCGACCGTGTGGGTCGATGTATATATATTTATCTCTTTTGTGATATTGTAAAAGGCTCTCCGTATAAAGTAGACGTTAAAAATTTTCGAAAATTTTGGGGGTTAGAAATTTTTTTGTTTAACTAGGAAGGTTGATTTTTGAATTGTATCAAAAATCAAGGGTTTTGAGTTAGAAATGAAAGCTAATTGTTTTGAATGAAACTAAAAAGGTTCAGAGAAGTGAACAGAGAATTTTAACTAAATGGGTTTTGGGTAGGTTAATAGGTTTGAAAGCATATTTTCTACCTTAACAATTTCGAGGACGAAATTTTTATAATGGGGTAGGAATGTAACGATCTAGAATTTTGGTCGTTTGACTTTGAACATTTAATTTACTTTAAATGTTGAATTTGAATTATTAATTATTTTGAATGTGGAGGAATTTTTGAAATTGTTTAAAATTTCAAATATAGCGATTTATTGGATTTGATAAATAGTAATTTAATATTGGGATTTGGGCAAATATGGGATTCTGGATAAAACTGGATTGAAAATAGGTTGTAAGTTGATTTTAAACGCTACTGGGATTAGAGTGAAGGTATTGGACTTTTAATTGGAATTAAAAGTCGATAAGTTAAAGTTTGAAACTTATATATTATAATTTAGTAGTGAAATCTAATATATATAATAATAAAGTAAATAATTGAGCTTTGATTTAAAATAAATCGAAATGACTTCTAATATGAATATAAATTCTATGTGATTTATAGACGAGTTAGTAAGTTTTAAAAATTAAAATTTTAATTGATTCCGACAATCTTGAAAATTGCTCGATTTAATCGACGCGTTAAAATAGCCTTCTGGGCATGGTCTCGGAATTCGACGAAACCAGTTCCATTGGATCCATAATAGTGTATTATTATCGAATTTCAAATATCGTAGCGTTTGGGCTTACCGTTTGGTCGTACGGGATAAAACGCATTGAAATAAATATCGAAAATTTATTTTTTTTTAATTCAAAAAGCTATCTTCCACCTATGATCAAATTGGGCCAAGAAACATATTCCACTATGTTTGGAATAGGGTAAAACATTATATACACCAGGCGGTACGTCTCGTTTGGAGCTCGTTTGAAAAAGCACATTAAAATTGGAAATAAAAAAATATATATAAAATCGTGTATATATAGATATATATGTATATATATGCATATATATGTTTGTATATATATGTATATATATGTGTATACATACACACACACGTTCTACAGTAAAACCCTCGCTCTTTTCACAGCCGCCGCCTCTCTAAGTTTAGTGGCCAAAATACAAACATCTTCTTCCTCATTTTTCTCGAAATCCACACGCCTATATGTGAAGCTCTCAACTAAGAAAACATCGAGCAGAAAGAACTCTAGAGCTTCAACGGTGGTGATCAAGATCGGCGCCGCAAGGAGGTCGGAAGTGGGTCGCGTTTGTGCGCATTTGGAGGAGGAAATTCGCGGCACTGGCTGAAGGAGGGGGGGCGGTCGGCATTCTTAGGTGCGATGGAGGTAGAGCTTCATTGTGACGATCCGGAATTTTCTAGCAAAATCAATTTAATAATCTGCATTAAATATTAAATTGATTTGATATATTTTTGTTAATTAAATCTGAATTGATACTTTTCTTTTAATAAATATCTAATTGATAAATTTTATCTGTTAGATAATAATGGTTTGTTTTCTATTTATATATGTATATATTTGTATACATTGTAAATAGATGAGATTTTGTTTTGAAATTTAACTAATAAAATATGTTTAAATACTAAAATATATTTTAGTGAATTATAAATTGTGTTTTATTTAATACAAACATTTCAAAGCTAAATAAATAATACAGGATTTTCAATACATAAGTAAATGTTTAAATAGATTGGAAGCTTATTTGAACTTAAGTTTAAATTTAAATTTACTAACAAAAGATTTGTTTACTTTTCTTTTTAGTATGGTTTGATTTAAAATATGAATTTAAAATGATATATGAGTTTTCATATAATTTTGTCAATCAATACATTAACATGCATTAATAAAATATGTAGTTATTATAAAAAGATAATTTATTCTATTTATCATTTCAAATTGATCATGTGTTTTATAATATAAAATGAAATGTATAAATAAAAAATCCAAGATACAAGATAAATTGGAAAAGAGATATAAGTTAGTACATTAGTTAAATTAAAAGAGCATAACAACATTCATATGCATTTTAAAATATAACAGGACAACAAATAAACTAGAAAATGAATAAGTTTTTAAGTTGTAAACCAACATGAGAAAACTGTAGCATATATAATATGTTTAAAACATTAAGAATAATATCTAGAAGCAAATGACAGTAATATAACAACTGTATATAGTGTAAAGCATCAAGATAATAACATTTAATGATCTCCTCAACATTCTTGTCTCAGCCACCTAAATAAAATAATAATGCTAGTAACTTGTTAATAAGATTCAGACAAGTATCAAGTATAAAACAAAAATCTAGCAACAAATCTAAATATGCAGGCATAGGATAGGATAGTCAACCTGTAAGTAATAAACAAAGCTAAAGATAGTAACAAAAATATAAAATGTGCAGGCCAAACTGAAATAAAAACAAAGTCAGCAACAAAATGAATGATATAAAAATTTCTATGTGTGCAGGCTAAATAAATACACAACTGTATATGTGTATGAAGCTTGTGTAGGAAGATAATATTAAATATCTTTAAGCTAACAAACAAAAAGTAATTAATGTAAAAAAAATTTAGTACATTAAGTATTCCTATCAGCCACCATTAATAAAAATATCTCTGGTGTAAATCTGTACAATACAAGATTGTATGCAATACTGTCACTATTTCATGAAACATAATTATAACCCTGCTCTTTTCTTTTTCTATATGTTGGCTTCATATCAGTTCGAACTAAGTAGAAATTAAAATAAACTTCATTTCAAACTAAAACATGAAAGTAAAACAATTTCAAACTTAACAAAATTCAGGAAGAAAGCAAAAAGGGAAGTTTACAGTTGTTTCATTATCAAAAGTATCTCTGTTCTACTCTGCAGATTGGTGAGTAACTTCTTTTTAAAAGCTTAAGAAAATTTTAATTTGTTGCTTGTGAAAAATTTCTGAGATGAAGTTTTAAGTATGTGTATATATATTTGAAAATGCATGTGTATATGGATGGATAGATAATTGCCGTAGTTAAACTTGTTTTTGCCTGTTTAGTTTCAGGCTTGGCTTCTAAACAAGGTATCTAATTCCTTTTGATCTGTTGGCTGTTAGTTGATAGAATTTAAATGAGACTCGTTTGTTTAACCTTAAGATTTAAGTTTAAAATTTATTTAATTTAAAATATAAGAAAAATTTATCTGGAAACCAAAATATAACCGACAGTGTTTATATATGTCTGCTTTCTGTTACTCTGTAAACAGAACTTCACCTTCAAAAATCATTTGCTTCTTCTCTGATTGATGAATGGAATTAAGATTTGAATAAAAGATGTTTGTAACATTAAGATCTAAGTTTAACAATTTAGTTAAGATATAAACATCTTAAAACTTTGTCTCTGGAAACCAATCTCTGAGCAAACTCAACATTTGACAAAATTCAACCTCCACCGATCATTGGTTCAGGATCATGGATCGAATAGTTGAACCAAACTATGATTTTTAAAATTAATAAGGGAATTTTTAAGGTAAGGATTGAGGTGCACTTCGAGTTCTTTTATTTTAGGCATTTTAAGTTGCCATGGTCGATCGAGTGAATTTAGGGGGTTGAGCTTCGGTCTGTGGGTAGAGGAGGTTGCCGTGGAGTTGGGAAAAATAGGGGATGGATGAGAAAATGGTGGTGGAAGCATCGACATGGGTTTCAAATTCGTAAACCTAACTTTACTGAGTCTATAGTTTTGGTCGCTGCGGCCACCACAGGCGTTCGAGTGTAATGTGGTTGGAAGGGGAGGTGGGGGAGTGATGGCCGAAGTGGTAGCCGGAGTTGGGTGGCCTCCGGTGGTCGTGGTTTTGTGTGCGTGCCGTTGACAGGCATGGAGGGGTGTGGTGTAGTTGTTTTCCAGGTTTTGTTTTTTTTTTATTTCGCGCGCGCATGAGGGACGACTCGAAGCAAATTCGGTTGTTTTATCGGGGGACCTTCGCGTGTTACTCGAAGTAAACAACAGGGGGGCTCGGCTGTTGTTTTCAAGTTTAGAACTGTTTCAGGTTTTGACAGTTTTAATTTTTGTTTTAAAAATTTAAGATCAAAGATTAAACTTAGTTTTAAAACAAGTTTAAATGGTGACTTTAAGTTAGATTTGAAAATAAAGTTGTGGATAATAAAGTTCTATAATTTAAATTATTTTAATAATTTAAAGGTACTAAATGTTTAAGTGTATTCAAAAAGGAGTTAAATTCAAAAATGAAATAGAAATTGTTAAGAAAGGATTTAGACAAGTAAACTCCACAACTTAAACCAGAACTTCGATTTGAACTTCAAGATTTGGAACTAAAATAAGTTTTATAATATAAATTGATTCAACAAGATTTTTAAGTGCCATCAAATATGTGAATTTAAAAAGGGGTTTTGAAAATTTGGTTTTAAACTTATTTAAGGATAAAATTGGAATATGTTTAAGAAGTAATTTGAAGTAAATGTTAAAACGTGCTTTAAACTTATTTAATGATGGATATTAATTAATTTGGTAATTATAAGTTTAAAAGTAGTAATTAAAGTTAATTAATAAATTAATTAACTGATATGTGATTAAGAACCCTAGATTAGGATTTGATATAAATTAATAAATTTTTAATGGTTAATAAAAATTATAATTAGTAATGATTAAACTAAGTTAATTATTTGAGAAGAAAATAATTAAATAAGTGTTAATCATTAACTAGATTATTTATAATTAATTAATGAATTAATTTGATTAATTAATTCAATAATAATCATTGTAATAGTTTAAATGTAATTATTTATTGAGAAGTAATTAAGAAATTAATTACTTATTAACTGAGTAAATTGATTTGATTTGAGTTAATTAATTTAGATTAATTAACTGATATTTTGGAAATTAAATTACTTAGAACAGTAATTGAAGGATAATTACGGGATGTAATAAAATTGGGTGATGTTGTTAATGGAAATAATTGGAATATAATTACTTGAAATTAATCAGGGGATTAATTTAGAGTGTTATCGAGAAGTAATTAATTATGAATAATTAATTACTGTTTGTTATTAATCAAGAGGATTGATATTTGTAATCTGAAAATTTGTTTTCTTAATATAATTAACAAATGAAATGTAATTAAGAAATTGATTTATTTGAGAATAATAAATCAACAAGATAATTAAATGGAAATAAATCAATATAAATGTAATTAATGGAGCATAATTACTCAGAATAGTAATTAGATGATAATTACTTGATGAGATTCATTCAAGATGATTTGTAAATGAAGTAATGTGAGTAATTTCTTTTGTAATTAATCAAAGGATTAATTTATGGAAATAATTAACCATGGAATGATTAATAAGTAATTAAGGGAAATTAATTACTGGTTTGTTATTAATCAAAAGTGATTAATAGTTGTGTTTAAGAAAAGATTAATCACTTAATTAATTTAAATAAGTAATTTAATATAAATTGGAGATTACTAATTAATATAATTAATGATGTAACTTAAGAATTGTTTAATTAAGGAATAATTAATAGGAAAGTAATTAAATGTTAATCTGCTATGAATGATTTAGAATAATTCAATTGAGTAATTAATTAAAGACTAAATTATTTCTTGTAATTAGAGAATGATTAATTAAATTGATTTATAATCAATTATTGATTATGAGAGCAGGATTTGTGGAATGAGAAATTAATTTAATTTATTTTAAATTAATTAAAAATGGAAGTAGTTAATTTAATTCATTTTAAATAACTATAGCTTATGATTCATAAATCATTGCTTATGGATGATATGGATATTTCACTGATTGATTGTAATCTCAGGAATGAGATGAGTAATGTCTATGTGATATGGATGTATGTTTTAAGTATGATAATAGATAATATCTGTTTGGATGATGATATTAGTTATCTGTTTATGATGATGATGTGATTATCTGTTATGAGATGTGAATTATTTATCTGTGCATATTGATGATATTGAATTCACTGTTAAGACTAAATAGACAACTTGGCCCTAAAAGACACGCTTTGGATTTCGATGGGACCGGGATCGGGTTTTCTGCATTAGGAATATCCGAAAACCACATCGTTTCCAAATTAACGATAGGTCGTGAATCTGAAGTGAAGATGAAGGTTCAGAATGCAAGGGTTATCGTCGTTAACTCTGAGGGTGATTCCAAAATGAGTGTAACGAGATGATGCCTTCGGTTTCGTTCGAACCCGGAACGAACTTGTATGGATTGAATGCTTTCAACACATCGTCAGGCGGACGATGAGCATTCTAAGAAATATGTCCTATAAAGGTAATCGTAACCTCAAGCCTCATCAACCGGGAATGGCTAAAACAGGGGAGGTGCAGCAAGGTTAGGTGGATTATGCCCAAGCAGGACAAGGATATTCCCCTGTCTAGATGTCCCTTTTTATTCGGCTTAGTGGGCGGTTGGTCTGCAGCCAACTGCGGGGTTATCTTGTTCGGGACTGTTCAGTAAGGAATGGTTCCGGCCTTGTGTTGCAGGGGATGAAGGGAGTAATCCTCGGTACGTTGATCTAGGCCACGTACTGTGACGGGCGGTACCCCAGTAGCCCTGCTATTGTATGGGATCCAATTTCTAATAAGCGCCGTACGTTTTGATTGTGCCCAACTATGTTGGAATTTGAGATGTAAGCATTTCAGCTATTTCTGTATTTTACTTGAAAACCCTAGACACTATTATAATATCACTGGATTTCCTATAAATGTTTTGGTTAGCGTAAGGTAAAAACTTTTCCATGTTTATGCGTGGGAAGTCTTACGTGATACCTTTTGTTTTCAAAGGATTTTTCAAAATTAAGCAACTTTAACTTGTTACTCATACCAGACCCATGTCTGACCCGAAGTTTATTTTGTTTTGTCATAAACTCTCGGGTACCCAAATTTTTACGGGTAGCCAAGGGATTCAGGTTTAGCTTTGACGAATTTTGGAGGAGCAATGGAGCAGGAGGCTTCAGCGTTTTAGATATATATTTAGTTCCGCTGTGTGGTATCTCTGTGATGTATTGTGTATTGAGTTGTATTAACTAGACAGGTTTTTATAACTGTCTAGTATGTGATGTACCATATGTATCACTCTGATTGATGTTATATATATTATGTAAATACTTATGTTATTAATATATTTTATTCGTTCCGCTGTGAGATTCTGATGTTGTTGTTCTTTCTTCTCTATCTTTTCTATTTTCTCACCTCTTTCTTTCTTATTAACGATGCTACTTCTTGGGAGTAGGAAGTAGGGTCGTTACATTCATGATAGCGGTGTTTGATCGTCACCTCGTGGTCGTAGATCGGTGGGAGTCGCGGTCAACGTTTGGGTGGATGGGTTCGGGTTGATCATTGAGCGAACGAGAGGGAGAAGAAAAGGAGAACGGCCTGGATCCTTACGTTTTGAATTGTACGGCCTTGATAATTCTGATGGTAAATAAATAAAAAAAGAATTTGTTTTTATAAATTATATCAAATACTTTGAAATAGCATACCTTTGCTGTACAAGGTCGAAATCGGACGAAATAAGCGGCGCCAGAATCGCAGCGACAAGCACTACGTTGTGGTGCAGATCTGGAGTCGATCGGAGCTAGCAAAATTTTCAGGTTAAATCGAACGTGTTCGATTTAATTTAAAATTGGAAGGTTTGGCAATGTAAAATCAAGGTGGGTTAATCTCACTCAATTTTGGACCGCTAATGATTAATTTTAATAGTTAAAATTAATAAATGATTGATTGGTTAAATTGATGCATTTTAATTAATTGGATGCGATATTATATATAGTAGTATATATTAATTGGGGTGATTAATATTCTCGCATATATATAACGGATGAGACCCTATGCATCCCGCATAATAGCGGATGACGCTATATACCATGATATTCCATCTCGACGTGGGATTGGTATTTTTATGTTGTGCTAATATTTGTGGATGCAGGGAAGCAGGCTGGAGGGATCCAACTAGATTCCTCGAAAATGTTAAATTTAATTGCACACACACACACACACACACACACACACACATATGTATGTTTTGTTTAATAATCTATGACAGATTATTGTGTGATCTGAATTGATTGAATGTTATGGCAGTAAACCTAAATTTTTGGTGTTTTTAAATACCAATAAAAATATGGTTCAAATTGGTAAAGAATTATAAAAAGGGGTTTTCGGAATAAAAGTATATAAAAGGCTTTTTAGAGAATAAATATTAAACCATACTTGTTTATAAATGAAAGGTTTTAAAATCAAGATTTAAAGTATTTTTGAAGGATAAAAGCGAGTTGGGAAATAAGTATAAAATTAGTTATATTGGAGTTCAATAGGATTTCCAAATTTACGGAATGAAATTGAAAATCGAGAAAAATGGGTTTGTTTTAAAAAGAGAATTTTTGATCATTAATTTGATAATTTTTTAAAGGTGTTAAAATATTCTAGAGAATTAGTTGTTTAATTATTTTAAATTGTTTAAAGCATATTATATTATTAATTAGTTACTTTATAATGATTAGTAAAGATTTATTATTATTTAAGCATTAGTCAGCATCATCAATTTTAAAAGATAATTCTTAAATATTAATATGGCTTAGTATAGTAACTTTTATTTAAGTATATTTGACTAGATTGAACTTGAATTTATTTTTGAATTTACAAGCTTTATTTTGAGATAATTTCTTAAAATAAAGTTTTCGGAAAGTAATGGTATACTGGTGTGGCGTAAATCGGAGGTAGTGAGTGCATGTAGTTAAGTTTTGGATTTCTCTAGCGTGAGTGTTTATAGATTCTGGTCGATATATGGGACGCCATGTTATCGATAGGAATTTCTAAACTCTTAAATAAGATAAACCGCCACAGTATTGTTTTAAATAGGGTAAATGAAATAATTTTGCCCAAATTATTTTTTTATATAAAAGAAATAATTTTTCAAATTTTTTGTAGTTATACATGGTTGCTTGGTTGTTAGAAGATGATAATTCTAAATTATTATCATTGTTAAGCGGAAATTGAACAAGAGTTGAAATTATAACCAAAGATTAAGGAATAAATTCATTGAAAAAATGAAATTTATAAATGTGAATTAAAATGTGATTTATATGAGATAAAATTTCCAGAATAATGTCTGAATATGAAAGAATTTGGAATTTGGGATTTTGGGAAAAGTTTAAATTCCTTTGGGTTTGAAATCGGTTTTCAAAGGTTTCAGAGAAATAATAGTCATATTATTCCTTAAATATTTTGATTTGGATTTGAAATCTGGTGTGACTTGAAATTTAAATTTTTTGGAAGGGTTTTAGAAAAGGAAAAGTACTGAACTCTCTTCGATCGTTGGAAAATAACTTCGTTGATGACTGCAGCATCATCGATGTTCATTTTCAAGTTTCCAAGAGAGGAATTGCTACCAAAATGTTTTAAATTGGAGTTGTTTGTAAAATTGGGTTTGTTTTAAAAAAAATTCAAGAGATAATTTAATACCAAAAGATTTTGAATATAATGGATTTCAAAAATGATTTTGAAATGTGGAGTAATTGTTTAAAGACGCTGGAATTTTTTTGAAGATATTTATGGAATATAATTGTGTTTGAGAACTTATAAAATCTGAAATTATTAGAATAAAATCTAATTTGAAGAAAAGTTAAATTAAATAAATGTGAAAATGAAATAAGTAAGAAAAAGTAAGTTAAATTGGATGGTTGATGAAATAAAATTTATTGAATTAGAGATAAATTGTGAATGAGAAAATTGATTTAGTTGTAACTAAATCGGAATTGGAACTGAACATTTGGATAATGTTTAAATTTGAATTATGTCAAATAAATGAATAAAACAAACAAATTAAGTGAAATGGAAGTTAGACATGTTAAACTAAATAAATCAAAGATATGAAAAAAAATTATAAATAAAATAATTTAAATGGGTAAGCAAATAAATTGAAATTGGATATTGGAAATTAAACGGAGTATTGGAATTCAATTTGAATTGGGTTAAGCAAAGCATAGTTTTAGAATTTGATTCAAAGGAACTAAGAGAAGTAAAAAGTTGGGAAATAAAACTTTTATTCAGATTTGAAATTAAATTTGATTGGAAACGAATTTGTTAATGGAACTAATTTTAAGAAATGGTTAATTAAAAATGAATTTAAGATAAGGTAAATAGAATTCAATGTAAGATTGATCTGGGAAGAAATTAAGGATTAAAGATGAAATTGTATCCATAATGAAGTTATAAATTTAACTTAAATGTAAAAAGATGTAAAAGCTTAAGTAGTGAAGTAAAAATAAGTATTAAAGTGTATAAAATATTTATAGTAAACTTAAGAAAAATAAAGGGTGAAAATTATTAAGAAAAATTTGGTATTGGAAATATTCTAATAAAGATTTAATAAAGATGTATGAAATGATAATTGTGAATAAGTGAATGAAAATTAAAATAAATGTGAATAAAAAGAAAATTGATATAGCTAATAATCAATTGGAAATAAATACGTAAGATGTACGCATATTATTTTATTCGCGTAATGATTTGATCCAGATTCGAGTTCATAATTTCGAGGTAGTTATACCGATCCAATTTGGGATTTTTCACTCGATTTTTGAAGGTGAACCCTGGATATGGATTTTGATTGATTCTGGAAATTCTCTATCGTAGTTTAAGACTATGCAAGGAGTGTAACGACCCGCTATTTTGGACCATACGCATCCGCACATATCGGACTTGAATAATTCAAAATACCGAATTGTTAATTTAAATTTGGCAAAACTGAGACATACAGTAAATAAATAATCACAGAATCGTAGACATAGAGTAATAATACGCAGCAGAAGCGAAGATAGTTGCTCATGAAGCTACTATATAAATATAACAGAGTTAAATAAGTTACAACGGAAGTCTCGAATACAATAGTCAAATAAAAGAATCCAAATGCAACACTGGAATCAACTGAATATCTGAAAGCTGGATAGATAGCCGGATCTCCAAGCGAAGCTCCAATTCCAAGATGAGTCTTGAAAGCTGAACCACTCAGTCTGACCCGAGCGTAAAGCAAAACACAAAACACTCGAGTCAGGATTAACATTCTTATATCAATAAATCTAACTCAAGTGAAATAACAACTGAAATACAAGTAGCTCAAAGGACGTTGGAATAACCGTCCTATAAGGATCCGTTAATCTATCTACTATGTATTAGTGTACGCTAAATAGATATTGTCTATCAGTAATATAAAATATCAAAATATTGTTAAGGCGTTACCATTATCCCCCTTAACACATTTTTATATAAGCGTTATAGTCTATACATCACTGTAAACTCCACCATAAACTAGTGGGATATCAAGGAGTACTCCATAGGTATAACAAAAAACAAATTCGTAGTGGTCGCGTATATAGGGACACAAGTATGACAAGGCACACGAGGCAATACCCAAGGTAGTGAAACTACCGTTTGCCTGATCCGGACTGGTGAAAACGCATCGCCGCAACGATCGCAACACCGCGAAACAAGACGCCTGAAATTCTGAGGGTGCACCAATCAATAACAAGTAATGAGTAGTTTACGAAGAAGTGTGTTCGCTCGAGGTGGCTAACCCCATTTGGCCTGGCACGGCTCCTGTTTTAGTCATTTCAAATTTGACACAAGTGTCAAGGCTATCCATTATCGTTCTTTTTCTTCAGTTATCACGTACATCATTCCAACCACTTCATTCTGGATCACACTTCGCGTATAGTTATTAAAGTGGTTTTCAGTTTAGACAGAGAGTATGTCCATAACCGATTCTGGTTTCTTTAATAAATTTCGTAATTATTACACCGATTGGTCGTTTAATATATTTCAAAACCAAATCAAATTCAATTTCAAATTAGAATTTGTAAACCAGTATTCCGCTTATCTTTCTATATCAATTTCCATAATTTACGTTTCAAAACTTCCAAATTACCAATTCAAAATCTTACAATTCAATTTCAACTTTTATTTAAAACAATTCAAATATTGATCCAAGTTCGTATATAAATTTCATTCCGAAATCATTTAAATTAATTTAATTTAACATTCAAATCAATTTCTATTAAATTACGAATTCAGTAAATCAATTACTTAAGTTCAATTTCATTATCAAAGCTTACAAATTTAATTAAATTGGATTCGACAATCACATTCATTAAATTACAAGTCCTACATTAATTTCAATAAATCACATTTTTCTTGTTAAGGAAATTTAATTTCACTTATAAATTTCAAGACTCTATTAATAAAGAAACTAAATTTCACATATTCAAGAAATTCAATTTCATTTATTAACTTACTTAAATAAGTTTCCAAAACTTAATAAATAAAGAAACCCAATTTCATTTATTAACGAAATTCAAATTCACTTATTAAAAAGTTCAATTTTTCTTATCAAAGAATTCAAATTTTATTTAATTATCAAATAATTCAATTTTATTTAATTATTAAATCATTTTAAAACTTAATTTATAATTCAAAACTTAATTATCAATTAAATCCAAACTCAATTATTAAATATTTCCAACCTTGATTATTAGATTATTCCAAATTAATTATTAAATAATCTCAAGACTTAATTATTAAATAATTTCAAGACTTAATTATTAAATAATTTCATACTTAATGATTTCAAACTTAATTATAAACTCAAACTTAATTATCGAATCATTTTAAGCTTAATTCAATGAATAATTCCAAATTTATTGTCGAATAATTTATTTTAAAACAACGTTCTTTCAATAACTACTATATAAATATTTTGTTTCAGCTTATTAAATATTAATATTATTTCTTTCATTGAAATTTCAGATTCCAACATCTTTTCGAAGACTTATTCTTTATTCAAATAAAATCTTTATTTTATTTTAAATCAAAATTTGACCAATCAGTTATTTAGTTCTCTATCCTAAGTCAAATTCATTTGGGTATTTATCATTTCAACCCGATTCCATTTCAATCAAAGCATAGCAAAGGGAACTTGCAGTGTGATAACTGGGATGGTGTCAAAGTAAAATAAACAAGCAATAACAACAATCAATAACGATCCACTAATTAATTCAATAATCCCGAAATAATCATATTAACTCACATTGTTATTTGTGCGAATTAATATAATTATTTCTAGAATCTACATTATCATTTCATGTAGATTAAAGATTATTACATTAATTATTCTATGCAATTCTACACTTGACATTAATTATTCAATTTCATACTTCATCAATTAATACAACATAAATTCAAATGGTTCAAGGGTGATTAACTATTTTTCTACGTGTCAATTAATTTAAACATTTAAAAGGGGTCATATTATACAAGTTCGTCTAATTAAATTCAACATATATACCAATTTCAAGTCGCTAACTATCTTACGTCAAATCCAATTTCATATTTTTATCACTTCCTACATTAACAATTTTTAACGTCCAATATCAACATCAAACAATCAATCATCTTTCAACCAAACTTGATTATCATCGTATAAGTAATAGATAATGGTTTCACAGGTGAACTAATACAGGTAATAACATACATAACAGTGTAAATAACTAACAGCAGCAATATTTCAATTGTCGTTTCAATCGAAATCAAATTTAATAAATAAAATAATATTAATCGTGAGTGATTGCTCACCTTTCGAGGCTAGAGAGATTTAGAAATGAAGCAAGCTACGGATTCCAAAGCAACGCTAGACGGCACGAATTTGGACGGACAAAGATGGTAACAGGAGTCGATGAGAGAACAAATCAAAATTGGATTGATGAAGATAATTGATATAAGTGAGCTTATATAAATTATATAAAAAGACTTATACATATAAAATCAAATGTATATATACATTACATTTTGAAATGAGGACATATATATGCTAAAAAAAGAATTGCAAAATAATTACATACATCTTATCTCTTTACCGTTAATATTTAAAATAAAATTTCATATAAACTACTATTTTATAGAAGTAATACAGTAACAAAACAAATGCATAGTCAAAATTAATAGTTAATAAACAATGCCGACAAAAATGGAACAAACAAAATAGATGCACACAATAACAAAAATGTACCCAGACAATATATATCCCAAAATATATATGCACCTAGTTTTTTTTTACACACGCTTCCTTCGCTAACTCTGTGCCACATGTTATTACCATGAGTAATTGATTTTATAATCCATAACTTCCCTGGTACAGATAAGCTTTTATGTGACGCCCCACTCTGAGAGCCTCGTTAACAAAGAGTATTACATAGATAATACTGTCGGCTAACACGGACAATAGAGTATAATGGAAGCGACCATGTGCAATCTTACCTTAACTATTCACTAAATACGTCGAAAAGTAGAAACACATTAAAATTCGACCTATTCAATAAATATTTAAAGCAAAATTACAATGGCTATAGGATCTATCAGAAGAAAATATAACAACTCAAATGTAATATACATCACAGAACAGTCGATCATAATATACACATACACAGATACACAACAGAGTATACAAAATAATACATGTCAAGTGGTACAGGAGACCACAATATACAGACGAGACGAAAGAGTATAAATAAGAGTTACAACAGACAAGGACTACAAAAGACGCTATAACAAAAAGAAGCTAGCGAATAGTCCATGAGGAAGCAAAATAGGCTAAGTCCAAAAGCACCTAACCTGAAACATCTCGGTCTGACCCGAGTATAAAATACACGGGTCAGTCTAGATAACAAAGCAGTTAGATAAACTGAACAATAATAAACCTGCAAGGTCATACAGTATAATAAATATCTCTAGGGGAGATAACACAATCATCAACAAGAGATGAATCATATAGAACAAGCCTCATATCATTGGCAACAAATAGAAACAAAGGATACAATTAGCCCAAAACAAGCCAGAAGGCAATAACAAATACCCATAAGGTATACAAGTTCCACAAGGTAATCGCTATACTCCATGCGGCTCAAAAAGACCAACACCGAAGGGCGATACCAAGGGAATATACATATCAATGAAACATCATAAAATTTGCTCGAGCTCAGTACTGTACAAACAAGGATCCATGAGCCCGAAGACTCCAAACCCAAGTATCACCCATGCGGCACATAAGGCCATCATCAAAGCGAAACTATATAGGGCAACAAACCCGAAGGCACACACCCGAAGGCAACAAACCTAGGGAGACAGTCCGAAGACACTATCCCAGAGGCAACAAACCGTAGTGGTGAAGGTCGAAGACCCAGTACTGGACACCACTAACTGGCGGAATGTGTCACAACTCTCGAAAAGGAATCCGAAAAGTGTTAACGTATGTCCCATAACCACTCGTTCGCACTAAATGGTTTACTATCCGTCAGTCCCTTTCACACTCAAAGCAGTACAAAGTTTACCTCATATCATCGATAAACCAAACCCGAAGGTCAAAACAATCAATCGAATAGGTCGAGGATTAATCGGAAAGATAAACGCACAGATTCATGGTCCGTGTTTTGCCCAACCATTTAATCACCCTTCCACTTCGTTCGAAGTGCGAAAGTTTGTGTTTTAAATAGAATTTATAAATTAGAGAAACGAACTTTTAAATGCGATTCGAGAGATTATTTTATAAAAACCCGTGGATTAAAATTAAAAGGAACCATCAAAGTCAAAACAATTGATAATCATACATGGGATCCTCAAGAATCGATTAAAATTGGAAATTCAATCCCAAAGGCAAAGTGGGCTGAAACAGCAGGTTCCGTCGACTGAACAGAGTTTTCAATCGACTGACCCTATACCTGGAAATTGTCCAGGTTTAGGAAACTTTATGTTTCCAGGTTCAGTCGACTGAACAGAGTTTTCAGTCGACTGAATCATGCCTGGAAACTTTCGGGTTCCAGGTTCAGTCGACTGAACAGAGTTTTCAGTCGACTGAATCACGCCTGGGCTGTTTTTCAGCCTTATTCAAATGAAGAGCAAACTCTTCAAAAATGCAATCGGACGAACATTGGCTCTAAGGGCTTATGCCAATCGACAACCCGGCCCTATATGTTCCTCGATACATCACCAAAACATGATCAAAACATCAAAGTTAGGATTTCAAAGATTTGAACCCAAAACACTAAAAATTGGAATATTCCCCAATTCAACCCAAACCAAATGCAAGTGCATATGAACAAGGTGTTAGGAATTCATACCCAACATCAATGAAATCAAGAGAAGTAGATGTGAGTTCAAAACTCACCTTTTTACACAAAACAAAGAAGATGAAGAAGCACAATTGCAAGGAATCAACCAACTACACTCCACTTCAACACTACAAGCTTCAATCTAGAATCAAAGCAAGTATTTCCTAAGTTAGGGTTAGGAAATTACTGAAATTGAAGAGGAGTAAAGATGGAGAAGGTGGAGATGAACTTACCAATGGATTCTCTTTGATTTTGGAGCAAGAATCAAGTTACAAAGGAGAAACTAGGGCTTGCTAATTTCTATTTCTCTTTCCTTTCCCCCATTTCAGTTTTTAGCTTAAGAAATAAAATGAAATGAAGAGAGATGAGGGGAAGGGGCGGAAGTAGAAGGTTAAGTGAGTTAGCTAGCCAATAGGCTGAACCCAAACTCAAGCCCAAGTAGAAAAAGGGTCAAATTTCAACTTACTCCAAATATATCAAAGATTATACTCAAAAAGATCGCAAACGCCCTTTTGGAACCAATGGAGGTAGTTTCGAGTTCCAATTCAGCCATTTGCAGAAAGTAACATTTCGGACCCCAAAATCCGAATAACGACGCTATATTTAAATCAAACATTTAAATATAAAATCGTTAAATATGCGGGTTGTTACATTTTAAGATTACAAGCACGTGCCACAAATTGTATTAGAAGGAGACTGATGTACCATTTGAACTGTGAAGCTTACTTATGTATAACTAATGTTATATGACTGTATTCAACATAGCTAAGGCAGGTGAATCATAGTTAATGGTCATATATGAGGACCAATAATTTGATATATTGATTCGACATACAGCCACATATAAACAGTCCTACAACATTACAGCTAATAACACAATCAAATATAGCAAATACAATTTTGATTATAATGTCCAAAGAAGGAAGGAAACAAGGAGTGACAGTGAAGATCATCGAGACTTTATACAACTGTAACCATTAAACATAACGCATGAACATATAGACTTGATACAAACAGCAAAATACATATTCATTTATAAAACTTTAAACAAACTAACATATATGTCTATATATACCCAGAATAAAACTTGCATATTTATTTATTATGAACAGAATATATAGACGACGTACAACGTACAATATCATACACTAACTGAAATATATGCATACCTTATATTTCATAAAAGAGGAGAGATTTGGGTCGGCTAGAGGTGCTGTTGCAGCGAAGTGGGGTGTTTAGGTGGTAGTGGTCGGTAGTTTGTGCCGAGCTGCTATGGGTACAAAGTTCGGTGCTAAATAGGAGGGCGGGATGACAGGTGGCCATGCGGCACGACTTGGAGGCTCGACATGAAGCCGAAAGGCCGGATGGTGGACGATGGGTGCCGGTAGAGTGGTGGCCGTTTGACTTGTCAGTGGGTGACGGGGTGGTTCATATTACTATGGTGTGGCCGTGGGATTCGCGTGGTGGTTTGGAATGCACAGCCGAGGAAAGAAAAGAAAAAATGTGAGAAGAGAGAAGGGCGTTGGAAAAATGTGAAGGAAGATGGGAAGAGAATGGAATATGTTTTATGAACAGACATAAGTTATATAGAATATTTATATTTCACCTTTGAAATTATGGGCAGGGAGGGCAATAGTCTGAATGCAATTAAAACATAAGGAACTAATGTAAACTTTGCCATAATTTTACAAAAGCCACAACAGAAGATGGGAAGAAAAGTGAAAGAACGAACCACAATTAAATTGAGTACAGTGGGAATAACAAAGCCAACATTTAATTTTTTTGTCATTGCAAACAGCTAATGTCTACTGGTTTTTTTTTACCGGTGGAAAATAAGTGGTCACAAAGGACAAAAAGGAGGGAACCGATACCGATACGGCTACCGTTATGAAGATTCCATCGCGCACCGGACTCCGGAATACACAAATGAATATGCTATAGGGATCAGCACGACGAAACGATCAAAATGGTATATAAATATCAGTGATTCGATTGAATTATAAAAATTCGAAATTTTCTACTGGCGGAAAATGCAAGAAAAACGCAGGAAAATAAGATCGACAGAGCTAAAGATGTCCGAATTCGAAAAAACGACAAACTGACATCTTGCTAAGAAGATGTTTTAGAATTTTTCTATGTAAAAATATTTAGGTTTCGAAATTTTTTTATTTTCATCGCTTTTTTAACTGATTAAATTGAAGTAAACTTACACACGAAATAAACTTTGGACGAAAATTTACCAGTTGCTATGTTTAACTTGACGCATTTCAAATATTAAATTTATATTTCAAAATTTTATCGTTTATATTATTTTTTTTCACACAAAAATGGTTAATTAAATTAAATAAAATCGTTAAAATATCCGCGTTGTTACAAGGAGAATGACGGTTTCTGAAAACAGATCCGAGTCCACACTAGGAAGTCGGGTGCACAATACTAGTTTGCAAATGAAGTAAACGCGCTGAAATTAAATCGAAAATTCAGTATAAATATAAGGTCCAAAAAGCTATCTTCTCCATACGATCGAATTTGGACTCGAAATCTTGTCCATCGCGTTCGGAGTAAGGGTATAACCTTATGAATGCCTAGCGGCATGCCTCGATAGGAGATCAAGATTTAGGGCTTTGTTTTCAAGACGATTTAAATTGAAATTGAAATTTAAATATAATATATATGTTTTCCCTTCAAATTTACTTCAGACTAAATCCAACACTTGTCCATCCTGAGAAACGTGCCTCCTTGCCTTTATATTCAAGCGCCAGGTGTCCACTTCGAAATTAAAAATAAAATAAAAAGTCGCGTATTAGGGTAAGGTCACCCCTATCTAGTTGTCCCTTTATTTCGGCTGTGTGGGCGGCTGATCCCAACCATGGGGTGAACTTATTCGAACTATCCAGTAAGGGGTAGCTCCGGTCTTGTGATGCAAGGGATCAGGGTGGATCCTCGGTATGGTGATCTAGACCATGCACTGTGATGGGCGGTACCCCAGTAGCCTGCCATTGATGGAAATCCATTCTCCCGATGCGCCTTTGCGGTATTGTTTGTAAAACCCACTTTGTGGCTAATAGCTGGAATTTAATAATGTAACAATTTCGGCTATTTGAATAAGTATTTGTATATAGACACTACTATAATATCAGAGGATTTTATGAGAAATGTTTTGGTTGTCTTAAGGTAAAAACCCGACATGTTTATTTGTGGCGTAGTCTTACGAGATACCTTTGATTTCAAATGATTTTGGAACTTTAATAATCCAATTGAGTGTGTTTTCTCACGCTGGTTTTCCAGACTGACTCAGGTGTTATTTAACTATAATGCTTGGGTCAAACCGAGTATTATAGAGAACAGATTCTGGATGGACTGCTATGGAGCTCAGGGGACGAGCTGGATGGCGAGACGTATCGCACGTATTTGATGTATTATCCGCTGTGTATGGCTTGCTGCAAATTCAGTTTCTATGTGGATAATATATCATAAATGTCCAGTGATATATTTTGTTAATGTTGTACTCTGATGATGTATGTATAAAACAGATATAGTTTCTTTTGTGTAAAGATCAGTTATTATCTATTTTATTTTATTCAGTTGCGTTGGTAAGACTCTGATATTGTTTCTGTTTCTTCTTATACCTCCTTATTCTTTAGCCCCAATGGTTCGGTTTTTCGGCATTCGATTGTTTGGCAGTTGATACAGTGGATGTATTGAAGTCGATTTTTGGGCGTCGAAAATTGGGTCGTTACATATTTAACAATCAATTAATTTTATAAAAGATTGAGAAATTATTTATTTCCTATATAGAATATATTATATTTGAGTTTAGTTAATCATCTGGTTAATTCTAGAATATATATCCGTTATTTATTATCCATTTTATAAGTATAAATTTTGTTGTGTAAAATTATATGTTGTGAATGTTTCCTTATTGAAAATTGATTCGTCTTTTTATATTTATTTGAATAATCTAATTCTTTATTAGTTTCTGATTTCTGATTATTTATTATTTTGTATTGATTCCGATGATATGTGCGATTCACCATTGATATTGATTTACTTAATGATTTTATATGATATGGTGATGACATCTTTCTATGTGATTTTATTTTTGTACGATAAGGAATTGGAATAAACGGTTTAATGATACCATCTGGTATGGGACGCCATTATGTTATTCATTTGATTATTCCTTATAAGTAAATGTCATGCAAACACGGCTATTCTTGTGTATATTGTGATACCTTTTACAGTAGGAGTAAATTATAGCCATGTGTTGGCTTATGGGTAAAGCTGCATGTCAGCAAGGGATTAGAGCTTTAGTAAATCACCGTCATGTGTTGACTTATAAAAGTCCTGTTTCAGCTTACTTCTAGAGCTATAAGGATATAGTATATGAGTACTTTATGTTGTCCACTTTTTTCCCGCTCCCATTATGGTTTAGGAGTGAATCAGATTGGCCAGTATCTTCCTGGAGGCCTGATCAAGGTGGTTGCACCCTGGATTTTTGACATCTATTTCTTCGAGCCATGTGTTGGCAGTGTGTAAAGCCGTGTTTCGGTGATATGTATCTCTTTTTTTTTGTAACACAGGCCAGCAATCAGTTTCCATACGAGGTCAGTAGTCGTGTTCGAAAAGGCTATGTGTATTCGAGCCTATGGTGGATCATTATCGCAATACTAGAGAGAGGTAATGGTAACCAATTATTATGGAGCCGTGCTAGATAGGAACGTGTGTTGTGTTCCCTAGTTAAGTGTGTAGTCTCTTAGAACAAGTGTGTCTGTCAGTCTCTCATCTGATTTCGGTATGTGTACATGTGGTGGATTTACATATATTATTCATTATCCAATGAATTGGCTATACTAGAGACTGTATGTCTAAATTGTAGTCATTTCATGTATGTCCATACTCTTCTGGTTTGATATTTTAGAGATAGCCTTTGTTTATTGTTTGTGATAGTTTATCATTTTGGGTTATAGTATTGGATATCATTTGGATGATTTGACAGGCTATCTCACATTATCTTTTGGTTATATTATTTTATGATATATTAGGCATTGCTGCGTGCTAGCTTGATTCACTTGATGATTTCATTTTGTAGGATGATTATATATTTTATGAATGATTCACCCATTGGATATAATATTTTTGATTTTTTTTGAATTGTTTATATGGGCGATGAAACCTTTACACATGGTTTGGTGATATTTATATTATAAGATAGTTCGGTGATCTTTTAAGATGTTGTAATTGTAAACAATGCGTACGTCCCCCTCTTTATATATATATATAATGGTGTGATCATTAACATGAGTTGATATACTATGTTATCACTATCATTATCCTAGTATATACTGTTTCACATATATTTATTAACCTTACGACTTGTTATTTATATAATACTCGAGTCAGTCCGAAACATTTCAGGTTCAGGGACACGGTGACCGATTTATGGATGTTGGGCATAAATGGAGGTTAGGATATCATTATATATATATTATCATCGTGTACACTTGAGATGTACTTATATTTATGTAAATAACATTTGATATTTGTATATTTGATGTATACATTGGCTTTATGCATACATTTTATTATATATTATCGCCGTGTTTGGCTCTGTTTTCTCTGTAATTCACTGTATATTATATATTGTTCTACCCTGGAGGGACCCATGTTTATAGCTTTATGCTGATACCGTGTACGTATAAGTGAACTATTTATTTGATGTTTTAATACGTACCAGTATTAGTCCAAAGAAATATACACATGTGTACCCCATATTGCCTTATTCTCCGTGCTATCTGATAGTATTGCTTGGCAATACCCTTTGATAGTATGGGTATAGAGGTGAGGCATCGCAGTTGGTATCAGAGTGAGGTTCAGAACAATACATCGTATATAAGAGATATGAGTCGAGACCTTAGATGAGACTTAGAGTCCCTAATCCTAGGGGTGTAGGGTAATTTTCTATATAAGAGATAATGTGTATGCATATATATATATATATATATATATATATATATATGATGACTATTGGGGTAATCATCAAAGGATGTATTTATGTGTTTACAAATATATTTACTTAAATATATAATTAATTTCTTTTCCTTCAAGTATGATTTTTGAAATAGTCGAAGTTGCAAAGAGAAAGGAGTTAGTCCAACCAGTAGCACTTATATTTATGGCATGTATTAAATTTAGCTTAGGAGATATTAAATTATGAATATAATAATGTGAAATAAATTTTGTTTTCAAAATATTTAGCTAAGGATTATTTTGGTAAGAAACATCACTCTTACTTTTGGAAATATTGAATCTTATTTAGTTAATGTATATATGTTATATATAAAGGAGAGTTTTAGAATGAAATAGTAATTGAAAATAATTTTGTTTCAAGATGTTTCTTAATTTAAAAAATATAACGAATTTTTTTTTTATTAAATCATGAATTGAAATTTTAGTAAGATAATTTGTTGATAAAATTTTGGATATTTTTTGTAAAATATTTTGGAGTTTACATAAAATTTTGAATTGTGTATAAGATGAATTTCCGTCGATAATAAGTTTATTAAAGAGAATATTTTATAATTGTAGAATTATTAGCTATGTTATAGATTTCACCTAAGAAATTGCGTGGATACAATTTTGGGGAAGGGTTTGCAATAACTCGGTTTTAGGGGTAATTGTTAAAAAATATTTAATTAATTAAAAAAATGGATTTTTGGAATTGTAAATAATTAGTGACGATTTAAAGAATGATAAGGAATATTTTAATACAATATCAGTTAAGCAATTAATTAATTAATTATTTTGAAAATTGAAATTACGAATAAATTATTTTGGAAATAATGATAAATCAGAATTTTGTAATCAAATTTATTTTGATAAGTGAATAAATTTATTAATGTAGTTTAGAAATATATGGTAAATGATTTAATTAAAATGACTCATTAAATAAATAAAATTGTATAAAATAAATGATAATGTTATAAATTATTAGAAAGTAATCTTGTATAAAAGCGGTTTTGTATTTGGGCCAGTATAGAATTATTTTATAAGCCAAAGTAAAAGAAAGGAAATAAAATAAAGAAATAAAGTAAAGCGGAACATCACAAGCCCAATAACTCAAACCTTAAACTTAACCATCCCGACTTCTGCATTTTCATTTTCCAACAGTTTCAATTTCCAGACACTTCCATATCTCAACACTTCTTCCCTATTTATAAATATAACCTCAAAATTAGTCTATATTTACTTTATAAATGTAACGTCCTGCCTTTCCGCATGCTTTAAACCGACGATAAACCACACACGTCAGACATAAACCATGCAGAAGGGCGGATTGTTATGGGGTAAATAAGAAAAAGCATAGATAGAAATAAAACAAAATAGAATCTTGCAGCGGAATGAAAAAAATATAATAACCAAATATACAGTTCATGAAGCTGTTTTGCAAAATATTCAATTGTATTTATACAATACATACCAGAGTTGCACATACTAGTGAATAATAATTAATGCAGCGGAATACAGCATGTAGTGGAATATAAAAATAAATAATAATAAATCTTCGTCTTCGTCCTCCAGAATAAAATCTTTAAATCCTGAAATGCTCGGACTGACCCGAGTGAATTGAAAAGACAAAACACTCGAGTCAGAACTAAAAGATCTTATGTAAGTTAAATCAACTGAAATAAATATGAGTGTAACGACCTCGGAGATGTTTAGGGGTTTGACATCTCCTATCCAGTGTCTAACGTGAGTGCAGTAATTAAAGAGATGCTCGGGATTCACATCTCCTAAGGATCCGTTAAACTATTTACTATGTAGTAATATTTCGCTATTATAATAATGTCTATTATAAAATAAACTTACTTTTAAATAGCATTAAGGGGTTACCATATAGCCCTTACCACATAATAGTCCCAATAGTCCATCCAGTATCAGCGCATCTCTAGATCGGGAGACTACCCTAAATGCTCCACAGGCTACGGGAGAAAACCAAACTCGTACAAGGCGCTCTAGGGTAGGTGACACAGCACAACTAGGCAATGCCATGGTAGATATACCAATTACGCATCCGTGCTGGTGGTAACGCGTAGCGCGCAGCTACCGCCCACCTCGAGCCACACTCCCAAAAAGAAAATCAAAAGTGGCCACCGAATCAATCCAAAAGTAAAAGTATAATATTGAAGGGATGTGTCCGATCAAAGGTGCTACCTCATTGGCCCGAGAATTGCTCCTGTGTTAGCCACCTTATGCCAACTCATGGGAGTCGGGTCCACGTATTTACCTTAAAGGAAACTCTGCCACCATCCTACTTAATTCTGGAATCTCCACCGCGTACACGTTTTTCAAAGTGGTTTTCGGAGTTGGCAGAGAGTATGACAACTTCCGATCCTGGTCTCTTTAACAACCAAACGTTATTATAACACCGCGGTCTTTTCAAAATAGTTTATACTTTAAAACCAGAATATAATATCCATTTCAAAACCATATAAATATGATATCCTTTCCATTTCTAAAACCAAATCATTTTGATATCATTTTTATAAAAACCCAAATCAATATAATATCATTTTATTTCAAGGATATCCTTTTCAAAAGTCATAACATTTTCAACGTTTAACACTTCGAAATCAAAATACTAGAAATATAACTCTTTCAATTTATTCTACCTCGCAACTCATAACTTCCACCACTTATGTGGTCAAATATTTAAAATACTTTATATACCCAAATGCCTCTTTAATTTTCACAAATCAATTTCAAAACTCGAATTTCTAGATATTGAATTTAATCCAAATCCCAAAATGATATACTTCAATTAAATTCAGTTACCAAATAAACTTTTCCAAATTTTTTTGATTTCAAAGCTGATTTGACTCACAACATAGACCCTTTTAAATTCAATATATTTCAAAGCTTAAATATTCAATATTTCAAAACTAAATTTTTATAACTTATATATATATATACCCATTTCACTTTTACTATTATTTAGTTTTGAAATATTTGCTTACTAAATCCAATATCCATTAAATAAAACCTCAAATTCGACAACTGAATATTCCTCAATATATTCGCTTAAATCACCTTAAACCTGAATTAAGTTATAAAACCATATTCTTTAAAATCTCAATTTCAATAAGTTCTAAATGGATCCTTATTAAAATAACTCTTAATTAAATAAAATCTCAAATCAATTTCAAACTACCATCTCAGCCTTGATTTATAAAGTCAATATAAACTCTATATTAAAGTATAATTTAAGTAAATACTTATCCATATTATATTATAATAAAATATAACTTTATTTTATACTTTAAACCAATTTTATAAATAGCTTAAAACCAAAAATTTAACTATATATAAAATAACCTTTATCAAATATCCAAATCAATATCTCATAAAATCGTATATATATATATATATATATTCTTTACAAAACTATAGAAATCATTTCAAAATATTATTATATATAGACCGTGGTGTCTGTATATAATTTTCTATCCTATGGTCAAGTGATACGGATATTTATCATTTCAATCCATAGTTTAAAATAAAAATTTACGGTTATATATCATTTCAAACCGCAATCCCGAAGGAAATAAATGCATAGCAACTTGCAGATTATGATGATATAAATAAAACATCCATTCATCCATCATAAAATCATACATTCATCACAATCATCATCCAAAACAATCAATCAATATCAATATATAACTGATAATATATGTAACAACCCGGAATTTTGAAAAATTTACAAATGAAAATATTTAATTAATTTTAAATATTCGAATGATGATTGACTTGAATTTCAAATTTTCAGGATAAATTGACGATTAAATTTTAAAATTTAATCTATAAAAAGTTGAATAAAAATTTAAATTTGACTTTGGAGTTGAAATTGAATATTGAATTTGTATTTTAAATTCAAACTAATGACTTAGAAAAATAATTTGGATTTAAAATGAAAAAAATAAGAAAAAAATATATATTAAAATAAACATAAAATAAAGAAAAAAAATCCCACTGCATTACCTTATCAGCTAAAAACACGCCTAAAATTTTGCCTTAATCCATGCCTTCCATTACGCCAAAAACACGTCTCTCCCTACTCTTTTATACCCGACCCCTTTACCTTTCTCATTCAAAACCCTAAACAAATCAAACCAAAGAAATAAAAAAAGGGCATCTCCCCCTCTTCGTCTTCGATCCAAATTAGGGCTTCGGCTTCAAATTTCGCGACCGCTTCGGTGAAAGGTTAGTGAATCTTTCCCTCACATCTAATTCGAGCTCCAAGATTCTTCTGATTTTTATTCGTGTAATTTAGTTTTGGTGTTGATAATTTCTCTGATTTTGTTGATTTCATTTGATTTGGTGATGTCTTGATACTCGCGGCTTTGTATCTCCTTGATCAACACAATTGCGATTTTTGCTAGTTTGACTTTGTTCGAACGTACCTCCTGACTTGATTTTGTAGTTTTCTTCACTCACATGATAATGTTTGAAGATTTTTTAAGAAAAAAATAATAATACAGACTAAATTTGTGAAATTGTTCATTTGACTTCAACTTGAAATATTTTGATGTAATGATTTCTTGTTTCCTGGTTATCGCGACATCGTTGTATCTCGTGGCCACCACGACTTCGATTTCTGTTGAACATGGCTTCAACTTGATTTTTGATTTTACTGAATCTTCGGCACTTCTGTTCATCCTTGTAGTAGCTTGATGCTTGAATGTGTATTTTATTTTTTGGTCATTGTATGGTCTATGTTGCATATCTTATTTGCAGTTACACTTCAGTTGCTCGGATATATGTATACAAGTGCTCCCCTGATTCATTTATTTTACTTGAGCTTGAATCTTGTTGTCACCGCATTCATGTATAAGTCTGCTTTGAATCACTTCCAGGCATAAGCTTTCATCTCTGTTTTTTTTTCTTCAGAAAAAAACTGTGAGTAACACTTTTAAATAACTTAAGTTTTTAAAATCTGTTGCATGCTAATATTTGGATGCTCAATATATTTGTGTGGATATTTGTATATATTCTTTTCTCTGGGCATTTGTGTAATGAAATTACTGCATATTGTATACCCTGTTAAAAATCTAAAGTTTCAAATTCAAACTACTTTCCAAAAAAATCAAACAGTTGCAAGTAAAACTGCTCTGTCTTCACTTTAAGGTAATTAACTTCATATTGTAAACATAAATGTTAATTATCAGTTGCCTGTAAATGAGTATGCTTTGAATGCTTGGTTAGTGATGATTCTTCTGTGTGTATATATACATAAGTACTGTTATGTACCTGTTTGACTGTGTTTGTTTAAAACTAAAATTTTGGTAAAAGTCTTTACCACTTGATCTGATCCTAGTTAGGAATTAAGGCTTAAACAAAAGTTGTTGTTAGTATGGATTTATGTTTTTTTGTTAAAAAAAAAGGGGGCTTAAGCAACAAATATATGATGCAAATGAATCACTTTGTTGATGTTGCTTTGCCTATCAGTATGTATATAGGGTTTGTACCTTCCTGTTATTAGTTTCAAACCTCAGTTCCAGTTCAACCCCTCTGTTTTTTTTCTTCTGAAACATGAAACACTCCAAAAATCTGACACACGTGGAATTTGGATAAAGTTAATTAGTTTTGTATGCTTGAAAATGTGTTTGTATAATTGTTTTAAGTTCTGGAAATTTTTTCTTTTTTTTTGTTATCATGAATGAAGAGACTGGGTATACTTATGGACTGGTCCTCATTTGCATTATTCAGTAGCTTGAGCATTGAGTTGTATTTGTTATCTCTCTGGACTTGTTGAGTCATCCATGTTGTCACTTTAATATGGTCTGCTCATAAGAAGTGAACACTGACCTGAGTGTTGCATTGGTTAACTTCACTTGACTTTGTTGAGCTTCCCTCTGTTGTCTCTCTGACCTGGGGCATGTAGTGATGTTGCCATTATCTTGAGTCTGATTCGTACTTCATGTTAGTACCCTTTTTACCCTGCCTGTGTTCAGTATTGAACTGGTTTCCAGTCTGATTGAGGATATAGTTTTTGCTTTGTGAAATGCTTGAGTTTGTACACTTTTACTGCACCTGTGTTGAATCCAGTTTTAGACTCGGGTTTGACCTTGTGCTCGGGTGAGAACTTTCATTGTGCATTTCCTGATCTTTTACATGGTTCACATGCCGTAGTGGCGAGGCCGTACACGCGTGCGTGTACTGCAGCCACACATTATTGACTTTAATTGATATTTCTTTTGCTTTTGATCCATTGATCCTTTGCGTATTTCATATGCCGTACTGGCGAGGCAGTACACGTTAGCGTGCACTGCAGCCAATCGATTTTGATGTTTTCAGGTGACTTTTCAATTGTTTGAATTGATTTGATATAAATTGATGATTTTGTTGTTAAATGCCATTTAGGCAATTCTGATGTTTTTTTTTCTCTAAATTATCTTCATCAATAATCCTTTCATCTATCTTCATTGATAATCTGAATCTACTGATTTTTTGTTTAACACTGTTAAGTGTTGTATTTACCGTTATCCGATTTCTTGTTAAAGGATCGGATAGGTGAATATATATTTGATTGTCGTCTAATTATTGTTTGATTATTATTGCCTCTATGCACTAATAACTGAGTTTGAATTAGACTGACCTGTGTATTATTTTCTTTTGAATATAATACTCGGGTCAGACCGAGTAATTTTACAGCTTGAAGATTTTCAGGCATCGAAGTTAGAGAGAGGGGAAATTGCTTCGCTTTAGCTTTTTGGGAAATTTTTGTACTTAAAAGATATATTCCGATGTATAAAATTTAATTCATTGTATAAACTCTGATATATGTACAAAAATTCATTATGTGAAATATAATTATTCTGTGTTTCTGTGGCTGATTCTGTTTAAACTCTATAAACTGAATAACAATCCGTCATTTTAAACGTTTCAAGTTGGTTTAATTACCGACTAGGGGCGGTCAGAACGGCGGGTCGTTACAAAAGTGGTATCAGAGCTTTGGTTTATACAAAGCTCAGTTTATGATGTTTAATATGAATAGTTACTAGAATCATTTTAAATAAAAATGTTTTTCAAATTTAAAGAAGTATGAAATTGTTTTCTTTGAAAAATAAAAGGTATTTTGAAAATTCAAATCTTTTTCGGAAATTCCCCTTTCTAAATTAGGTTTGTGATAGTTTCTCTTCAGTGAGGTCTCCTTAGATTTGAGTCCCAATCATTTGAGAAAAAAAAAACACATTATCGAATTGCTGAGATTTATGAAAAATAAAATGTGAGTGAAGTGAATTAATGAATTGGTTTAAATCAAATATTTTGAATATCTCCAAAGTAATAATTGGGAAATAAAATGACATGTCAATTTAGTATAGCTAAGAGGATCATTGAACAATAACTTGGGAATTTGATTCTAAATTCTTTTGAAAATTGATTTCAAATGTTTTGAAGAACGATTTAGTAAATAAATGGATTATAAGTATTTAACTTATAAATGGACTTTGGGTATATAATTGAGTTATATAAATTGAATTGGATTAATAAAGGAGATTTATAAATCGAAGTTTTATAAATAGAAATGGAATTTGTAAAGATTATTTATAAATTCTACACCAATTGAATTTGATAAATGAAAAATAGTAGTTATTAAAGGAGATATATTCGTGATTTTGGACAGCGAATTATCCTTTAAGTTAAATATTGCGATAGTAAATGTTGGTTAGGAATTTTATCCATGATTTTGGACAGTGGATAATCTTTTAAATAAATGTGTAGAAACACTGAATTGAATAAATAAGTATATTCACGATTTTGGACAGTGAATATATTATTGAATAAAACGGATATGTTTTAGGGAAGTGATATTATGAAATGAAATTAATGGTTTTAAAATGTATTAACTATCAAATACATAGATTTCAACATTCATTGTTGAAATAGGCGTTTTCGAGAAATAAGGAAATGTTGGACTATAACACTGTTATTATAGTAAATGGTTTTCGGAAGGAAATGTTGTTTATATAGTATTGGGATTTATATATCTATCTTAAAATTCGAATCCCTATACTAGTGATTTTGGGTTGTCGTAACGATGTTTTACGTAACATTCGTTTTCACTCAAATAAATGTGTTTAAGAGAATGATTTACTTAAAGAATGGAATATATACTTGATTATGATTCAAGTATTTGAATATTTTCCAAGAGTTGAAAATAAATGAATTTGTGAGTTACTTATTATTAAATAAGTATGGAAATGTTTTCCAATATGAAATGGAAAGTTTGAAATTCTATCTTTTAAAGATAAATTGAAAAATGAATATTTGAAATTTGTTTCAAATGGTTAAGTGTGGAAAATTATATATATCTTGTAAAGTTGTTTTTGGGAAATTTGAACAATTAGTTCAACTTGAATTTTTTCAAAAAGGATTGAATCTTGAGTTAAATTGAGTTTAACTTCGACACCAAAAACAATATAAGTTGAGCTTTGAATTTCGGATAGTCGATTTGGATTGTATGTCTAACATTGAGAATTGATGACATAGCAATTGATCTCTATTAAATATATATCTGTGGTGGTGGAGAATTTATTCTTTTAGCTTAACACCCTTCTCTGATACGTACGAGCTTAGAGGTTATATATCGGTAGACATCAATTATGCGTTGAGAATTGACGATGTAACGTGAAATCCAAATCGAATGTGAAGTCGATAATGAATTGGATTATGAATGTGAATTGGGTTTGAGATAACCTTAAATTTTCAAATCGAGGAAAATTTTAAACGAAATGGAAAATTTTGGAATCCTCTAAAATGTGAATTGAGTTTTCGTGACTTGTATATGTGAATGTAATAATTCGAAAACCATCATTTTGGAAAGTCATTATTATGAAAATCCTATGCAAGTTTACATAGGTATGATATGTACAAAATGTGAAATGAAGTACTATATGTATATGACATATGTTTTCTAAACTGAGGATATGGAAATGTACCTTCCATTTATAATTTGTGAAGGTGATTGGAACTCGGTGTGAGTGTCCATTGGAAATCGTAGCTACGTAGAATTTCCATTAGTGGAATGTCCATTGGGACTGGAATCCCCCACGATGGATCATCGTGTTGGGATTATGTGAATTGATGCTGGCGTAATTCATGGGGCGTGATGCCTACAGTTACAAGCGATTCCACTGGGATAGTGGTGCAACCGCCACGTAAACTGCGATCTAGAGGCCAAAGCGTAATTTGAGGGGCGAGATGCCTACGGTCATGAGCGATTCTACTGGGATAGTGGCGTAACCGTCGTGTGAATCGCGGTCTATGGCAACAACCATGGCGAAATTCAAGAGAGATGTGAAATCTACAGTTACAAGCGATTCTACTGGGATAGTAGCGTAACCGCCGGGTAAACTGTGATCCATGGGGGAACGTGCTTTCCATATCCATTTTAAAAGAATTTTAAAAGTATTTTCACTGGGAGTTGAAGCAAGTATATTTAGTACTTGGAGATTTTTAGTCTTGCGCCTGGCCAGCGTATGCCTAATGTCTGTGAGAACGACGATGGACTTGTTAAACTTCGAGTTAGCAAGTATTTTCAAAACTTTAATAGCAAATCAATAGTCTGAAATTAGAATTACATAATTCCAACCTAATGAACTAAGGAAGAAGATCTTTTAAAATATCTTGAAAGCACACAGCTTTGGAAAAGATGTAATATGTAAATATCTAGCATGAAGAATTTCAAGTTTAAAAATCTGAGTCTTGTAAGTCGAAAATTTTGGTAAAAGACTTTTGTGTCTTGATTATAGAAATCAATGAACAAAGCTAGTGAGATAATATAAAAGAAATGAATCCTATATTTATTTATAAGATTCGAACTCGGTAAAAAATTGTGTAGGGTATAAATATCGGTGAGATTTTAACAATCATTTTTCCTAACTTATAATTTCGGGACGAAATTCTTTTAAGGAGGGAAGATTGTAACAACCCTGAATTTTGAACAATTTAAAAATGAAAATATTTAATTAATTTTGAATATTCGAATGATGATTGACTTGAATTTCAAATTTTCAGGATAAATTGACGATTAAATTTTAAAATTTAATCTATAAAAAGTTGAATAAAAATTTAAATTTGACTTTGGAGTTGAAATTGAATATTGAATTTGTATTTTAAATTCAAACTAATGACTTAGAAAAATAATTTGGATTTAAAATGAAAAAAATAAGAAAAAAATATATATTAAAATAAACATAAAATAAAGAAAAAAAATCCCACTGCATTACCTTATCAGCTAAAAACACGCCTAAAATTTTGCCTTAATCCATGCCTTCCATTACGCCAAAAACTCGTCTCTCCCCTACTCTTTTATACCCGACCCCTTTACCTTTCTCATTCAAAACCCTAAACAAATCAAACCGAAGAAATAAAAAAATGACATCTCTCCCTCTTCGTCTTCGATCCAAATTAGGGCTTCGGCTTCAAATTTCGCGACCGCTTCGGTGAAAGGTGAGTGAATCTTTCCCTCACATCTAATTCGAGCTCCAAGATTCTTCTGATTTTTATTCGTGTAATTTAGTTTTGGTGTTGATAATTTCTCTGATTTTGTTGATTTCGTTTGATTTGGTGATGTCTTGATACTCGCGGCTTTGTATCTCCTTGATCAACACAGTTGCGATTTTTGCTAGTTTGACTTTGTTCGAACGTACCTCCTGACTTGATTTTGTAGTTTTCTTCACTCACATGATAATGTTTGAAGATGTTTTAAGAAAAAAAAATAATATAGACTAAATTTGTGAAATTGTTCATTTGATTCAACTTGAAATATTTTGATGTAATGATTTCTTGTTTCCTGGTTATCACGGCATCGTTGTATCTCGTGGCCACCACGACTTCGATTTCTGTTGAACATGGCTTCAACTTGATTTTTGATATTACTGAATCTTTGGCACTTCTGTTCATCCTTGTAACAGCTTGATGCTTGAATGTGTATTTTGTTTTTTGGTCATTGTATGGTCTATGTTGCATATCTTATTTGCAGTTACACTTCAGTTGCTCGGATATATGTATACAAGTGCTCCCCTGATTCATTTATTTTACTTGAGCTTGAATCTTGTTGTCACCGCATTCATGTATAAGTCTGCTTTGAATCACTTCCAGGCATAAGCTTTCATCTCTGTTTTTTTTTTCAAAAAAAAAAACTGTGAGTAACACTTTTAAATAACTTAAGTTTTTAAAATCTGTTGCATGCTAATATTTGGATGCTCAATATATTTGTGTGGATATTTGTATATATTCTTTTCTCTGGGCATTTGTGTGATGAAATTACTGCATATTGTATACCCTGTTAAAAATCTAAAGTTTCAAATTCAAACTGCTTTCCAAAAAAAATCAAATAGTTGCAAGTAAAACTGCTCTGTCTTCACTTTAAGGTAATTAACTTCATATTGTAAACATAAATGTTAATTATCAGTTTCCTGTAAATGAGTATGCTTTGAATGCTTGGTTAGTGATGATTCTTTTGTGTGTATATATACATAAGTACTGTTATGTAACTGTTTGACTATGTTTGTTTAAAACTAAAATTTTGGTAAAAGTCTTTACCACTTGATCTGATCCCAGTTAGGAATTGAGGCTTAAACAAAAGTTGTTGTTAGTATGGATTTATGTTTTTTTTTTTAAAAAAAGGGGGCTAAAGCAACAAATATATGATGCGAATGAATCACTTTGTTGATGTTGCTTTGCCTATCAGTATGTATATAGGGTTTGTACCTTCCTGTTATTAGTTTCAGACCTCAGTTCCAGTTCAACCCCTCTGTTTTTTTTTCTGAAACATGAAACACTCCAAAAATCTGACACACGTGGAATTTGGATAAAGTTAATTAGTTTTGTATGCTTGAAAATGTGTTTGTATAATTGTTTTAAGTTCTGGAAATTTTTTCTTTTTTTTTGTTATCATGAATGAAGAGACTGGGTATACTTATGGACTGGTCCTCATTTGCATTATGCAGTAGCTTGAGCATTGAGTTGTTGTATTGGTTATCTCTCTGGACTTGTTGTGTCATCCATGTTGTCACTTTAATTGTGTCCGCACATAAGAAGTGATCACTGACCTGAGTGTTGCATTGGTTAACTTCACTTGACTTTGTTGAGCTTCCCTCTGTTGTCTCTCTGACCTGGGGCCTATAGTCATGTTGCCATTATCTTGAGTCTGATTCGTACTTCATGTTAGTACCCTTTTTACCCAGCCTGTGTTCAGTATTGAACTGGTTTCCAGTCTGATTGAGGATATAGTTTTTGCTTTGTGAAATGCTTGAGTTTGTACACTTTTACTGCACCTGTGTTGAATCCAGTTTTAGACTCGGGTTTGACCTTGTGCTCGGGTGAGAACTTTCATTGTGCATTTCCTGATCTTTTACATGGTTCACATGTCGTAGTGGCGAGGCCGTACACGCGCGCGTATACTGCAGCCACACATTATTGACTTTAATTGATATTTCTTTTGCTTTTAATCCATTGATCCTTTGCGTATTTCATATGCCGTACTGGCGAGGCAGTACACGTTAGCGTGCACTGCAGCCAATCGGTTTTGATGTTTTCAAGTGACTTTTCAATTGTTTGACTAGATTTGATATAAATTGATGATTTTGTTGTTAAATGCCGCTTAGGCAATTCTGATGTTTTTTTTCTAAATTATCTTCATCGATAATCCTTTCATCTATCTTCATTGATAATCTGAATCTACTGATTTGTTGTTTAACGCTGTTAAGTGTTGTATTTACCGTTATCCGATTTCTTGTTAAAGGATCGGATAGGTGAATATATATTTGATTGTTGTCTAATTGTTGTTTGATTATTATTGCCTCTATGCACTAATAACTGAGTTTGAATTAGACTAACCTGTGTATTATTATCTTCTGAATATAATACTCGGGTCAGACCGAGTAATTTTACAGCTTGAAGATTTTCAGGCATCGAAGTTAGAGAGAGGGGAAATTGCTTCGCTTTAGCTTTTCGGTAAATTTTTGTACTTAAAAGATATATTCCGCTGTATAAAATTTAATTCTGTAAAAACTCTGATATATGTACAAAAATTCATTATGTGAAATATAATTATTCTGTGTTTCTGTGGCAGATTCTGTTTAAACTCTATAAACTGAATAACAATTCATCATTTTGAACGTTTCAAGTTGGTTTAATTACCGACTAGGGGAGGTCAGAACGGCGGGTCGTTACAATATATAACAGGTAAATAACAGGCAATTATATTCAATAATAAACTAAATAACCATTTTATTTAAACAATTGCAATTAACTGAGATGATGATTAAAAATATACAAGGAGTCACAAATAAATTCATAATCACAACATAAATTAATGTAACAAACATAAGAATTTGTAGAAGTTATGAGTGGGTTAAAACGCTCACCTTTTGAATTTAAATTGAATTTAAATCCAGTTTAAACCCAAAAATTAGACAGTCTCAGAATTTGTCCTCACCAGCGCCAAAATGTATGGAATTCAGATATGAACTGAGCGGAAAAACCATGCGTGAAACGGACCTCGTATGCGAAAATTATGCGAGTTAGAATGTTCGAAAATTAAATTTAATAAAATAAACAAAGCAAAATAAAATCATTACCACCACGTCACCGTGCAGAGCATCATCGCGTTCGTCCCCCTGCTTCGGCTTCACTCATTTCGCCCAAACCCCTAGAGTCGCCATCCCTTTCTCGAATTAACGTCGCTACCACGCCAACGCGCATGCCTCAGGCGAACTCCGACCATACTCCAGCACCACGCGCCGCCCCCATACGCGACCACGTCATTCGCGACCCCTCCTAGAGATAGCCGCCGCCACCGTTTTACAAACCCTAGGCAAATTATTTCGCCAAATCTAACCGTTGGCAACCCGAAAGAATACCACAGATGCACTCCCCACTGCACTCTCTACAGCCCTGTATCCTTAATTTGACGATCGCCGAGGTTCATCGTCGAGCGATGAACGGTCGAGGATTGATCATCGATTTCTGGGCAGCCGATGATTCAAATTGAAAAACAAATCACAAATCCAAGATGCATTCGTCGAGAGCTACAGATCCATATAAAATTTTCTATATTTTGAGGAATTTGAAATTTGGCTTTGATTTTGAATTGCAGTTGATACTAGGTATTTGTCTGCCATTGAAATAAGGAAGCGAAAGAAATTTTGTAACGACCCAAAATTTTTATTAATTAAAATTTGAATATTTAATTAATTTTAAATATTAATTTGTGAATTTATAAGTCAAATAAATTTTTATTTGAATTATTGGATTTAATTGGATAATTAAATCGATAATTTATTATGTTAAATTATGGAAATAATTGAAAATTGAGTTAAATATGATTGAAAATGATTTGTAAAATTTTATTTTATCATATTGAAGTTAGAACGATATTTTAGAACTTTTAAAATCGAATTAAAAGTTAATTTGTGAAAATTGAATATTTTAATATTTAATTATCGACTGTAAAATAGTCAATTTTTGAACAGTCTCAGAATTGAACGAAACCAGTTCCATTGGATCCGTAATAGTTAGTTATTACCGGATTTCAATTTTCGTGTCAATCGGAGTTATCGTTTGATCGTGGCAGCTCGAAACGCATCGAATCGTTCTTAATTTAAATTTGGCGAGTCAAAATAGCCATTTTTCTAACTATCTCGGATTTCGACGAAACCAGTTTCATCGGATCCGTAATGTGATATTATTGTAAGGTTTCAAATCTCAAGTCAATTGGATTTACCGTTTGTCCGGTACGAATTAAAACTCCTAGAAATCGATTTAAATCGGTTTAATTTAAATTGAGCGTTTATAGCCATAACTCGCACAGATGTCCGAATTAGCTTCCGAAACCTGTTCCATTGTGTCCGGAACGCGGTATAAACCCTAGGAACGTCAGTTTCGGCGCGTAAATCGGAGTTTGGAAAATCGAAATGAATAGTGTTCAAAATTTTCTCTATAAATAGACCATTGAATTCACAAATAAAAAAGAAAGAAAACCTAGGTCAAACTAAACTGCAGCCGCCTCCCCCATAAACAATGGCCGAAAATCAATGACCTTCCTCCCCAAATATCTTTCAATCCACTCATCAATTCGAGATGTTGTCAACTAGGAAAACATAGAGGCTAGTGTGCTCTACATATCCAACGGTGGAGATTGGGAATGGAGTTGTGGATAGACGGCAAAATGGGGTTGAACGTCGTGAGTTCGGCCTCGATTTGCGTGCGTATAGGGCGACCGAGTGGGCGCGCGTTCTGACCGTGGGTGGAGTGGGGACGTGCGCACAAAATGAAGGTGGTTGATCGAGGTGGAGGGGCTCGTAGTTGATCGCGTTATTAGGGTTTGTGGGTTCATTGTTTCGGCTGTAACATGAACGAGAGGGAGGGAGATATTCGCGTGATGTAGGAGAAGAGCAACGTTCGGCCCTGATGCTATCAAGGGTGGATCCAACGGCTGCTAATGATTGTGGGTTTATAATTTAATTTATGTTGTAAATTTTAATTGTAAAATCGTGTAAAAGTTTAAAAATACATAACTTTTTCATACGAGGTCGAAAACGCGCGAAACCAGTCGCGTTGGAATCGTATGGACGAGCACTACGCAATGGAGTTGGATTGGAGTCGTTTGGAGTTAGTGAAAATTTCGTGTAAAATTAAACGTCCGTTTAATTTTATTTGAAATAAATCGCTAAAACGAAAATAAACCAAGGTGAGAACTTCTCACTCAATCGAATCAGTTTCGATTTTTTTTTTAATAGTTAGATTTAAAATATTTGAATGCATGTTTGAATGTTGATTAATATCTATTGATTGTTAAAATAGACATTATACGCCGTTAGTAAGCGGATGTTATTTATTAAAAACATATACCGCGAATATTTCATAAACAGTGAAATTGGTATTATATATAGTAGCAATATATATATATTGGCATATGTATATATTGGAGTTATTGATTTCCCGCATTTATTTGTTTAGCGGATGAGACCCTATTGCGCCATCTATTAAGCGGATAATATTTAATAAAAACATATACCGCGATAATTTCGTACTGGAGCGAAATTGGTATTGTGCTAATGTTTTTGGATGCAGGAAAACAGGTTGGAGGGATCCAACTGGATTCCTCAACAGTATTTATTTGATTTCAGATATTTTGATATTGATTGACTATCATATCGATATATGATGTCGTTGTTGTCGTGATTGACTATTTGGTGTGTAGCATCATTGGACCAAGTTTTGGAATTTTAAAATGATTTTTAAATTGATTTTTGAGAATATACTATATTTTGGAATTGATCCATTATAAATAAATAAACGTTATAATTTTTAAGTTATAAAAATTATGATTTTTGAGAAATATAGTTAAAAACTGATTTTTGAGAATATGATGCTATTGAGTTTATAAAATAGTTTAATCGAGATATTTTTGAATTATTGTGAAAAGTTTAAATATAGGATTTATAAAATATAATTATTTTATGAATCAAAAATGGTGAAATAATAAAGGAGATTAAAGAAGTTTTAAAAGAATAATATAAATTGAATTATATTAAGAGATTTATAAATGGATATTTATAAATTGAAATATGGACATTATAAAACGAGTTTTTATAAGTGTTTGAATGAAGTGGAAATGAATTTCATAAATGAATGAAATTTATGGAATTATAAACTGTGAAGTTATAAAAGAAATTTATAAATAGTAAGATTTATAAATTTGGTGAAATTATTTGAAGAATAGATTGGGATAAATAAACAATCTTATAAGTTATAAGATTTATGATTTGGAAAGTCTTTAAAAGAACGATTTTGTAAAATAATCGTTTTATAAGCATTTGACTTATAATATGAACTTTTAGTTCATAATTGAGTTATAAACTGGAATAGGTTAATAAAAGGATTTATAAAAAGGAAGTTTTTATAAATAAATAGAAATGGAATTTATAAACGTTGTTTTATAAATTCGCAAACGACTTATTTTGACAAGAAAATTTGTTGAAACCTATAAATGGAGTTATATTCACATTTTTGAATAGTGAATAATGCTTTGAAATAAAATGAATAAAAGGATGAAATCTGTTAACAAAGAATATTCACGTTTTTGAATAGTGAATAATATGTTAAAGAAAATGTTTGAATGTGATATTTGAAATAGAATTAAAACGATCTAACGATGTTTTAAATGTGTTGAGATTCGAAACCATAGATTTCAACATGCATTGTTGAAATAGATGTTTCGAGAAATAAAAGGAAATGGTGGACTATAACACTGTTGTTATAGTAAATGATTTCCGAAAGGAAATGTTTTGTATAGTATTGGGATTTATATATCTATTTAATTTCGAATCCCTATACTAGTGATTTTGGGTTGTCGTAACGATGTTTTACGTAACATTCGTTTTGGCCCAAATAAATATGTTTAAGAGAATGATTTCCTGAAAGAATGAAATATATACTTAATCTCGATTTAAGTATATTGAATATTTTCTAAGTGTTGAAAATAAATAAAATTCGTGAATTACTTATTTAATAAGTATGGAAATGTTTTTCCAATGTGAAATGAAACGTTTAGAGAATTTATCTTTTTGAAGATAAATTGAAAATGAATAATTGAAATCGAATATTCATTGATATCTTGGAATTATAAATTCACTAAGGAATTTAAAAAGAAAGTGGGATTGGTTTAGAAAAATAAATATTGATTTATTTTTGAAGTGTGAAATTATATATCTAGTGAAGATATTTTGGAAAATAAATAATTTGGAAAATTATTTAGAATCTGGTGATGTGTGCATATCCATTGATAGTTCAATAACCGACTATCAATATTTTCCCTTTGAATGGGTAATTGATGTGATTTGTTTGAATGTGAATGCTACACTTATTTTTGAATAAGCGCTCACTATTCGGGTTAACCGGGAAAGGACCATGGGGTCGTATAACCCATTCCGAATATGTGATACGTCGTTGTGAATTGCATTGAAGATCGGTGTTGAAGACCCGGTATTTGCGAGAGCGATAGGATGACCTGTCGATTTACTCTGCACCGAGTAGCTACGGTATAGAGTTCTCCATATGTGATGGTGAATCCGATCAGGATTGTGAATACCTGGATTGCAAGGACTTCTTTGTAAGTGCCTTCGGTTTTGTTCGAGCCCGGAACAGACTTGTATGGATTGTGTGTCTGACATTACAAATTGAGATATAAAGCCGATTTCTTTCAAATATATTTCTGTTGGTGGCGGAGAATTTATTCTTTTAGCTTAACACCCTTCTCTGAGATGTACGAGCTCAGAGGTTATGTAGTTGAATGTTATCAGCAATATATTCCCAATTTGGTAATGTGACATGCTGAGTGTTGCTAAAATGATCATTGTGTTGATTATTGTGATAGGATCGTTTATTTGATCGTCTATCTTGGTGATCATTGTGTTGATCATTTATTGACCCAAAGCATGGCTTTTGTATAAAGTATGTTTTTGTGGACGTGACTTCGTCGAGCCTCACACCCCGGAAATGGTCAAAACAGGAAAGATGCAGCAAGGTTATGAGGGGTAGCACCCTTTAGGGTATGTACATTTCCTTCTGGATAGAGGTGGTATCATGGTATGGAGCCCAGATATTTAACCTATGTGGTTACTACGAATTTATTACTTTGTGGTTGTTGGTTTTCGGGATCCCGTGAGAAAGGTCGTTTACGATCGGGGAATGGCATGCTCGTGTCAGTAGTTACCCAGTTAGGGGTAACCCGGCCTTGTGTTGGCAGAGTTCCGGTTTGGTTCTCGGGGATGTCTTTCCAGAGGCATTCTCATGTGGCAATGGGAAGTTCCTTGGCCTGACCATTTGTTGGAAATCCAATTCCCAATACGAAACTTGTACGGTATTAGTTGTAGGACCTGCTATTCACTTATGGTGGTCACCACTGTTTGGATAGTAGCTATAGTAGGCATACGATAATGGTCGTATGTTGGCTAAGATTTATATTCTACTTTCGAAATATTTGCTCTACACTATGCACTAATAATAATATCAAATGTTATTTTAAATGCGTATCAAGCATCTTTGGCTATCATAAGGAGAAATCTCCTCCGATTCTGCGTTTGCATGTGTGTGTGTGCGGGAGGCCTTATGGTAGTCTCATTTTTAAAAGCATTGCGAATTGAATTTAAAAATATCTCTCTATTTGATTTTAAAGATAAATAAACTGTTTTGAGTTCTCACACCAGTCACATGACTGACTCGGAGTTTATTGTTTTCCTTCCTAAACTCTGGGTGCCCACCAATTTCCACACGGGCAGTCAAGAGTTAAGGTTTATCAGGATATTCTGGATATTCAGGAGTTGCTGTAGGCAAGCTGGATGGCATGGCGTATTACTAGTTTATATAGTATTTCTTTTTCCGCTGCATAGTTGTTTGTTGTTGTACACTCTGATGATATGATGTAATGAAATAAAATGTAATGTAATAACTGATATAGTTCTTTGTTTAAAGATTATTCATTTATTATTATATGTTGTTCCGCTGCAAATTGTGAGATTCTGATGTTGTTCTGTTATTTCTTCTGTCCCGTTCTATTTTTCTAGATTTTCTGTTTTTCTATTCTCTTTCTCTATCTTTCTTATCTCTTCTTCTCTCTTTTTCTTTTCCTAAATTCTTGTTTTTAAACCCTAACTATTCGTTTTTTCGGCAACGAAAATCCGCAATCGTTACAAATTTAACGCACAGACAAATGAGAAATAGAGATAGGCTAGGGTTTATAACAGGCTATTTATAGGTAGGGTTGAAATAGAATGGATCGGATCGAACGGATATACGCGCGAACGACAAAGTGGCCCAAAAAGCCCACTTCGATTTCGGAATGAAATTTGGTCAATCCATATATCAAAATAGATGTTTTAAAATATTTTAAATGCAATGGAAAAGGTTTCAAGTCCAAATTCCATCGTATGAAGAAGTTATGCTAAAATCAAATTATTTCAAATTGGTTTCAATTGATTTCAATTAAATCGATTTCAAGGCGTTTCGCGTTCGTACGATCAAACGACAAGTTCGATCGTTATGAAATTTGAAATCCTACAATAATTCACCTATACGGATCCGATGAAACTAGTTTCGTCGAAATCCGAGTCATTGGCCAAAATGGCTATTTTTACATTAATTAAATAAATTAAAAATTAATTAATTAAATCAAAATTTTGAATTTCAATTCGAAAATTGACAAATTTCATCACTTATGATTCCTCGATCATTTACAATGATTTAAACAAATTTGAATGTCAATTTAGAGATGATTAATTTATAAATTTCAATATTAATCCTCAATTTCATTAAATTCAACATTATAAATTAAATTTTCAATAAATCTATTAAATTCACTTTCATTCTATTATTCAATTCATTATTATCAAATAGATAAAACTTAACATTGGATTTACAACTATTACCTCAATATTCTTACATTCCATGTTGACTTCAATTAACGCAAAAATTAGAGATTAATTTCATTAAATTGCAATTACTCCAATTATTATCATAGTCCAAATCCCAATAAATTTATAAATCCTGACTTCCATTCTTCTTATCCAACCAATTGCTTTAATTAATTTGGATTGCACTAATTAAGTCAATTACTACAATTTCTTTCAAATTAAATTCTATGAACTAAATAAATAGGTAATTCATAACAATTATAACCATTAAACTTTAATTACTTTAAGTTTATTACTTTCAAACAAATATTATAATTACTTACAGAATATTGATTTTATTCAATCATTATTTATTCATTATAAATTCATTGATTAATCCAATGTTTACATTTATTTTTCTTATATTAATTTAGTACCAAATATTCCTATTTACAATCAATTATAACCCTGTAATTGTTTCAATCAATAGGTATTGCATTGAATTAATTATTTATTAGCTTACACCATCCTATAACCGAGTTATACTATTTTCCATTATTTCATTTATTGCAATCCCGTTCAATTTACACAATTCAGCTTTAATTAACTTCGTTGTTATATTCCATCCTAGTTATTATTTCATTATTTATTATAATTACTTACATCATATGAATTCATTCTATTATCCTAAATCAGACATTAATTCATATATTCATACAATATTTACCTTTATTTACTTATATTGAATCTTATTGCCAAATATAACGGTTACAACAAATTAATAGGACAATTAAAGAGTAACTTACGACCGTTACTATTATTTTGTTTTACATTAATTACAATTAATATCCTTAATAAATTTATTTACTTGGTCTCATGCTTTCTATTTCACCAATACTATCCTATAAATGAATTTTACGTTTCCACGTAAATTTACATTCACACTTTCCGTTATTATATTAATTATCATTAAGTACACTAAATTCTCTTTACTTGTAATTGGCAAATTGACTGGTAACAACCATTTGTCACGATTGTACCTTTTATAGTACTTGTATGTTCAATCCGCCTAACCCAATATCATCTATCATATTATTTCACACATTAATTCAATAATTACATTTGCTTCCTTATATTCCATTTATATCCAAGTATATACTTTCACTATTACATTTATTAGAATTTTATTCAAATTACAAATAATTAGTTTTAATTACCCTTGCTATATTTCATTCTTAACATTTATTTCAATATAAATTATAAAAAAATTCTCCCTTCTAAAATTTAATTACAAATATCTTATTAATATAACAAATTTAGTTATCAAAATTACGGGTCGTTACACTCTCCCTCACTCAAAACTTTTCGTCCCCGAAAAGAAAAAAGAAGGGAAAAGAAGAATTAAGAAATCAATATATCTTACTTAAATATTAAATTTATAAACAAATAAATTTACAAAATTAATTAATTTCAATAAAATATACCAATTTATAACCATTAAATCCTTTTTATACTCAAATTACTAAAGCTTGGAAAACATCTTCAAAAAATTTCTAAGTCCAAAATTTACAAATTTTTTTGGCAGAGTCTCCTTTGTACGAGGAGGCTCGGGAGAAAATATAATAACAAATATAATAATATATAACATATATTTTCCAAAATAATATATATATCCTCACACGGGAAAAACAATATAATAGCGCTATAAATCGTAATCTAAGAACGTACCTATTTGTCGGAAAATTAACGCTTAATTATGAAATCAAAAGCATTAGCAATTGCTTCCATAACCTGTATTTCATTTATATAATACAAAAGAGTTAATAATTATATAAAATGAAATATTTAAGGTGGTTTCAACCATAAACAACAAATCAATACAAACATCAATCACTTGCAACAAGGCATACAACCATCACATAGAATCAACTCAAATCAATCATTCATTCATATCAAACAAAATAAATAGTTGTTTGGGTTTTGAAAACTTTAAATTGTACAGAGTGAAAATAAACCACTACGTGCATCATTTACTCAATAGTCTTAGATGAAATTAAATGGATTATTCATCATCTAAACAAATTTAAAACATCCTTGCCCAAACAACCATAAACCAAACAACAACAATTTCAGACAATAGATCAAGTTTTCCTATTAATTCCATTTCACACAATTATTGCTTCATTTCCCTTTCATTCATTATTTATTTTTATCTATTTCTATTCGTTACTTACCAATTCATTTTCTTCTATCTATAAAATGCCAAATTCTATTCATTGCATTACATTCATTTATTTATATTATCATATACAATCAAATTTCTTAGCAGGTAAATTTATTAACTTCAGTTTTTAATCATCATTTTTTTCCGTCTTTTATTCTTACTTTATTCAGAAGAAACTTCAATCTATTTACTTAAGTTTATGATTACTTACTTACAATACGTACTTTTCATTATTTTTAATTAGTATCATCTCAATTATACTTAAGTTTACAAAAACCACAACGTCCAATTCTAATTTATTAAAGAAATTTCATTGAATACTTTCATTATCTCAATTTTATTACTTGTATAATATCTATTATAATTTCTTATTAAAATTTCAACCTTTTTTTTGTTTTTTTGTTTTCTTTTGGTAAGTTATATATATGCTTCTAAGGATGTAATAGAAAGTTACACAAGTTTATTTTATTTCTCTTAATTAACTTAATGTTCAATAATATTATTCTTTGTTTCATAGGATACAATTTCAAATTTCCTTTAATCCCATTTATAACCTAGCATTGAATCTCTTATTTCAATTAAAGGTTCCAATTTATAAATTAGTTACAACCCATTTTCTATAATAATTGAAACCATTGATTAACGGAAACTTAAGAACTAAATACAGGGTTAAATTTCAAATCAATTTAAAATAATAGATAAATGCGTATACTTACAATTTATATTTCTAATTATATTTAAAACGGTTTAAATTTTATTTTGGTTTATCAAAATAAATCTTGTAGTAAAACTACTATAGTGGTCTTCCCACTTCGAAACTCGAAAATGAATGTTGATGATGCGGTCGCCATCACTGAAATTATTTCCAGCGATAGAAAGGGAAGTACAGAACTTAATTTTTCCAAAATCTTCTTTAAAACAATTCTTTCAAATTATATTGAAATATTTATATCAGAAAATACTTCTAAATAATATTATTATTATATTCCAAAATCATTGAAAGAATTTTCAAAACCCCGGGACTTAAGTTTTAAATTTTAAATTTCCATTTATTTTATTTTCAATCTCATTTCAACTACTATTTATAAATTTCATTACCTAACAACCAATATATTGCAGCCATATATATATACATCATTTATAAAAATTTATTTTATATATAGAAAATATAATAGGCAAAAAAATTTCATTCACCTATATTAAAAAAAAATATTGTGTCGGTTTGTCCTATTAAGTGTTTAGAAACCCCTATTGATGTCATAGCGTCCCATGCATCAACCAGAATTTATAAATACAAAACGGAACAAATTAACAAAATATTAAAACCTTTTACAACACTAACAAATACGCTCTTTCATATATACACACTCACCAACTCCTCATAGGGTATTACTACCCTATTTAAAGAGTCTGACCCCACAAAGCTAAGGTTTATCGCTAAACCAAAGCTCTGATACCAGATGTAACGTCCCGCCATTCTGCACGCTTTAAACCGACGATAAACCACACACATCAGACTTAAACCATGCAGAAGGACAGATTGTTTTGGGGTAAATAAGAAAAAGCAGAGAAAGAAAATAAAATAAAATAAAATAGCATCTTGCGGCGAAACGATAAAATATAATAATCACGTATACAGTTCATGAAGCTGTTTTACAAAATATTCGATTGTATTTATACAATACATATCAAAGTTGCACATAGCAGCGAAAACTAATGAATGCAGCGGAATACAACATGTAGTGGAATATAAAGATAAATAATAATAAATCATCATCTTCGTCCTCCAGAATAAAACCTTCAAATCCTGAAATGCTCGGACTGACCCAAGCGAATTGAAAGACAAATCACTCGAGTCAGAACTAAAAGATCTTATGTAAGTTAAATCAACTAAAATAAAAATGAGTGTAACGGCGTCAGAGATGTTTACGAGGTTTGACATCTCCTATCCAGTGTCTAACGTGAGTGCAGTAACTTAAGAGATGCTTGGGATTCACATCTCCTAAGGATCCGTTAAACTATTTACTATGTAGTAATATTTTGCTATTATAATAATGTCTATCATAAAATAAACTTACTTTTAAATAGCATTAAGGGGTCACCCATTTAGCCCTTACCACATAATAGTCCCAGTAGTCCATCCAGTATCGGCGCATCTCCAGATCGGGAGACTACCCTAAATACTCCACGGGCTACGGAAGAAAACCAAACTTGTACAAGACGAGCTAGGGTAGGTGACATAGCACAACTAGGCAATGCCAAGATAGATATACCAATTACGCATCCGGGTTGGTGGTAACGCGTAGTGCGCAGCTACCGCCCACCTCGAGCCACACCCCCAAAAAGAAAATAAAAAGTGGCCACCGAATCAATCCAAAAGTCAAAGTATAATATCGAAGGAATGTGTACGATCAAAGGTGCTACCTCGTTGGCCCGAGAATCGCTCCTGTTTTAGCCACCATATGACAACTCATGGGAGTTGGGTCCACGTATTTACCTCAAAGGAAATACCGCCACCATCCTACTTCATTCTGGAATCTCCACTGCGTACACGGTTCTCAAAGTGGTTTTCGGAGTTCGCAGTGAGTATGACAACTTCCGATCTCGGTCTATTTAATAACCTAACGTTATTATAACACCGCGGTCTTTTCAAAATAGTTTATACTTTAAAACCAGAATATAATATCCATTTCAAAGCCATATAAATACGATATCCTTTCCATTTCTAAAACCAAATCATTTTGATATCGTTTTTATAAAAACCCAAATCAATATAATATCATTTTATTTCAAGGATATCCTTTTCAAAAGTCATAACATTTTCAACGTTTAACACTTTGAAATCAAAATACTAGAAATACAACCCTTTCAATTTATTCTACCTCGCAACTCATAACTTCCACCACTTATGTGGTTTAAATATTTAAAATACTTTATATACCCAAATAGCCTCTTTAACTTATACAAATCAATTTCAAAACCCAAATAGCCACTTATGTGGTTTGGAACAATGAAATTCACTTTTCTCCATTAGGATTTTAAGGCCCAAATTATTCTGGACCTACATCTAACTAATTAAAAGTGAATAGAATTAAAAATATGATGTTTTGAATTTGCTCTTAGGATGTAGGAGAGTATTATACAAGTTAATAAATTAAAATGATTTTATGAGGGTTTCATAAAGCTATATCATTTTAAATTGTTTTGAACCGAAGTTGGAATTTTGTGAAATGTTTTCATAAATATTTTTGGGAGGGCAAAGGTAATTAGGTAGTAAAACCCCTAAGATAAGCACATAAGTTGTACGTAGATCCTTCATCTTTTTTACATAATTCTTGATCCAAGGGTTCGAGTACAAGACTTGAGTTGTTTCACACCATTCCGAATAAGAATTTATCACTCGATTTTGACAACGAATACTTGGTGAGGGTTCTTAATATGGAATCAAAGTTTTCTATCATAGTGTATGGCTATAAGTAGAACGAAGTTTTCTAATTAAGAAGCCCGATCAGAGTTTGCAGTGAAGAGTTGGGTGAGCGATACTAGTTCGGAAGTAAAGCTTTGTATATGAGTGAGTGACCAAATCATATTTTGCATAGGAATGATCTATGTACATCATACAGGCTGATGAGTTGTATTAAGTGTTTTCTGAGTTAGGCCGGTAGTGAAATTTTGGGGTCGAAATTCTTTTAAGAGTTGAGAGTGTAATAACCCGAAATTTCACCAATTGATTTGAGAATATTTAATTAATTTTATATTCAAATAATGGTTTTTATAACTAAAATAAAAATCTTTTAAATAATAACAAGTGATGTAGAAATAGATTTCCCAATTAGTCTATGAAAATATTGAGTTCGAAGAAAAATAAAAAATGTGACTAGAATTCATTTTTCGAATTTTCGTCGAATAAAAGTTGTTGGAAATGTTGTAATACTATTGTGTACATATACACGTTCATCTATAAATAATTTAGAATTATATATTTGTATATATACATATATGTGTGCATTTTCTTAAGTTAAAATAAAGCTTTGTATATGGTCGGCCTTGCATTTTAAAGGTCGAACTTGTCATGCTGAGGTCGAAAGGTTTTCGATCTCTCGATACATTTTGAAACATTTTATCCATATTGAATACTAACATTTAATCAGTAAAACTTAAAGAAACTAAAAAATAAAACAAACATCGTTCTTCATTCGCTGTCCCTTTTGCAACACAAAATTGCATTCCCCTTTCGATGAATTTTCCACTCTCGTACACCTTTCAAAATTCCCATTTCTCCACACCCTTTCATAGGCCCGTCAATGGATGTTTTCCATGCAAATACTACTATATCCGCATCCACATCTAAAATCATTTATGAATATTAGATATCAATATCCGCGGAAACGACGAATATTGGATATTTATTCGATCTCCTAATGATTTATAAATCCAAAAACATAAATAGAAAATTTTGGCTCAACATAAAAGAATTCCAATTTCATTGATCATAAACGTATGAAAAATAAATATGATGATATCAAATTGTTTTAAGCAGTCAATATGCATTAAAGGTATATAACATAAACTATTGATTTAATAAAACAATATATACATATCGTTCATTATACTAAAATACACAAAATATGAACTATAATCTCGATAAAAGCCGAAAGGGTAAATTTCGAATACAAATGTCTCCATATCCGCATCCATATTTATTTTTTAAGTATCAGAATTTATCCGTTTAACGGATTCAGATGCGAACTGATTTTAGATTTTTCGTGAGTACATTGTAGGCTTACCCTTTTACTATACCAAAAATGCAACCCTTATACCAACTTAGTTACTTAGTTTAACAATAGATTGGCATGTATACCACCATATAAACCAAGTAATTTTATTAGGTCATCCCCAACATAGGTCAATTACGATCGTCAAATTAAGATTGAGGAAAAGATATGCTCCCAACAGTTGAATAAAGGCACATAAAATGCCTTAACGTTACATTTCCAATTCAGAAAACATAATTGGCATAAATTCATTTACTACAAGTCAAGATCCAAATGTGCATTAATTACATGTCAAGCTATTAGGTTTGCATTCAATACACGATCGGCTTTGAGCACGTGTTTATTTTTCGATCAGCCCCTAAAATACAACTCAGTTGTTGGTGGTTAATTATTCATCCAGTTGTTGAATATGTACATAATACACGTCCTACTCTGCATGTGTATTTATTTTACGTTCAGTTGTTGAGCGTGTATTGAATACATATCCAACTATTGAGCACTTTTGTGTACTTACCGTAAGATTGCATGCTTCAATACTAAGATATGCAAAGCAATCCACTGTAAATGCTCTTAGAGTTAAATCACAGACAATTCATGCCATCCGACTGTATTTCTGAAATAATAAAGATGGTTTTGCAAATATTTTAAAAGTGAATGCATAATTCAACAAATAGTTACAAGATGAATGAATATAAAGACATATGCTAAACATACACATATTTTTTAGCCAGCTACTAATTTTTTTTAGAGAGAAAATGTTTAGTGCGAAGAAAAGACACAACTACAAGAAAAAGAAAGTCATTTGAAAAACTAAAAAATAGAATTCAAAATAATCCGAGAATAAAGAGATTTGGTAGTTCAAACATGTGAGGAAATCGTGCATATATACGAGAGGAAACACATGTTAGGCTTTGTATGAAGGGAAAATGGGGAAAAAAAAAATGAAACCAAGGGGCCTGATTAGGTTTAGATTTTTTTTTTACGCGTATATTTTGTACCATACAATATTGGGCCGTAGTCTAGCCGCCACCCTTTGCTCAGTTCCGGCTTCCGAATTCCCGCCATTTCCAACCCTTTTTTTCTAAATCCTTGACCGTAGTAAATTCTCTTCCACAAGCTTCTAAGCATTCCCGCCATTTCCAGCCCCTTTTTCTAAAACCCTAACCCTAGCAAATTCTCTTCCACACTTCAAAGCCGAATGTCTAATCGAATGCCAAAAAATAAATGGTAGATGCCTGTACACATTGGAGAAGAAGCTTCCAGCAATCTTAAATTCAAACCTAGGTATCAAATTGAGAAATAAGAGTTTGATATTATTACTAGTGCATAGTGTAGAAAATTTTTCGAAAGTAAAGATATAAATCTTAGCCAGCATAGGTACCATTATATTACGCCTACTATAGCTACCATATTAGATGGCAGGTTCTACAACTAAAACCGTACAAGGTGCGTATTGTTTTATTTGGATTTCCAACAAATGGTCAGGGTAAGGAACTTCCTACTGCCACATGGGATCGCCTCTGCCGGGACGTCCCGAGAACTTAACCAGCTCTCCGCCAACACAAGGCCTGGTTACCTTTGTCACTAGGTAACTACTACACGACTATGCCAACCCCCGGTCCCTTTGGACCTTTATCCGAGCGCTCGATTCCAACAACACCACACAGTAATAGATATAGTGTATCAACATGAGTAAGTATCTGGGCTCCATACCATGATACCACCCTTTCCAGAAGGAAATGACATACCCTAAAGGGCGCGACCCTCATAAACTTGCCGCATATTCCTGTTTTGACCATTTCCGGGGAGTGAGGTCTGACGAAGTCTCGTCCACAAATCTAGGCACAAAGCCACGCTTTGATCAACAAATGATCAATAAATAATCATCACACAGCAACACTCAGCATGCCACATTACCAAATTGGGAATATATCGCTGATAACCTTCAACTACATAACCTCTGATAACCTTCAACTACATAACCTCTGAGCTCGTACGTCTCAGAGAAGGGTGTTAAGCTAAGAGAATAAATTCTCCGCCACCAACAGAAATGTATTTGAAAGAAATCTTCTTTATATCTCAAAATGTAATGTCAGACACGTAACCATAGAAGTCAGTTCCAGGTTTGAACAGAACCGAAGGCACTTCAAAAGAAGCCCTTGCAATCCGGGTATTCACAATCCCGATAAAACTTTCCATCACAAAGGAAATCTCCATACCGCAGCTAACGGTGCAGAGATAATCGATAGGTCATCCTATCACAAATACCCGGTCTTCAACACCGGTCATCAAATGCAATCCATAACGACGTGTCACATATTCAGAATGGGTTATACGACCCCAAGGTCCTTTCCCGGCTAACCCGAATAATGAGCGCTTATTTTAAAATAAGTGTGGCATTTCAATTTCAACCAATTCACAACAAATACCTATTTAAAGGTCAATATTGATTGTCGGTTATTTAACAATCAATCAATATTCACAACATCATCCGATTTCAAATAATTTCCTAAATTATTTATTTTCAAAAATATCTTTATAAGATATATATCCCACACTTCAACCATTTGAAAACCAATTTCAAATAAGTTTACACCCTTACAACTTTCATTTCAAAATGGTTCATTTAAACTAATTAAATAAATCCTTACCGATTTATTAAATTTACGTTCCAAATCCGTAAATTAATTTCCACACTTCAAAATAAATCAACGTTTATTTTTAACTAATTTCCCTTTCTTTTATAAATTCCATAGTGAATTTACAATTCCAAAATATCTATGAATATACGATTTTTAAATCGATTTCTAATATTCATCTTCAATTTATCTTTAAAGGATAAAATCTCTGACATTCACTTCATATTGGAAAAACATTTCCATACTTATTTAATAATAAGTATTTCACAAATCTATTTATTTTCAATATTTTGAAAATATTCAATATACTTAAATTACAATTAAGTATATATTTTATTCTTTAAGGAAAACATTATCTCAACACATTTATTTGGGTCAAAACGAATGTTGCGTAAAACATCGTTACGACAACCCAAAATCACTAGTATAGGGATTCAAAATTAAAGTAGATATATAAATCCTAATACTATATAAAACATTTCCTTTCGGAAATCATTTACTATAACAACAGTGTTATAGTCCAACATTTCCTTCTATTTCTCGAAACATCTATTTCTACAATGAATGTTGAAATCTATGATTCCGATACTTAACAAAATTTAAAACGTTTTTGAATCGTTTTAATTCTATTTAAAATATCATTTTTTCAAAATATTTCTTTAATATATTATTCACTGTCCAAAATCGTGAATATACTTCATTAACCAAATTCAATTTCTACATATTCTATTTAAAGGATTATCCACTGTCCAAAATCGTGGATATACTTCATTTAATAAGCTATAATAATTAACTTATCAAAATAAGTCATTTTCGGATTTATAAAACAACGTTTATAAATTCCATTTATATTTTATGGAAACTTCAACTTATAAAATCACTTTATTAACAAATTCTATCCATATTCCATTTACACGCAAAAATCCAATTTATAAGTTAATTACTTACAAATCTTTTATTTTATAAAATCTATTCATTTTATAACTTCACAATTTATAAATATATAGATTTCATTCACTTATAAAATCCATTTATATTCCATTTTAACACTTATAAAAACTTGTTTTATAATTCCAATATTTTTAATTTATAAATATCAATTTTATAAATATTTCATATAAATCATTTATAATAATTCAAAAATCCCTATTTTAACCCATTTTATAAATTAATTAACTACTTATCTCAAAAATCACATTTCGGTTATATTTCACAAAAATCATAATTTTATAACATAAACATTTGAACGTTTATTCATTTAAAATGAATCAATTTCAAAATTAAATTTTATTATGAATTCTCAACTTAAATTTTCAAAAATCAAATTTTATTTATTTTCGGCATCTAACGATACCAAAATATATTCGGCTAAAATTTAGCCTTTAACCGTCTCAATCACAAAGATAATCACGCAGATTATAAATAGATCAACACACAACATTGAAACCAATTCAAATGTTTGAGGAATCCAGTTGGATCCCTCCAACCTGTTTCCCTGCATCCAAAGATGTTAGCACAATACCAATTCCGTTCTAGTACAGAATTATCGCGGTATATGGGATTTATATAAATAATATCCACTTAATAGGTGGCGCAATAGGGTCTCATCCGCTATATAATGCGGGAAATCAACTCCAAGTACATATATAATACCAATTTCACTATACGGTGAAATATTCGCGGTATATGTTTTTAATAAATAACCTCCGCTTAATAACGGCGTATAATGTCTACTTTAACAATCAATAGATAACAATCATCATTCAAACATACAATCAAGAAATTTTAAATATAACTATTCAAAATTTGAATCGAAACTAATTTGATTGAGTGAGAAGTTCTCACCTTGGTTTCAATTCCGTTTCAGCGTTTTATTTCGAATAAAATTAAACGTGCGTTTAATTTTACCCGAAATTCTCACTTGCTCTAAATGACTCCAATCCAGTTCCATAGCGTAGTGCTCGACGAAACGAAGACAAAGCAACTTGTTTCGTCCAAAACGGAACTCGTATGAACAAGTTACAACATTTTAAAATCACATGATTTAAATTACAATTTAATTTACATTTTCTTTATTTATTTTCACCTAAACTCCATCTGGACCATTCGTTTCCCACTACCAAATCTCAGCCGCATGTGTTTCCTTCTTCCCCAATCGCATGAAGACCCAGTGAATGCCGAACCCATAGCCGCCTCTAGGGTTAAATTTTCGAGACCAAAACCTTCACTTTGACAACGATCGAGCAACACCGTTACGTCGCCTGCCTCGTGCCCCACCTTCGCCGCGAATATCAATGAGCTCGGCCTCCCCAGGAACGAGAAAAACGTGTTCGAACTGACCATGTTTCGCCCCTCTTTGCTATCAATCCACTCAACTATATCCAATCATAGCCGTTGGATATGTAGTTCTCATCGTTGTCTACAACTCTCTAGTTGGAAGTTTTTCGATTCGCTGTTTAGATTTGAAGAAATTGAGGGGAAGAGAAAAGTGATTTTCGGCCATTGAAGAAGATAGTGGCGGCTGGCTTTGTTTCTAGGGTTAGGTTTCTATTTTTTTTGAAAAAATGAAAGATGAGGTGCTTTTATAGAAAAAACGACGAACACTATTCATCCCGGAATTTCCGAACTCCAAATCTCGCGTGGTGATTGGCGTTCTTAGGGTTTACCCCGCGTTCCGAACACAATGGAATAGGTTTTGGAAGCTAATTCGATCATCTGTGCGAGTTACGACAATAAACGATCGATTTTAAATTAAACCGATTAAACAATTTTCTAGGCGTTTTGGCTTGCCCCGGACAAACGATAAATCCGATTGACACGAAATTTGAAACCTTACAATAATATCACATTACGGATCCGATGAAACTAGTTTCATCGAAATCCGAGACTGTTTGAAAAAATGACTATCTTAACTCGCCAAATTAATATTAAAATAATTTCGATGCGTTTCGAGCTGCAACGGTCAAACGAAAACTCCGATTGCTACGAAAATTAAAATTCAATAATAACAAACTATTACGGATCTAATGGAACTAGTCTCGTCCAATTCTGAGACTGTTCGAAAAATGGCTAATTTCACTAGTCGATTAAAAATTAAAATATTCAATTTTCACAAATTAACTTTTAATTCGATTTTAAAAGTTCTATAACATCTCTATATGTAACGCCCCGGAAATTTTCGACTTTCGAAAATTCAACATCGATACTCACTTTATCGACTGCCGAGAAATCGAAGGCCGGAAACCCGAAATGTTACGGTTTAAGAAAAAGAAAGAGGCAGAGAAAGAGAGAAGAAGGTAGAAAATAGAGAATAGAACGAGAATAGAAAATAGAACGGAACAGAAAGAAAACAACTAAACAACATCAGAATCTCACAATTCGCAGCGGAACAACATATAATAATAAATGAATAATCTTTAAACAAAGAACTATATCAGTTATTACATTTTATCACATTACATTTCATTACATCACATCATCAGAGTGTACAACAAAGACAACAAACAGCGGAAAAGAAATACTATATACTAATAATACGCCATGTCATCCATCTTGCCTCCAGCAACTCCTGAATATCCAGAATATCCTGATAAACCTAACTCTTGACTGCCCGTGTGGAAATTGGTGGGCACCCAGAGTTTAGGAAGGAAAACAATAAACTCCGAGTCAGTCATGTGACTGGTGTGAGAACTCAAACAGTTTATTTATCTTTAAAATCAAAATAGAGGAATATTTTTAAAGTCAATTCGCAATGCTTTTAAAAATGAGACTACCATAAGGCCTCCCGCACACACACACAATGCAAACGCAGAATCGGAGGAGATTTCTCCTTATGATAGTCAAAGATGCTTGATACGTATTAAAAAGAACATTTGATATTATTAATAGTGCATAGTGTAGGAAAAATTCATTTCGAAAGTAGAATATAAATCCTAGCCAGCATAGACATTCCGAACTATGCCTACTATAGCTAACTATGTTCAATAGCAGGTTACCGCCACATTCCATAGCAGGTTATACAACTAAAACCGTACAAGTCTCGTATTGTTTCTTTGGATTTCCAACGAATGATCAGGCCAAGGAACTTCCCATTGCCACATGAGAATGCCTCTGGATGGACATCCCCGAGAACCAAACCGGATCTCTACCAATACAAGGCCGGGTTACCCCTAACTGAGTAACAACTGACCGAATATGCCATCCCCCGGTCCTTTGGGACCTTTCAACCGAGCGCTCGTAATCAATTCACACAATCATAACAAAGTGTTTTCAACATGAGTAAGTATCTGGGCTCCATACCATGATACCACCCTTTTCCAGAAGGAAATGCACATATCCTAAAGGGCGCTACCCCTCATAACCTTGCTGCATCTTTCCTGTTTTGACCATTCACGGGGTGTGAGGCTCGACGAAGTCTCGTCCACAAAAACATACTTTATACAAAAGCCATGCTTTGGGTCAACAAATGATCATAGAAATGATCACCAAGATAGACGATCAAATAAACGATCCTATCACAAATAATCAACACAATGATCATTTACAGCAACACTCAGCATGTCACATTACCAAATTGGGAATATATCGCTGATAACCTTCAACTACATAACCTCTGAGCTCGTACGTCTCAGAGAAGGGTGTTAAGCTAAAAAAATAAATTCTCCGCCACCAACAGAAATATATTTGAATGAAATCGGCTTTATATCTCAATTTGTAATGTCAGACATACAATCCATACAAGTCTGTTCCGGGATCGAACAGAACCGAAGGCGCTTACAAAGAAGTCCTTGCAATCCGGATATTCACAATCCTGATCGGATTTCCCATCACATATGGAGAACTCAATACCGGAGCAACTCGGTGCAGAGTCAATCGACAGGTCATCCTATCGCTCTCGCAAATATCCGGTCTTCAACACCGATCTTCAAATGCAATTCATAGCGACGTATCACATATTCGGAATGGGTTATACGACCCCATGGTCCTTTCCCGGTTAACCCGAATAGTGAGCGCTTATTCAAAAATAAGTGTGGCATTCAAATTCAAACAAATCACATCAAATACCCATTCAAAGGGAAATATTGATAGTCGGCTATTGAACTATCAATGGATATGCACACATCACCAGTTTCCAAATAATTTTCCAAATTATTTATTTTCCAAAATATCTTTACAAGATATATATTTTCAACACTTCAAAAATAAATCAATATTTATTTTTAAACAAATTCCACTTTCTTTATAAATTCCATAGTGAATTTATAATTCCCAAAATATCTATGAATATACGTTTTCAATTATTCATTTCAATTTATCTTCAAAAAGATAAATTCTCATAATATTCACTTTTTATTGGAAAACATTTACATACTTATTTATTCATAAGTAATTCACAAATTTTATTTATTTTCAACACCTGGAAAATATTCAATATACTTCAATCGAAATTAAGTATATATTTCATTCTTTAAGGAAATCATTCTCTTAAACATATTTATTTGGGCCAAAACGAATGTTGCGTAAAACATCGTTACGACAACCCAAAATCACTAGTATAGGGATTCGAAATTAAGATAGATATATAAATCCCAATACTATAGAAAACATTTCCTTTCGGAAATCATTTACTATAACAGCGTGTTATAGTCCACTATTTCCTTTTATTTCTCGAAAACGTCTATTTCAACAATAAATGTTGAAATCTATGGTTTCGAATCTCAACACATTTTAAAACATCGTTAGATCGTTTTAATTCTATTTAAAATATCACATTCTAAACATTTTCTTTAACATATTATTCACTATTCAAAAACGTGAATATACTACGTTAATCAATTCCATCCTTCTATTCATTTTATTTAAAGGATTATTCACAGTCTAAACGTGAATATAACTCGATTAATAAGTTTCAGCAATTTACTTACCAAGATAAGTCGTTTACGAATTTATAAAACAATGTTTATAAATTCCTTTATTAACCTGTTCAATTTATATCTCAATTATAAAAAAAAAGTTCATATCATAAGTGAAATACTTATAAAACGATTATTTTACAAAATCGTTCTTTTAAAGACTTTCCAAATCATAAATCTCATAACTTATAAGATTCATTTATTTAACCAAATTTATTCTTCAAATAAGTTCACAAAATTTATAAATCTTACTATTTATAAATTTCATTTATAACTTCACCATTTATAATTTTATAAATTCCATTCACTTATGAAATCCATTTTCACTTCATTCAAACACTTATAAAAACTCGTTTTATAATTTCAATATTTCAATTTATAAATATCCATTTATAAATCTCTTAATATAATTCAATTTATATTATTCTTTTAAAACGTCTTTAATCTCCTTTATAATTTCATCCTTCTGATTTATAAAATAATTAAATTTCATAAATCCTATATTTAACTTTTCACAATAATTTCAAAAATCCCGATTTTACTATTTTATAAAATCATTAACCCCATATTTTCAAAAATCAACTTTTAACTATATTTCTCAAAAATCATAATTTTTATAACATTAAAATTATAACGTTTATTTATTTAAAATAAATCAATTCCAAAAATATTTTATAAACGTATACTTTCAAAAATCACTTTAAAATCATTTTAAAATCCCAAAATCTGGGTCCAATGATGCTACACACCAAATAGTCAATCACGACTACAACGACATCATATATCGTATATGATAATCCATCAAATATCAAAATATCTGAAATCAAATAAATACTGTTGAGGAATCCAGTTGGATCCCTCCAACCTGTTTTCCTACATCCACAAACATTAGCACAATACCAATTTCGCTCCAGTACGAAATTATCGCGGTATATGGGATTAATAATATTATCTGCTTAATAACGGCGCAATTGGGTCTCATCCGTTAAAAAAAATGCGGGAAATCAATCAACTGCAATATATACATATGCCAATATATATATATTGCTATATATATAATATAATACCAATTCCACTTCGAGGTGGAATATCGCGGTATATGTGTGTAATAAATAACCTCCGCTTACTAACGGCGTATAGGGTCTATTCACATCCAATATATATAACAATCATCATTCAATCATTCAATCAACACAGTCAAACAATTTTAAATTTAACTATTTAAAATTTAAATAAACAACAAAATTCCTTTTGAGTGAGAAGTTCTCACCTTGATTTCAATTTCGTTTTAGCGATTTATTTCGAATAAAATTAAACGGGCGTTTAATTTTACCCAAAATTCTCACTAACTCCAAACGACTCCAATCCAATTCCATCGCGTAGTGCTCGTCCATACGATTCCAACGCAACTGGTTTCGCGCGTTTTCGACCTCGTATGAAAAAGTTATGAATTTTTGAAGTTTGTACACGATTTTAAACTAAAATTTACAACATAACTTAAATATTTTAAACCTAAACTATTATCTACCGTTGATTCCAAACCCCAAGCCATCCTGACCGTGCGCACCATCTCCTTCCTCACGTACATCCCCCAGGTGATAAATGCACGGCCGAACCCACCTTATTCAAAAAACCCTAATTCACACACCCACAAACGACGACAAAATCCCATCATAACTGCACCACCTTGAAGCTCCACACGAATGCTACCCACGGCCACAATATAGGCGAAATCGGTGGTCCCTATTGCACGCAAAACAAGGCCGAACGGCCCCTCTTTGAACTCGAATCCCCATTGATCCACTTCGAGTTTTTCAATCATAACCGTTGGATGCCAAGAGCTTGTTGAGCTCAACACTTTTGTAGTTGATGACTTCGTGAATTGATTCACGGATTTTGAGAAAATTGGGGGAGATTGACGATGCTTTCTGGCCATTCAATTTAGAGGTGGCGGCTGCATATAGTTAGGTTTAGGGTTTAGTTATTTTTATTTTTTTTGGAAATTAAGGTCTATTTATAGAGAATTTTATGAACACTATTCATTCCGATTTTCCAAACTCCGATTTACGCGCCGAAAGTGACGTTCCTAGGGTTTATCCCGCGTTCCGGACACAATGGAACAGGTTTCGAAAGCTAATTCGATCATCTGTGCGAGTTATGGCTACAAACGATCGATTTAAATTAAACCGATTTAAACGATTTTCTAGGCGTTTTAATTTGTACCGGACAAACGGTAAATCCAATTGACACGAAATTTGAAACCTTACAATAATATCACATTAAGGATCCGATGAAACTGGTTTCGTCGAAATCCGAGACTTTTTGAAAAATGGCTATTTTAACTCGCCAAATTAATATTAAAAACAATTCGATGCGTTTCGAGTTGCCACGATCAAACGATAACTCCGATTGACACGAAAATTGAAATCCAGTAATAACTAAATATTACGGATCCAATGGAATTGGTTTCGTTCAATTCTGAGACTGTTCAAAAATTGACTATTTTACAGTCGATAATTAAATATTAAAATATTCAATTTTCACAATTTAACTTTTAATTCGATTTTAAAAGTTCTAAAATATCATTCTAACTTCAATATGATAAAATAAAATTTCACATATCATTTTCAATCATATTTAACCCAATTTTCAATTATTTCCATAGTTTAACATATTAAATTATCGATTTAATTATCCAATTAAATCCAATAATTCAAATTAAAATTTATTCGACTTATAAATTCACTTATTAATATTTAAAATTAATTAAATATTCAAATTTAAATTAATAAAAATTCTGGGTTGTTACAATCTTCACCCCTTAAAAGAATTTCGTCCTCGAAATTACCAAGTAAGAAAAGTTACAGAATCTATTAATTTTTCCAAAATCCATAGTTAAATTCCTTACAAATCTTTACTAAGTTTTCAAATCATACTTAGTTATCTTTTCAAAAACAACTACTATTGTTTAACTTTCAACTCCAAAACCAAAGTTAAATTTTTCAAAATTTTCCCAATTTTGTTTCAAATTTTTTCTAACGCCTTAAATTTCCGGAAAAATTCGCCATAGTCTCCTTTGCGCGGCTCGATCCGAAAAAACAATGACAGTATATATATCACAAATATACATCTCATCAAGTAATGAGGCATCCCGAAGGGAAAAAAGTATAAAAGTACGATATGTAATCCGAGATATGTACCTTATATTTTATTAGCAAGCATATACGGATAATATAGCGCGAAAGCGAGCTCCAAATGCGAAGCAAATGCGATCCGCACCTACTAAACACTCAACAAACAACATGAGAACATGCATATATGAAAATAATCTCAATATACAACATATATCTCCATAACAACTATATATGTCACATAGCAAATGCAACTAAACAACAAATGCAATATATATTCAACCATCAACCAACTAACATCCATAACCAATAATATTCATTCATATTCTCATTTATATTCAATGAATTGGTTTTCAATTTAAATCACATTCGATTCATTTACATTGGGTTTACTAATATTCATTCTCAATTAGTTTATATTCACTAATTCATATTCAAGTTGGTTCACTTCCAAATCAAATTCAATTCCATTTAAGGTTCACTTAACTTCCAATTGAATTTAATTACATAGCTTTCAATTTCGCTAATACTTAATTAATTATATACAATCAACTAACAATCAATTAACAACCAATGTATATTAATTACAACCAAATTCCTGTGCTTATATTCATTCAATTTGGTTTAATACCTTTACTTTCAATTGGTTTAATTAAATTGATTTTCATTCAATTTTTCAACTTCCAATAACATTAGATTTTAATGAATTTACACTTTCATTCATTATTTCATATCAACTTAATTCACATTCAATTGATTAATATTCAATTCATTAATTCAATTCAATTACTACAGTTGAATTTTCATTACATAACTCAAGTTCACATCTATCACTTAGTTTTACATAACTTAAATTCCCACTTGTAAATAAATTCAGATTTCAATTCTAAAGTAAATTTCCATTTAACTTTAAATTCATTTTTATTTACAACTCATATTCATAAATATAGTTTCACTTTTTTATATATATAAGTTTATTTCACAATTGTAAATCACTTTAATTATAACTCAATTCTTACAATTCATTTGCTTATACAATTATTCTTTTATTTAGATTATTCAAACATCCAAACAATCAACTTATATACACTATAATAATTCTGAAAAATTATTTCTTTATATATAAAATATAATCAAGGTAAAATTATTTCATTTACCCACTTTAAAACAATACTGTGTCGAATTGTTCTATTCAAATGTTTAGAAACCCCTTCGGCATAGTTGTCGAGACCACGCTGACGAAGGTTCATATGCCACTCAACAAACCAATCATCACAACATAAAACAATTTTATATTCACTAACAAATACGCTCTCATAGCTATTATTACACTCAAACTCATTCTAGAGTACTACTGACTCTATCTCTAATGAGTAATACCCAACAGAACCATTGTTGTCGCTTAACCATATGCTCTGATACCAAATGTAACGCCCCGCCCGGTCAGTGGTCACAACCGGTAGGCTTTTCAACCATCCCAGCCCCACCTTGGCTTACACTGATATCCCAAACTTGCTTTTACGGCCACCCTTTCGAATGTCACGGCTTCGCCTAACCAACCCCGTAAAGAGGACGTGTGGGGGTAAGAGTCTCCCGTTCGCCACCAAACCGCGAAGCGAGAACCCCCCATCACATATCACCTAGCACAAGCAAGACTGGTGTGAGAACTCAAACGGTTTATTTATCTTTAAAATCAAAATAGAGGAATATTTTTAAAGTCAATTCGCAATGCTTTTAAAAATGAGACTACCATAAGGCCTCCCGCACACACACACAATGCAAACGCAGAATCGGAGGAGATTTCTCCTTATTGATAGTCAAAGATGCTTGATACGTATTAAAAAGAACATTTGATATTATTAATAGTGCATAGTGTAGGAAAAATTCATTTTGAAAGTAGAATATAAATCCTAGCCAGCATAGACATTCCGAACTATGCCTACTATAGCTAACTATGTTCAATAGCAGGTTACCGCCACATTCCATAGCAGGTTATACAACTAAAACCGTACAAGTCTCGTATTGTTTCTTTGGATTTCCAACGAATGATCAGGCCAAGGAACTTCCCATTGCCACATGAGAATGCCTCTGGATGGACATCCCCGAGAACCAAACCGGATCGCTACCAACACAAGGCCGGGTTACCCCTAACTGAGTAACAACTGACCGAATATGCCATCCCCCGGTCCTTTGGGACCTTTCAACCGAGCGCTCGTAATCAATTCACACAATCATAACAAAGTGTTTTCAACATGAGTAAGTATCTGGGCTCCATACCATGATACCACCCTTTTCCAGAAGGAAATGCACATATCCTAAAGGGCGCTACCCCTCATAACCTTGCTGCATCTTTCCTGTTTTGACCATTCACGGGGTGTGAGGCTCGACGAAGTCTCGTCCACAAAAACATACTTTATACAAAAGCCATGCTTTGGGTCAACAAATGATCACAGAAATGATCACCAAGATAGACGATCAAATAAACGATCCTATCACAAATAATCAACACAATGATCATTTACAGCAACACTCAGCATGTCACATTACCAAATTGGGAATATATCGCTGATAACCTTCAACTACATAACCTCTGAGCTCATACGTCTCAGAGAACGGTGTTAAGCTAAAAGAATAAATTCTCCGCCACCAACAGAAATATATTTGAATGAAATCGGCTTTATATCTCAATTTGTAATGTCAGACATACAATCCATACAAGTCTATTCCGGGCTCGAACAGAACAGAAGGCACTTACAAAGAAGTCCTTGCAATCCGGATATTCACAATCCTGATCGGATTTCCCATCACATATGGAGAACTCAATACCGGAGCAACTCGGTGCAGAGTCAATCGACAGGTCATCCTATCGCTCTCGCAAATATCCGGTCTTCAACACCGATCTTCGAATGCAATTCATAACGACGTATCACATATTCGGAATGGGTTATACGACCCCATGGTCCTTTCCCGTTAACCCGAATAGTGAGCTCTTATTCAAAAATAAGTGTGGCATTCAAATTCAAACAAATCACATCAAATACCCATTCAAAGGGAAATATTGATAGTCGGCTATTGAACTATCAATGGATATGCACACATCACCAGTTTCCAAATAATTTTCCAAATTATTTATTTTCCAAAATATCTTTACAAGATATATATTTTCAACACTTCAAAAATAAATCAATATTTATTTTTAAACAAATTCCACTTTCTTTATAAATTCCATAGTGAATTTATAATTCCCAAAATATCTATGAATATACGTTTTCAATTATTCATTTCAATTTATCTTCAAAAAGATAAATTCTCATAATATTCACTTTATATTGGAAAACATTTCCATACTTATTTATTCATAAGTAATTCACAAATTTTATTTATTTTCAACACTTGGAAAATATTCAATATACTTCAATCGAAATTAAGTATATATTTCATTCTTTAAGGAAATCTTTCTCTTAAACATATTTATTTGGGCCAAAACGAATGTTGCGTAAAACATCGTTACGACAACCCAAAATCACTAGTATAGGGATTCGAAATTAAGATAGATATATAAATCCCAATACTATACAAAACATTTCCTTTCGGAAATCATTTACTATAACAACAGTGTTATAGTCCACTATTTCCTTTTATTTCTCGAAAACGTTTATTTCACCAAATAAATGTTGAAATCTATGGTTTCGAATCTCTACACATTTTAAAACATCGTTAGATTGTTTTAATTCTATTTAAAATATCACATTCTAAACATTTTCTTTAACATATTATTCACTATTCAAAAACGTGAATATACTACGTTAATCAATTCCATCCTTCTATTCATTTTATTTAAAGGATTATTCACAGTCTAAACGTGAATATAACTCCATTAATAAGTTTCAGAAATTTACTTACCAAGATAAGTCGTTTATGAATTTATAAAACAATGTTTATAAATTCCTTTATTAACCTGTTCAATTTATATCTCAATTATAAAACAAAAGTTCATATCATAAGTGAAATACTTATAAAACGATTATTTTACAAAATCGTTCTTTTAAAGACTTTCCAAATCATAAATCTCATAACTTATAAGATTCATTTATTTAACCAAATTTATTCTTCAAATAAGTTCACAAAATTTATAAATCTTACTATTTATAAATTTCATTTATAACTTCACCATTTATAATTTTATAAATTCCATTCACTTATGAAATCCATTTTCACTTCATTCAAACACTTTTAAAAACTCGTTTTATAATTTCAATATTTCAATTTATAAATATCCATTTATAAATCTCTTAATATAATTCAATTTATATTATTCTTTTAAAACGTCTTTAATCTCCTTTATAATTTCATCCTTCTGATTTATAAAATAATTAAATTTCATAAATCCTATATTTAACTTTTCACAATAATTTCAAAAATCCCGATTTTACTATTTTATAAAATCATTAACCCCATATTTTCAAAAATCAACTTTTAACTATATTTCTCAAAAATCATAATTTTTATAACATTAAAATTATAACGTTTATTTATTTAAAATAAATCAATTCCAAAAATATTTTATAAACGTATACTTTCAAAAATCACTTTAAAATCATTTTAAAATCCCAAAATCTGGGTCCAATGATGCTACACACCAAATAGTCAATCACGACTACAACGACATCATATATCGTTATGATAATCCATCAAATATCAAAATATCTGAAATCAAATAAATACTGTTGAGGAATCCAGTTGGATCCCTCCAACCTGTTTTCCTGCATCCACAAACATTAGCACAATACCAATTTCGCTCCAGTACGAAATTATCGCGGTATATGGGATTAATAATATTATCCGCTTAATAACGGCGCAATAGGGTCTCATCCGCTAAAAAAAATGCGGGAAATCAATCAACTGCAATATATACATATGCCAATATATATATATATATTGCTATATATATAATATAATACCAATTCCACTTCGAGGTGGAATATCGCGGTATATGTGTGTAATAAATAACCTCCGCTTACTAACGGCGTATAGGGTCTATTCACATCCAATATATATAACAATCATCATTCAATCATTCAATCAACACAGTCAAACAATTTTAAATTTAACTATTTAAAATTTAAATAAACAACAAAATTCCTTTTGAGTGAGAAGTTCTCACCTTGATTTCAATTTCGTTTTAGCGATTTATTTCGAATAAAATTAAATGGGCGTTTAATTTTACCCAAAATTCTCACTAACTCCAAACGAATCCAATCCAATTCCATCGCGTAGTGTTCGTCCATACGATTCCAACGCAACTGGTTTCGCGCGTTTTCGACCTCGTATGAAAAAGTTATGAATTTTTGAAGTTTGTACACGATTTTAAACTAAAATTTACAACATAACTTAAATATTTTAAACCTAAACTATTATCTACCGTTGATTCCAAGCCCCAAGCCATCCTGACCGTGCGCACCATCTCCTTCCTCACGTACATCCCCCAGGTGATAAATGCACGGCCGAACCCACCTTATTCAAAAAACCCTAATTCACACACCCACAAACGACGACAAAATCCCATCATAACTGCACCACCTTGAAGCTCCACACGAATGCTACCCACGGCCACAATATAGGCAAACTCGGTGGTCCCTATTGCACGCAAAACAAGGCCGAACGGCCCCTCTTTGAACTCGAATCCCCATTGATCCACTTCGAGTTTTTCAATCATAACCGTTGGATGCCAAGAGCTTGTTGAGCTCAACACTTTTGTAGTTGATGACTTCGTGAATTGATTCACGGATTTTGAGAAAATTGGGGGAGATTGACGATGCTTTCTGGCCATTCAATTCAGAGGTGGCGGCTGCATATAGTTAGGTTTAGGGTTTAGTTATTTTTATTTTTTTTGGAAATTAAGGTCTATTTATAGAGAATTTTATGAACACTATTCATTCCGATTTTCCAAACTCCGATTTACGCGCCGAAACTGACGTTCCTAGGGTTTATCCCGCGTTCCGGACACAATGGAACAGGTTTCGAAAGCTAATTCGATCATCTGTGCGAGTTATGGCTACAAACGATCGATTTAAATTAAACCGATTTAAACGATTTTCTAGGCGTTTTAATTTATACCGGACAAACGGTAAATCCAATTGACACGAAATTTGAAACCTTACAATAATATCACATTACGGATCCGATGAAACTGGTTTCGTCGAAATCCGAGACTTTTTGAAAAATGGCTATTTTAGCTCGCCAAATTAATATTAAAAACAATTCGATGCGTTTCGAGTTGCCACGATCAAACGATAACTCCGATTGACACGAAAATTGAAATCCAGTAATAACTAACTATTACGGATCCAATGGAACTGGTTTCGTTCAATTCTGTGACTGTTCAAAAATTGACTATTTTACAGTCGATAATTAAATATTAAAATATTCAATTTTCACAATTTAACTTTTAATTCGATTTTAAAAGTTCTAAAATATCATTCTAACTTCAATATGATAAAATAAAATTTTACAAATCATTTTCAATCATATTTAGCCCAATTTTCAATTATTTCCATAGTTTAACATATTAAATTATCGATTTAATTATCCAATTAAATCCAATAATTCAAATTAAAATTTATTCGACTTATAAATTCACTTATTAATATTTAAAATTAATTAAATATTCAAATTTTAATTAATAAAAATTCTGGGTCGTTACAATCTTCACCCCTTAAAAGAATTTCGTCCTCGAAATTACCAAGTAAGAAAAGTTACAGAATCTATTAATTTTCCCAAAATCCATAGTTAAATTCCTTACAAATCTTTACTAAGTTTTCAAATCATACTTAGTTATCTTTTCAAAAACAACTACTATTGTTTAACTTTCAACTCCAAAACCAAAGTTAAAGTTTTCAAAATTTTCCCAATTTTTTTTCAAATTTTTTCTAACGCCTTAAATTTCCAGAAATATTCGCCATAGTCTCCTTTGCGTGGCTCGATCCGAAAAAAAAATGATAGTATATATATCACAAATATACATCTCATCAAGTAATGAGGCATCCCGAAGGGAAAAAAGTATAAAAGTACGATATGTAATCCGAGATATGTACCTTATATTTTTTTAGCAAGCATATACGGCTAATATAGCGCGAAAGCGAGCTCCAAATGCGAAGCAAACGCGATCCGCACCTACTAAACACTCAACAAACAACATGAGAACATGCATATATGAAAATAATCTCAATATACAACATATATCTCCATAACAACTATATATGTCACATAGCAAATGCAACTAAACAACAAATGCAATATATATTCAACCATCAACCAACTAACATCCATAACCAATAATATTCATTCATATTCTCATTTATATTCAATGAATTGGTTTTCAATTTAAATCACATTCGATTCATTTACATTGGGTTTACTAATATTCATTCTCAATTAGTTTATATTCACTAATTCATATTCAAGTTGGTTCACTTCCAAATCAAATTCAATTCCATTTAAGGTTCACTTAACTTCCAATTGAATTTAATTACATAGCTTTCAATTTCGCTAATACTTAATTAATTATATACAATCAACTAACAATCAATTAACAACCAATGTATATTAATTACAACCAAATTCCTGTGCTTATATTCATTCAATTTGGTTTAATACCTTTACTTTCAATTGGTTTAATTAAATTGATTTTCATTCAATTTTTCAACTTCCAATAACATTAGATTTTAATGAATTTACACTTTCATTCATTATTTCATATCAACTTAATTCACATTCAATTGATATTCATTAATTCAATTCAATTACTACAGTTGAATTTTCATTACATAACTCAAGTTCACATCTATCACTTAGTTTTACATAACTTAAATTCCCACTTGTAAATAAATTCAGATTTCAATTCTAAAGTAAATTTCCATTTAACTTTAAATTCATTTTTATTTACAACTCATATTCATAAATATAGTTTCACTTTTATATATATATATATAAGTTTATTTCACAATTGTAAATCACTTTAATTATAACTCAATTCTTATAATTCATTTGCTTATACAATTATTCTTTTATTTAGATTATTCAAACATCCAAACAATCAACTTATATACACTTTAATAATTCTGAAAAATTATTTCTTTATATATAAAATATAATCAAGGTAAAATTATTTCATTTACCCAATTTAAAACAATACTGTGTCGAATTGTTCTATTCAAATGTTTAGAAACCCCTTCGGCATAGTTGTCGAGACCACGCTGACGAAGGTTCATATGCCACTCAACAAACCAATCATCACAATATAAAACAATTTTATATTCACTAACAAATACGCTCTCATAGCTATTATTACACTCAAACTCATTCTAGAGTACTACTGACTCTATCTCTAATGAGTAATACCCAACAGAACCATGGTTGTCGCTTAACCATATGCTCTGATACCAAATGTAACGCCCCGCCCGGTCAGTGGTCACAACCGGTAGGCTTTTCAACCATCCCAGCCCCACCGTGGCTTACACTGATATCCCAAACTTTCTTTTACGGCCACCCTTTCGAATGTCACGGCTTCGCCTAACCAACCCCGTAAAGAGGACGTGTGGGGGTAAGAGTCTCCCGTTCGCCACCAAACCGCGAAGCGAGAACCCCCCATCACATATCACCTAGCATAAGCAAGACTTGTGTGAGAACTCAAACAGTTTATTTATCTTTAAAATCAAAATAGAGGAATATTTTTAAAGTCAATTCGCAATGCTTTTAAAAATGAGACTACCATAAGGCCTCCCGCACACACACACAATGCAAACGTAGAATCGGAGGAGATTTCTCCTTATGATAGTCAAAGATGCTTGATACGTATTAAAAAGAACATTTGATATTATTAATAGTGCATAGTGTAGGAAAAATTCATTTCGAAAGTAGAATATAAATCCTAGCCAGCATAGACATTCCGAACTATGCCTACTATAGCTAACTATGTTCAATAGCAGGTTACCGCCACATTCCATAGCAGGTTATACAACTAAAACCGTACAAGTCTCGTATTGTTTCTTTGGATTTCCAACGAATGATCAGGCCAAGGAACTTCCCATTGCCACATGAGAATGCCTCTGGATGGACATCCCGAGAACCAAACTGGATCTCTACCAACACAAGGCCGGGTTACCCCTAACTGAGTAACAACTGACCGAATATGCCATCCCCCGGTCCTTTGGGACCTTTCAACCGAGCGCTCGTAATCAATTCACACAATCATAACAAAATGTTTTCAACATAAGTAAGTATCTGGTCTCCATACCATGATACCACCCTTTTCCAGAAGGAAATGCACATATCCTAAAGGGCGCTACCCCTCATAACCTTGCTGCATCTTTCCTGTTTTGACCATTCACGGGGTGTGAGGCTCGACGAAGTCTCGTCCACAAAAACATACTTTATACAAAAGCCATGCTTTGGGTCAACAAATGATCATAGAAATGATCACCAAGATAGACGATCAAATAAACGATCCTATCACAAATAATCAACACAATGATCATTTACAGCAACACTCAGCATGTCACATTACCAAATTGGGAATATATCGCTGATAACCTTCAACTACATAACCTCTGAGCTCGTACGTCTCAGAGAAGGGTGTTAAGCTAAAAGAGTAAATTCTCCGCCACCAACAGAAACATATTTGAATGAAATCGGCTTTATATCTCAATTTGTAATGTCAGACATACAATCCATACAAGTCTGTTCCGGGCTCGAACAGAACCGAAGGCACTTACAAAGAAGTCCTTGCAATCCGGATATTCACAATCCTGATCGGATTTCCCATCACATATGGAGAACTCAATACCGGAGCAACTCGGTGCAGAGTCAATCGACAGGTCATCCTATCGCTCTCGCAAATATCCGGTCTTCAACACCGATCTTCAAATGCAATTCATAACGACGTATCACATATTCGGAATGGGTTATACGACCCCATGGTCCTTTCACGGTTAACCCGAATAGTGAGCTCTTATTCAAAAATAAGTGTGGCATTCAAATTTAAACAAATCACATCAAATACCAATTCAAAGGGAAATATTGATAGTCGGCTATTGAACTATCAATGGATATGCACACATCACCAGTTTCCAAATATTTTTCCAAATTATTTATTTTCCAAAATATCTTTACAAGATATATATTTTCAACACTTCAAAAATAAATCAATATTTATTTTTAAACAAATTCCACTTTCTTTATAAATTCCATAGTGAATTTATAATTCCCAAAATATCTATGAATATACGTTTTCAATTATTCATTTCAATTTATCTTCAAAAAGATAAATTCTCATAATATTCACTTTATATTGGAAAATATTTCCATACTTATTTATTCATAAGTAATTCACAAATTTTATTTATTTTCAACACTTGGAAAATATTCAATATACTTCAATCGAAATTAAGTATATATTTCATTCTTTAAGGAAATCATTCTCTTAAACATATTTATTTGGGCCAAAACGAATGTTGCGTAAAACATCGTTACGACAACCCAAAATCACTAGTATAGGGATTCGAAATTAAGATAGATATATAAATCCCAATACTATACAAAACATTTCCTTTCGGAAATCATTTACTATAACAACAGTGTTATAGTCCACTATTTCCTTTTATTTCTCGAAAACGTCTATTTCAACAATAAATGTTGAAATCTATGGTTTCGAATCTCAACACATTTTAAAACATCGTTAGATCGTTTTAATTCTATTTAAAATATCACATTCTAAACATTTTCTTTAACATATTATTCACTATTCAAAAACGTGAATATACTACGTTAATCAATTCCATCCTTCTATTCATTTTATTTAAAGGATTATTCACAGTCTAAACGTGAATATAACTCCATTAATAAGTTTCAGCAATTTACTTACCAAGATAAGTCGTTTACGAATTTATAAAACAGTGTTTATAAATTCCTTTATTAACCTGTTCAATTTATATCTCAATTATAAAACAAAAGTTCATATCATAAGTGAAATACTTATAAAACGATTATTTTTACAAAATCGTTCTTTTAAAGACTTTGCAAATCATAAATCTCATAACTTATAAGTTTCATTTATTTAACCAAATTTATTCTTCAAATAAGTTCACAAAATTTATAAATCTTACTATTTATAAATTTCATTTATAACTTCACCATTTATAATTTTATAAATTCCATTCACTTATGAAATCCATTTTCACTTCATTCAAACACTTATAAAAACTCGTTTTATAATTTCAATATTTCAATTTATAAATATCCATTTATAAATCTCTTAATATAATTCAATTTATATTATTCTTTTAAAACGTCTTTAATCTCCTTTATAATTTCATCCTTCTGATTTATAAAATAATTAAATTTCATAAATCCTATATTTAACTTTTCACAATAATTTCAAAAATCCCGATTTTACTATTTTATAAAATCATTAACCCCATATTTTCAAAAATCAACTTTTAACTATATTTCTCAAAAGTCATAATTTTTATAACATTAAAATTATAACGTTTATTTATTTAAAATAAATCAATTCCAAAAATATTTTATAAACGTATACTTTCAAAAATCACTTTAAAATCATTTTAAAATCCCAAAATCTGGGTCCAATGATGCTACACACCAAATAGTCAATCACGACTACAACGACATCATATATCGTATATGATAATCCATCAAATATCAAAATATCTGAAATCAAATAAATACTGTTGAGGAATCCAGTTGGATCCCTCCAACCTGTTTTCCTGCATCCACAAACATTAGCACGATACCAATTTCGCTCCAGTACGAAATTATCGCGGTATATGGGATTAATAATATTATCCGCTTAATAACGGCGCAATAGGGTCTCATCCGCTAAAAAAATGCGGGAAATCAATCAACTGCAATATATACATATGCCAATATATATATATATATATTGCTATATATATAATATAATACCAATTCCACTTCGAGGTGGAATATCGCGGTATATGTGTGTAATAAATAACCTCCGCTTACTAACGGCGTATAGGGTCTATTCACATCCAATATATATAACAATCATCATTCAATCATTCAATCAACACAGTCAAACAATTTTAAATTTAACTATTTAAAATTTAAATAAACAACAAAATTCCTTTTGAGTGAGAATTTCTCACCTTGATTTCAATTTCGTTTTAGCGATTTATTTCGAATAAAATTAAACGGGCGTTTAATTTTACCCAAAATTCTCACTAACTCCAAACGACTCTAATCCAATTCCATCGCGTAGTGCTCGTCCATACGATTCCAACGCAACTGGTTTCGCGCGTTTTCGACCTCGTATGAAAAAGTTATGAATTTTTGTAGTTTGTACACGATTTTAAACTAAAATTTACAACATAACTTAAATATTTTAAACCTAAACTATTATCTACCGTTGATTCCAAACCCCAAGCCATCCTGACCGTGCGCACCATCTCCTTCCTCACGTACATCCCCCAGGCGATAAATGCACGGCCGAACCCACCTTATTCAAAAAACCCTAATTCACACACCCACAAACGACGACAAAATCCCATCATAACTGCACCACCTTGAAGCTCCACACGAATGCTACCCACGGCCACAATATAGGCGAACTCGGTGGTCCCTATTGCACGCAAAACAAGGCCGAACGGCCCCTCTTTGAACTCGAATCCCCATTGATTCACTTCGAGTTTTTCAATCATAACCGTTGGATGCCAAGAGCTTGTTGAGCTCAACACTTTTGTAGTTGATGACTTCGTGAATTGATTCACGGATTTTGAGAAAATTGGGGGAGATTGACGATGCTTTCTGGCCATTCAATTCAGAGGTGGCGGCTGCATATAGTTAGGTTTAGGGTTTAGTTATTTTTATTTTTTTTTGGAAATTAAGGTCTATTTATAGAGAATTTTATGAACACTATTCATTCCGATTTTCCAAACTCCGATTTACGCGCCGAAACTGACGTTCCTAGGGTTTATCCCGCGTTCTGGACACAATGGAACAGGTTTCGAAAGCTAATTCGATCATCTGTGTGAGTTATGGCTACAAACGATCGATTTAAATTAAACTGATTTAAACGATTTTCTAGGCGTTTTAATTTGTACCGGACAAACGGTAAATCCAATTGACACGAAATTTGAAACCTTACAATAATATCAAATTACGGATCCGATGAAACTGGTTTCGTCGAAATCCGAGACTTTTTGAAAAATGGCTATTTTAACTCGCCAAATTAATATTAAAAACAATTCGATGCGTTTCGAGCTGCCACGATCAAACGATAACTCCGATTGACACGAAAATTGAAATCCAGTAATAACTAACTATTACGGATCCAATGGAACTGGTTTCGTTTAATTCTAAGACTGTTCAAAAATTGACTATTTTACAGTCGATAATTAAATATTAAAATATTCAATTTTCACAATTTAACTTTTAATTTGATTTTAAAAGTTCTAAAATATCATTCTAACTTCAATATGATAGAATAAAATTTTACAAATCATTTTCAATCATATTTAACCCAATTTTCAATTATTTCCATAGTTTAACATTTTAAATTATCGATTTAATTATCCAATTAAATCCAATAATTCAAATTAAAATTTATTCGACTTATAAATTCACTTATTAATATTTAAAATTAATTAAATATTCAAATTTAAATTAATAAAAATTCTGGGTCGTTACACTATAACTTCAATATGATAAAATAAAATTTTAAAAATAAATTTCAATCATGTTTAACCCAATTTTCAATTATTTCTGTAATTTCAACTATTAAATTATCGATTTAATTATCCAATTAAATCCAATATTCGAAATAAAATTATTCGAATTATAAATTTCACTTATTAATATTTAAATTCAATTAAATATACAAATTTTAATTAATATAAATTATGGGTCGTTACAGACTTCCCCCCTTAAAAGAATTTCGTCCTCGAAATTACCAAATAAGAAAAAGTTACAGAATCCATTAACTTTCCAAAACAAACCATTCAAATTGGATTTTTCAAATCTCTTAAGTGTTTAGCTTTCCCAAAATCCAATAGTTAAACTTCATACAATAACTTTACTAAGTTTTCAAAATTTTCCCAATTTTCTTAAAAATATTCTAATGCCTTGAATTTTTGGAAAAATTCGCCAGAGTCTCCTTTGCGCCGCTCGATCCAAAAAAAATGACAGTATATATATCACAAATATACATCTCATCAAGTGATGAGGCATCCCGCGGGGAAAAAAGTGTAAAAGTATGGTATTTAATCCGAGATATGTACCTTATTTATTATTAGCGAGCATATACGGCTAATATAACGCGAAAGCGAGTTCCAAATGCGAAGCAAGCGCAATCCGCACCTACTAAACACTCAATAAACCAATGAGAATCATGTATATAAGAAAATAATATCAGTATACAACATATATCACTACAACAACTACATATGCCAATATAGCAAATGCAACAAAAGCAACAAATGCAACCATCAAACAACTATCATACAACTAACATCCAACAAATCAATAACCAAATCAATATTCTTTCATTTCTCATTAACATTCAATGAATTGGTTTTTTTCATTTTAATCACATTTGATTTGTTAACATTGGATTTTAGAAATATCCATTCATTCACTTTTTTTCTTCAATTAGTTCATATTCACTAATTTACATTCACATTAGTTTACTTCCAAATTGAATCAAATTCAGTTCATATTCATTTACTTTCAATTTGGATACAATTACTTTAGCATTCAAATTTTGCTAATTAAATTTCATTAACACTAAATGAATTTATATACAATCAACTAACATCCATATGACAACCAATGTATGTTCAACATAACCAAATTATTTACTTCTCTTACATTTATTAAATTTGGTTTTAACACTTTTAATTCCAATTAATTTATATTAAATTGATTGTCATTCAATTATTCAACTTCTAATTATATTGGCTCTCAATGAATTAACACTTCATTCATTATTTCATATTAACTTATTTACATTCGACTGATTAACATTCAATCCATTTATTAATTTAATTGCCAATTCCTTTAACAATATAAGGTTGAATTTCAGTTATATAACTCAAGTTTACATTCATTCAATTAACTTTATTATTTTACTTTGATACAAAAATCAACTTCTTTCAACATCCCTTAAGTTATATTCCATTTCAACTTCATTTACATTTTACTTCCATTATACAACTTAAGTTCACTTCTAATTTATTTCAAATTCTATTTCATTTAACTTAACAAAATTGTTTAACCATTTTAACTATTGGTTTCACTTACATTTTCTCATTTTCTAAGTTATACAACTTATATATTTAAACTTCCAAATCCATTTACTTATCCAAAGCTAAATTTATTATCTTATACTATAAGTTCTAAATTCATTCACTTATGTTCATCAATTTCAACTTGGATTTTTAAATTTTCAAATTTGTTCATCACAAAAAAAACTCAAATTTTCAATTTACTATGGTAGCAAATCCATCACACAGAAACTTAAAAATGATACTGATGATGCTGCAGTCATCACCCTTTTTATTTCCCAGCGACAATAGTGAATTCAGTGCTTTTAAATTCTTTCAAAATTTTCCTTTTATCTTATAAATCATATTTATAAATCTTTCCTATAAAATTTCATTATTTTCCTTTACTTATACAAGATTGTTTCTCAATTGTAAATCATTTTAATTATAATTCCATACTTATAATTCATTTGCTTATACAATTCATTCTTTTACAATTGTTGTTTTTATTTAACTTATTCAAACAACCAAACAATCAATTTATATATACTTTAATAATTCTAAAAAATCATTCCTTTATAAATAAAATATAATCAAGGTAAAATTATTTCATTTACCCAATTTAAAACAATATCGTGTCGAATTGTTCTGAACAAGTGTTTAGAGATCCCTATCGATAGAGTTGTACGGACTATACCGACCAGAATCCATATACCACTCAACAAGCCAATCATCACAATATAAAATAATTTTATATTCCCTAAAAAATACGCGCTCATAGCTATTAGTACACTCAAACTCATTCTAGATTACTATTGACTCTATCTCTAATGAGCAACACCCAACAGAGCCATGGTTGTCGCTTAACCATATGCTCTGATACCAAATGTGACGGACCCGATTCTTCGACTTCCGAAAACCGACATCAATACGTCCACTGTATCAACTGCCGAGCAATTCAATGCCGGAAAATCGAATTCTTATGGTTTAAGAAGAAGAAAAAGATAGAAGAAGAGAGAAAGAAAAAGAAAACAACAGGAACAACATCAGAATCTCACATATCGCAGCGGAACAACATATAATAAATAAATGAATAATCTTTAAACAAAGAACTATATCAGTTATTACATTACATCACTTTACATTACATCTTCAGAGTGTACAACAAAAAACAACAATAAACAGCGGAAAAGAAGTACTATATACTAATGAATACGCCATGCCATCCAGCTTGCCTCCAGCAACTCCTGAATTCCAGAATATCCTGATAACCTAATTCTAGACTGCCCGTGTGGAAATTTATGGGCACCCAGAGTTTAGGAAGGAAACAATAAACTCCGAGTAAGTCATGGGACTGGTGTGAGAACTTAAAACAGTTATTATCTTTTAAAACAACAACAATAAGGATAATTTTAAAGTCAATTCGCAATGCTTTTGGAAAATGAGACTACCATAAGACCTCCCGCCACACGCACAATACAAACGCAGAATTGGAGGAGATTTCTTCTTATGATAGTCAAAGATGCTTGATACGCATTAAAAAGAAGCATTTGATATTATTACTAGTGCATAGTGTAGAAAAATTTTCGAAAGTAAAGATATAAATCTTAGCCAACATAGGTACCATTATAATATGCCTACTATAGCTATCATATTAGATGGCAGGTTCTACAACTAAAACCGTACAAAGTGCGTATTGTTTTATTTGGATTTCCAAGAAATCGTCAGGCTAAGGAACTTCCTACTGCCACATGGGATCGCCAATGGCGGGACGCCCCGAGAACTTAACCAGCTCTCTGCCAACACAAAGCCGGGTTACCTTTGTCACTAGGTAACTTCTACACGACTATGCCATCCCCCGGTCCCTTTGGACCTTTATCCGAGCGCTCGATTCCAACAACACCACACAGTAATAGATATAGTGTATCAACATGAGTAAGTATCTGGGCTCCATGCCATGATACCACCCTTTCCAGAAGGAAATGACATACCCTAAAGGGCGCGACCCTCATAACCTTGCCGCATATTCCTGTTTTTACCATTTCCAGGGAGTGAGGTCTGACGAAGTCTCGTCCACAAAGCTAGGCACAAAGCCACGCTTTAATCAACAAATGATCAATAAATAATCATTACACAGCAACACTCAGCATGCCACATTACCAAATTGAGAATATATCGCTGATAACCTTCAACTACATAACCTCTGAGCGCGTACGTCTCAGAGAAAGGTGTTAAGCTAAGAGAATAAATTCTCCGCGACCAACAGAAATGTATTTGAAAGAAACCTGCTTTATATCTCAAAATGTAATGTCAAACACGTAACCATACAAGTCTGTTCCGGGTTTGAACAGAACCGAAGGCACTTCAAAAGAAGCCCTTGCAATCCGGGTATTCACAATCCCGATAAAACTTCCCATCACAAAGGAAATCTCCATACTGTATCTAACGGTGCAGAGATAATTGATAGGTCATCCTATCGTTTTCACAAATACCCGGTCTTCAACACCGGCCATCAAATGCAATCCATAACGACGTGTCACATATTCGGAATGGGTTATACGACCCAAAGGTCCTTTCCCGGCTAACCCGAATAATGAGCGCTTATTTTAAAATAAGTATGGCATTTCAATTTCAACCAATTCACAACAAATACCTATTTAAAGGTCAATATTGATAGTCGGTTATTTAACTATCAATCAATATTCACAACAACACTCGATTTCAAATAATTTCCTAAATTATTTATTTTCAAAAGCATCTTTATAAGATATATATCCCACACTTCATCCATTTGAAAATCAATTTCAAATAAGTTTACACCCTTACAACTTTCATTTCAAAATGGTTCATTTAAACCAATTAAATAAATCCTTACCGATTTATTAAATTTACGTTCCAAATCCGTAAATTAATTTCCACACTTCAAAATAAATCAACGTTTATTTTTAACTAATTTCCCTTTCTTTTATAAATTCCTTAGTGAATTTACAATTCCAAAATATCTATGAATATACGATTTTTAAATCGATTTCTAATATTCATTTTCAATTTATCTTTAAAAGATAAAATCTCAAACATTCACTTCATACTGGAAAAACATTTCCATACTTATTTAATAATAAGTATTTCACAAATCTATTTATTTTCAATATTTTGAAAATATTCAATATACTTAAATTACAATTAAGTATATATTTTATTCTTTAAGGAAAACATTCTCTCAATACATTTATTTGGGTCAAAACGAATGTTACGTAAAACATCGTTACGACAACCCAAAATCACTAGTATAGGGATTCGAAATTAAAGTATATATGTCAATCCTAATACTATATAAAACATTTCCTTTCGGAAATCATTTACTATAACAACAGTGTTATAGTCCAACATTTCCTTCTATTTCTCGAAACATCTATTTCAACAATGAATGTTGAAATCTATGATTTCGATACTTAACACAATTTAAACGTTTTTGAATCGTTTTAATTCTATTTAAAATATCACTTTTCCAAAATATTTCTTTAATATATTATTCACTGTCCAAAATCGTGAATATACTTCATTAACCAAATTCAATTTCTACATATTCTATTTAAAGGATTATCCACTGTCCAAAATTGTGGATATACTTCATTTAATAAGCTATAATAATTAACTTATCAAAATAAGTCATTTTCGGATTTATAAAACAATGTTTATAAATTCCATTTATATTTTATGGCAACTTCAACTTATAAAATCACTTTATTAACAAATCTATCCATATTCCATTTACACGCAAAAATCCAATTTATAAGTTAATTACTTATAAATCTTTTATTTTATAAAATCTATTCATTTTATAACTTCACAATTTATAAATATATAGATTTCATTCACTTATAAAATCCATTTATATTCCATTTTAACACTTATAAAAACTTGTTTAATAATTCCAATATTTTTAATTTATAAATATCAATTTTATAAATATTTTATATAAATCATTTATAGTAATTCAAAAATCCCAATTTTAACCCATTTTATAAATTAATTAACTACTTATCTCAAAAATCACATTTCATTTATATTTCACAAAAATCATAATTTTATAACATAAATATTTCAACGTTTATTCATTTAAAATGAATCAATTTCAAAATTAAATTTTATTATGAATTCTCAACTTAAATTTTCAAAAATCAAATTTTATTTATTTTCGGCATCTAACGATACCAAAATATATTAGGCTAAAATTTAGCCTTTAACCGTCTCAATCACAAAGATAATCACGTAGATTATAAATAGATCAATAAATAGATCAACACACAACATTGAAACCAATTCAAATGTTTGAGGAATCCATTTGCATCCCTCCAACCTGTTTCCCTGCATCCAAAGATGTTAGCACAATACCAATTCCGTTCCAGTACGGAATTATCGTGGTATATGGGATTTATAAAAATATTATCCGCTTAATAGGCGGCGCAATAGGGTCTCCTCCGCTATATAATGCGAGAAATCAACTCTAAGTACATATATAATACCAATTTCACTATACGGTGAAATATTCACGGTATATGTTTTTAATAAATAACCTCCGCTTACTAATGGCATATAATGTATATTTTAACAATTAATAGATAACAATCATCATTCAAACATACAATCAAGAAATTTTAAATATAACTATTTAAAATTTGAATCGAAACTAATTCGATTGAGTGAGAAGTTCTCACCTTGACTTCAATTCCGTTTCAGCGTTTTATTTCGAATAAAATTAAACGTGCATTTAATTTTACCTGAAATTCTCACTAGCTCCAAATGACTCCAATCCAGTTCCATAGCGTAGTGCTCGACGAAACGAAGACAACGCAACTTGTTTCGTCCAAAACGGACCTCGTATGAACAAGTTACAACATTTTAAACATCACATGTTTTGAATTACAATTTAATTTACATTTTCTTTATTTATTTTCACCTAAACTCCATGTGGACCGTTCGTTTCCCACTACCAAATCTCGACCGCATGTGTTGCCTTCTTCCCCAATCGCGTGAAGACCCAGTGAATGCCAAACCCATAGCCGCCTCTAGGGTTAAATTTTCAAGACCAAAACGTTCACTTTGACAACGATCGAGCAACGCCGTTACGTCGCCTGCCTCGTGCTCCACCTTCGCCGCGAATATCACTGAGCTTGGCCTCCCCAAGCGCGAGAAAAACCAGTGCGAACTGACCATGTTTCGCCCCTCTTTGCTATCAATCTACTCAACTATATCCAATCATAGCCGTTGGATATGTAGTTCTCATCGTTGTCTACAACTCTCTAGTTGGAAGTTTTTCGATTCGATGTTTGGATTTGAAGAAATTGAGGGGAAGAGAAAAGTGATTTTCGTCCATTGAAGAAATAGTGGCGGCTGGCTTTATTTCTAGGGTTAGGTTTCTATTTTTTTGCAAAAATGAAAGATGAGGTGCTTTTATAGAAAAAACGACGAACACTATTCATCTCGAAATTTTCGATCCCCAAATCTCGCGCGGTGACTGGCGTTTCTAGGGTTTACCCTGTGTTCCGAACACAATGGAATAGTTTCGGAAGCTAATTCGATCATATGTGCGAGTTACGGCAATAAACGATCGATTTTACATTAAACCGATTAAACAATTTTCTAGGCGTTTTGGCTTGCCCCGGACAAACGATAAATCCGATTGACACGAAATTTGAAACCTTACAATAATATCACATTACGGATCCGATGAATCTAGTTTCGTCGAAATCCGAGACTGTTTGAAAAAATGACTATCTTAACTCGCCAAATTAATATTAAAACAATTTCGATGCGTTTCGAGCTGCCACGGTCAAACAAAAACTCCGATTGCTACGAAAATTGAAATTCAATAATAACAAACTATTACAGATCTAATGGAACTAGTCTCGTCCAATTCTGAGACTGTTCGAAAAATGGCTAATTTCACTAGTCGATTAAAAATTAAAATATTCAATTTTCACAAATTAACTTTTAATTCGATTTTAAAAGTTCTATAACATCTCTATAACTTCAATATGATAAAATAAAATTTTAAAAATAAATTTCAATCATGTTTAACCCAATTTTCAATTATTTCTGTAATTTCAACTATTAAATTATCGATTTAATTATCCAATTAAATCCAATATTCGAAATAAAATTATTCGAATTATAAATTTCACTTATTAATATTTAAATTCAATTAAATATACAAATTTTAATTAATATAAATTATGGGTCGTTACAGACTTCCCCCCTTAAAAGAATTTCGTCCTCGAAATTACCAAATAAGAAAAAGTTACAGAATCCATTAACTTTCCAAAACAAACCATTCAAATTGGATTTTTCAAATCTCTTAAGTGTTTAGCTTTCCCAAAATCCAATAGTTAAACTTCATACAATAACTTTACTAAGTTTTCAAAATTTTCCCAATTTTCTTAAAAATATTCTAATGCCTTGAATTTTTGGAAAAATTCGCCAGAGTCTCCTTTGCGCCGCTCGATCCAAAAAAAATGACCGTATATATATCACAAATATACATCACATCAAGTGATGAGGCATCCCGTGGGGAAAAAAGTGTAAAAGTATGGTATTTAATCCGAGATATGTACCTTATTTATTATTAGCGAGCATATACGGCTAATATAACGCGAAAGCGAGTTCCAAATGCGAAGCAAGCGCAATCCGCACCTACTAAACACTCAATAAACCAATGAGAATCATGTATATAAGAAAATAATATCAGTATACAACATATATCACTACAACAACTACATATGCCAATATAGCAAATGCAACAAAAGCAACAAATGCAACCATCAAACAACTATCATACAATTAACATCCAACAAATCAATAACCAAATCAATATTCTTTCATTTCTCATTAACATTCAATGAATTGCTTTTTTTCATTTTAATCACATTTGATTTGTTAACATTGGATTTTAGAAATATCCATTCATTCACTTTTTTTTCTTCAATTAGTTCATATTCACTAATTTACAATCACATTAGTTTACTTCCAAATTGAATCAAATTCAGTTCATATTCATTTACTTTCAATTTGGATTCAATTACTTTAGCATTCAAATTTTGCTAATTAAATTTCACTAACACTAAATGAATTTATATACAATCAACTAACATCCATATGACAACCAATGTATGTTCAACATAACCAAATTATTTACTTCTCTTACATTCATTAAATTTGGTTTTAACACTTTTAATTCCAATTAATTTATATTAAATTGATTGTCATTCAATTATTCAACTTCTAATTATATTGGCTCTCAATGAATTAACACTTCATTCATTATTTCATATTAACTTATTTACATTCGACTGATTAACATTCAATCCATTTATTAATTTAATTGCCAATTCCTTTAACAATATAAGGTTGAATTTCAGTTATATAACTCAAGTTTACATTCATTCAATTAACTTTATTATTTTACTTTGATACAAAAATCAACTTCTTTCAACATCCCTTAAGTTATATTCCATTTCAACTTCATTTACATTTTACTTCCATTATACAACTTAAGTTCACTTCTAATTTATTTCAAATTCTATTTCATTTAACTTAACAAAATTGTTTAACCATTTTAACTATTGGTTTCACTTACATTTTCTCATTTTCTAAGTTATACAACTTATATATTTAAACTTCCAAATCCATTTACTTATCCAAAGCTAAATTTATTATCTTATACTATAAGTTCTAAATTCATTTCACTTATGTTCATCAATTTCAACTTGGATTTTTAAATTTTCAAATTTGTTCATCACAAAAAAAACTCAAATTTTCAATTTACTATGGTAGCAAATCCATCACACAGAAACTTGAAAATGATACTGATGATGCTGCAGTCATCACCCTTATTATTTCCCAGCGACAATAGTGAATTCAGTGCTTTTAAATTCTTTCAAAATTTTCCTTTTATCTTATAAATCATATTTATAAATCTTTCCTATAAAATTTCACAATTTTCCTTTACTTATACAAGATTGTTTCTCAATTGTAAATCATTTTTATTATAATTCCATACTTATAATTCATTTGCTTATACAATTCATTCTTTTACAATTGTTGTTTTTATTTAACTTATTCAAACAACCAAACAATCAATTTATATATACTTTAATAATTCTGAAAAATCATTCCTTTATAAATAAAATATAATCAGGGTAAAATTATTTCATTTACCCAATTTAAAACAATATCGTGTTGAATTGTTCTGAACAAGTGTTTAGAGATCCCTATCGATAGAGTTGTACGGACTATACCGACCAGAATCCATATACCACTCAATAAACCAATCATCACAATATAAAATAATTTTATATTCCCTAAAAATACGCGCTCATAGCTATTAGTACACTCAAACTCATTCTAGATTACTACTGACTCTATCTCTAATGAGCAACACCCAACAGAGCCATGGTTGTCGCTTAACCATATGCTCTGATACCAAATGTGACGGACCCGATTCTTCGACTTTCGAAAACCGACATCAATACGTCCACTGTATCAACTGCCGAGCAATCAAATGCCGGAAAACCGAATTCTTATGGTTTAAGAAGAAGAAAAGGATAGAAGAAGAGAGAAAGAAAAAGAAAACAACAGGAACAACATCAGAATCTCACATATCGCAGCGGAACAACATATAATAAATAAATGAATAATCTTTAAACAAAGAACTATATCAGTTATTACATTACATCACTTTACATTACATCTTCAGAGTGTACAACAACAAACAACAATAAAAAGCGGAAAAGAAGTACTATATACTAGTGAATACGCCATGCCATCCAGCTTGCCTCCAGCAACTCCTGAATTCCAGAATATCCTGGTAACCTGATTCTAGACTGCCCGTGTGGAAATTTATGGGCACCCAGAGTTTAGGAAGGAAACAATAAACTCCGAGTAAGTCATGGGACTGGTGTGAGAACTTAAAACAGTTATTATCTTTTAAAACAACAACAATAAGGATAATTTTAAAGTCAATTCGCAATGCTTTTGGAAAATGAGACTACCTTAAGACCTCCCGCCACACACACAATACAAACGCAGAATTGGAGGAGATTTCTTCTTATGATAGTCAAAGATGCTTGATACGCATTAAAAAGAAGCATTTGATATTATTACTAGTGCATAGTGTAGAAAAAATTTCGAAAGTAAAGATATAAATCTTAGACAACATAGGTACCATTATATTATGCCTACTATAGCTATCATATTAGATGGCAGGTTCTACAACTAAAACCGTACAAAGTGCGTATTGTTTTATTTGGATTTCCAACAAATGGTCAGGCTAAGGAACTTTCTACTGCCACATGGGATCGCCAATGGCGGGACGTCCCGAGAACTTAACCAGCTCTCTGCCAACACAAGGCCGGGTTAACTTTGTCACTAGGTGACTACTACACGACTATGCCATCCCCCGGTCCCTTTGGACCTTTATCCGAGCGCTCGATTCCAATAACACCACACAGTAATAGATATAGTGTATCAACATGAGTAAGTATCTGGGCTCCATGCCATGATACCACCCTTCCCAGAAGAAAATGACATACCCTAAAGGGCGCGACCCTCATAACGTTGCCGCATATTCCTGTTTTTACCATTTCCAGGGAGTGAGGTCTGACGAAGTCTCGTCCACAAAGCTACGCACAAAGCCACGCTTTGATCAACAAATGATCAATAAATAATCATCACACAGCAACACTCAGCATGCCACATTACCAAATTGAGAATATATCGCTGATAACCTTCAACTACATAACCTCTGAGCGTGTACGTCTCAGAGAAGGGTGTTAAGCTAAGAGAATAAATTCTCCGCGACCAACAGAAATGTATTTGAAAGAAATCTGCTTTATATCTCAAAATGTAATGTCAAACACGTAACCATACAAGTCTGTTCCGGGTTTGAACAGAACCGAAGGCACTTCAAAAGAAGCCCTTGCAATCCGGATATTCACAATCCCGATAAAACTTCCCATCACAAAGGAAATCTCCATACCGTAGCTAACGGTGCAGAGATAATTGATAGGTCATCCTATCGTTTTCACAAATACCCGGTCTTCAACACCGGCCATCAAATGCAATCCATAACGACGTGTCACATATTCGGAATGGGTTATACGACCCTAAGGTCCTTTCCCGTTAACCCGAATAATGAGCGCTTATTTTAAAATAAGTATGGCGTTTCAATTTCAACCAATTCACAACAAATACCTATTTAAAGGTCAATATTGATAGTCGGTTATTTAACTATCAATCAATATTCACAACAACACTCGATTTCAAATAATTTCCTAAATTATTTATTTTCAAAAGCATCTTTATAAGATATATATCCAACACTTCAACCATTTGAAAACCAATTTCAAATAAGTTTACACCCTTACAACTTTCATTTCAAAATGGTTCATTTAAACCAATTAAATAAATCCTTACCGATTTATTAAATTTACATTCCAAATCCGTAAATTAATTTCCACACTTCAAAATAAATCAACGTTTATTTTTAACTAATTTCCCTTTCTTTTATAATTCCTTAGTGAATTTACAATTCCAAAATATCTATGAATATACGATTTTTAAATCGATTTCTAATATTCATTTTCAATTTATCTTTAAAAGATAAAATCTCAAACATTCACTTCATACTGGAAAAACATTTCCATACTTATTTAATAATAAGTATTTCACAAATCTATTTATTTTCAATATTTTGAAAATATTCAATATACTTAAATTACAATTAAGTATATATTTTATTCTTTAAGGAAAACATTCTCTCAATACATTTATTTGGGTCAAAACGAATGTTGCGTAAAACATCGTTACGACAACCCAAAATCACTAGTATAGGGATTCGAAATTAAAGTATATATGAAAATCCCAATACTATATAAAACATTTCCTTTCGGAAATCATTTACTATAACAACAGTGTTATAGTCCAACATTTCCTTCTATTTCTCGAAACATCTATTTCAACAATGAATGTTGAAATTTATGATTTCGATACTTAACATAATTTAAAACGTTTTTGAATCGTTTTAATTCTATTTAAAATATCACTTTTCCAAAATATTTCTTTAATATATTATTCACTGTCCAAAATCGTGAATATACTTCATTAACCAAATTCAATTTCTACATATTCTATTTAAAGGATTATCCACTGTCCAAAATCGTGGATATACTTCATTTAATAAGCTATAATAATTAACTTATCAAAATAAGTCGTTTTCGGATTTATAAAACAATGTTTATAAATTCCATTTATATTTTATGGCAACTTCAACGTATAAAATCACTTTATTAACAAATCTATCCATATTCCATTTACACGCAAAAATCCAATTTATAAGTTAATTACTTATAAATATTTTATTTTATAAAATCTATTCATTTTATAACTTCACAATTTATAAATATATAGATTTCATTCACTTATAAAATCCATTTATATTCCATTTTTACACTTATAAAAACTTGTTTAATAATTCCAATATTTTTAATTTATAAATATCAATTTTATAAGTATTTTATATAAATACTTTATAATAATTCAAAAATCCCAATTTTAACCCATTTTATAAATTAATTAACTACTTATCTAAAAAATCACATTTCATTTATATTTCACAAAAATCATAATTTTATAACATAAACATTTCAATGTTTATTCATTTAAAATGAATCATTTTCAAAATTAAATTTTATTATGAATTCTCAACTTAAATTTTCAAAAATCAAATTTTATTTATTTTTGGCATCTAATGATACCAAAATATATTCGGCTAAAATTTAGCCTTTAACCGTCTCAATCACAAAGATAATCACGTAGATTATAAATAGATCAATAAATAGATCAACACACAACATTGAAACCAATTCAAATGTTTGAGGAATCCATTTGGATCCCTCCAACCCGTTTCCCTGCATCCAAAGATGTTAGCACAATACCAATTCCGTTCCAGTATGGAATTATCGTGGAATATGGGATTTATAATAATATTATCCGCTTAATAGGCGGCGCAATAGGGTCTCCTCCGCTATATAATGCGGGAAATCAACTCCAGGTACATATATAATACCAATTTCACTATACGGTGAAATATTCACGGTATATGTTTTTAATAAATAACCTCCGCTTACTAACGGCGTATAATGTCTATTTTAACAATCAATAGATAACAATCATCATTCAAACATACAATCAAGAAATTTTAAATATAACTATTTAAAATTTGAATCGAAACTAATTCGATTGAGTGAGAAGTTCTCACCTTGATTTCAATTCCGTTTCAGCGTTTTATTTCGAATAAAATTAAACGTGCATTTAATTTTACCCGAAATTCTCACTAGCTCCAAATGACTCCAATCCAGTTCCATAGCGTAGTGCTCGACGAAACGAAGACAACGCAACTTGTTTCGTCCAAAACGGACCTCGTATGAACAAGTTACAACATTTTAAACATCACATGATTTAAATTACAATTTAATTTACATTTTCTTTATTTATTTTCACCTAAACTCCATCTGAACCGTTCGTTTCCCCCTACCAAATCTCGACCGCATGTGTTGCCTTCTTCCCCAATCACGTGAAGACCCAGTGAATGCCGAACCCATAGCCGCCTCTAGGGTTAAATTTTCGAGACCAAAACGTTCACTTTGACAACGATCGAGCAACGTCGTTACGTCGCCTGCCTCGTGCTCCACCTTCGCCGCGAATATCACTGAGCTTGGCCTCCCCAAGCGCGAGAAAAACCAGTGCGAACTGACCATGTTTCGCCCCTCTTTGCTATCAATCTACTCAACTATATCCAATCATAGCCGTTGGATATGTAGTTCTCATCGTTGTCTACAACTCTCTAGTTGGAAGTTTTTCGATTCGATGTTTGGATTTGAAGAAATTGAGGGGAAGAGAAAAGTGTTTTCGTCCATTGAAGAAGATAGTGGCGGCTGGCTTTGTTTCTAGGGTTAGGTTTCTATTTTTTTTGCAAAAATGAAAGATGAGGTGCTTTTATAGAAAAAACGACGAACACTATTCATCTCGGAATTTTCGATCTCCAAATCTCGCGCGGTTACTGGCGTTTCTAGGGTTTACCCTGCGTTCCGAACACAATGGAATAGTTTCGGAAGCTAATTCGATCATATGTGCGAGTTACGGCAATAAACGATCGATTTTAAATTAAACCGATTAAACAATTTTCTAGGCGTTTTGGCTTGCCCCGGACAAACGATAAATCCGATTGACACGAAATTTGAAACCTTACAATAATATAACATTATGGATCCGATGAAACTAGTTTCGTCGAAATCCGAGACTGTTTGAAAAAATGACTATTTTAACTCGCCAAATTAATATTAAAACAATTTCGATGCGTTTCGAGCTGCCACGGTCAAACGAAAACTCTGATTGCTACGAAAATTGAAATCCGATAATAACTAACTATTACGGATCCAATGGAACTAGTCTCGTCCAATTCTGAGACTGTTCGAAAAATGGCTAATTTCACTAGTTGATTAAATATTAAAATATTCAATTTTCACAAATTTACTTTTAATTCGATTTTAAAAGTTCTATAACATCTCTATAACTTCAATATGATAAAATAAAATTTTACAAATAAATTTCAATCATGTTTAACCCAATTTTCAATTATTTCTGTAATTTCAACTATTAAATTATCAATTTAATTATCCAATTAAATCCAATATTCGAAATAAAATTATTTGACTTATAAATTTCACTTATCAATATTTAAATTCAATTAAATATATAAATTTTAATAATATAAATTCTACGTCGTTACATCTTACGTTCGATTTTTTTGCATCTACGAAAGCTATGCCATGTATATTTGCTATTTATTTATCAATTTACCATATACCCGGTGTCTTGTATAAGTAATTATTTTATAGTATTTGTATCTTATAAAAAGAAATATCCTTTAATCAGTTTGTGAAAAGAAAATATACATGCATTACATTTTCCTATCACCAATCTTAATTAGGCCACCTTATCTCTGTTTAACATCTGAAAGCCATGACATGCATCTATTTGAAAACTATTGTCTTGTAATTGGCAATATCCTTTGATTAGTACATCAGAAGAAAACACATAATCCATTTCTTGTGCTTATCCCAAATTCTGGTACAAATATCTTACCTTCTCAGCTTTTCTTGAGAGAACTAATGATTCATTGTCTATACTTTGTTTATTTTTTTCAGATGGTAGAATTCAAATTATATGGTATACATGTATATTTGCTATTTATTTATCAATTTACAATATACCCAGTGTCTTGTATAAGTAATTATTTTATAGTATTTGTATCTTATAAAAAGAAATATCCTTTAATCAGTTTGTGAAAAGAAAATATACATGCATTACCTTTTCCTATCACCAACCTTAATTAGGTCACCTTATCTCTGTTTAACATATGAAAGCCATGACATGCATTTATTTGAAAACTATTGTCTTGTAATTGGCAATATCCTTTGAATAGTACATCAAAAGAAAACACATAATCCATTTCTTGTGCTTATCCCAAATTCTGGTACAAATATCTTACCTTCTCAGCTTTTCTTGAGAGAACTAATGATTCATTGTCTGTACTTTATTTATTTTTTTCAGATGGTAGAATTCAAATTATATGGTTTACTTGTACTGTTTGTAACTTATGATGTTGGTATAGGACATATGGAATGCATCTATGTACAGATCCGGTAGTACATAAAATATGAAGTGAAATAAGCGATATTTAAAAACATACTAAGTATTGGCCCATGCAGGTCTCGAACCTGCGACCTTCGCGTTATTAGCACGACGATCTAACCAACTGAGCTATTGGGCCACTTGACTTAATGGATGATTTGCAAGTAGTGGTAGAGATATTGGATGTTTAATAGACAATTTAATATTTTTTGTTAAGTTGGGGCTTATATGTAAATGTTAGCACATCTCATTCGAAATGATAGTAGACTTTTTGGTTTACGGCTGTTATGGAAATTACTCCTAAAATTATGTATATTATTGTTATTGTTATAATTGATGTTATAAATGAAAATACATTCTTTAGAGAAAATGCACATTCACGCTTTATTCCCTAATTATTATAGTATTTTGTAGTGAAATGACTATAAGATATTACCTGGAAAAAACATACCTAAAGGGCACAGATAAGCATGTGATATGATAACTTTGTTAAATCATTTTTCGAATTTTCGACTTTTCATCGAATAAAAGTTGTTGAAAATGTTGTAACACTATTGTGTGCATATACACGTTCATTTATAGATAAGTTAGAATTATATATTTGTATATATACATATATGTGTGCATTTTCTTAAGTTAAAATAAAGCTTTGTATATGGTCGGCCTTGCATTTTAAAGGTCGATCTTGTCATGATGAGGTCGAAAGGTTTTCGATCTCTCGATACATTTATCTAGAGGTGTGATGTTTGGAAGGTAATCCCTTACCTTGACATTGTTGGAATCCATTTTTCAATAAGAGCCTTCGGTTTTTTATTGTATACCTATTATTGTTGTGATGCACACACATCGCAGCTCCTTGGTTATTGATATTTTAAACCCACGGACATTATTATAATATCATCGTATTTTTATAATAAAATTGGTTTGGTTATCGTAAGGTAAACACCCCTCCTCCCGTGTTTATGTAATGTGTGGTATTTACACTATACCTTTTATTTTGAAAGGATGTTATTATAATAGAACCGGGTTTCTTTTAAATTTTTTTGGTTATCGTATGGTAAAAATCCGTTCATGTTTACATGCAGCGTGGTCTTTGAGATACATTTACTTTGAAAGGTTTTATAAGATATAACAATCATTATGATTGAATTTCTCATGCTGATTTAGCAGACTGATGCGGGTGTTCTTTTCTTATAATACTTGAGTCAGGTCCGTGTATTTTTCTAGAATTTAGCTTTGGACACTTTGGAGCTTCAGGAGACGAGCTGGATGTCTCCAACATATTTTCCATGTTTTATTTCTGTTGTGTTTCTTATTTTTATCCATCAGCATTTGTAAGGACAAACTGTTATAACTGTTCAGGCTGATGATAGGTTAGACTCTGATGTTGTTTGAATATTAAAGTTCTTGTATTGTAAAGATAATTTGGATGTTATATATTACTAGTCTCGTTATGAGATTACATTCTATCTTTTATTTTTTTTCAACCCAACAATCCGTATTTTCGATACTTGGCACGTGAATACCGTAGATGTATTAGTGTCGGCTTCTAAGAATCGAAATGTCGGGTCGTTACATCAACAAAAATACAATCAACGCTTTCTAATTTCCTTCTCCAAAACCTTTACTCTTTAATTTCTAATTAAATCTCATTAAATTCTCTCACTTTAAAATGTAAGGCCGATCATAGACGGCAGCTGTTGAGTAAACAAAAATTTCCAAAACACTTAGTAATTGGTTGATTTAAATTAATAAATGTTTATCGATATCGTATATTGATACATAGGCATATAAATTTCTTATACACACTTTATTAAATATTAATGGTATTCAAACAAATCAAATAAAATTTAATATTGATATCTCAGAAATATTAACTAAGTCTCTTAATTTATAATAATTATAAATTAATTAAATCATGTGTTTTTTTGAAGTGTTCATCATTACGGTCGTGTGACTCAAAGGTGTGAATTCCGTTAGAGATTAATATAGAACAATTTGAATATTAACATGCATACGTCACCTGAGCTTGCCAGTGTTTTGAAATTTTGGCTGAATTTATAACATACATATCTCTTTTCTATAAAATCCAATTTTAGTATTATAAACGGTATAAGATAGCAACAACTATTTACACCAATTCTTTTTGTTAACACTACATCACACGAGAACTTATAGAATTTGGTTTTGATCAAAATTCCAACCTCTCCACATCCAAATTAATTAGTTCAAACATAAAAATATTTATTATTAACTGTACCGCTCTAGCTAGAGAATTTGACTTTGAGTTAACTACAGTTGATCGTGATACTAACCTCTTATAACCGGGGTGACATATTCTCTAATGAATAATGTATCACTTTCAATGCGTCAATTTAGACCCAACTATAGTCATCCGATAGACGCTATGTCATGATTTCGTTATAATTAAAGTGGAGTATCCATATTGAAATTCAACAGTATTCTAAAGTCGAGAAAACTGATTAATATCGTCACTTTGAGATTCTTTGTTTGACCTTAGTTATATTATCCAACATAAAACTCTCGAGTGATCCATTTCATAGTTACCCAATAACTATCAGTATGTAACCTCTTGGTGGTCATGGGTAATACATTGCCCAACATTTGGAGAGAGTTACACACTCTAGTCTTAATAGATGTATCGATGTTCCATCTCGGAACATCATGACTAAGAATATTTGAAATAATATGTTATTTTTAATGCGATAAATTTCACGTGATTATGGCACATTGTAATTATTGTCATATAACTTACCATTTAAGAATTTGTATTTAATATACTTTAAATCAATTACTTAATTAATTATATCATAATATAACACACCTTTTATTTTGAACAAGATTGATTATCGAGTTCAATACATGCAATGAATTACATAATTGAGTTTAAGGCATACCCTTAGCTCTATCTGATTTTATTATAATCAAATTGGAGTGTCCATTGAAGTTCAATAATATTCTTAAGTTGAGAGGAATATCTAATATTGTCACTTCAAGATTCTTAGTTTGACCTTAGCTATCTTAACTAACAAAGAACTCTCGAGTGAGTAATTTCATAGTTTTCCAATAACTATTAGTACGTAATCTATTGGTGCCCTTAATAGCCATAAGTAATATACAACCCAGCATCTTGAGAGCGTTGCATACTCAAGCCTTAATAGATGAAATTATATCGGGTCTTGAAACTTATTGAGTATGAATATTTTAAATAATACGTTATCCTCAATGTGATAAATTTCTCATTATTATAACACTTTATAATTACCATCATATAACATATTATTCAAGGATTTTTCTATTTAATATGTTTTAAATTAATTTCTTATTTAGTTATATCACAATATAACAAAGTATGTTATAGAAATCAAACACCTTTATTATGAAAAAGAATGATTATCCAGTTTGATATATGTAATAAATCACATAATTGCCTCTAGGGCACGCCCCAACTCTATAAAAAAATTAAAAATTTAAATCAAATAACAAATAACTAATGATTTTTTTTAAATTATCGTTACTTATAATTTGTTAGAACGCTTATTTTTTGTAAAAATAACAACAAAACTACGAAATACTTAGTTTATAAAAAGTCAAATATTATTTTTTGACGGTAAAAAGAGTGATTTTTTTAATTATTAATGTGATATATTTCATAAAAATAAAAAATGACACTGATAACGTATGTCTTTTTTAGGTTAGGGTTGCATGTACCCAGCTAGGTGGTACTACTCACTAAAACCTCACAACCTGATCGACCAAGCTGACTATCATTTGTTGGGGTGTTGCCTTCACACCTCTATAGTGGCAAATTTGCACAGTAACAGATTTTTATAAAAAAATAATACCCACTTTCAAAAATTTTAATAAAGCACATAAAATAATATTTATACGATTAAGTTGATTATTATCCTTTTTTAGTTTCACATTTTTTCGCATCATTTTACTTTGATATTGAATACTAACATTTAATCAGCAATACTTAAAGCAACTAAAAAATAAAATTCAAATATCGTTCTTCATTCGCTGTCCCTTTTGCAACATAAAATTGCATTCCCCTTTCGACGAATTTTCCACTCTCATACACCTTTCAAAATTCCCATTTCTCCTTTCCCTTTCATAGGCCCATCAATGAATGTTTTCCATGCAAATAATACTATATCTGCATCCACATCTAAAATCATTTACGAATATTAGATTTCAATATACGCGGATACGGCGAATATTGGATATTTATTTGATCTCCTAATGATTTATAAATCCAAAAACATAAATAGAAAATTTTGGCTCAACATAAAAGAATTCCAATCTCATTGATCGTAAACGTATGAAAAATAAATATGATGATAATAAATTGTTTTAAGCAGTCAATATGCATTAAAGGTATATAACATAAACTATTGATTTAATAAAACAATATATACATATCGTTCATTTTACTAAAATACACAAAATATAAACTATAATCTTGATAAAAGCCGAAAGGGTAAATTTCGAATACGAGTGTCTCCATATCCGCGTCCATATTTGTTTTTTAAGTATCAGAAATTTATCCGTTTAACGGATTCAGATGCGAACTGATTTTAGATTTTTCGTGAATACATTGTAGGCTTACCCTTTTACTACGCCAAAAATGCAACCCTTATACCAACTTAGTTACTTAGTTTAACAATAGATTGGCATGTATACCACCATATAAAGTAAGTAATTTTATTAGGTCATCCCCAACATAGGTCAATTAGGATCGTCAAATTAAGATCGAGGAAATGATATGCTCCCAAAAGTTGAATAAAGGCACATAAAGTGCCTTAATGTTACATTTCCAATTCAGAAAACATCATTGGTATAAATGCATTTACTATAGGTCAAGATCCAAATGTGTATTAATTACATGTCAAGCTATTAGGTTTGCATTCAATACACGATCGGCTTTGAGCACGTGTTTATTTTTCGATCAGCCCCTAAAATACAACTCAGTTGTTGGTATTTAATTATTCATCCAGTTGTTGAATATGTATATAATACACATCCTACTTTGCATGTTTATTTATTTTACGTTCAGTTGTTGAGCGTGTATTGAATACATATCCAACTATTGAGCACTTTTGCGTACTTACCGTAAGATTGCATGCTTTAATACTAAGATATGCAAAGCAGTCCACTGTAAATGCTCTTAGAGTTAAATCACAGACAATTCATGCCATGCGACTATATTTCTGAAATAATAAAGATGGTTTTGCAAATATTTTAAAAGTGAATGCGTAATTCGACAAATAGTTACAAGATGAATGAATATAAAGACATATGCTAAACATACACATATTTTTTACCCGTCTACTACATTTTTGAAATTTTTTTAGAGAGAAAATGTTTAGTGCGAAGAAAATACACAACTACGAGAAAAAGAAAGTCATTTGAAAAACTAAAAAGTAGAATTCAAAATAATCCGGGAATAAAGAGATTTGGTAGTTCAAACATGTGAGGAAATCGTGTATATACACGAGAGAAAACACATGTTAGGCTTTATATGAAGATAAAATGTGGAAACAAAAAATTGAAACCAAGGGGCCGTAAAGTCTGATTAGACTTTTTTTTATACATATTTTGGGCCATACAGTATTGGGCCGTAATCTAGCCGCCACCCTTTGCTCAGTTCCAACTTCCGAATTCCCGCCATTTCCAACCCTTTTTCTCTAAATCCTTGACCATAGAAAATTCTCTTCCACAAACTTCTAAGCATTCCCGCCATTTCTATCCCCGTTTTCTAAATCTCTAACCCTAGCAAATTCTCTTCTACACTTCAAAGCCGAATGTCTAATCGAATGCCAAAAAGTAAATGGTAGATGCCTGTACAAATTGGAGAAGAAGCCTCCAGCAATCTTAAATTCAAACCTAGGTATCAAATTGAGAAATAAGAGTTTGGAAACTGTTTAAGCTTGTGTTTACTTTCGGGGAAGATCACGGCAAGGTTCCTTTTGCTGATTCGACTGGGTTACTTGGGCCATCTAGTTTTTTACTCGCGAGTTCTGTATTTGGCATAGGTTTTGTCTTGACTCTGACGACTTGTTGTTTCTTACGTGGTATATTGCAGTGATGCTGCGTGAGGAAGCATTTACTGCTGTGAGGAAATCGTTTGATGCTAGAAAGGTTAGTAAAAGGTTAGTTTATTAACTTGCAAGCTCAAAGCTATAGGTTGAAGTTTGTAAGTAGTTGGCAATGATCGTAAGACCTATCAGACATAGTTGGAGTAAATTTTTGGAATTGAATTATGGATATATAAAAGTCTTAAGTGTGGAATTAAGTGTAATATTTGAGTACAAGATCCACTCCCATATATACATACGTATACATATACATATACACATACATACACATATACATACATACATACACATAGTATACACACATATATATGTATACGTATATGTATAGATATATAGCTTGAATATAGCATGTTTATAAAATGAGAAGGATGAATAGCTGCTTTGTAGAAAAAGTTCTGCTACGTAGTTACATGAGATACAGAAACGGAACCAGTTTGATTAAAATTATCTCGTTTGTAAACACAATTTTGTTTTCATTAAAGTTATATGTGGACACATAGAGTCAAGGAATATGTCCTTAGCTGTACTGTTGAATGGTATCATGCTACGAAAATAAGTTTTGCACGCTATGTAATTTAGCAACTATTGCAGAATACAGCAGGCTTATATCATATCTGAAGCCTAGGATCCTCGAGAAATAAGTTGATCGTAGATGAAAAATTTGGTATATAGACACATAGAATCAACAGCGGTAATATGTCCTTAGCTATACTGTGGAATGTTATTATGCCATGCATGAGAAAATGCCCACTACGTAGAAAAAGTTCTGCTACGTAGTTACATGAGATACAGAAACTGAACCGGTTTGATTAAAATTATCTTGTTTTTAAACACAATTCTGTCTTCATTAAAGTAATATGTGGACACATAGAGTCAAGGAATATGTCCTTAGCTGTACTGTTGAATGTTATCATGCTACGAAAACGAGTTTTGCACAGTACGTAATTTAGCAACTGTTGCAGAATACAGCTGGCTTATATCATATCTGAAGACTAGGATGCTCGAGAAATTATTTGATCGTAGATGAAAAAATTGGTTTATAGACACATAGAATCAAAAGCAGTAATATGTCCTTAGCTGTACTGTGGAATGTTATCGTGCTGTGCAGGCGGGAATCGAACCCGGATCACCCGCGTGACAGGCGGGAATACTCACCACTATACTACAACGACTTTGTTGTCACTCAAATTGAAAATTGCAAAACTTCATTAGATGATAGTATGAAGCAAATAAGTGAATATATATATTTGTTGCCATAGTTTTCAAAAATCTTAATATCATGCGATTTAAATCTTATTTCAACTTGAACCTCTTTAGTTATTATTTGATTATCGGGTTTCGATTATAAACTCGATTAAAACCGTAGTGGTGAAAAATTGTTTAGTCCATTCTTTAACAATGGATATCGAGACGTTTATTTGAATCTATAATTAAAATGTTATTGTCTCTCAAAGAAAAGAAAACGGAACAAGAGAATAAATCAAATTTTAGATATAGACGTAGAAACCCATATTTCAAGATTCATATTACCGAGGAAAGAAGTGATGCTTTTATGTTCTTATATATCATTCAATAATTTGCATATCTCGAAATTTCTTGCGAGCAATTCTATATACATTATAATACAAATCTTTTGAATGTACAATTTACTATTTAAATTCATTTTTGATTTGAAGTTTAAATTTTTAAGATTTATGATTTAAATCAAATTTGACACGTTGCTTATTACTAGTCATAAAATGAAATGTTTCCTTATGAAAGAATTTAGACAAACATAAAAAGCCATTATAGCAATAACATTTGTTTGTACTTAGGAAACAGAACATTTTCTTGTTACCAGAGTACCAGAAATAAGTTGTTTTATAAGAATTATGATATTTTCATATGCTATTGGATTGAAATCCAATCAATTCAATGAAAAGATATAAAATAGATAATTTCTTCAAAAAGTAAAATAAAAAATACTAGATGAATTAGTAGCTAACTGTTTGCACAAAAAATGGGCAAACACCTCCATGTCGTATGATTTAGTTGACTATGTGTTGTTTTTAGTGATCTGGGTGATTTATGAAAATATATAAAATAGATGGACTAAACTGTAAAAGACACACAGATTTATAGTGGTTCGGCCAGAATGTGCCTACATCCACTTTATATGTTATTCTCCTTTTCTCTTCAGATTACAAGTACAAAGCTTTGACTACAAGTATCTGAAAACTGTTTGAAAGTTCTATCCATGCTTGAGCTCTCAAACTTGTCTGCCATTGTTGTAACCCTGCCCCTCTATTTATAGAGTGAGGTTGGGGGCAGAGGTCTTGGATGTATATAGCTGCTGGTGGGCCTGGGCTGATGCAATCTGGCCTGGCAGTGTTGGCTCGGCAAGGCCTTGGTTCGATGGAGAGTTGGTGTGGACTTGGTCCGGTTGTAGAGGGTTGAGGTTGGTTCGACTGGGTATTGGAAGTAGGTTGGTTCGGTAGCAGGTGGTCCGGTAGTGAGTGGTATGTGTGTTGGTCCGGTGTTGAGGGCGTAGCTTGGTCCGGTGGTGGGTGGTTCAGTGGTTAGTGGAACTGGACCGGTGGTAGCTTGGGAGTGAGTTGGTGTTTGGTTCGGAGGGTTTTGATTCAGTGGCTTGGTTTGTGCTGGTTCGGAGGTGAATGAAGCGGTAGTGGGCTGGTTCGGCTATGCATAGGAAGGGATTCGGTTCGGTGGTGTTGGACCGGCTGAAACACACCCAACACTTGCCCCCCCCAAAGTAGGGCATGTGTATGCATATGGCGTGCTTTGTTTTAGCTTGGACATCCTCATCCGGCCTTGTGTGCCGAGCCAATTGGTCCGGTTATTTATATTTCGCCTATAAGTATGCGCCTAGGGTTTTCGTCATTCCTTATCTGCCGAATCAATTGAATACCAAACCAAACTTGTTTTCTTGAAATAGCCGAACCAATCGACCACCGAATCAACTCATTTACCGAATCTACTCAACTGCCGGACCAGGTGATTTTTCTTCTGCCGATTGATTTTTTATGATGGGACTACCGAATGAAACTTATGGAGGATGAGTACCGAATGGGCACTTAGGCTTGAATCACCGAACGGGGGTTTTGGGAGTACGAGGGCCGAATGGATCCTTAGGCTCACACTATCGAATGGAATTTTGGTGTCTTGAATTACGAACGAAATTTCAGGCCGTATACACTTGCTTGTTTATATCTCTACATCCCTTGTTCTAATGACGTACTTCTTTGTGTTTGCAGATAAATGTCTCATAAAGTGGAAACTCGATCGGATAAGAAGAAATCTACGGACAGAAGAGAGTCCACCGTGGTGCCCCCAGCTCAGCCAGGATCGGAACGTCACGGACCCACCCCGAGATCGCTAGTAGATGGGTATGGTCCTCAAGAGCTTCTGAATTCTTCGCCTGACTGCTTTCCTAGCTCTCTCAAAGAAGTGCAGCTTGATGTTATCTCCCACTCCTTTGGGATTGACAGAGCACGCATGTTGTTTCCAGGGAAGGGGGTCATGCCATATAATCCTCCTGAAGGATACTTCGCTTATAGTAGGTACCACTACATGTGTGGGGCTATTCCTCCAATCAATGCTTGGATAGTTAGCTTCGTCACCTATTTGAAGGTGGCCCCTTTCCAGCTCCAGCCCAACTCCTACGCTATCCTGGTGTGCCTATTCGTGATTTTCCAGAGAAAGTACGGGCGCCCCTCTTCCAACCGGGAGATTCGGTACCTATATAACTTGAGGGGTTACAAGAAGGGGTCTCCATACATCAACTTGGAATCGGCCGTGTCCTTCAAGCCGGTCCTGGACTTGTATTCAAAGTTCACCATGTTTAAGAAGGAATGGTTCTTCGTCCAGGATGACTCTGTTTCTATCCACCGCTTCACCTCTGGCTGTAAGTTGAAGCTTATTTATAATCTCCGTTCTGACTGAAATGCTTCTTCTCATGTGTTTTTATTTCCTGCTAGCGACAGGTGGCTTTGCAGTCGTGGAGAGCGATCACCTGGTTCAGATGGCCGTGGAGATAGAAGCCATTTCGGGAAGGGATAGGTCAGCTTCTTACCTGATCAGGAATGCCACTCTCCTAGGACACAACTTGATTCTACCACATCAGTCGGTGGTCAAGCAGAGGGATACGGCTGAGGAAAGGGCTGCTAAATCCGAAGGAGGGGCCACGACAAAGAGCAGCAAGAGGAAACCCTTCTCGATACCTCCAGTAGTCGGGGGGAAGAAGCTCAAGAAAACTGATGGACCCTCTCCCAGCGCGTGCCCAGATGTTCCGGAGGAGGAAAGTGGAGAGGAGGAAAGAGGCGAGGAGGAGAGCGAAGGTGATGGAGAAGGTGATGGTGGTAATGGTGGCGAAGGACAAAGTGGTAGTGGCGTTGGTGCCTTGACCTCGGGGCAAGCAGGCGAGATTCAAGAGTGGACGGATGATGCTTTCCGCCAAGCTTTTTAGGGGTTGGAGGAAGGGTCGGCCTTGGTGCAGAAACCGAAGAAAACTGATAAGGCCGGACTGGCGCCAGTCTATCTTCTGAGAGCATTTCAGCTAGGGCAACGCCGGCGGTTCAAGGTGAATTTTTGACTCCTCTTTTAACTTCACATGTTTCTTAGATTATAGTCTCGTGCATGCTTGTAACACTTGGTTTTTATTCCAGGAACGAGTAAGGCAGCCAAGACATCAGACATTCGGCACCGCCTCAAGCAATTCAAACTCCTCAAAGCTTCTGCTAAACCGAAGCCTTCGACCAGCCGTTCGAGGGACGTAGTCGGCTACAGTCCTCTTCTCGGAGTTATTAAAGAGGATATTCAAAAGAGAAAGAGGAGTCGCTCCATGTTCGAACCTTCACTTGGACCTCAACCTCCAACCCAGCCTATTCATGATATCACGGGGGAGGATACTAAGTCCATACCATCTCAGCATCCATCAGAGAATCCTACCGTTACTCATGTTGATCGTCCCGGCTTGGCTCGTAACCCATTTGCGGGTCATCCAAATCTGGACCCGAGTTCTCATGATATTTCCTTCGATGAGGTTACTGGTGAGCACCTCCTACCCCGCAATCCTATGGTAAGGGTGCTTGATGAGGCTAAGTCTTTGGATCTCGACTTGTTGACCAATCGGATTGTGACTATGGGGGATGAGGCCAAGGCAAACATCGATCGGGTGGCTGAGGAGACCAGGAAGTTGATGGGGCATCACGCCCGACTGGTCAAGGCCGGGGAGGAAATTGTGAGTGCTAACATAAGATTGTGTCTAGTGATTGCTGACCAGGCTAAGCAACTTGCCGATCAGGCCATCCAGATTTCTCAGCACGAGGCTACCTCCAGACGGCTAAAGAAAACAATGGAAGAGGCTGGCAGAGCCGAGCTGCGAAAAATGGAGGCCATCTGCAAGGAACGGATCGATATGGCCATTGCAACGGTAGACCATGTTCGAAAGGCGGACCTCGAGCGGGTAGAGGAGTTATCCGGGAAGCTTGAAGCTGCGGAGCTTGCTCAAGCCAAGATGAAGGAGGAGATAGAGGTGATGAGGAAATCGCTTCAGGCTGATCGCTTGCAATACCGATCAGAGAGGGATGCTGCCATTGCAAAGCTGTTGGCTTCTAAAGTCCGGATGAGGGAGTTCGAGGAAAACGAGGGGATGATGGACGAGATGCTCCAGGATATGTATTTCCGTACTTGGAAGCAGGGCAACCTATCCTAGATGGATGACTATCCCCGGATCATGGCCAGGATTTATCTTCGGGCTCTGGAAGAGGCCAAGGCTGACGTGGATAAGGAGGGTGGTATGGCCTTCAGGATGGATGTGGTTACGACCCAGTTTACTAAGGAAGAGAAAGTGGCGGTGAAGGAGGGCATGCGGCTGCTTGCTGCCGAGGAGGTAGGCGTGCAGTTGGGAGACGACGATCAAGGAACGGATGTTGGTAAGTCTCCCCTTTTAGCCTTTTCATAGCTTGGTTGCTTGTTGTTTATCCAATAGATTCTTCTCCTGAATTGGATAGGTGGTACCTCTGGTCAGCATGCTGGGAGCTCTGATCCTGCGGCCAAGTAGATCTTGGGGGGGTCGGAAGGATAGAGATGAAATTCTGATGCTGCCGGCTATTTTGGCTTGATCCGGATATTTTTGGTTTTACTTGACATTCCTGTATATACTAGTTCCAAAACATTAATGTACTTTCAGGTTGTAATTATGTCATTGCAACGAACGACTTTTTTTTTACATGTAATTTTATAACATAAGTTGATTCTGTCATATTTGGATGCTGTCATTATTTTGATGTGTTGCATAAGAAATATAGATGTGCATGTGCTAGTGATTCAACTATGTTTGATGCCAAGTTCTTACTTAAAGTATAATTTCATGTCTTGCAATGTTAATGTGATGTGTGAATATTTCAGAGTTACTTATTTGTATACAAGAGAAGAAAGTACCGCCCTTTCGATTTTTAGTTGTAAGTGGTAGCTTTGAATGCCTTGTGTTATCGAATACGGGTTGAGTGACCCGTCATCCATCTAAGAGTTCTCATTCACTTTAGCGAATGCATCCTATTTGGTGTCCTGTACTTTAAGGGTTGTTATAGAGGATAGGAGGAAAGTTTTTATAAATAAAATGGAAATATAAGAAATAGTAAAACTTCCAATCACGGAAGGCCTTCGATGTGCTTAAGTTCGTGGCAAACGGGTTTTGTAGACACTTTCCTTAGCTATGGGTCTTGGAGACATTCGTCACCCATCTTACGCCTCCGCGAGGAGTTTTCTTTTTTACAACAGCCGTACTTAAGACGCATCGGAGCCGAGATCGCGCACAGTAACTACCTATGCCATTATGGCCCGTAATCGAGGGTATTATTCGATTTACCGTGGCCGGCTAGCGTGGGTGCCGATCGTCAACTGTGATTTGCCCTTGGCTGGCCACACCTTATGTTGGGGCTTATAATCGGTTCACAGTCGCCGGCGAGCCGAACGCCGTAATGAGCTGCCTCGGTTATAGTCGGCCTTCTCGGTGGCTTATGATCGGCTCATTACAGTTGGCTTCAAGGGCTGTCGCGAGCAATGAGTTAACCCACAGCAGAGGGATGCTGGAGCAAGAGTGTCTCATTGACGAGGGCATAGATTCGTATAGTACCTGTTAGGTCTTGTCCAGGTGAGGTTATGCCGTGAAGTGTCCAGAATGGAAATGCCGTTATACAGGATTTTTTTCAACAGAAAAAGGATAAAGCTTAACAAGCAGCCAAGATATAAAGGAACAAGTTAAAAAGAGACAAGATTTTTAAAGTGGTTCGGCACGAAAATGCCTACATCCACTAATTCTCTTCGTTAATTCACTTCATATGGGCAGTACAAGTTAAGAAAAGTATCGACGAAGGTGTTGGATGTTCCATGCCCTCTGGAACACCTCTTCGTCCACTGTTGACAAAATATAAGCTCCGTTGTGGAGATCTTTATGAATTACATAGGGTCCGTCCAAGATTGGATCTAGCGCTCCGGGGAAAAGGAAGATCCGTTTGAGAACAAGATCTCCTTCTCGTAAGCTGCGGTGCTTGACTTTGGAGTTGTATCGTGCTGCCACTTTTTGCTTGTGAGCTGCCGCTTTAAGTGCTGCATCATTTCTTCTTTCTTCAATTAGGTCCAAAGACATGTGTAGGAGTTCTTCATTCTCTTCTGGGTTGTAGTGGATCGTACGGTGGGAGGGCACTACAGTTTCAACTGGGAGCATGGCCTCCGATCCGTATGCCAAAGAGAAGGGAGTATGCCCTGTTGATGTTCTGAAAGACGTGCGGCAGGCCCAAAGTGCCGTAGGAAGTTCATCCACCCAAGCGCCTTTTGACTTTTCAAGCTTCTTCTTGATCAGATTTTTGAGAATTTTGGTGACAGCTTCGACTTGTCCATTTGCCTGGGGATAAGCCATAGATGAGAAGCTTTTGTGAATTATGTGCTCTCGGCACCAGTCGGTAAACTCCTCACTGTCAAACTGAAGTCCATTGTCCGATATGATTTTGAGCGGAACCCCGTACCTGCATAGAACATTTTTGATCAAGAAGTTAATAACTTTTGCCGAAGATATTTTATTTAAAGGTTCCGCTTCCACCCATTTGGTGAAATAGTCGACTGCCAATATAGCATATTTTGCTCCGCCTTGGCCCACCGGCAGTTCGCCAATCAGGTCAATTCCCATACCGCAAAGGGCCAAGGACTGGTCATTTGAGTAATCTCATTTTTTGGTAGTCGAGGAATCTTAGCAAATTTCTGGCATCTGTCACATCTTTTGACGAAGTCTAAGGCGTCTTTGTTTAAAGTGGGCCAGTAATACCCATATCGGAGTATTTTCTTTGCTAGAGTCTGCCCTCCAGTGTCATCTCCGCAACTTCCTTGATGGATGTTGGACAGGAATTCCTTGGCTTCCCTTCCAGCGACACACCTTAATAAAGGGTTGGAGAAGCCGCGCCAATAGAGGATGCCTTCTTGTATTGTGTAGCGAGAAGCTTTCCTCAAGATTTTCTTAACTTCACTACGCCCGTCGGGCAGTGTGCCACTTTGTAAGTACTTCCGGATGGGAGTCATCCAAGTTTCCTCTTCGATTGCAGCTATCAGATTCACTTGCTCGAAACTCGGGGCTAGTTTCTTTGAGATGGTTATTGTTCCGGAAGTGGTGCCGTCCTTCATGCTAGCTTGCTTTGCCAGTTCGTCGGCCTCTTGATTCTCTCCTCGAGGAATGTGTTTGATTAAATAGTGATCCAATTGATTGAGCAGCAGCTTGGTCTTCCTTAGATATGCTGTGAGTCATTCTCATCGAGTCTGGAATTCTCCCGGTATTTGATTTACAATAAGTTGAGAATCACTATGGAGACATAAAGAACTGACTCCAATTTCTAAGGCAAGTTCTAGTCCTTCTATTACTTCTTCATATTCTGCATTGTTGTTGGTGGCAGCAAATTCCAACCTTAGGGCGTAGTGCAGCTTCCTTCCCCTGGGGGTGATTATTAAAATACCTGCCCCCGAGCCCTGTTCGTTTGATGCTCCATCTACAAAGAGATTCCAGTTGATATCTTTTGTTATTTCAGATTGATCCTTACCTTCGTTGGTAGTGAATTCGGCAATAAAATCGGCCATGGCTTGTCCCTTGATGGCGGTGCGAGGATGGTAGGTGATATCATATTGACTCAGTTCAATGCACCACTTAAGTAGTCGCCCAGAAGTGTCGGGGCGATGGAGTACCTGCCTTAGCGGTTGATCGGTTAAAACTCTGATGGAATGAGATTGGAAATAGTGTCGCAGCTTCCGTGACGTGATTAGCAAACAGTATGCTAGCTTTTCAAGTTTAGGGTATCTGGCTTCTGCCCCTGTAAATCTCTTGCTTATAAAGTATATGGGCCGCTGCGCGCGGTTGTCCTCTCTCACCAAAATGGCGCTTAAAGCATGGGACGATACAGCAAGGTATAGGTATAGTTCTTCGCCTTCATTTCGAGTTGAGAGTACTGGTGGTCTCTAAAGGTGTTCGATTAGGTTAAGGAAGGCTATCGAGCATTCGTCAGTCCATTCGAACTTTCCTTTGTCTTTCTTCAGAGCTTCGAAGAAAGGGATGCATTTGTCGGTGGCTTTAGAGATGAACCTGCTTAGAGCGGCCACTTTCCCGTTTAGGCTTTGCATCTCTCTTCGAGTGGATGGTATCTTGATATCTTGCAGAGCCCGGACTTGTTCGGGGTTTGCTTCAATCCCCCTGGCATGGACGATGAATCCCAAGAACTTTCCCGACGATACTCCGAAGGAGCACTTTAGAGGATTTAGCTTCATTCCATATTGGCGAAGTACTTGAAACATCTCGTCCAGGTGGTTTATATGATCGTTGGCTTTCTTTGATTTTACCAGCATGTCATCCACATAAACTTCCATTGTTCGACCTATTAGTTCCGCAAACATCTTGTTGACGAGGCGCTGATAAGTAGCTCTAGCGTTTTTAAGTCCAAAAGGCATTACTCTGTAGCAGTACAATCCCCGGTCAGTGATGAAACTAGTGTGGTCTTGATCGGGGGCATGCATAGGGATCTGGTTATATCCTGAGTATGCGTCCATAAAGGATAAGAGTTTGTGTCCGGTTGTGCTGTCCACGAGTTGATCGATTCGGGGGAGTGGGAAGCAGTCCTTCGGACAAGCGTCATTTAAGTTGGAGAAGTCGATGCATGTTCGCCACTTCCCTTCCCATTAGCCTTCTTTACCAGTACCGGGTTAGCGATCCATTCTGGGTAGATGGCTTCTCGTATGAATTTATTGGCAAGTAGGTTCTTTACTTCTTCCTCGAGGGCTGCTGATCGTTCTGCCCCCATGCTTCTCTTTTTCTGCTTTACTGGCACCTTGGTGGGATCGATGTTCAGTATGTGGCATGCTACGTCTGGGGAGATTCTAGTCATGTCAGCGTGTGTCCATGCGAATACATCCATGTTGTGGCGAAGAAAATCGACGAGTTAATTCTTCAATTCCGCTCTTAACTGAGACCCGATTCTCAGCAGTCTACTTGGGTCATGTTTGTCTACAGATACAAATTCCATAGCCTCTGCAGGCTCGGTGGTGGCCTCCTCCTCCTTGTCCCTGGGGTCTAATTCGTTGAAAGGATCACTGGTATATCGAAGAGGAGGGGCTTTCTTTAATTGCTATGCTTCCAAGTTTTTCTTGCAGAGAGAAGTCTCTGCATCCTTCCCTTTATCCCTAATGCGGTTATTGCAAAGTTTAGTTACATAGCAATCTCGAGCGGCGTCTTGATCTCCCTCTATTTCTCCTATTCCGTTATCTGTTGGAAATTTCATCTTCAGGAACCACGGGGATATGACAATTTGGAAGTCAGACAAGGCTGGTCTTCCCAAAAAGGCGTTGTAGGCCGAGTGGTTCTCTATTAGCACAAATGTTTGTTTTCGCACAATGGAGCGGGGATGACTTCCTATTTCGACAAAGAGGTCCAGTTGCCCGAGGGGCATCTTCGCATCTCTAGTGAAACCATGTAGCGGTTTGCTGCAGGGAGACACATCCTTCATTGACAGCTTCATTTTGTCGAAAGCATGCTTGAATAGGATATTTACTGAGCTTCCAGTGTCTACTAGAATTCGAAAAACTTTGGCTGGACCGAACCAGGCAGAGATGACCATAGGATCCATGTGAGGGTACTGCCCTCCCTCTAGATCACACCTACTGAATGTGATGTCATCATTCTCTTTCCGTTTCGGGTGGCGTTCTTCTGTAACAGAATTAATGTAGCCTTCATTGTTTCTAAGTGACTTACCGTATCTTTCCATCTCTACCCAGCTTCCGTCGGCGATATGTGGTCCTCCTGATATGGTAAGGACCACTATCTTCCCTTGACTGGAGCCACTGGTGTTGTGATTTCCTCCGCCTACTTCCGGGAGGGGTAGCCCTGGGTTCTCATTGGCAGGAGTTGAAGTCCTGTTCTGACCTTTCACATAGTGCTCTAGTCTCTTCCTTCTGATGTGTTCTTCAATCAAGTCCTGGAGATGATGGCATTCATTGGTGTCATGCCCATGAGATTCGTGGAAGCGGCAGAACTTTCCAGACTTAATTGCATTATCTGATTCCTTCTTATGCGAGGGGCGCTTGTATCTAACTTCGTACTGGGTGGCCAAGAAGATGTTTTCGATTGTTTCATTTAAAGGAGTGTAAGAGTTAAATCTCGGTCCTGGCCTATACAAACGCTTTTCTACCTTCTTGCCCCCAGCACTGTCTCTGGAGTCATTTCTTCGAACGTCCTTTGCTACTGCGGGTGTGTTGCCATGAGCTGCCTTGGTTTGTTGTCCCGTCTGCCTTTCAATGGCAGCGTCTTCAAGTCTCATATATTTCCCGGCTTCATGGAAGAAATCGGGTAAGGTGGCTGGCTTTTCTTTCGTTAATCTCCTAGCAAATTTAGTATCCGGATGCACACCACTGCAGAGGGCCATTAGGATAAGTTTCTCGTCGGCATCTTGGACTGCGGCTGCTGCGGCATTGAATCGGGTTAGATATTGTTGCACTGTCTCTTCGGGTTTCTGTTTGATATTAGATAGGGAATAAGCATCATTGGGTTGTTCCACATGAATGCGGAACTGGCTGATGAACTTTTCTTTCAACATTTCCCATGAGCTGATGGACCCTTGGGGTAGATGGTAGAACCAGGAGGTAGCTAGATCTGCCAAGAATAGTGGGAAGCATTTACACAACACTCCCTCTATTGCTCCGCTCATGAGCATATGCTGTGTGTATCTCTGGAAGTGTACAACGGGCTCAGAGGTTCCCTTGTAAGGTTCCATTGTTGGCATTTTCCATTTTCGGGGGGTGATGGCAGTTTTGATATTGCGGGTGAAGGGGCTGGTTACCCTAGCGCCTATCCCCAGATCCCTTTGGTCCCGTTGGACGCACTCTCTGAACAATCGCGTCATCCTTTCATCAGAACTTGGAGCGGATAGAAATGAGTTTGGTTCTTCCCTGCGGGATTGATTCCGTCCAGATGACCTGTAGGGATGGTATCGTCTATCACTCCTAACATTCTCCAATGGCTGCCTCTGGTCTACCGGGGGCACGCTGGGGTCAGCCACAATTGGCCCTTTCCTTGATCTTCCCCTGCTGGTTCTATTCTCAGCACTTCCTCGGGTCCAACTTCGGGCTGGACTCCAACTCGGTCCCGTCTATTGGTGTTTCCATGGTTAGCTAGCATGGCAGGCTCAGCTACATCCGACCCCTGCCTGGTACCTCCCCTATTGGGTTCGGTTCCAAGTGTTTCCTCGGGTCGGAATTCGGGCTGAGTCCGGGCTCGGCTCGTACTGTTGCTGTTTCTGTTGTTAGCCTCTTCGAAGAAGAAAGACCTTTGTCGTCTCCCAGATCCTCCAGACCGGGACTCACCCCATGATTCGGTGTTGCGGTTGGTTTCTTCAACATCCCTTAAGCGTGACATGAGCTGATCCACCAAGGCTTCTTGTTGAGATGCGAAGCGGTTAGTTACTTTAGCCACAACCCTGTCCAGATCCGCCCTTGTAATTGGTTGTTCCGTAGCAGGGGCTGTCGGATTTGCCTGATTTCCATTTGCTGTTGGAACCAGACGATTATCTTGATCTCTGATCACTGGATCCGGGATACTGCCAGTTGCGATGTTCTTTCCTTTGTTAGCATCTTTCTTCCGTCCGGGAGGCATGTTTTCCAAGCAATGAACGATGGTGATAGGAAAAGGGTTAAGTGGGAGAAGCTGAAGCTTGGAGCTCCTTTTCTCAGTGAAAGCACCAAAAAATGTTTACACAAAAAATGGGCAAACACCTCCAAATCGTATGATTTAGTTGATTATGTGTTGTTCTTAGTGATTTATGCAAATATATAAAATATATGGACTAAACTGTAAAAGACACACATATTTATAGTGGTTCGGCCAGAATGTGCCTACATCCACTTTATATGTTATTCTTCTTTTCTCTTCAGATTACAAGTACAAAGCTTTGATTACAAGTATCTGAAAACTGTTTGAAAGTTCTATCCGTGCTTGAGCTCTCAAACTTGTCTGCCATTGTTTTACCCCTGCCCCTCTATTTATAGAGTGAGGTTAGGGGCAGGGGTCTTGGATGTATATAGCTGCTGGTGGGCCTGGGCTGATGCAATCTGGCCTGGCAGTGTTGGTTCGGCAAGGCCTTGGTTCGGTAGAGAGTTGGTGTGGACTTGGTCCGGTTGTAAAGGGTTGAGGTTGGTTCGGCTGGGTATTGGAAGTAGGTTGGTTCGGTAGCAGGTGGTTCGGTAGTGAGTGGTATGTGTGTTGGTCCGGTGGTGAGGGCGTAGCTTGGTCCGGTGGTGGGTGGTTCGGTGGTTAGTGGAACTGGACCGGTGGTAGCTTGGGAGTGAGTTGGTGTTTGGTTCGGAGGGGTTTGATTCGGTGGCTTGGTTTGTGCTGGTTCGGAGGTGAATGAAGCGGTAGTGGGCTGGTTCGGCTATGCATAGGAAGGAATTCGGTTCGGTGGTGTTGGACCGGCTGAAACACACCCAACACTAACATATGTGCTTAACTTTATACACATTAAACGACAATGTCATGAAAACTAATTTTTATTCAGTTTATGTAGAAATCTATACCAAAGAACAATATGCTCAGTTTATGTAGAAATCTATACCGAAGTACAATATGCTACAATAAAATGACGTACCTTAGGATGCTTCTATAACATGATAATTCATAAAACATGAGAATAATGAGATGATATATAATTTTATTCAAACATGACTAGGTGTAGTCTAGATCAGAGAACAAAACAACGTTAAAGGAATAACTTAATCATCGAGGTTTGTAAATGTTGTAAGGCAATTTATAGATCTAAATGAAAATAAAAGCCACAGAGGCAGATGGAGATAACTAGGTATATAATTTTTTTTAGTATAATAGTGAGTATTTTCACTTGTCATCCATGTGACTTCTGTTTGATCCGTTAACGTTTATATAAAATAGCATAATACAAGAAAGCAGTATTACCGAGTATTAAAAAATCGATAACAGTACTACTGAGTATTAAAAAATTGATATTTTATTTTCAAAAGCCTATAGGACTTTGCTTTTATATGGTCAACACAACATTCTTTATAGTTGATTTTTTAACTCTTTGTAGACAGGTGATGTGGGACTTGGAACCTGCAACTATTTCGCACGATACATTTAGATCCTTTTTTTTTCTAACATGACAATGTACGGTGTCTCCTAAGATTTGCCATGCGTAAATTTTTATCAACTGCAAGATAACGTCTTGTTTCCTAATAAATTAGATGGTTAAATCTGTAGAATTCATGAATTTGTGGCTGTTAACATATGTTTGAACCAATGAATTTTTTTTACATAAAAAGTAACATAAAGGTGACATTTTTATACTAAAATTGTTATAAAATATTACTTATATTAGGGCTTATGGTTATATATTTTAATATAAATTTCTTTTATCGGTGTGTATTGATTGAAAGCTATGTTAAATTTAATACATCTACACTTACAATAGAAAAATTGAAAATAAGCCCCAAAAATTGCCGAGTTGTTAAGCATCAAATCGTTTAGAGAAAGATACAGTGTTCGACCACAGCGTTGACATAGAATCAACATGGTTTTGATAGTTTGATCAACATTAGACCAATGCCGCCTGATCCGTGGTTTTGGTATTCAGACCAATCGTGGGTAGTTTCTCCTTTCTTAAAGTAATAATACAATACCGTCTCCAATAATGGAACAAAAAATATTCAAGCAATTTATAACTTATATTGTTGGAAGTTTCACTTTTTTAGCTTTGATAATAACGTTTTTGATATGTCCAATAGGTTGGACTAACAACATAGCACCTACAAAATCAAATAAATAATGTCCAGATATTTATTTTTCTTTGAAAAAACTTAGCAACCTTATTATTTGAACAAAGATAATGTACATATAACACAAAGTAGTATACCGATGTATCTTCAAAGCGAAGTCATGTGTAATCAAACCATTTCTACATAGCTTGTTTGTTTCCAGGTGTTTAAATAGCCTGTGCCTTTTCAGTCCATATATTATGCCACATGGTTGTTGTAAATGCTGTACTAGCTAGGTCACTTACTTTTTGAACTTAAGACTAGATAATATGAAATCATACCATGTTATGTTGGGTTCAGTTTTACATCTAAACGTACCTATGTCAAGCATATTTGATATGTTTTCAATTTATTTAATTGTCCACTATCTTATAAGTAACTATTTTACATCTTTTATATGTTCTCAAATGCAATATCCTTTTGATAGTGTCTCACAAGAAAGCATACATGCATTAATTTTTCCTAAATTTTAATCAGACCATCTCAGTTCTGTTTAACATCCAAAGCCATGCGACAACTATTTCAAAACTATTAGGTCTTATAGAAGGCAGCAACCTTTGATTTGTATCTCAAAAGGAATATATCTTATATATGGATTACTTATTCTTATCCCAAATTTTGATAATACCATCTTAACATCTCACCTTTATTCTAGAAAGGCCCAATGTGTCATGTCATATATGCACTTTTTGGTCTTATAGTATGATTCAGATCATACGGTACAATTATACTATCGATACCTATACCATTGGTAGTTTTTCCTTAAGCTAGTTATCTGATACAACGTCCACCAATAAAAATTAGAATATTCAATCAAGTTGTAACTTATGTTTTTTGGTTTCTCCTTTCTTGCTTTAGTAGTAACATGCCTGGTATGCTCAACAGGTTGGATTGCCAACCGAGCACTTACAAAAGCTAATAAATTATATCCAGGTATTTAGTTTATTTGTGGAAAAGCTTGGTAATCTTACTACTCAAACGAATAATACAAAGTAGTACACTAATTTGTCTACAGCGGTAAAGTTACTCAAGAGTATATTAAATTAACAACTTTCTTTTTACGAGTTATTATTGTTAACATGCAAATCTTTATACATATAGCCTATTCATTTCTTGATTTTCGACTTGCCTATACTTTTCTCATTCGAAATGTTTGTCACAGGGTATTTGCAAATGCCGTACTTGCTAGGTCACTTAAAATATTTTTTATCTGTGAATATAGATAATATGAAATCATCAGTAAAGTTAAACTTCCTATATGTGTACCTACTTACGTTGGATTTTTTGGCATCTACGAAAGCTATGCCATGTATATTTGCTATTTATTTATCAATTTACCATATACCCAGTGTCTTGTATATGTTACTATTTTACAGTATTTGTATCTTATAAAAAGAAATATCCTTTAATCAGCTTGTCAAAAGAAAATATACATGCATTACCTTTTCCCATCACCAATCTTAATTAGGTCACCTTATCTCTGTTTAACATCTGATAGACACTTCGCTCTAACCAACTGAGCAAATGGGCCACGTGACTTAATAGATGATTTGCAAGTAGTGGTAGAGATATTGGATGTTTAATAGACAATTTAATATTTTTTGTTAAGTTGGGGCTTATATGTAAATTTTAGCACATCTCCTTCGAAATGATAGTAGACTTTTTGGTTTAGGCCGGTTTTGGAAATTACTCCTAAAATTATTTATATTATTGTTATTATTATTATAATTGATGTTATAAATGAAAATACATTCTTTAGCGAAAATGCACATTCACGCTTTATTCCCTAATTATTATAGTATTTTGTAGCGAAATGACTATAAGAAATCACCTGGAAAAAACATACCTAAAGCGCACAGATGAGCATGTGATATGATAACTTTGTTAAATTATTATTCACATGCACAATTTCCATATTATGTGGCAAAGAACGATCAATTCTTCCCTTTTTTTAGTATAAAACTAATGATAAGAAGTCAGCTAACTGAAATTCCTTTTTTTAGTATAAAACTAACGATAAGAAGTCAGCTAACTGAAATTCATGGGAAAATAAATGATCTATGCAAGTTTATTAGTGTCACTACTTAGAAAATAGAGGTTTTTTTGAAATATTTAATTTAGTAGGAGAATTTGGATTAGTAGCCACACTAGTGCAGGGTTTACAAAGTCACTGTGAAATCTTGTAGAAATCTTGAGACTGCTACTCTATATTGTCATGTCATTTGTAGAACCAGCTCTAATCAGTGTTCAATCACTTTTCCCTGCTTTGTTTTCTTTTTCCGAGTCAATGTCTAAATTATCTCAATCTTCAAATTCATCATTTTCTGCCGCAAGTTCACTGGAATGTCCTCTCTTGTTTATTTTCTGGGTATTTGAGCTATCAAAATTTTTTCCATTAGGATTTTTAGGCCTCTCTTGTTGTTTGGAACAGTGAAATTCACTTTTCTCCATTAGGATTTTAAGACCCAAATTATTTTGGACCTACATCTAACTAATTAAAAGTGAATAGAATTAAAAATCTGATGTTTTGTATTTTCTCTTAGGATGTAAGAGAGTATTATACAAGTTAATAAATTAAAATGATTTTGTGAGGGTTTCATAAAGCTATATCATTTTAAATTGTTTTGAACCAAAGTTGGAATTTTGTGAAATGTTTTCATAAATATTTTTGGGAGGGTAAAGGTAATTAGGTAGTTAAACCCCTAAGATAAGCACATAAGTTGTACGTTGATCCTTCATCTGTTTTACATAATTCTTGATCCAAGGGTTCGAGTACATGACTTGAGTTGTTTCACACCATTACGAATAAGAATTTATCACTCAATTTTGACAACGAATATTTGGTGAGGGTTCTTAACATGGAATCAAAGTTTTCTATCATAGTATATGGTTATAAGAAGAACGAAGGTTTCTAATTAAGAAGTCTGATCAGAGTTTGCAGTGAAGAGTCGGGTGAGCGATACTAGTTCGGAAGTAAAGCTTTGTATATGAGTGAGTGACCAAATCATATTTTGCATGGGAATGATCTATGTACATCATACAGACTGATGAGTAGTATTAAATGTTTTCTGAGTTAGGCCTGTAGTAAAATTTTGGGGTCGAAATTCTTTTAAGAGTGGAGAGTGTAATAACCCAAAATTTCACCAATTGATTTGATAATATTTAATTAATTTTATATTCAAATAATGGTTTTTATAACTAAAATAAAAATCTTTTAAATAATAACAAGTGATGCAGAAATAGATTTCCCAATTAGTCTATGAAAATATTGAGTTCGAAGAAAAATAAAAAATGGGACTAGAATTCATTTTTCGAATTTTTGACTTTTCGTCTTGGAAATGTTGTAATACTATTGTGTACATATACACGTTCATCTATAAATAATTTAGAATTATATATTTGTATATATACATATATGTGTGCATTTTCTTAAGTTAAAATAAAGCTTTGTATATGGTCGGCCTTGCATTTTAAAGGTCGATCTTGTCATGCTGAGGTCGAAAGGTTTTCGATCTCTCGATACATTTTGAAACATTTTATCCATATTGAATACTAACATTTAATCAGTAAAACTTAAAGAAACTAAAAAATAAAATACAAACATCGTTCTTCATTCGCTATCCCTTTTGCAACACAAAATTGCATTCCCCTTTCGACGAATTTTCCGCTCTCGTACACCTTTCAAAATTCCCATTTCTCCTCACCCTTTCATAGGCCCGTCAATGGATGTTTTCCATGCAAATACTACTATATCCGCATCCACATCTAAAATCATTTACGAATATTAGATATCAGTATCCGCGGATACGACGGATATTGGATATTTATTCGATCTCCTAATGATTTATAAATCCAAAAACATAAATAGAAAATTTTGGCACAATATAAAAGAATTCCAATCTCATTGATCGTTAACGTATGAAAAATAAATATGATGATAATAAATTGTTTTAAGCAGTCAATATGCATTAAAGGTATATAACATAAACTATGGATTTAATAAAACAATATATACATATCGTTCATTATACTAAAATACACAAAATATAAACTATAATCTTGATAAAAGCCGAAAGGGTAAATTTCGAATACGAATGTCTCCATATCTGCGTCCATATTTGTTTTTTAAGTATCAGAAATTTATCCGTTTAACGGATTCAGATGCGAACTGATTTTAGATTTTTCGTGAATACATTGTAGGCTTACCCTTTTACTACGCCAAAAATGCAACCCTTATACCAACTTAGTTACTTAGTTTAACAATAGATTGGCATGTATACCACAATATAAACCAAGTAATTTTATTAGGTCATCCCCAACATAGGTCAATTACGATCGTCAAATAAAGATTGAGGAAAAGATATGCTCCCAACAGTTGAATAAAGGCACATAAAATGCCTTAATGTTACATTTCCAATTCAGAAAAAATAATTGGCATAAATGCATTTACTACAAGTCAAGATCCAAATGTGTATTAATTACATGTCAAGCTATTAGGTTTGCATTCAATACACGATCGGCTTTGAGCACGTGTTTATTTTTCGATCGGCCCCTAAAATACAACTCAGTTGTTGGTAGTTAATTATTCATCCAGTTGTTGAATATGTACATAATACACGTCCTACTCTGCATGTGTATTTATTTTACGTTCAGTTGTTGAGCGTGTATTGAATACATATCCAACTATTGAGCACTTTTGTGTACTTACCGTAAGATTGCATGCTTCAATACTAAGATATGCAAAGCAATCCACTGTAAATGCTCTTAGAGTTAAATCATAGACAATTCATGCCATCCAACTATATTTCTGAAATAATAAAGATGGTTTTGCAAATATTTTAAAAGTGAATGCATAATTCGACAAATAGTTACAAGATGAATGAATATAAAGACATATGCTAAACATACACATATTTTTTAACCAGCTACTAAATTTTTTTAGAGAGAAAATGTTTAGTGCGAAGAAAAGACACAACTACAAGAAAAAGAAAGTCATTTGAAAAAATAAAAAATAGAATTCAAAATAATCCGAGAATAAAGAGATTTGGTAGTTCAAACATGTGAGGAAATCGTGCATATATACGAGAGGAAACACATGTTAGGCTTTGTATGAAGGGAAAATGGGGAAACAAAAAATTGAAACCAAGGGGCGTGATTAGGTTTAGATTTTTTTTTTTACACGTATATTTTGGACCATACAATATTGGGCCGTAGTCTAGCCGCCACCCTTTGCTCAGTTCCAGCTTCCGAATTCCCGCCATTTCCAACCCTGTTTTTTCGAATCCCTTGGCTATAGCAAATTCTCTTCCACAAACTTCTAAGCATTCCCGCCATTTCCTGCCCTTTTCTCTAAATCCCTAACACTAGCAAATTCTCTTCCACACTTCAAAGCCGAATGTCTAATCGAATGCCAAAAAATAAATGGTAGATTCCTGTACACATTGGAGAAGAAGCTTCCAGCCATCTTAAATTCAAACCTAGGTATCAAATTGAGAAATAAGAGTTTGGAAACTGTTTAAGCTTGTGTTTACTTTCGGGGAAGATCACGGCAAGGTTCCTTCTGCTGATTCGACTGGGTTGCTTGGGCCATCTTGTTTTGTACTCGCGGGTTCTGTGTTTGGCATAGATTTTGTCTTGACTCTGACGACTTGTTGTTTCTTACGTGGTATATTGCAGTGATGCTGCGTGAGGAAGCATTTATTGCTGTGAGGAAATCATTTGATGCTAGAAAGGTTAGTAAAAGGTTAGTTTATTAACTTGCAAGCTCAAAGCTATAGGTTGAAGTTTGTAAGTAGTTGGCAACGATCGTAAGACCTATCAGACATAGTTGGAGTAAATTTTGGGAATTGAATTATGAATATATAAAAGTCTTAAGTGTGGAATTAAGTGTAATATTTGAGTATAAGATCCACCCCCATATATACATACGTACATATATACATATACACGTACATACACATACATACATACACATAGTATGCACACACACATATATATGTATATATATAGATATATAGCTTGAATATAGCATGTTTATAAAATGAGAAGGATGAATAGCTGCTTAGTAGAAAAAGTTCTGCTACGTAGTTACATGAGATACAGAAACTGAACCAGTTTGATTAAAATTATCTTGTTTGTAAATACAATTTTGTTTTCATTAAAATTATACGTGAACACATAGAGTCAAGGAATATGTCCTTAGCTGTACTGTTGAATGGTATCATGCTACGAAAACAAGTTTTGCATGCTATGTAATTGAGCAACTATTGCAGAATACAACAGGCTTATATCATATCTGAAGACTAGGATGCTCGAGAAATAAGTTGATCGTAGATGAAAAAATTGGTATATAGACACATAGAATCAAAAGCAGTAATATGTCCTTAGCTGTACCGTGGAATGTTATCACGCTATGCATGAAAAAATGCCCACTACGTAGAAAAGTTCTACTACGTAGTTACATGAGATACAGAAACTTAACCGGTTTGATTAAAATTATCTTGTTTTTAAACACAATTCTGTCTTCATTAAAGTTATATGTGGACATATAGAGTCAAGGAATATGTCCTTAGCTGTACTGTTGAATGTTATCATGCTACGAAAACGAGTTTTGCACAATATGTAATTTAGCAACTGTTGCACAATACGGCTGGCTTATATCATATCTGAAGACTAGGATGCTTGAGAAATAATTTGATCGTAGATGAAAAAATTGGTATATAAACACATAAAATCAAAAGCAGTAATATGTCCTTAGCTGTACTGTGGAATGTTATCATGCTATGCATGAAAAATGCTCTCTTCGTTCGCATAAAAGGAGATGCAACGCCATTGCCAGGGATCAAACACGGGTCACCCGCGTGACAGGCGGGAATACTCACCACTATACTACAACGACTTTGTTGTCACTCAAATTGAAAAATGCAAAACCTTCATTAGATGATAGCTTGAAGCAAATAAGTGAATATATATATTTGTTGCCATGGTATTCAAAAATCTTAATATCGCGTGATTTAAATCTTATTTCAACTTGAATCTCTTTAGTTATGATTTGATTATCGGGTTCCGATTATAAACTCGATTAAAATCGTAGTGGAGAAAAATTGTTTAGTCCATTCTTTAACAATGGATATCGAGATGTTTATTTGAATCTATAATTAAAATGTTATTGTCTCTCAAAGAAAAGAAAACGGAACAAGAGAATAAATCAAATTTTGGATATAGATTTAGAAACCCATATTTCAAGATTCGTATTACCGAGGAAAGAAGTGTCGATGCTTTTATGTACTTATATATCATTCAATAATTTGCATATCTTGAAATTTCTTGCGGACAATTCTATATACATTATAATACAAATCTTTTGAATATACAATTTACTATTTAAATTCATTTTTGATTTGAAGTTTAAATTTTTCAGATTTATGATTTAAATCAAATTTGACACATTGCTTATTACTAGTCATAAAATGAAATGTTTCCTTATGAAAGAATTTAGACAAACATAAAAAGCCATTGTAGCAATATCATTTGTTTGCACTTAGGAAATAGAACATTTTCTTGTTACCAGAGTAACAGAAATAAGTTGTTTTATAAGAATTATTATATTTTCATATGCTATTGGATTGAAATTCAATCAATTCAATGAAAATATATAAAATAGATAATTTCTTCAAAAAGTAAATAAAAAATACTAGATGAATTAGTAGCTAACCTATGTGCTTAACGTTATACACATCAAACCACTATGTCATGAAAACTAATTTTTATTCAGTTTATGTAGAAATCTATACCAAAGTACAATATGCTACAATAAAATGACGTACCTTAGGATGCTTCTATAACATGATAATTCATAAAACATGAGAATAATGAGATGATATATAATTTTATTCAAACATGACTAGGTGTAGTCTAGATCAGAGAACAAAACCAACGTTAAAGGAATAACTTAATCATCGAGGTTTGTAAATGTTGTAAGGCAATTTATAGATCTAAATGAAAATAAAAGCCACAGAGGCAGATGGAGATAACTAGATATATAATTTTTTTTAGTATAATAGTGAGTATTACCGAGTATTAAAAAATAGCATAATACAAGAAAGCAGTATTACCGAGTATTAAAAAATCGATAACAGTATTACTGAGTATTAAAAAATTGATATTTTATTTTCAAAAGCCTATAGGACTTTGATTTTGTATGGTCAACACAACATGCTTTATAGTTGATTTTTTAACTCTTTGTCGACAGGTGATGTGGGACTTGGAACTTGCAACTATTTCGCATGATACATTTAGATCCTTTTTTTTTCTAACATAACAATGTACGGTGTCTCCTAAGATTTGCCATGTGTAAATTTTTATCAACTGCAAAATAACGTCTTGTTTCCTAATAAATTAGATGGTTAAATCAGTGGAATTCATGAATTTGTGGCTGTTAACATATGTTTGAACCAATGAATTCTTTTTACATAAAAAGTAACATAAAGGTGACATTTTTATACTAAATTGTTATAAAATATTACTTATATTAGGGCTTATGGTTATATATTTTAATATAAACGTCTTTTATCTGTGTGTATTGATTGAAAGCTATGTTAAATTTAATACATCTACACTTACAATAGAAAAATTGAAAATAAGCCCCAAAAATTGCCGAGTTGTTAAGCATCACACCGTTTAGAAGATACCTTGTTCGAACCATAGCGATGACCTAGAATCAACATGGTTTTGACAGTTTGATCAACATTAGACCAATGACGCATGATCCGTGGTTTTGGTATTCAGACCAATCGTTGGTAGTTTCTCCTTTCTTAAAGTAATAATACAATACCGTCTCCAACAATGGAATAGAAAATATTGAAGCAATTTATAACTTATATTGTTGGAAGTTTAACTTTTTTAGCTTTGATAATAACGTTTTTGATATGTCCAATAGGTTGGATTACCAACATAGCACCTACAAAATCAAATAAATAATGTCCGGATATTTATTTTATCTTTGGAAAAAACTTAGCAAGCTTATTATTTGAACAAAGATAATGTACAAATAACACAAAGTAGTATAACGATGTATCTACAAAGCGAAGTCATGTGTAATCAAAGCATTTCTACATAGCTTGTTTGTTTCCAGGTGTTTAAACAGCCTATGCCTTTTCAGTCCATATATTATGCCACATGGTTGTTGTAAATGCTGTACTAGCTAGGTCACTTACTTTATTCTTTGAACTTAAGGCTAGATAATATGAAATCATACCATGTTATGTTGGATTCAGTTTTATATTTAAACGTACCTATGTCAAGCATATTTGATATGTTTTCAATTTATTTAATATCCACTATCTTATAAGTAACTATTTTACATCTTTTATATATTCTCAAATGCAATATCCTTTAGATAGTGTCTCACAAGAAAGCATACATGCATTAATTTTTCCTAAATTTTAATCAGACCATCTCAGTTCTGTTTAACATCCAAAGCCACGCGACAACTATTTCAAAACTATTATGTCTTACAGAAGGCAGCAACCTTTGATTTGTATGTCAAAAGGAATATATCTTATATGTGGATTGCTTATTCTTATCCCAAATTTTGATAAGACCATCTTAACATCTCACCATTATTCTAGAAGGCCCAATGTGTCATGTCATGTATGCACTTTTTTGGTCTTATAGTATGATTCAGATCATACGGTACAATTATACTGTCGTTACCTATCGTTACCTTATACTATTGGTAGTTTTTCCTTAAAGCCAGTTATCTGATACTACGTCCACCAATAAAAATTAATATTCAATCAAGATGTAACTTATGTTTTTTTCGTTTCTCCTTTCTTGCTTTAGGAGTAACACGCCTGGTATGCTCAACAGGTTGGACTGCCAACGGAGCACTTACAAAAGCTAATAAATAATATCCAGGTATTTAGTGTATTTATGGAAAAGCTTGGTAATCTTACTACTCAAACGAATAATATAAAGTAGTACACTAATTTGTCTACAGTGGTAAAGTTACTCAAGAGTATATTAAATGAACAACTTTCTTTTTACGAGTTATTATTGTTAACATGCAAATCTTTATACATATAGCCTGTTCATTTCTTGATTTTTAGACTTACCTATACTTTTCTCATTCGAAATGTTTGTCACATGGTAGTTGCAAATGCCGTACTTGCTAGGTCACTTAAAATATTTTTTATCTCTGAATATAGATAATATGAATCATCAGTAAAGTTAAACTTCCTATATGTGTACCTTGTTACGTTGGATTTTTTTGCATCTACGAAAGCTATGCCATGTATATTTTTAAATTTTTAAACTAATGCATCGAAGATTGATTCAATTCTAGTTTTTATGCATGTTTACTTGTACTAAGTACCAATAAATATAAGTTGACCCACTTGGGACACTCCTATAGACTTGCATTTCGTACTGGTTATATTAATATCACTTTAAATAAAACAAATCGTTAATTATTTTTGACATTCTGTAAATTGCTAAATACTATATTATTAGTTACTAACAGTACAAAATGAGAAGGGAAAAAACTATTGGTTACAAATACAAATATTATATTTTGATATCATGTAAAACAAAAGTTTAAAGTGACACCATTGACATCATATTTTTCATTGAAAAGTCTCCAAATTTCGGCAGGTAACAAGTTAGTGTCCGTTCTTCATTGAATTTACCTTCTTTTGCAAACAAGGAAAGGTAGAGAAGAAGAGATTGGAGAAACTAATTCAAGTATGAGTAAAATTAACAACATTCCTTGAAACTTGAATGCATCCTCTGCATTTAGTGGATCCTTCACAGAAACTTGATTTAACTCCATCGTTATTTTGAACAGTGAAATAACAGTGAAATCCACTTTTTTCCCTGTTGACGTTGTTTGTAGCTAAGTTCGGCTCTGTAGGTTTTGCCATATTTGTTGGTATTGGCGCAGAACTTGCACTAGATGTCTCATTAAATAAAGCAATTGGTATAGGAGGAACCATACTTATTTGATGGGCTATGACCATATTTGTTGGGGATAGGCGGGCTGGAATTGGAGGGCTAGTTGAGTGTGGATTTGTTTTGTCTAAATGAGAGCATGTGGGAAATAGTCTTGGGCGGTATGGATTTATTCTGTCTGGGTTGAGTATGGTTCTGGATAATGTAGACATTTTGAATGGCTTTGTCATAGAACTATAAAACTATGAAAGTGCATATTTTTTTTTTCTAATGTACCAAGGAATGTGCAATGCACATGTGTATAAAACCCTTTTTGATATTAAAAGAAGTTGAAACTAAAATCCTCAAGTTTTAATATTAATTTTTACATAAGGTTTTCAAAAAAAAAACAGTTGTTAATCACACGTGTCTACTTCTGTATTTCTACTATTAATAATGTTAAGTACATATGCATATCTTTGATTTTTAAAATACAAAGCGTTGAGCTATTTATTGTGGATGGTTTGTTTAATATTCCATTTATCTATAGAAAGTAAGTCTACAATTACATTTTTAGTTCTTGAATGTTAGGCTCCAACCTGGAATAGCTTGCACGGCTACTTGCACTCTCATTCATGATATCTTTAAAATTGTATCTGTAACGTCCGAAAATTTTCGACTTTCGAAAATTCAACATCGATACTCACTTTATCGACTACCGAGAAATCGAAGGCCGGAAACCCGAAATGTTATGGTTTAAGAAAAAGAAAGACAAAGAAAAAGAGAGAAAAAGATAGAAAATAGAGAGAATAGAGAATAGAAAATAGAACGGAAAGACAATAAAACATAGAACGGAACAGAAAACAACTGAACAACATCAGAATCTCACAATTCGCAGCGGAACAACATATAATAATGAATGAATAATCTTTAAACAAAGAACTATATCAGTTATTACATTACATCACATTTCATTACATCATATCATCAGAGTGTACAACAACAACAACAACAAACAGTGCAGCAGAAAAAGAAATACTATATAGTAGTAATACGCCATGCCATCCAGCTTGCCTCCAGCAACTCCTGAATATCCAGAATATCCTGATAAACCTAACTCTTGACTGCCCGTGTGGAAATTGGTGGGCACCCAGAGTTTAGGAAGGAAAACAATAAACTCCGAGTCAGTCATGTGACTGGTGTGAGAACTCAAAACAGTTTATTTATCTTTAAAATCAAAATGGAGGAATATTTTTAAAGTCAATTCGCAATGCTTTTAAAAATGAGACTACCATAAGGCCTCCCGCACACACACACAATGCAAACGCAGAATCGGAGGAGATTTCACCTTATGATAGTCAAAGATGCTTGATACGTATTAAAAAGAACATTTGATATTATTACTAGTGCATAGTGTAGGAAATATTTCGAAAGTAGAATATAAATCTTAGCCAACATAGACATTCCGAACTATGCCTACTATAGCTACCATCCAAACAGTGGGGCGCCACCATAAGTGAATGATAGGTTCTACAACTAATATCGTACAAGATCGTATTGTTTCTTTAGATTTCCAACGAATGATCAGGCCAAGGAACTTCCCATTGCCACATGAAACGCCTCTGGATGGACGTCCCGAGAACTTAACCAGCTCTCTGCCAACACAAGGCCGGGTTACCTTTATCACTAGGTAACTACTACACGAGTATGCCATCCCCCGGTCCTTTGGGACCTTTAACCGAGCGCTCGTAATCAATTCACACAATCATAAAGTATTTTCAACATGAGTAAGTATCTGGGCTCCATACCATGATACCACCCTTTTCCAGAAGGAAATGCACATACCCTAAAGGGAGCTACCCCTCATAACCTTGTCGCATCTTTCCTGTTTTGACCATTCCGGGGTGTGAGGCTCGACGAAGTCACGTCCACAAAAACATACTTTATACAAAAGCCATGCTTTGGGTCAACAAATGATCATAGAAACGATCACCAGGATAGACGATCAAATAAACGATCCTATCACAAATAATCAACACAATGATCATTTCACAGCAACACTCAGTATGTCACATTACCAAATTGGGAATATATCGCTGATAACCTTCAACTACATAACCTCTGAGCTCGTACGTCTCAGAGAAGGGTGTTAAGCTAAAAGAATAAATTCTTCGCCACCAACAGAAATATATTTGAAAGAAATCTGCTTTATATCTCAATTTGTAACGTCAGACATACAATCCATACAAGTCTGTTCTGGGATCGAACAAAACCGAAAGCACTTACAAAGAAGTCCTTGCAATCCGGATATTCACAATCCCGATCGGATTTCCCATCACTTAGGGAGTCTCTATACCGTTGCAACTCAGTGCAGAGACAATCGACAGGTCATCCTATCGCTCTCGCAAATACCGGGTCTTCAACACCGATCTTCAAATGCAATTCATAACGACGTATCACATATTTGGAATGGGTTATACGACCCCATGGACCTTTCCCGGTTAACCCGAATAGTGAGCGCTTATTTAAAAATAAGTGTGGCATTCAAATTCAAACAAATCACATCAAATACCTATTCATAGGGAAATATTGATAGTCGGTTATTGAACTATCAATGGATATGCACACATCACCAGTTTCCAAAAAATTTTCCAAATTATTTATTTTCCAAAATATCTTTACAAGATATATATTTTCAACACTTCAAAAATAAATCAATATTTATTTTTAAACAAATTCCACTTTCTTTATAAATTCCATAGTGAATTTATAATTCCCAAAATATCTATGAATATACGTTTTCAATTATTCATTTCAATTTATCTTCAAAAAGATAGATTCTCAAACCGCTTCATTTCACATTGGAAAAACATTTCCATACTTACTTATTAAGTAATTCACAATCTTTTATTTTCAACCTTTGGAAAATATTCAATATTCTTAAATCGAAATTAAGTATATATTTCATTCTTTAAGGAAATCATTATCTTAAACATATTTATTTGGGCCAAAACGAATGTTGCGTAAAACATCGTTACGACAACCCAAAATCACTAGTATAGGGATTCGAAATTAAAATAGATATATAAATCTTCATACTATACAAAACATTTCCTTTCGGAAATCATTTACTATAACAACAGTGTTATAGTCCACCATTTTCTTCTATTTCTCGAAAACGTCTATTTCAACAATAAATGTTGAAATCTATGGTTTCGAATCTCAACACTTTTTTTTTAAAACATCGTTAGATCGTTTTAATTCTATTTAAAATATCACATTCAAAACAATTTCTTTAACATATTATTCACTATTCAAAAACGTGAATATACTACGTTAATCAATTTCATCACTTCTATACATTTCATTTTAAAGGATTATTCACAGTCAAAAATGTGAATATAACTCCATTAATAGGTTTCAACAATTTACTTCTTAAAATAAGTCATTTGCGAATTTATAAAACAACGTTTATAAATTCCATTTCTATTTATTTTATAACAACTTCCTTTTATAAATTTTCTTTATTAACCTATTCGATTTATAACTCAATTATAAACTAAAGGTTCATATTATAAGTCAAATACTTATAATTTATTTGTTTACAAAATCGTTCCTTTAAACTTCATAATTATAAACCTTATAACTTATAAGATTCAATTATTTATCCAAAACTATTCTTTCAATAACTTTATAAATTTTATAAACCTACTGCTTATAAAATTCCATTCCCTTATGCAATCCATTTTCACTTCATTCAAACACTTATAAAAACTCGTTTCATAATTCAAATATTTTCATTTATAAATTATCAATTTATAAATCTTTTTATATAAATCAATTTATATTATTCTTTTGAAACATTTTTAATCTCCTTTATAATTTCAACATTTTGATTTATAAAATAATTAAATTTTATAAATCCTATTTTTAAACTTTTTATAATAAATTCAAAAATCCCAATTAAACTCTTTTATAAAATCATTAATTCCATATTTTTCAAAAATCAACCTTTTACTATATTTCTCAAAAATCATAATTTTTATAACATAAAAAATTATAACGTTTATTTATTTAAAATGGATAAATTCCCAAAAATATTTTATAACATATACTTTCAAAAATCACTTTAAAAACATTTTAAAATTCCAAAACTTGGTCCAATGATGCTACACACCAAATAGTCAATCACGACTACAACGACATCATATATCGATATGATAGTCCATCAAATATCAAAATATCTGAAATCAAATAAATACTGTTGAGGAATCCAGTTGGATCCCTCCAACCTGTTTTCCTGCATCCACAAACATTAGCACAATACCAATTCCGCTCCAGTACGGAATTATCGCGGTATATGGGATTAATAATATTATCCGCTTAATAACGGCGCAATAGGGTATCATCCGCTATACAAATGCGGGAAATCAATAACTCCAATATATACATATGCCAATATATATATATATATTGCTATTATATATAATACCAATTTCACTGTTTATGAAATATTCGCGGTATATGTTTTTAATAAATAACATCCGCTTACTAACGGCGCATAATGTCTATTTTAACAATCAATAGATATCAATCATCATTCAAACATGCATTCAAATATTTTAAATCTAACTATTAAAAAAAAATCGAAACCGATTCGATTGAGTGAGAAGTTCTCACCTTGATTTTATTTCGTTTTAGTGATTTATTTCGAATAAAATTAAACGGACGTTTAATTTTACCCAAAATTCTCACTAACTCCAAACGAATCCAATCCAACTCCATCGCGTAGTGCTCGTCCATACGATTCCAACGCAACTGGTTTCGTGCGTTTTCGACCTCGTATGAAAAAGTTATGCATTTATGAAGTTTATATGATTTTTATATAAATAATTTACAACAAACTTTTATTTATTTTAACCTACAACAATTCCAGGCCGTGAGATCATGCCCCATACAATCTCCACCGTGCGTTCATCATATCTCCCTCACGCAATCCATCTCCAGGTCGCACAAACAAAACCGAACCCAACTTTCAAATCTAGGGTTAATTAATTCGACCTCCACGCTTGATGATACTTCGATCAGGGAACGCCAATGGAAGCGCCTCCATCACCTCCATGCTCGGCCCCAAGCACATGCAACTCGGCCCCCTAATGCCTCTCGAAAACCGTGCGCAAGCCCTAGGGAACGCGGCCCCCCATCTCCCAAAATACAGCTCCAATCTCGATCGTGACCGTTGATCTTGTAGTTCGTGTTGCCCTCTTCAACATTGTAGTTGAACAATTTTGGAATTAATCAATGGATTTCGAGTTAATTGAGGAAGAAGGAGGAGAAATACTGGCCTTTGGTTGCTATGAACGGCGGCTAGGGTTTTAGAATTAGGTTTATTTTTTTTTATTTATGAAGGGGGGTGTTGGTCTATTTATAGGAAACGAACGAAACACTATTCATTCCGGAAATTCCGAACTCCGATTTACGCACCGAAACTGACGTTCCTAAGGTTTATCCCGCGTTCCGGACATAATGGAACAGGTTTCGAAAGCTAATTCGGACATCTGTGCGAGTTATGGCAACAAACGATCGATTTAAATTAAACCGATTTAAACGATTTTCTAGGCGTTTTAATTTGTACAGGACAAACGGTAAATCCAATTGACACGAAATTTGAAACCTTACAATAATATCACATTTTGGATCCGATGAAACTGGTTTCGTCGAAATCCGAGACAGTTTGAAAAATGGCTATTTTAACTCGCTAAATTAAAATTAAAAATAATTCGATGCGTTTCGAGCTGCTACGATCAAACGATAACTCCGATTGACACGAAAATTGAAATCCGGTAATAACTAACTATTACGGATCCAATGGAACTGGTCTCGTTCAATTCTGAGACTGTTCAAAAATTGACTATTTTCACTAGTCGATTTAAATATTAAAATATTCAATTTTCACAAATTAACTTTTAATTCAATTTTAAAAGTTCTAAAATATCATTCTAACTTCAATATGATAAAATAAAATTTTACAAATCATTTTCAATCATATTTAACCCAATTTTCAATTATTTCCATAATTTCACATATTAAATTATTAATTTAATTATTCAATTAAATCCAATAATTCAAATAAAAATTTATTCGACTTATAAATTCACTTATTAATATCTAAAATTAATTAAATATTCAAATTTTAATTAATAAAAATGCTGGGTCGTTACAATCTTCCCCCCTTAAAAGAATTTCGTCCTCGAAATTATTAAGTAAGAAAAGTTACAGAATCTATTAATTTTCCCAAAACAAATTTTTAAACTTCTCACCATACTTTACTAAGTTTTCAAATCATACTTAGTTATTTTTTTCAAAAACAACTACTATTGTTTAACTTTCAACTTCTTAATCAAAGTTAAGGTTTTCAAAATTTTCCCAATTTTCTCAAAAATTTTCTAAAGCCTTAAATTTTCGGAAAAATTCGCCATAGTCTCCTTTGCGCGGCTCGATCCGAAAAAAAAAATGACAGTATATATATCACAAATATACATCTCATCAAGTAATGAGGCATCCCGAAGGGAAAAAGTATAAAAGTACGATATTTAATCCGAGATATGTACCTTATATTTTATTAGCGAGCATATACGGCTAATATAGCGCGAAAGCGAGCTACAAATGCGAAGCAAACGCGATCCGCACCTACTAATCACTCAACAAACAACATGAGAACATGTATATAGACAATAGTATCGATATACAACATATAGCAACATAATAACTATATATGCCAACATAGCAAATGTATTTAATAGCAACAAATGCAAATATCAATCAACTATAATCCATAACCAATAAATATTCATTCATATTCTCATTAATATTCAATGAAATTGGTTTTCAATTTAAATCACGTTTGATTCATTAACAGTGGATGTTTACTAACATTCATTTTCAATTAGTTTATATTCACTAATTCATATTCACGTTGGTTCACTTCCAATCAAATTCAATTCTATTTAAGATTCATTTAACTTCCAATTGAATTCCAATTACTTTAGCTTCCCATTTCATTAACACTTAATGAATTATATACAATCAACTAACAATCATATAACAACCAATGTATATTCATTACAACCAAATTCCTTTGCTTACAATTGGTTTAGTTAAATTGATTTTCATCCAATTATTCAACTTTCAATAACATTAACACTTATATTCATTATTTCATATCAACTTAATTCACATTCAATTCATTCATTCAATTCAATTAATAAAGTTGAATTTCATTTCATATAACTCAAGTTCACATTTATCACTTCACTTTATTATTTTACTTTGATACTCATATCAACTTCATTCAACATCTCTTCAGTTATACTTCCATTTAACTTTAAATTCATTTTTATTTACAACTCATATTCATAAATATATTCATATAGTTTCACTTCTTATATATATAAGTTTATTTCACAATTGTAAATCACTTTAATTATAATTCAATTCTTATAATTCTTTTACTTAGATTATTCAAACAACTAAACAATCAACATATATACACTTTAATAATTCTGAAAAATTATCTCTTCATATACAAAATATAATCAAGGTAAAATTATTTCATTTACCCAATTTAAAATAATATTGTGTCGAATTGTTCTATTCAAGTGTTTAGAAACCCCTTCGGCATAGTTGTCGAGACCACGCTGACGAAGGTTCATATGCCACTCAACAAACCAATCATCACAATATAAAACAATTTTATATTCACCAACAAATACGCTCTCATAGCTATTATTACACTCAAACTCAATCTAGAGTACTACTGACTCTATCTCTAATGAGTAATACCCAAGAGAACCATGGTTGTCGCTTAACCATATGCTCTGATACCAAATGTAACGTCCGAAAATTTTCGACTTTCGAAAATTCAACATCGATACTCACTTTATCGACTGCCGAGAAATCGAAGGCCGGAAACCCGAAATGTTATGGTTTAAGAAAAAGAAAGACAAAGAAAAAGAGAGAAAAAGATAGAAAATAGAGAGAATAGAGAATAGAAAATATAACGGAAAGAAAATAAAACATAGAACGGAACAGAAAACAACTGAACAACATCAGAATCTCACAATTCGCAGCGGAACAACATATAATAAGGAATGAATAATCTTTAAACAAAGTACTATATCAGTTATTACATTACATCACATTTCATTACATCATATCATCAGAGTGTACAACAACAACAACAACAAACAGTGCAGCGGAAAAAGAAATACTATATAGCAGTAATACGCCATGCCATCCAGCTTGCCTCCAGCAACTCCTGAATATCCAGAATATCCTGATAAACCTAACTCTTGACTGCCCGTGTGGAAATTGGTGGGCACCCAGAGTTTAGGAAGGAAAACAATAAACTCCGAGTTAGTCATGTGACTGGTGTGAGAACTCAAAACAGTTTATTTATCCTTAAAATCAAAATGGAGGAATATTTTTAAAGTCAATTCGCAATGCTTTTAAAAATGAGACTACCATAAGGCCTCCCGCACACACACACAATGCAAACGCAGAATCGGAGGAGATTTCTCCTTATGATAGTCAAAGATGCTTGATACGTATTAAAAAGAACATTTGATATTATTATTAGTGCATAGTGTAGGAAATATTTCGAAAGTAGAATATAAATCTTAGCCAACATAGACATTCCGAACAATGCCTACTATAGCTACCATCCAAACAGTGGGGCACCACCATAAGTGAATGATAGGTTCTACAACTAATACCGTACAAGATCGTATTGTTTCTTTGGATTTCCAACGAATGATCAGGCCAAGGAACTTCCCATTGCCACATGAAACGCCTCTTGATGGACGTCCCGAGAACTTAACCAGCTCTCTGCCAACACAAGGCCGGGTTACCTTTATCACTAGGTAACTACTACACGAGTATGCTATCCCCCGGTCCTTTGGGACCTTTAACCGAGCGCTCGTAATCAATTCACACAATCATAAAGTGTTTTCAACATGAGTAAGTATCTGGGCTCCATACCATGATACCACCCTTTTCCAGAAGGAAATGCACATACCCTAAAGGGAGCTACCCCTCATAACCTTGCCGCATCTTTCCTGTTTTGACCATTCCAGGGTGTGAGGATCGACGAAGTCACGTCCACAAAAACATACTTTATACAAAAGCCATGCTTTGGGTCAACAAATGATCATAGAAACGATCACCAGGATAGACGATCAAATAAACGATCCTATCACAAATAATCAACACAATGATCATTTCACAGCAACACTCAGCATGTCAAATTACCAAATTGGGAATATATCGCTGATAACCTTCAACTACATAACCTCTGAGCTCGTACGTCTCAGAGAAGGGTGTTAAGCTAAAAGAATAAATTCTTCGCCACCAACAGAAATATATTTGAAAGAAATCTGCTTTATATCTCAATTTGTAACGTCAGACATACAATCCACACAAGTCTGTTCCGGGATCGAACAAAACCGAAGGCACTTACAAAGAAGTCCTTGCAATCCGGATATTCACAATCCCGATCGGATTTCCCATCACTTAGGGAGTCTCTATACCGTTGCAACTCAGTGCAGAGACAATCGACAGGTCATCCTATCGCTCTCGCAAATACCGGGCCTTCAACACCCATCTTCAAATGCAATTCATAACGACGTATCACATATTCGGAATGGGTTATACGACCCCATGGTCCTTTCCCGGTTAACCCGAATAGCGAGCGCTTATTTAAAAATAAGTGTGGCATTCAAATTCAAACAAATCACATCAAATACCTATTCATAGGGAAATATTGATAGTCGGTTATTGAACTATCAATGGATATGCACACATCACTAGTTTCCAAAAAAAATTCCAAATTATTTATTTTCCAAAATATCTTTACAAGATATATATTTTCAACACTTCAAAAATAAATCAATATTTATTTTTAAACAAATTCCACTTTCTTTATAAATTCCATAGTGAATTTATAATTCCCAAAATATCTATGAATATACGTTTTCAATTATTCATTTCAATTTATCTTCAAAAAGATAGATTCTCAAACCGCTTCATTTCACATTGGAAAAACATTTCCATACTTACTTATTAAGTAATTCACAATATTTTATTTTCAACCTTTGGAAAATATTCAATATTCTTAAATCGAAATTAAGTATATATTTCATTCTTTAAGGAAATCATTCTCTTAAACATATTTATTTGGGCCAAAACGAATGTTGCGTAAAACATCGTTACGACAACCTAAAATCACTAGTATAGGGATTCGAAATTAAAATAGATATATAAATCCCAATACTATACAAAACATTTCCTTTCGGAAATCATTTACTATAACAACAGTGTTATAGTCCACCATTTCCTTCTATTTCTCGAAAACGTCTATTTCAACAATAAATGTTGAAATCTATGGTTTCGAATCTCAACACTTTTTTTTTTTAAAACATCGTTAGATTGTTTTAATTCTATTTAAAATATCACATTCAAAACAATTTCTTTAACATATTATTCACTATTCAAAAACGTGAATATACTACGTTAATCAATTTCATCATTTCTATACATTTCATTTTAAAGGATTATTCACAGTCAAAAATGTGAATATAACTCCATTAATAGGTTTCAACAATTTACTTCTTAAAATAAGTCGTTTGCGAATTTATAAAACAACGTTTATAAATTCCATTTCTATTTATTTTATAACAACTTCCTTTTATAAATTTTCTTTATTAACCTATTCGATTTATAACTCAATTATAAACTAAAGGTTCATATTATAAGTCAAATACTTATAATTTATTTGTTTACAAAATCGTTCCTTTAAACTTCATAATTATAAACCTTATAACTTATAAGATTCAATTATTTATCCAAAACTATTCTTTCAATAACTTTATAAATTTTATAAACCTACTGCTTATAAAATTCCATTCCCTTATGCAATCCATTTTCACTTCATTCAAACACTTATAAAAACTCGTTTCATAATTCAAATATTTTCATTTATAAATTATCAATTTATAAATCTTTTTATATAAATCAATTTATATTATTCTTTTAAAACATCTTTAATCTCCTTTATAATTTCATCATTTTGATTTATAAAATAATTAAATTTTATAAATCCTATTTTTAAACTTTTTTTAATAAATTCAAAAATCCCGATTAAACTCTTTTATAAAATCATTAATTCCATATTTTTCAAAAATCAACCTTTTACTATATTTCTCAAAAATCATAATTTTTATAACATAAAAAATTATAACGTTTATTTATTTAAAATGGATAAATTCCCAAAAATATTTTATAACATATACTTTCAAAAATCACTTTAAAAACATTTTAAAATTCCAAAACTTGGTCCAATGATGCTACACACCAAATAGTCAATCACGACTACAACGACATCATATATCAATATGATAGTCCATCAAATATCAAAATATCTGAAATCAAATAAATACTGTTGAGGAATCCGGTTGGATCCCTCCAACCTGTTTTCCTGCATCCACAAACATTAGCACAATACCAATTCCGCTCCAGTACGGAATTATCGCGGTATATGGGATTAATAATATTATCCGCTTAATAACGGCGCAATAGGGTCTCATCCGCTATACAAATGCGGGAAATCAATAACTCCAATATATACATATGCCAATATATATATATTGCTATTATATATAATACCAATTTCACTATTTATGAAATATTCGCGTTATATGTTTTTAATAAATAACATCCGCTTACTAACGGCGCATAATGTCTATTTTAACAATCAATAGATATCAATCATCATTCAAACATGCATTCAAATATTTTAAATCTAACTATTAAAAAAAAATCGAAACCGATTCGATTGAGTGAGAAGTTCTCACCTTGATTTTATTTCGTTTTAGCGATTTATTTCGAATAAAATTAAACGGACGTTTAATTTTACCCAAAATTCTCACTAACCCCAAACGACTCCAATCCAACTCCATCGCGTAGTGCTCGTCCATACGATTCCAACGCAACTGGTTTCGCGCGTTTTCGACCTCGTATGAAAAAGTTATGCATTTATGAAGTTTATATGATTTTTATATAAATAATTTACAACAAACTTTTATTTATTTTAACCTACAACAATTCCAGGCCGTGAGATCATGCCCCATACAATCTCCACCGTGCGTTCATCATCTCTCCCTCACGCAATCCATCTCCAGGTCGCACAAACAAAACCGAACCCAACTTTCAAATCTACGGTTAATTAATTCGACCTCCACGCTTGATGATACTTCGATCAGGGAACGCCAATGGAAGCGCCTCCATCACCTCCATGCTCGGCCCCAAGCACATGCAACTCGGCCCCCTAATGCCTCTCGAAAACCGTGCGCAAGCCCTAGGGAACGCGGCCCCCCATCTCCCAAAATACAGCTCCAATCTCGATCGTGACCGTTGATCTTGTAGTTCGTGTTGCCCTCTTCAACATTATAGTTGAACAATTTTGGAATTAATCAATGGATTTCGAGTTAATTGAGGAAGAAGGAGGAGAAATACTGGCCTTTGGTTGCTATGAACGGCGGCTAGGGTTTTAGAATTAGGTTTATTTTTTTTATTTATGAAGGGGGGTGTTGGTCTATTTATAGGAAACGAACGAAACACTATTCATTCCGGAAATTCCAAACTCCGATTTACGCGCCGAAACTGACGTTCCTAAGGTTTATCCCGCGTTCTGGACACAATGGAACAGGTTTCGAAAGCTAATTCGGACATCTGTGCGAGTTATGGCAACAAACGATCGATTTAAATTAAACCGATTTAAACGATTTTCTAGGCGTTTTAATTTGTACAGGACAAACGGTAAATCCAATTGACACGAAATTTGAAACCTTACAATAATATCACATTACGGATCCGATGAAACTGGTTTCTTCGAAATCCGAGATAGGTTGAAAAATGGCTATTTTAACTCGCTAAATTAAAATTAAAAATAATTCGATGCGTTTCGAGCTGCTACGATCAAACGATAACTCCGATTGACACGAAAATTGAAATCCGGTAATAACTAACTATTACGGATCCAATGGAACTGGTCTCGTTCAATTCTGAGACTGTTCAAAAATTGACTATTTTCACTAGTCGATTTAAATATTAAAATATTCAATTTTCAAAAATTAACTTTTAATTCAATTTTAAAAGTTCTAAAATATCATTCTAACTTCAATATGATAAAATAAAATTTTACAAATCATTTTCAATCATATTTAACCCAATTTTCAATTATTTCCATAATTTCACATATTAAATTATCAATTTAATTATTCAATTAAATCCAATAATTCAAATAAAAATTTATTCGACTTATAAATTCACTTATTAATATCTAAAATTAATTAAATATTCAAATTTTAATTAATAAAAATTCTGGGTCGTTACAGTATCTATGTGATGAGCATCAGCTAATTAAAAAATTAATGAACATGTATCTTTCGGTTAGGGGTGCAAACACCCAAATGTCGTTCAACCATTGGTAAATCATTTACACTATTTTTGGATTGGTAACCATTTTTGACCTCTGGCATTCTAACTGTGTATGGTTCTCTCTATTACATTTATGAAACATTCATGCAACTTATCAACCACATAGCTCTAGAACCAATCGGACCAATTCATAATATACAATGCACTGCATATTGTCGATATGATTCACAAAGTGATGATGCATAACAAGTATTAAGTAATTTATATAGGGTACTCATGTTCTAATGTATGTCACACTTTGCATTCTAAATTTAGTTGGTTTTGTCTTTTCACAGTAACTTTTTATTGTGAACTAATTATTTGCAATATAAACTTGCTGTTATCGGCCTTCAACTGAATCCAAAATGATTCCTAAGTCTGAAATAATATTTATTGTCTTCTCTATATTCAAATATAGCTGGAAAAAAGTAAGCAGCAAAAATTAATCTCCACGTCCAAAATTTGTTCGAATAAAATATGCACATTTGTGCGTGCATTTATACTTAATATATATTAATATAATGCTAAATGCTTGAATGTATAAAACCTTGGAGGATGATATTTAAAGATTGCATTTTGAACTTGAGATTATAATAAACATAACTATATTGGAAAAACCATAGACGAAAAGGAAATGTTCTTTTGTTGGTATATCAAAAAACAGGTAATAATAAGCATTTAAAGAGTAAACTGAGTTCAAATTACAACCTAAAATAAACAGTATGCATTTGCATTCTTATGTTCTAGAACTGAACCTCGCTGAAGTATAGTTGTGATAATAGATCCCCTTCTACCATAAGATATTCATTTTATTTTCTTTTGCATGATGCAGTTAAATTGATTACTGGGAAGAGCACAAGAAGTTATTTTCACTCTTCTGCTTATTTCCTACGTTAAACAGAGTTCTTTCATCGGTTGAATAAAAATGAGATGCAAAGAGAAATTAAAACATGGATAATGAGCCAAGCCTAAAGTTCTCCATGGCAGTTGGTGTTATTTCCTAATAATTTTGTGTTATTTTTTTTCTAAGTAACTCCTTATGTATTATATTTTTTTACCGGTTCCATTTGTGCACTTTTGGGGAGCCTTGGCGTAATGGTCAGTCGAATTCGGAAACGGCTTCTTCGTAGAAAGACCACGTACATAGTTGATATTTCCAGAGCATGCGTGTGAAAGCCTTGCGTACTAATTTCTACCGTTTTTTTTTGTGCAGTTTTGTACGGATGTAGTATTCAACGAAGGTATTATTCAGTAAGATAAGAATAGACCCCCTATGTATAATAGAACAAAGCCTGATAGACTAGCCCAATTCTCATGATGATGTTGAAAACATTATGTCGTATGAGTATTTTATATCATGGTTTTATCAAGGCATACCTTCAGTTAGTTACTACGTATGCCATATTAAATATTACACTCACAATTATTAAGAAAAACTCCTACATTTTTTATCTTAGTAATTATTATTTGCTGAAACCTAGATTCTACGTGTTTCGCTAATGTACTGAATATCACGAACGCTTTTATCAAGTTTTGAGTAAATACAGATACAAAAGCTGTTGAATAGATTTTGAATTGCGTAAATGCATATAAAATAAGCCTTAAAAACGTTAAAATGAGGTATGCCTACGCAATAAAATAAAACGAATGACAATATATTGTTATATTTCATTTTTCCGACTGCGTGGGTCAATGTATATATATTTATTTCTTTTATGATATTGTAAAAGGCACTTCGTATAAATGAGATGCTGTCAAAAAATTTCGAAATTTTTGGGTGTTAGAAATAATTTTGTAAATTTTTGAATTTTTTTTAACTAGAAAGGTTGGTTTTTGAATTGTATCAGAAATCAAGGGTTTTGAGTTAGAAATGAAAGCTAATTGTTTTGAATGAAACTAAAAAGGTTCAAAGAAGTAAACGTAGAATTTTAACTAAATGGGTTTAGGTTAAGTTAATGGGTTTGGAAGCATTTTTTCTACCTTAGCAATTTCGAGGACGAAATTTTTATAAGGGAGGGGAATGTAACGATCCGGAATTTTGGTCGCTTGACTTTTAACATTTAGTTTATTTTAATTGTTGAATTTGAATTATTAATTGATTTTGAATATGGAGGAATATTTGAAACGGTTTAAAATTTCAAATATAGCGTTTTATTGGATTTGGTAAATAGTAATTTAATATTGGAATTTGGCAAATATGGGAATCTGGAGTCGAATGGAATGGAAATGGTTTATAAGTTGATTTTAAACCCTGTTGGGATTAGAGTGATGGTATCGGACTTTTAAGGAATTAAAAGTCGATAAGTTAAAATTCGAAATTTATATATTATTTAAGGATAAATTTTCAAAGTGGGCTAATTTTCGAATCAATTTCACAATTGGCGTTGGTTTTGAAACTTATTACCAAACATGGCTTGTTTCTGCCCAATCATCATCCCAGTCAGCTTTTTTTCAACTGCCATGAAAATGTGCAACTCTTAGTTGCGCTAATGGGGTTTTGAGTTTTTTTAAAAAAAAGCGCAAATAAGAGTTGCTCCTATTGGATTTTGAATTTTTTTTTAGAAGGCGCAACTAAGAGTTGCGCGCATGAGATTTTGATTTTTTTACATTGCGCAACTGTTAGATGCACCTAACCAATACAATAAGCAGGCGCAACTATGAGTTGCGCCTGCTATAGTGTCGAGCAGGCGCAACTATGAGTTGCACCTGCACAGGTTGCTGTTGTTAAAACAAAGACAACAGCAACCCTGCACCACATTCCATAAAAACATTTTCCAACCTTCAACCCTTCTTCCATGCCCGAATCCACAAACTCCAAACCCAAATTTTAGGCAATTACCACCAATTTATAACAAAATTTTCAAATTTCTTCTTCTTTCTTCGATTAAACCAAAGCAACAGCAATGGAAGCGGAATCCTCTTCAACATAAATAGGTTTTGGTAATTTCTAAACCCTAGTTTTTTTGGTTAATTCATAATTTGCTTATTATTTGGTTGTATTTGCTAGGAATATTGTCAAATAGCTTGTTGTACATCTTAGTAATCCAATTTGAAGCGTTGAATGACTAATTGGTTGTAAACGATTTGTAGAAATCGGTTTTTTTGCATGAACTTTGAAGAACCAGAAAGCGGACCGGTAGATGGTAGCGTTCTTTATATGCATGATAATCACTGCTCTAATTTTGAAGAGTTAATGAGGTTAATATTATTCGCTTCATAATTATAGTAAATTTTTGCAAGTTATTTCGCATTTTGAATTAACTAAAACTTATAATTCTTTGTTTTGCAGAGTGTAAAACCGGTGGATTGTCTGGATAATTTACAAAGTTTTGAAGATTTGATGGAGACGGTTGAAGATCAACGGTTTCAACAATTACTACATCAAGCGAGATTCCGGTATTTCATGCAGATTAGATATATCAGATTTGACAGGTTATTACTCACAGCTTTATGCGATAGATGGAGGTTGGAGACTTCCAATTTTCATTTTTTCGTTGGATAAATAACAATTACATTGCAAGACGTATCTATTTTTCTTGGCCTCCCCATCGAAGACGCCGTGTTGAACTACGGTGGTAACGTGGACGTCGATGAGGTTTGTCAACGTTTGCTTGGTGAAATTCCACCCCCAGAAGCGGTGGTCAATAGAAGAGAGTTGAAGGTCAAATGATTGAATGACCTTATAATCGGCAGGGAGATTTCAGTTGATTCATCTATTGAGAAGATAGAACAGTTCACACGGGCTATCATATTGCTTCTTATAGCATCTCGTCTATTTTCGAACCATTCGAATGGTAAAGTTAGCGTTAAATGGCTGTACTTGCTAGAGGATTTTGCCACCATTTTCGATTATTCATGGGGTAGCGCGGTTTTGTGCGCATTGTACAAGGAGTTGGATAATGTGGCACTAAGAAAGACGAACGGGTTAGCAGGTTGCCTAACCCTTCTGCAGGTATGTCGGTTTTCACTTACTGGTGTACCAAATTTATGAAATATTTTGAAAGACGTTTCTTAACACTGGTAATATGCAGGAATGGTCTTGGACGCGTATTTCTGTTGGACAGCCAAATGTTCGTGCCAACGTTGCTCCGGGATTACCGTACAGGTCAAGGTAAAAGCAACTTGAAATTTACACTGAAAACTTTTTGAATTCTTCCAATATTCACGCACTATTTTGATTATGACTGTGGATGGACCAGAGATAGATGTTGAAGAGAAAATCCAGCCCGTCATCCTACATTCTGTCACAACGAGCTCGATGTAATGGACGAGCATGTTGTTGACTGGACGCCATACACGGCTGAGATCGTACAGGATCTGCCGCCTATTTGCTTGGACAGGGAGCATAGTTGGTATGCAAGGACCCCATTTATTTTCTTGCAAATTGTAGCCATGCACTACCCCGACAGAGTGATGAGGCAATTTGGCCTTCATCAGCATATACCAGATCCGACCGAGCAGATTTTCCCACATGGTTGGAATAGAAACTTGTACAACACGTATGTCGCAAGGTGGGATCACGGGTTGGATCATGTTTAGGTTGAACGCGTACCAAGAATGACAATCGAACAATACTATAGTTGGTACTGGCATATCATACGATGATTTGTTCTTAAAGAATCGTCAACTAGATTGCCCAGATATGCAACACGGGGACCGGTGGAACGTGATTTGGTACGTATTCATAAGTTTTAATCTTCGAACTTCCTCAACAAGCTTTACTTATTAGCGTCATTGATTCTTGTGTTTTACGTTCAAGGGTTGTATATGATTTCAAATGAAGTTGACGATGTCAACTGGCAGATCCTGCAGATGAGGGCAGGGTAAAAGGAAAGTGCTTCAACATCAAGGAAATTATCAAGTCGCTTCTAGGTAGGCATAAGCTAGAAAGACCACCACTGTATGTGCCTCATCCACCCCAGGCTTTTGGTCGTACCTACCAAAGAAGACGTTTTAGAGGCATGGGGGGTCCTTCACAAGGTAGCCAGACGGGGCAAGAAATAGTTGAAGCTGGACAATCTCAACCGCCTCTGACGCAAACTCAAAGAATACTATGTGACCGCAGAAACATAAGAAGATAGGGTTGTGTTGGTCAGTCGTTTGGTTGCTTTGTTTTGAGTTTGTATTGGCTAGAAACTTATTGGTTTGTAGGTGCTGCGATGTTGTATTATTGACTTGAAACATGTTATTATATGAAATATGATGTTTTGTATGAAATATTTCACCTATTTGAATGAAATATTGTACTTATATGTTGTTATTATATGAAAGTTGATGTTTAATGAAAGTTTCATATGTTATTTGGTCTCTGGAAATCTGAAAAGTTGCAGGCGCAACTTTGAATCGCGCAAGAAAACTATGTGCTTGCTGGAAAGTTGCAGGCGTGACTAATAGTTGCGCTCTCATGAGTATACTGTGCGTAATTTTGACTTGCGCCAAATATTTTCCTTTAGGCGCAACTTGAAGTTGCGCCTGCATACCTAGGCTATCCCCGGCCCAACGGCTGCATATAAACATCACAACTCCTACCCAAACAAACACAACTCCTCAAACCCATTTTCTTTCAGAAACCCTAACCTCTATTTCCATTATTTTCACTACTAGCAACACAACATTCTACACAAAATTTTTAATTCTACGAAGATAAACAAAAGATTGCATGTTCATCTACACTTGAGGTAAAGAATCGAAACTCTACTCCACTAATTTTGATAGATCTAGTGTTGACAATTAACTTTCTGTAATTTTGATAGATCAATGACTACCGTGCCTATTACTTGTCACTATGACGGTGATTTAGTCATCGATGAAAATAGCAAGCCAACCTATGTTGGCGGAAAACATAACGGATCGAAAGTCAGGAGGGATTGCAATTTTCTTGAGCTGAAAATGGCAATTGAAAAGCTACCAAGATTGCTTCTACGGAGTTCGACATCCCGTTGGTTAGTAAATGGGTAACGGATGATGGACCAATTGCTATTGAGGTAAACGATGATGAGGACGTCAATTCTATGTTTTGTGTGGGGATGAAAGTAATTGAGCTATATGTTAAGAAGACGGAGGTGGTACATACTACTGAACAGCAAGCTCAAATCTTTGAGTATGCAAGTCAACCCGGACCCAGTAATACTGCTGAGCGAAGTCAAATGTATTACCCATACTACTCCTACTAGCCACCGAACATTTACGCACAAGCAGCTGGGTATGCTTTTATGTGCTGTATGAATGTTTTATTCATGTTTTTTGTACTTAACAATCAAATGTTTGTGTACAGGTACGGTGTCATGGCATATCCATCGCAGTCACCTGGGTATGGTTTCCTTCCATATCCATCGTATCCTCCACAGTCAATTATAACTCCGAATTCAAATGACTACTTGCATGAAATTGAAGATGAAGATGTTGATACCGAGGATATGGAGGGTGGAAATGCTGATATTGAAATTTCCCATTTGGATTGCATGGAAATCGCTGCATCACTTGACGAAAATGAAACATGGATCGATGCTATGAATGTTAACAATGGCGCTTCTTTAGATGATATTCCAGAGGAAATTGATGACATGATGAGCATATCGAGATGGAAGAACCGTTAGAAGATGACCAATGCAATGATATAGTTATGAAAAGATCTGTTGTGCAAGAATTTCAATTTACCGACGAAATGTTCAGACTGGAATGTATGGAAAAAGGCCCTCGAGTTGGTATGATTTCTAAATCAGGAATCATTAATTGAACTATAAGCGAATGGTCAATAAAATGTTCAGTTTCATTTAAAAACATAAAGTCCCGAGCTAGAGAGTTCACTGCTATAAGTGATATTGATGCTAAATGTCCATGGCGGCTTCATGCAATTGTGTCTAGAAGAGATCATGCTGGGTGGTGGATGATAAAAAAATACGGTGGTGATCACGCTTGCCCAAATCCAATCATCAACTCGAACCAAAGACAAGCACCATCCAAATTCATTTGCACCAAATTCCTTCCACATGTTCGTTCAAACCCAAGTTACACTACAAAATCTGTCCAAGAGCTTATGGTAAACACTTACAAAATTCAAATAAGCTACATGAGAGCCTGGAAAGGACAGCAAAGTGGTGTCTAAAATATTTGGCGATTGGGAATCTTCGTACAATGACTTGCCTCGGTTTCTTTATGCTATACAAAAATGCAATCCAGGTACTGTTTATCATGTACATACAAAAGGAGTACAATTTTGAAGGGCTTTCTAGGCATTTGGACCGAGCATTGCAGGTTTCAAACATTGTTGTGTGGTTCTTTCTATTGACGGAATACATCTGTATGGTAAATATTAAGGTACATTGCTTGTGGCTACAGGAGTTGATGCAAACAACTCTCTTTTTTCCTTTGGCAATTGCTATTGTAAGGACGGAGTCGGTGGAAACTTGGGGTTGGTTTTTTTCATGCATGGGACACTTAATTCCTTCTTTAAATGCAAGATGCATTACATTCATTTTCGATAGAATGAAAAGAATTCCAACCGCCTTGCAAGAGAAGTGGAGAAGACCACATCATCATCGCTTCTGCCTACTCCATTTGAAAGCAAACTTTAAAAAAGATGGTTTTGGTAGTAAGATTATGCAAAACTTATTACATACTTGTGCTGAGGCAAGAGATGAGTTAAGGTATAAAGAACTCAGAGATCAACTAAAAAATGCGAGTCCGGCTGCTGACAGATGGATTGATAGAAGTCTCCGACATAAGAATGGACATTGGGTTCTTTACAAGGACAACGGTGAAACCAATGCTTCAGAGAGTTTTAGCGGAGTTCTTAAAGGTGCAAGATCGTGTCTGGTCAAGACGTTAGTGGCACGTACCTTTCATCGTCTTAATAGCTACTTCTACAGAAGATGTACGGATGGAATGGATTACGCATCTTCGCTCATGCCAAATTATGACAAAATTATGGGAAAATATTCAACAGAAGCGCGTAATATGAGCATTAACAGGTTCAGTTTAACGGAGTGGCAAGTAACGGACACAAACTGCATAGTAAATATTGCCAATGACACCTGCAGCTGTTCATGCAATATTCCTATTCTAGCCCGTTTTCCATGTTCCTATGTTTTAGCTGCATGCGTACAATGTAAATGAAGAGCGAACAGAGCTTACCATGATCTTATTTCATCCTGGTTTACGGCAGACATTTATATACATAGTTATTCTCTGATTTTTCATCCAGTGTCTGACAGTAGATATTGGGTTGTACACGAAGGCCCTACTATACTCCCGCCGCCAACGTGAAGGAATACAGGAAGACCGAGATCCACAAGAATAAGGGGAATCATGGACGAAATGGAGGACAGAAGCCAGGAAAGATGTGGACAATGCGGTAACTTGGATCATAAGAGAAGAACGTGTAGGAAGCAATAAATATTTTACTTGTTTCTACTACTTCTGTCATTCATGAACTGTATAACTTATATTTTTTTTCTTTATGCAACTTTGTTATCAAAGGTTATCTTATGTCAAACATTTAAATTACTTGCCATGTTATGTTACTTTGATTTAATTTATACGTAGCAAAATTATGAATTTTCCACGGTTTTACATCTACCGTCAAATAAACATAGCATACAAACAATAATACATCATTTATTGCATATCCGTTACAACAACCAAGTACAAATAAAACCAAGTAATACAACATTCATTAAAACTAAAGCGTATATAACTCAATTAAACAAGTCTGACACAGATCCATTACAGCACAGTTGCATTACCCAGTTTACTAGACCCCTTTACAAATTGGATTTACGAACTGCAAATAGTCTACTTGATGTCAAAGCTGACTTTTTTCCTTTTCCAAACGTCTCACTTCGGCTTGCATCTCTAGCGCATACTCCACTCCCCTAGGGGTCAACGGACGATCTAGGCATTTGAAGGAATTGTAGCACTCAACACCTTTCGGGTTAGTTATATAATCAAGGTAACCGGCACATCCATAAAACTGACGTCCAGCATTTGTTTGAGTCTTGCATACAACTACCTCACAAACATCTCCACAGTGGAGAAGTGGATGTGTATCTTGTCTCACTCGTCCTTCGCCGCTAATTTGTTTCCCCGGTCTTTGATTCGGTTCGCCTAAGCATATTCGATTATCCGAAGCAGATTGAACAACAACACATTAGCCGGCGGAACTATCTCAAATTAGGCTTCAGGAACTGTTTTAAACTGAGTTTCAGGAACAAATTCATTTTCAGCTTCCATCCGTTCAACATATTGCACCAATACTTCATCTGGAATCTTCCAATTATCCATATAAATTAGTGGTAATGTGAGTGTGGGTGAAGAGATTGTCGTAGCTTTGGTTCAATCGAAGAGTGAAAAATAAATTTACAAACTTTGTGATAATGTTATGCAAATTGACTAAAAATTGGATTTGGGGATATTGGGTTCAGCCATGAAGAAGATGAGGGAGGTTGGGAAATGTTTTTGGATAGTGAAGGGAAGAGTTGATGTTGTCTCTGTTTTAACAGCGGAAACTTTTAGATGCAACTGTAAGTTGCGCCTGGTTATTGCAAAGCTTGCGTGCAACTTTTAGATGCGCATAGAAATAAAAAATTTGTGCGCACTAAAAGTTGTGCACCGTAAAAAATTTGAAAATCTGCACCACGCAACTAGGAGTTGCGCTTTCTAAAAAAACTCAAAACCCCATTAGCGCAACTAAGAGTTGCGCATTTTCATCGCAGTTAAAAAAAATCTGACTGGGATGCTGACTGGGCAGAAACTAGCCCTGTTTGGTAATAAGTTTCAAAACCAATGCCGATCGCGAAATTAATTCGAAAATTAGCCCATTTTGAAAATTTGTCCTTAATTTAATAGTGAAATTTAATATGTATAATAATGTTGTAAATAATTGAGCTTTGATTCAATCTAAATCGGAATGACTTCTAATATGAATATAAATACTATGTGATTTATATACGAGTTAGTAAGTTTTAAAAATTGAAATTTTAAATGATTCCGACGATTTTGAAAATCGCTCGATTTAATCGACGCGATAAAATAGCCTTTCGGGACGATCTCAGAATTCGACGAAACCAGTTTCATTAGATCCGTAATAGTGTATCATTATCGGATTTTAAATTTGATAGCGTTTGGAGTTACCATTTGGTCGTACGAGATAGGAACGCGTTGAAATAAATATCGAAAATTTAATATTTTAATTCGATTCAAAACGCTATCTTCCATATATGATCGAATTGGGCTACGAAACATATTCCATCGTGTCCCGAGTAGGGGTAAAACATAATAAACTCCAAGCGGCACATCTTGTTTGGAGCTCGTTTGAAAAAGCACATTAAAATTGGAAATAATAATAAAAATATAAATAAAAGATCGTATACACACACACACACACGGGGTCTATAGTAAAACCCGTGTTCTTTTCGCAGCCGCCGCCTCTTTAAGTTTAATGGCCGAAATACCACCCTTTCTCCCTCATTTTTCTCGAAATCCACACACCTATATGTGAAGCTCTCAACTAAGAAAACGTAAAGCTGAGAGAACTCTAGAGTTCCAACGGTGGTGATAGAGATCGGCACGGCAAAGAGGTCGGAAGTGGGTCGCGTTCGTGCACGTTTGGAGGAGGAAATTCGTGGTGTTGGCTGAAGAAAGGGGGAGGGGTGCGGTCGATGGCCTTAGGTGCGATGGAGGTAGGGCTTCATGATAGCGGTGTTTGATCGTCGCCTCATGGTCGGAGATTGGTGGGAGTCGCGGTCAACGTTTGGGTGGATGGGTTCGGGTTGATCATTGAGCGAACGAGAGGGAGAAGAAAAGAAGAACGGCCTAGATCCTCACGTTTGAATTGTAGGGCCTTGATAATTCTGATGGTAATTAAAAATAAAATAATTTGTTTTTATAAATTATATTAAAAACTTTTAAATAACATAACATTGCCGTACGAGGTCGGAATCAGACAAAACAAGCGGCACCAGAATCGTAGCGATGAGCGCTGCGCTGAGGTGTAGATCTGGAGTCGATCAAAGCTAGCGAAAATTTTAGGTTAAATCGAACATGTTCGATTTAATTTAAAATTGGAACATTTGATAACGTAAAATCAAGATGAGTTAATCTCACTCAATTTTAGACTACTAGTGATTAATTTTAATAGTTAAAATTAATAAATGATTGATAGGTTAAATTGATGCATTTTAATTAATTGGATGCGATATTATATATAGTAGTATATATTAAGTGGAGTGATTGATATTCTCGCATATATATAGCGGATGAGACCCTATGAGCCCCTCCTAATAGTGGATGACCCTAAATACAGCGATATTCCATCTCAAAGTGGGATTGGTATTTTTATGTTGTGCTAACATTTGTGGATGTAGGAAAATAGGTTGGAGGGATCCAACTGGATTCCTCAAAAATGTTGAATTTAATTGCATATATAGTGATATATGTTTTGTTGAATAATCTGTGACAAGTTATTGTATGATCTGAATTGACTGAATGTTATGGCAGTAAACCTGGATTTTTGGTGTTTTTAAATACCAATAAAAATATGGTTTAAATTGGTAAAGAATTGTAAACAGGGATTTTCGGAATAAAAGTATATAAAAGGATTTTTAAATAATAAATCCTTATATGGTACTTGTTTAAAAATGAAAGGTTTCAAAATCAACATTTAAAGTATTTTTAAAGGATAAAAGCGAGTTGGGAAATATGTATAAAATTGGTTATAGTGGAGTTCAGTAGGATTTCCAAATTTACGGAATGAAATTAGAAATCGAGAAAATTGGGCTTGTTTTAAAAAGAGAATTTTTATTATTATTAATTTATAATTTTAAAAGGTGTTAAAATATTTTAGAGAATTAGTTGTTTAATTATTTTAAATTGTTTAAAGCATATTTTATTATTAATTAGTTACTTTATAATGACCAGTAAGGATTTATTATTATTTAAGCTTTAGTCAGCATTATTATTTTTAAAAGATAATTATTAAATATTAATATGGCTTTGTATAGTAACTTTTATTTAAGTATATTTGACTAGATTGAAGTTGAAATTTATTTCATAATTTACAAGCATTATTTTGAGATAATTTATTAAAATAAAGTTTTCGAAAAGTAATGGTATACTCGCGTGACGTAAATCGGAGGCAGTGAGTGTCTACAGTTTAGTTTTGGATTTCTCTGAGATAGAGACATAACCACTGAACTGTGATCCACGTTTGATATCGCAGTGTTACTTTACACATTATTTTTAAAGGGTTTCCAAATACTTTTGGAAGATGGTTTGTAAATTTACTAAATTCGATAGGATAAGTATGTATAATTTAGATAAAGAGATTTATGTAATCAAAATTAAATTAAAAAGAAATTTATTGTTTTTAGTGAAAAATGGAATATTTGGTTGAATTTATTGTTTATTTCATAGTTAAATAACCGACTATCAAATCTGGACCTAAATATAACTTTGCAAATATCTAAAAGAAGTATGGGGATTATATGGTACAGTTACCGTTCGAGGTGCTATACTGTACGTATAAACTCGTTTCGTTCTTTTAGGACGTTTTTAAGAAAATTCGTCCACTAACGGTTAGGATGTGACCTCCGATCTTATTTTCGTTTGTTTATTTCCAAAAGAATCGGGGTTAAGTTTACCGAGAATAGTGAACATTGTTTCGAAGAGATCAGGATCGGTTTTGTGATTCGAAAACCACTTCGATCCAACGAGTACGTTTTCATAATGAAGACAAGAGCATGGAGTCGAAGATGGAGCAGTGAAGTGTAAGGGCTAATCGCTACTAATCCCGAGGGTGATTCCAAAATGGATGTAGTAGGAATAGTGCTTCGGTTCCATTTGGACCAGGAATGGGAATAGAAATTTCCATACGTGGTTAAAAATCGAAAGTCGGCTCGATTTAATTTGGGATTGGGACGGATCGTAAAACAAAAGAATTAAGGTGAGTTAATCTCAGTCACATTTGGATTACCGTAATAAATTTTAAATAGTTTAAATTTATTGTCGATTGATTGGTAAAATTGATAAATTATTATCTGTATGGATGAATGCTATCATAACATTATCATTGGAGGACAATGAGCATTCTAAGTGAATATTTATAAAAAGTTAATCGTAGCCTCTATCCTCATCAACAGGGAATCACTGAAAATCGTGGGCGGGAGGATGCGGCAAGGCTAAGTGGGTAGCATCCAAGTAGGGTATGTCTATCACCTTTCTAGATAACATCGAATATTATCACTACGTATGGAAGGAGCTCGAAAAGGGTGGGGACACCCGGGGTGATAGCATATTAGGTTTATCCAGGTCAGGGATAGTTCGGTCTTATGTAGTAGGGGATCCCGACGTGGTCCTCGGTATAGTATTTCTTGACATGTACCGTGACAGGTGGTACCCAAGTGCCTAGTCATTCAGTTGGAATCCATTCTCAAATAAGCGGCGTACGGTTTTGATTGTGCCCAACTATGCTGGAACGTAATATGCAAGCATTTCACCTATTTGAGTAAGTATTTATACTTAGACACTATTATAATATCAGAGGATTTGATATGAAATGTTTTGGTTATCGTAAGGTAAAAACCCATCGTGTTTATTTGTGGCATGGTCTTACGAGATACTTTTGATTTTCAAATGATTCGATAACTTTAATAATTCAATTTGAGTGTATTTTCTCACGTTGGTTTTCCGGACTGACTCGTGTGTTATTTTATTATAATGCTCGGGTCAAACCGAGTATTACAGGTTCAGTTTGGATACTATGGAGCTCAGAAGACGGGCTGGAGACAGAGACATATTTTCATACTTGTTTATTTTCGCTGCAGTTTTGTTTGAAATTACTAGCAGTTGTGAGGACATGATGTTATGACTGTCCAGGCTGTTAATTATTGATTTATGTACTCCGATGTGAGATATGTGAATTACAGTTTTGATTTGTGTAAAGAGCTATTTATATTATATATTGTGCAGTGAGATTCTATTTTGTGTTAGTTTTCTTCTTCTACTACCTCCTTTTTCTCTCAACAATCTGCCTTTCCGGCACTCGATCGTTCGACGTGTTATACAATGGGCGTATTTATATCGATTTTCGAGGGTGGAAAGGGAGGGTTGTGACATCAAGCAACTATTTAATAAACATTTCAATTTCAATGGCTTTAACAGATGTCTTAAGTCAAATTCCTATTAAATCAGTGTCTGACTACTAAAAAACCCGTCTTTTCTTTTAACTCATAATATCTAAAAATTGAATATTAAGGGTTTAAATGGTTAGAGATGATCTTACGGGCCACCTTTAGTTATTGGTGGTGCATGAACAAGAAGCAACTAAACTGGAACAACCAAAGTGAAGTATATTGGATCATGTCACTAGGTGTATTGATAGAGGTGTAAAATCGAGAAATTTTAAATAAAGTTCATTCATAAATTTTGCATTAGATTTTATTTTGTATTTACACAAATAATTTCTTCACTCTAAATTATTCATTTTACTAACTTTTACCTATGTTATATTTGGATGGGAAAAATAATATGATTCTGTATACGCAAACCAGATTATAGTGGTCGTACCACTTATATGAAGAAAAACCCAGGTGCAAAACATATGCGTCTTAACGAAGTAATTGTAATATACAAATTAAAGCACTGGAGTGAGAAAACAACGACTCGACTACAAATAAAAAGGTAAAACTGGCCCTCCTTCGAAGTGGAGGGATGGACCTGTCAAACGGGTTGGGTCGGGTCAAAATTGACCCGACCCATTTTATGACCCGACCCATTTTGTGCATTTATTAAAAGAGTCAATATGATCAACCCACTTTACATATAGGTCAACCCACTTCAAAACCTTCAAGTGTAATTAACATTCTTAAGTACTATGAGGCATTGTGGCTTCCTATAAGCCATTAACAAGAACTAACGAAAGTAAAAATATAATCGAGGAAAATATCTTCTGAAAAGATTTGGTCTATCAATGAAACCTGCATATATAAAGGCTATCATCATCATTCTTTGCTATCAGATTAAAATATCAGTTTCATACTTCAAATTTCTCAAATAGTAACATTGACATCCGATCATAAACAAGGAATAAAAAGCTCTATGCAACTATCATCCTTACCAAGCTTTACAAATTAAGGCAATCAACAAATTCAAATCAAAGCAATTCCTCCATCATCTCCACAAAAGCTTCAGCAACACAGCAAGTGAATGTTTGCATATACGAATCATGAAAGAAAGCAGCATCTATTCATCTCAAGCACTGAGTTACAATATGCAGATTTGATTCGAGCATCTCGACTAGTGTCGGTAGCAAGATAAACTCACGGATTCAACTCTCACATGAACAGCATGGACGCAAGACCATCTTCAGAGCAAATACAACGCAACTCATATCATGATTCAAATCGACGGCAACAAATGTAGAACAACAATTTTCATCATCTGCATGCTTAATGTTTTCAATTTAATCCTGTAGTTTTCAATTTGGGGATATACCATATGATTTTACTTCCACATCAAACCTTCAAGGAAGGGGTAAGGGTTGGAGCTGTATCAAGTTGATGTACAATCGAACGAATTTCAGAGCAAAAAATTTGTGGTCGGGAAAATAGATTCAGAATTGTCAAATGTTTGGAGAAAATTAGTTGAGAAAATCGTGTCGAGAACAAATTTCTATGATGAAGCTAGATTTAGGGCTTCGAAGGGTTAAGAGGGTTATCTGGGTCAGTATAAGTTAAATGTTGGACTGAACGGGTCTTGACTCAATATGAAATAATAGAAATCGAGTCTGACCTAGTCGTTGTAAAAACTGGGTTAGAAGGGTTGGGCTAAAAGGTCATGCTATATTTTGACAGGTCTAAGGAGGGATCATGACTATCGGAAGTAGACACAGGCACAAGAACATGTAGATATCTAGAGAAGATGCTGAGGTCAAAGACAGTCGATGCACTAGAAAAAATTAAGCGCATGTCCCATGTGTCATCAGAAAACAATTTTGCGATTCCATTCACAAAGGTTATCTATGTTGGCGAGGGTAAGTTTATCACTAGAAGTAATATAAAAAAGACATATACTATCACTAGGTTCACCAACGAACTTGAAGAATCTGCCAGGCTTAAGGTCTCTCATAAGAGTCATGTCATGGAGCAAAACATGTTTACCAGAGAGCCAAGATATGGTCATGATATACCACATGTGATACAACAACTGGTGGTAGAGGGAAGGTGACATGAGGAGGCTGACTATCAAATAAAAGTGGGTCAATGGCAAGAGGACATCCTATAGTGGTAGACGAAGGGATAGACAACTTAGCTTCAGGGACTCACTTCATGGTAGGAGCACGAGGCAAAGGATTTTTAGCAGGAATGAGCAGTATGGAAACATCACTTGTAACAGAATAAGGAGCAAGAGTATACTTACATGAGTTTGTTGTGTGTCCAAAGGAGTGGCATGTCGAACATATGTCAGGAGTCCAACTATAGTGAATATCTACCATTGATACATAGCCTTCTACGGTTGAACTTTAAGTTTGGTTGGAAAAGGCCTGTTAAGGGATATCTCTATCAAAGCCTTAGCATAGACCAGTCTTCTTCTTGCCAGTATTAGTGTCAAAACACTTTAGATTCCTAATAAGGCTGGCTAACTAGTTGAGACACATCATGGGTTGCAGAACTGATGGAATGTGAGTGAAATGTGCCCATACTAGAATGGATAAAACCCATTCTTTAGCTTTGTCAACCGACAGACTCCATGTAGTGAAGATAAACTGTTTTCCTTGAATAAAAAAAGATCCGCCTCAAGAACATGTTGTCTTTCTCCAACATATGAGAATTTGAAAAAGAAGATCAAGTTGTCGAAATGGACTACAAGGCCAGCTTTAAGCTTCCGAAGATTCTGGAAGTGCTTTTTGACAACCTCATAGTGTGGGTGCTAGTTAAGGAAAAAGCTAAGAAGATAGCACGACCAAAAATCAGCACCCGCTTGAACAACTTCATTCGAAGGGATCAGAACACAATCAACTTAAGTCGTTACAAAAGATTGTGGGGAGTGATCTCTTGCATTTCTAGGTAAGAAAGTGAATAGAGATTTCCAACTGTTTGTAGTCTTGGTATTTGTAGTTGCAGACGAGTCAATAGGAGCATACACATTCTCACTTAATGATCTTGAAACTGATGGTTCATGGGGCATGTAGATTTGCTCAATAGGATTTGTTATTACACCAGTAGTAACATTAGATGACATTTGCACTATGGAAACAACAACAAAATTTGCTACGACAGGAATAGATGCAGCACAGCAAAAATCCGAAGAAGAGTTGGTTTCAACATTTTGTCGAGCAGTTTGAGTGCATTGAAAAGAAAGGTTATTATTTACAACGGGGAAGCTGAAACTTCCAATAGCCTAACTGCATGCTTCCCTGCCATATAACCACGTTCATGCAGATTACTGTTTGACGCACCAAATTCCACCAAATTTCTAGAGTTTCTTACCATATTAGAAGCAGGAAGTGATGCAGGATCATCATTCAGTATAATGTCAATGGAAGAAAAAGCAGTTTCTGAAGATAGTGGTGACAGGGAACAAAACCAGAGATCAAATCTTGTGGTAGAGATCAAAAGATTGGATTGAGGGTCGAGGATATCAGAGTAGTGGTGCCTAATCTTCTTCTTCATAGCATGAGGGGAGAAGAAAGCTGAAAGGAGTAGGAGGACGGCGGGAATGAAAGACAGAACGAGATGAAAGAGATGAAGGAAGAAGAATAAAGAAAGTCCATTTCAACAGACCGGCTACTTTTTTCTTAACTATAATAATATGCATTAAATTTTTACCAACGTTATTATTCTGCCTTTAAATTATCAAAATGGTTTTTCCACCCAATCATAGTTTAATAGAATTCACATTTTACACCGTATTTCATATATCAACTGTTAGTAACCTAATATTGACCAAGAGTAATCAATCATCAAGTGGACATTCTTTAATTTATTTGCAAACTTTCTTTAATGTCCAACATATATCAATACTACTTCATTTTAACTTCACATGTATGTCTATAAATGGTAACTACTATCATCCCACAAACCATTAAGCTATTAGCCCCCTAATTTCTTGATAACTTCTATAAAAACCATATTTTTATCATTTATATGACATGAAGTTATTTCCTACTAATTGCAATCCCCAGACCATGCTAAATCAAACTTTATTTCAATAAAAACCCAACCTCAAGCATTCATATTTCATAGCAAAACATGTATCTTATCTTTATATAACTATAAGCTATAAGTTTTATATCTACTCACCTAGCAACCATTAGCCACCCAAAAGCAACATGAAACACATTCTTTAAGCATCTTTCTCTTTATGACTGAAAACCATATCATCTCTAAATGCGCCAGTACTAATAGAGTTTGTAGAGGAAGACAAAAGATGAATTTATGTGATTTTAGTTTAATTTTAGGAGATTTATTTCTTGGGTTTTGGTTAAATCAGGGTTTGAAGCTTTAGTTTTTTGAAAGAGAGAGCAAGAGAGAAAGTAACTTGCAAACGAAAATATGAAGAGAGAGGGAGAGTATGCAAGGTTAGTGGGCTTTGGGTCCAACACCATCCTCTAACATTAACAAACTCATCCCCTTTATAATTAAAAATCCATATTTCTAAACATGTCGATGTTTATACATAGAGGATTCAAAAACGACGTTACAGGTATAATAGAAGTGGACTCGTCGTGTGTAAAAGTTAGCTTTTTGGATCATTTATCAATCGACTCCCAGCTCAAAATCCATAATTTCAAATGTAACAATGATTATACTCAAAATACTAGGAAGAAACATTTCAGATACAACGAAAGTGGTCTCGAACCCCGATTCCATCATCTCCCCATTTGGCCCTTTGACTCATCGGTTGATTTAAGTTTTTAATATTAACATAAATCACTAAAATACTCGTGCTTTCAAAAATAACAGTTCTTACCTTCTCCTCCAGTTAATAATTCTGTCCCTGAAATCCTATAGGTTATAACAGCACAACCCAACACCTAACACTCATAACAATAATAGCTTGAACCAACATAAAATACGAGCAACAACAATAATAACGATTGCACAACAAAAAAACAAAACAAATAAACTATCCAACAAGCTACACGCCTGAGTCATGCATCTCTTCCCATGTGAGATACAAGGTAAACAAAATGCACCCCAACTATCAGAAAGGTAAGTTAGCTCGATATATTTGATTATCGACTATCAAAATCTTTGGATAAATACTATAATCTCCATACCAACTTCCTTGTCCTCCCGAATAGAAATCATCCTTCCAAGAAGGAAGCTTAGCCAAATGCTGACTTATTATTTACCTTACACCCACGCCTAAGGGTTTCTCAATTTCAAATTTGCCTTGGTTGCGCAATGATAACAATGAAAATTCACAAAGTATACCACAATGCTCACCCAACCTATTAGTTGATTGTAACTTAGTAGATTACCAAGTCACCTTAAAGCTTATTGAGAAGTTCTCCTTGGACTATCCCTAAAGTAAAAAAATGACTTTTAACAAATCATTCTTAACAAGAACTACATGCGGCTGATCATGTTTGACCATTAGAATTGTGAAGATAAACCACTAACCCTTATGCATTGATCCTAATGAGCTTGTAGCATTGATGTTAGAGCCCTATCACCTACCTTGCCTTAGTACTGCGTAATAGACCAATAATTTTGGATCAACTATAGTAATTCATAAGATACCAAAGTTAGAGCCCTACTTGCTACCATATAGTGCCATCCAAAAAACAACTTGAATAGTCATGTTACCTAAGGTTTGTAACTCAACACTTAACTCCTTAACAAAACCGACTCTATCCAAAAATCTGGAGTTACATGCTCGCTTGTCACCCACCATAGAGAAATTGACAATTCTACTTCAAATTTAACTCCAAGTTACCTAAAATGGATTGGCGCCACTCAAATTCAAGTGCTCAGGCACAAAATCTAAATTGTAGTATATTACAATCACTCAACCTAATCCCAAGAAAATAAAATGTTCTCCTAATAGATGACCAATTAACTTTGACACGTCGATAATAACATTCGTGACTCTACTGCACGAGTCGTATGACCGAACACCTTTCTAGAAGCCACCATACCCTTTTAGCGGTTACAAGGTTGATATAGTTTAGCTTATCGAATAAATCTTGCCTCGACTTGTTTTCAATATGCATATTCTACCTCATCTAAAATGACTAAGGATCCAAATTAGTTTTGCATCTTGCTTCATACCACCTCTTAGCGAGCCAGTAGAATATTTCCTTTTTTGAAGATTCTAACACCTTTGGTTAAGTTATCACCGAAGTTGGAGACTCTATCTTGACATCACTCCAAACCACGGTTGCATGACAAACTTGATGCCTACCCATTCATGTGCCTTGAGTTGCTTCTACCGGAGAGCAAAAACTCCAACTTATGCCTGTGCAGGTCCCATCTTTGCACTACATGAATTCACATACACATAACTAACTTCAATCTGTATTTAAAAAAACTTCAAACGCCATTTTCCAATGCATCAACTCGATGAGTGGACCCTTAACTCCTGGCTCGTAAGATCACCTTGGAAAATGCCACGACATATAGTTAGCCCAAACGACATAACTAGGTATACATAGAACGTGATTGTAGTCACGATGCTCTTAATCACGTTAGACGAGTGTAGCCCATTTTAGATAGACTGCAAAAGTAGTGAGGATGTCCTATTGAATATACAAATAGAAAAAAGGAAAGAGTCACAATTGAGTCAAAAAACACGAAGGACGATGCTATGTATGAGAGTGTGATCTTAAGTGCGTAAGTTTGGTGCAATATAATCTAGCCAATAGACCATGCTTTGTTATTAGGGAATAGGGAGCGACTATGCCTTCGAAAGGAATGAGATCGACCTCACACATCCCAAGTAGGAGTTCATCAATTTCAGGATAGTCAAAGTTAAGATCGCAGAGGTCAGCAGGATCTGGACCACTGGAGGGGCATGATGCCTCGTCACCCTGATCGGAGTCATTTCCTCAGCTTAACCGAGGGTTGACCGAGTGCTAGTTTGAGAGGCCCTCTCCTTATATGCCTGGACTGGGGAATAGGAAAACCAATGCCTTTTCAATTAGCGTTCTCCCTATTTGACTCAATATTTAGAATCTCTCGTAGGTGAAGCTGATAGTTCAAGGTGTATTAGATCAAAAAGATTATTAGAGAATTTTTTATAAATTAACTAAAAAACTATTTATTTTAAATATGTTTATTATATATGTATATATAAGTTTATTAATAGTCGTGCATGTATCATTGATACAAGTGCATGAACATGAATTTAGCCGGAGTCGAGCACTCTCATCAAGTTCAAGGAAATAAGACGATGTTCAGCATGACGTTGAGGTCCTTGCGATGCAGGTATTTGACGAAGGCGCAAGTAGCTGATGATGGCATGTCAAACTAGAATTAGGATTTCAGTGTATAACATTGCACATCTCAACGACGGTATAGGGCTGTCGGTCTCGACGAGCTGATTTGATTGACGTGATGACAATGTGAATGATGATTTGAAATAGTAGTGATGATTGCTTGAATATGTGAGTATAGGCGGCTAAGATTATATCGATTTGAAAGGAGAAGAAGAGCTATATGTAAATTAATGCGTAACCCATTTATTTTATAAATTACAATTTCACCATTGTAACTTGTAATCATTGTAGTTTTCACATATAAGCTCCATTTTACATGCACCTTATGCCATTTGATTCATATTAAGATTCTACACATTTTGGTATAATTTAATTATATATCACATCGTTATACATAACATTGAAAAGTAATAAAAACAAAATTAACATAAAAATTTCATACTCGTATAAAAGTGAATAAAAATTAATTTTTAATTATATATATAATCTACAAGGGTAAATGCATAATATATATGTCAGTAATATTATATTTAAATAAATATTATGAAAATAATTGAATTACTTTGTTAATTATTATATTTGAATAAATGTTGTTCAAAAGGAAAATGCTTAGAGACAACACTTTCAAGCTACCAGCGACTGATAGAGACCCAATTACACAAGCACGGAATAGTTAGCATTTACACTGCTATTCCACTTGGTTTCCTTCTATTTTTTGAATTTTATTCGAACATCAGATTGGATTGAATGTAATAGAGTGCCTTTCGCTAATGGACTTGGAATAAAGTTAGTTTTTTTTAATTAATGGAACCGCATTTAATAAGTTTGGCTTCCTAGATTAGTAGCACAGACAAATAACATGTATTTTGAAAACCATATGTCCAAGTACTCAGCGATAGGTATCGACAGACTCCTCCAAATTATGATCGATCTTTGGAGTATAATTGGAGTAGGGCAAATCGAATAATATGTCCTACATATCTTATCTTTGACCAATGCCCAAAAATAGGCAAGGTTAGAGATAGATGCCAGAGATAGGCATCATAAATACCGGCACAAGGAGGCAAGTGTTAGTGTATAAATGAATTTATGCAAGTACAATCAATAGAGGTTACATTGGTGCTCGTGCGAACATGAGAGGAAGGCCATACAAATGCATTCAAGGCATAATAATTTTGTTTATGGTTAAACAGGATAAGTAGCTGATAGTAAATAAAGCTAAGTAAAATGATACCACTATGTAATGGCGGAAATTTATTTATACTTATAAAGCTACAGTGGATAAATGCATTACACAAAATAATAAATACTAGGTATGATATATAAGCAAATTTTTATGGGGATTTATATATTATACATTTACCGGAATTGTACATAGGTGTAGCAAAATATGAGTGCGCTAAAAGTAAAGTATACAAATTTTACAGAAATAATTATTTCATTTCTTCACTTTTCTTTGATATACAAAAGTCGGGGGCCGGATCCATAAAACTCAGTGCCCTATGCACAAGCAAAAAGGAAAAACAAAACCTCTAAAAAGAAAATAGTGAACAACTGGATGTTTCACTTTTTGGATGGCTTATAGAAGATCTTCTTCTTTAACATGTTTCTCAAAGTGCCGCTACTAGGATGGGTGTCTTTTTATGTTAGTGATGGCTCATTTGCAGGTATAACGCATTTTGTTAAGAGAATTGGACACCCCAATTGTAATGACCCATATTTTTAACGATACGATATTTGTAACAACCCAGTTTTAGGGGTAATTTATAATAAATATTCAATTTACTAAAATATTGATTATTGGAATTTTAAATAAATAATTTAAATTTATTTTTAGAATATTGGAACTTTGTAATAAGATAATTAGTGATGATTTATAGAATGAAAATGAATATTTTAATACAATAGTGGTGTAACGATTTATTTAATTAATTAATTTGAAAATACGAATGAATTATTTTGGAAATAATGATAAATTAGAACTTTGTAAATGTCAAATTTATTTTGATAAGTGAATAAATTTATTAATATAGTTTAGAAGTTATGGGTAAACGATTTAAATAAAATGATTCATTAAATAAATAAAATTATGGAAAATAAATAATAATGTTATAAATTATTAGAATGTAATCTTGTATAAAAGTGGTTTTTTATTGGGCTGCAGAATTATTTTATAGACCAAAGTAAAAGAAAGAAAAGAAAATTAAGAAATAAACTAAAGCCGAACATCACAAGCCCAATAATTCAAACCTTAACCTAACCATCTCGACTTCTCCATTTTCATTTTCCAGAGGTTTCAATTTCCAAACACTTTTATCTCTTGACATTTCTTCTCCATCTATAAAAATAATCTAAGCGTTAACGTTTATTTACTTTAGAAAAATGGTTACAACACCTAAACCCTACATCTCTAATTAATCTAATTAAGTTCAATTAAATTATTATAAGCTTCCAAAGTTGAGCATGAGCATCTGGACACCGATAAATACCTACATGAGCAAGCGATTAGAGCTTCGTCAGGGGAAGTAAGAAGATAGACGTAATGTAGAGGTGAGTATATACACTCACATAACTATGTCAACATTCATTTATTCTTCACATATGAAAGTTAATTTAATTACAGAAGTCGTCGAAGGGAGAAATTATGTGGTCGGAGCCACCAAATGGTGAAATAGGTGCACGGCCTAGAGCGTATTGCTCCAAGCATTTGCGGACCGGTCCACTGGTCATGGAAGATCAGTGCATCGGTGGTATTGGGTAGGTGCATATGGTATGATGTGCGTGTGCGTTGTCCGTATGGGTTTGCAAGTGTAGGGTTGTGTTCATGCGCAAGAGAATTTGTACCTACATGTGAATTTTTGTGAATGTGTGTGTTAGCTCGCGCGTGTGTATGTGTTGAGTGTGTGTGTTCTTCCCAGTGTGTGTGCATGTTTTCTCATGTGTGGGGGGCTTGGATGAAACCTGGTGCAATTTAACATAGCGCGTGCATGTATGCAGTGCACGTGTGTGTTTGTATTGTCTTGCTTTAACGTGTTTTGTGAATGTATTTGTACATTCTATTGGGTTCAGGTTGTATGCCTGGGTGTGTGTGTCAGTGTGCATGTGTGTGGGTTTTGTGTATATATTTGAGTTTGCGTATGTGTAATGTGTCGTATTTGTGTTATGAAGAGTGCGTAAATGAATGGGTTTCTCTTTGTGTGCATATTTATGCATGCGTGATGTTGTGCTATTGTGTGGGTGAAATTACGGATGTGTGAGACTGATATGCGTATGTGTTCCTTTGATCCATGTTAGTATGTGTGTGACAACATATATATATGTGAGTGGTGTGCGTATGTGTATTTATGTACGAGCGTATGTTTTAAGTTGTGTGCGTGCGTGCAAATATATATATATATATATATATATATATATATGTATGTATGTATGTATGTATGTATATATATGTATGTATGTATGTATGTATGTAGCATTTGCGTATTTTGTTGATGCAATATAGCATCCTTGCTATGTTATATGTCCTTGAGTTTCGATCAAGTTATCTTTCCTTTCTAACTTGGCCGTGTCAAGTACAATTTTGGTTGAAACAACAACCGCCTTTAAAGTTCATCCCGCCCTCGTCGTATTTTGTTCTTGTAGCATGAAAACCTACGATTTTAGCAAAATTCTCTTTACCTTCAGGAATCAGTTAGCAGTAGCACATTCTTCGCCTCTTTTTATTTTTGCATGCACCTGTCATTATGTGGACGCATTATGCCAATAGCCACATTTGGAAAAATTTCAATTTAGACTTGGACAATTTGCATTCGCCTATCAATTAGTAATGCAGGTAGTTGATTAATAAATATATTTATTAAATATATTTTACTAAATATACTTAATTGATTATGAATATATATAAATTGATTTAAATATTTTATATAATTGTTTTAAAATAGTATTCAGTTAAAGAAAATTATAGGTTGATTCTTATATGTAATAATTAGTTTCCAAATCGTTTTGGATTATCAAAGGAAATAATTATTTTTTCTAATGTTAATAATAAATATTTAATAATTAATTAATTATATAAAAGATTGAGAAATTATTTATTAGCTATACAGAATATAGTATATTTGAGTTTAGTTAATAATCTGGTTAATTCGAGCATATATATATATTTGTTATTTATTATCCGCTTCCTAAGTTTTGATTTTGTTGTATAAAATTATATGTTGTGAATGTTTCCTTATTAAATATTGATTCGTCTATTTATATTTATTTGAATAATCTAATTCTTTATTAGTTTTTGAATTTCGATTATCTATTATTCTATATTGATTCCAATGATATGAGCGATTCACCATTGATATTGATTTATTTGATGATTTGATATGATATGGTGATGGCATCTTTCTATGTGATTTTATTTCTATAAGATGAGGAATTTGAATAAACGGTTTAATGATACCATCTGGTATGGGACACCATTATGTTATTCATTTGATTATTCCTTATAAGTAAATGTCACGCAAGCAGGGATATGCTCATGTGTATATTGTGACACCCTTTACGATAGGAGCATATTATAGCCATGTGTTGGCTTATTGGTAGTGTTGCGTGTCAGCAAGGGATTAGAGCTTTAGTAAATCACAGTCATGTGTTGACTTATACAAAGTCCTGTTTTGGCTTACGTCTAGAGCTATATGTTGATAAAGTATACGAGTGCTATATGTCGTCCACTTTTTTCCCACTCCCTTTTTGGTCCGGAAGTGAACCAGATTGGCCAGTATCTTCCTGGTGGCCTGATCATAGTGGTTATGCCCCGGATTTGTGACATTTATTTCTTAAAGCCATGTGTCGGTAGTGTATAGAGTGGTTTTTCGGTGATGTGTATCCCTTTTTTGTAACACAGGCCAGCAACCAGTTTCCATAGGGGCACATGTCAATAGTCGTGATCGAAGGGGCTATGTGTATTCAAGCCTATGGTGGATCATGGTCACAATACTAGAGAGAGGTAATGGCAACCAATGACTATAGGAGCCGTGCTAGATAGGCACGTGTGTCGTGTTCACCAGTTAAGTGTGTATTCTCTTGGAGGAAGTGTGTCTGTCAGTCTCCCTTCTGATTTCGGTATGTATGTGTGGTGGATTGGCATATATTATTCACTATCCAATGAATTGGCTATACTAGAGACCATGTGTCTAAAGTGTAGTCAGTCCCTGTATATCCATGCTCCTCTGGTTTGATAATTTAGAGATAGCCTTCGTTTATTGTTTGTGATAGTTTATCGTTATGGTTTTTATAGTATTGGATATCATTTGGATGATTTGATAGGCTATCTCACAATATCTTTTGGTTATATGATTTTATGATATTATATTAGGCATTGCTGTGTGCTAGCTCGATTCACTTGATGATTTCATTTTGTAGGATGATTATATATTTTATGAATGATTCACCCATTAGATATAATATTTTTGATTTCTTTTGAATTGTTTACATGGGCGATGAAACCTTTACACATGGTTTGGTGATATTTATATTATAATATAGTTTTGTGACCTTTTAAGATGTTGTAATTGTAAACCATGCGTACGTCTCCCTCTTTATATATATATACATATATATATATATACATACATACATATACATACATACATACATACATACATATATATACATATAACGGTGTGATCATTAACATGAGCCGATATACTGTGTTATCACGATCATTATCCCAGTACATACTATTTCACAAATATTTATTAACCTTATGAATTGTGTTATTTTATAATACTCGGGTCAGTCCGAAACATTTCAAGTTCAGGGACAAGGTGACTGATTTATGGATGTTGGCATAAATGGAGGTTAGGATATCATTATATATATATATATATATTATCATCGTGTACACTTGAGATGTACTTATATTTATGTAGCTAATATTTTGATATTAATATATTTGATGTATATTTTGGATCTATGCATACATTTTATTACATATTATCGTCGCGTTTGACACTATGTTCTCTGTAATTCACTGTATATTATGTATTGTTCTGTCCTAGAGGCAACCATGTTTATTGCTTTATGCCGATACCGTGTACATATAGTGAACTATTTATCTGATGTTTTAATATGTACCAGTATTAGTCCAAAGAAATATACACGTGTGTACCCCATATAGCCTCATTCTTTGTACTATCTGACAGTATTGCTTGGTAATACCCTTTGATAGTTTGGGTATAGAGGTAGGGCATCGTAGTTGGTATCAGGGTGAGGTTCAGAACAATACATCGTATATAAGAGATATGAGTCGAGACCTTAGATGAGACTTAGAGTCCCTAATCCTAGGGGTGTAGGGTGGTTTTATATGTAAGAGATAATGTGCATGCGCATATATATATATATATATATATATATATATATATATATATATGATGACTATTGGGGTAATCATTAAAGGACGTAATTATGTATTTACAAATATATGTACTTAAATATATAATTAATTTCTTTTCCTTCAAGTATGATTTCTGAAACTATCAGAGTAGCAAAGAGAAAGGAGTTAGTCCAACCAGTAGCACTTACATTTTAGGCATGTATTAAATTTAGCTTAGGAGATATTAAATTATGAATATAATAATGTGAAATGAACTTTGTGTTCAAAATATTTAGCAAAGGATTATTTTGGTAAGAAACATCACTCTTACTTTTGGAAATATTGAATCTTATTTGGTTAAAGTATTTATGTTATATATAAAGGAGGTTTCGGAATGAAATAGTAATTGAAAAGAATTTCGTTTCAAGATGTTTCTTAATTTAAGAAATATAACGAAAATTTTGTATATTAAATCAATAATTGAAATTTTAGTAAAAGAATTTGTTGATAAAATTTCGGATATTTTTTGTAAAATATTTTGGAGTTTACTTAAAATTTTGAATTGTGTATAAGATGAATTTCTGTTGATAATAAGTTTATTAAAGAGAATATTTTATAATTGTGGAATTAATAGCTATGTTATAGGTTTCTCCTAAGAAATTGCAAGGATACAATTTTTTGGGAGGAGTTTGCAATGACCCAGCTTTGGGGGTAATTATTAAAAAATATTTAATTAATTAAAAAATGGATTTTTGGAATTTTAAATAAACTTTTTAAGTTTATTTTAGAATATTGGAACTTCATAACAAGATAATTAGTGATGATTTAAAGAATGATAAAGGATGTTTTAATACAATAGCGGTTTAACAATTTATTTAACTAATTATTTTAATATTTGAAAATATGAATGAATTATTTTGGAAATAATGATAAACTAGAACTTTGTAAATATCAAATTTATTTTGATAAGTGAATAAATTAATTAATATAGTTTAGAAATTACTGGGTAAATGATTTAAATAAAATGATTCATTAAATAAATAAAATTGTATAAAATAAATGATAGTGTTATAAATTATTAGAAAGTAATCTTGTATAAAAGCGGTTTTGCATTTGGGCTTGTATAGAATTATTTTATAAGCCAAAGTAAAAGAAAGGAAATAAAATAAAGAAATAAAGTAAAGCGGAACATCACAAGCCCAATAACTCAAACCTTAAACCTAATCATCCCGACTTTTGCATTTTCATTTTCCAGCACCTTCAATTTCCAGACACTTTCATCACTCGAAACTTCTTCTCTTTTATAAATATAAACTTAGCATTAACGTATATTTACTTTATAAACATGGTTACAACACCTAAACCCTACCTCTCTAATAAATTGATTGTTGGTTTGGAAAGATCGGGATCAGATATATTATCATAAAACCACTTTGAATCAGCATATGCGTTCGAATGGAAGACATCTTGAGGACGATCTAAGAAAAAGTTTTTTAATGCGCAATGGTTACTTACTACTAATCCTTAGCGTGATTCTAAAATGGATGTAGTAGAGGTAGTGTCTTCGGTTTCGTTCAGCACCGTAACAAATTTGTACGGATGAATGCTAGCATTGCATTTCTACCTAGATGGCAGTGTTAGCATTCCGAGGGAATTGCTAGGAGAAAATGGTAAGAGCGTAGCCTCTCAAGCCTCACAACCCAAGATGGCTAAAACAAGGGAAGGTAGAAGGCTATGTTGGTCGCTCCCATTAGGGTATGGTCATCTCTTATCTAGATTGAGATTATCTCTTTTATGTATGCTTTGAGGCCTATTTTCGTAGTTGATTGCAACCTAGGAATGATTGTATTCAATACTATCCAGTCAGGGGTAGGTCAGTCTTATCATGCTGAGGTCGAAAGCTTTCGATCTCTCGGTACATTTATTTAGGTGTGTACTGTATGAAAGGCAGTCTCTTACCTTTCCATTGTTGGAATCCATTTTGTAATAAGCGCCTTCGGTTTTTGATTGTATACCTATTATTTTTTTGATGTGCACACATCACAACTATTTGATTATTGATATTTTAAACTCATAGACATTATTATAATATCATTGGATTTTTATAATAAAAATGATTTGATTATTGTAAGGTAAAAACCCGTTCGTATTTATGTATGGCGTGGTCTTACGAGACACCTTTTATTTTGAAAAAGGTTTTCAAATGTAGAAATCAATATGATTTAACTAAGCTTTCTCATGCCATTTTACTAGATTGATCCGAGCGTTATTTTCTTATAATGCTCGGGTCAGCCCGAGCATATTTTACAGATTTATCCGGACACTTTTGAGTTTCAGAAGACGAGCTGGATTCCCCAAGATGTATTTTTGTATATTTTATCTTTTGCTATCTTTGTCATGTCAATATTATCATCATTTATAAGGACATGCTATTATAACCGCCTAGGATGATATATATTAGTGTACACTGATGATATGTATATAGTAAAGTTCTTTTCTTTTAATAAAGATCATGTGTATATTATATATTTCTCATTACGATGTGAGATTCTATTCTTTCTTTTCTTTTCTTTAACGCCAAATGACCTATCTTTCGGATACTTGAATGATCAACACACGAATAATGAGGATGTATTAAGTGTCATTTTTAGGTGTAAGAAAGGAAGACTATTATAGTTGGTATCGGAATTTAGGCTGAACGAACATCTAGGCCTTATTGGGGGTAAACCCATTATAGGTAGGATTAGCAATGCCCTAGAATGAATAACTCATCAGAGATGAAATTAGCAATATCCTAGAATGAGTTTGAGTACATATATGTGTGCATATGTGTTAATGTATAAAAATGTTTTATATTGTGTTGTTTGATGTATTAAGTTTGAAATTTGGATTCTGGTCAATACGAGTAGCCAACGTTAATCTCAAACCACTTCAATAAGGCAAATCAACACAATACTGTTTAAAAGTGGAAAATGAAATAATTTATCTAGCAATATAATTTATATACAAAAGATTCAAAAATTTATATAGTTATCTATGATTTGTTGTTGCTTAGAGTTGATGATATTTAATTATTATCATATAGGGTTTGTCTAGTCATGCTCGTTCAATTTTAGGCGTTGACTACTATTTGTTGATTTTCCTTTTTCTATCATAGGTTGGGTAGATAGAAATTGTAGAAACATTGAAACGAACACCTTATGAATTAAATTTCATAGTTTGACTATAAAGCATTTAGTTGATACGTTGGGTTAAAATTGGATTTTAAAATAAGTTGTTTATTAAAAAAATAATATTTCAAATGGTTTTATAAAAGGTTAATTTTATAAATCAAGACTATAAAATAGATTTTGAAAATAAGATGGATTTTCGAAGAATTTAAATCCCGGTGGCTTTGATAAAGTTTTCAAATGATTCTTGGAAATTAATAGTAATTACTTAAAAATATTTTAAGGTATAAATATTTTGAAAAGGAAGTTGACAGTTAGATTTTTCTTTGGACAGTTTAGGGAATGAGTCTCGATCTATTTTGTAATGATTTGAATAATCTTCCAAGTGACAATCGAATGTTTGCTTAGGCGAATGTGGTAGTGCACTTGGTAAATTATTCTCTTTGTCATTGTATTGCTGAAACGAGTTCGAATCCGAATGAATCCAAAGCCAATGAATGATAAATATTTTGTTAAAACTATTTATCTAGAAACATATATACAGTACTGTTTCAAAATGGGATTTGAAAAGAGAAGTGTTTTTATAATTAACTAGTTCGATTGACTTGAAAGTGACTAAAAATGGGCAAAAGATGTGTTCGGATGGTAGACACTTCTCTTGAGTATTACCCTTCTTGGTAATGGGATATATGATACTGTTCAATAATGCCCAATTCCTTGACATCATTTAGGAGTTGCTTGAACCATATGTATATTTTTATGAGTTAAAATAAAGCATCATTTCAAAAGATTTTGAAATAAAAATTAGGTATTTAACTCTTAAGTTTCCATAATGTAAAAGTATTTTGATTTAGAATGGAATGATAAATGAAGTTTTAAAATTGAATTAACTTATTAAGAAGTAGTTTTATTAAATAATTTCTTTTGTGTTTTAACACCTAGGAGTTAAATTTTATTTGATGTTATGTGGACCGTCTAATAGACATTTTTATCTTAGAGGTGTCTAAGAAAAAGTAGACTCCAATACGGAGTTAGGATATCAACATCCTACTCTTTTTAGCTACTTACCAGACCGATTGGGTAAAGATGTTGTATTGGTCCGCTCAATTTTAAGACTCAAATTATTCTAGACCTACATCTAACTAATAAAAATGAATAGAATTAAAAATCTAATGTTTTGTGTTTACTCTTTGGATGTAGGAGAGTATTATACAAGTTAATAAATTAAAATAATTTTATGAGGGTGTCATAAAGTTATATCATTTTAAATTATTTTGAACCAAAGTCGGAATTTTGTGAAATGTTTTCATAAATATTTTTTGGAGGGTAAAGGTAATTAGGTAGTAAAACCCCTAAGATAAGCACATAAGTTGTATGTAGATCCTTCATCTTTTTCACATAATTCTTGATCCAAGAGTCAAGTACATGACTTGAGCTGTTTCACACCATTACGAATAAGAATTTATCACTCGATTTTGGACAATGAATACTTGGTGAGGGTTCTTAATATGGAATCAAAGTTTTCTATCATAGTATAATGCAATGTAATAAAAACAAAGGTTTCTAATTAAGAAGCCTGATCAGAGTTTGCAATGGGGAGTCGGGTGAGCGCAACTAGTTCGGAAGTAAAGCTTTGTATATGAGTGAGTGACCAAATCATATTTTGCATGGGAATGATCTATGTACATCATGCAGACTAATGAGTAGTATTAAGTGTTTTTCTGGGTTAGGCTTGTAGTAAAATTTGTGGTCGAAATTCTTTTAAGAGTGGAGAGTGTAATAACCCAAAATTCCACCAATTTGATTTGAGAATATTTAATTAATTTTATATTCAAATAATGGTTTTTATTACTAAAATAAAACACTTTTTAATAATAACAAGTGATGGAGAAATAGATTTCCAAATCAGTTTATGAAAATTTTGAGTTCGAAGAAAAATAAAAAATGTGACTAGAATTCATTTTCCGAATTTTCGACTTTTCATCGAATAAAAGTTGTTGGAAATGTTGTATAACTATTGTGTACATATACACATTCATTTATAAATAAGTTTTAATTATATATTTGTATATACACATATATGTGTGCATTTTCTTATGTTAAAATAAAGCTTTATATTTGGTCGGCCTTGCATTTTAAAGGTCGATCTTGTCATGCTGAGGTCGAAAGGTTTTCGATCTCTCGATACATTTATCCAGAGGCGTAATGTAATGTATGGAATGTAGTCCCTTACCTTGCCATTGTTCGAATCCATTTTCCAATAAGCGCCTTCGGTTTTTTATCGTGTACCTATTATTGTTGTGATGCACACACATCGCAGCTCCTTGGTTATTGATATTTTAAACTCATGGACATTATTATAATATCATTGTATTTTTATAATAAAATTGATTTGGTTATGTAAGGTAAACACCCCCCTCCCGTGTTTATGTAATGTGTGGTATTTACACTATACCATTTATTTTGAAAGGATGTTACTATAATAGAACCAGGTTTAAAAAAATTGGTTATCGTAAGGAAAAAACCCGTTCAAGTTTACATGCAGTGCGGTCTTTGAGAAAAATTTATTTTGAAAGGTTTTATAAGATATAACAACCATTATGATTGAGTTTCTCATGTTGATTTACTAGACTGATTCGGGTGTTCTTTTCTTATAATACTCGAGTCAGGTCCGTGTATTTTTCCAGAATTTAGCTTTGGACACTTTGGAGCTTCAGCATACGAGCTGGATGTCTCCAACATATTTTACGTGTTTTATTTCCGATGTGTTTCTTATTTTAATCCATCAGCATTTGTAAGGACAAACTATTATAACTGTTCAGTCTGATGATAGGTTAGGCTCTGATGTTGTTTGAATATTAAAATTCTTATATTGTAAAGATAATTTGGATGTTATATATTACTAGTCTCTTTATGAGATTACGTTCTGTCTTTTATTTTTCTTTCAACCTAACAATTCGTATTTTCGATACTTGGCACGTGAATATCGTAGATGTACTAATGTCGACTTCTAAGAATCGAAAAGTCTGGCCGTTACATCGACAAAAATACAATCAACGCTTTCCAATTCCCTCCTCTAAAACCTTTGCTCTTTAATTTCTAATTAAATCTTATTAAATCCTCTCGCTTTAAAATGTAAGGCCGATCATAGACGGCGGCTGTTGAGTAAACAAAAATTTCCAAAACACTTAGTAATTGATTGATTTAATTAAATATAAATTTTTATTGATATCGATACATAGGTATATAAATTTTATATACACACTTTGTTAAATATTAATGGTATTCAAACAAATCAAATAAAATTTAATATTGATATCTCAGAAATATTAACTAAGTCACTTAATTTATAATAATTATAAATTAATTAAATCATGTGTTTTTTCGAAGTATTCATCATTACGGTCGTGCGACTCAAAGGTGTGAATACCGTTAGAGATTAATATTGAACAATTCGAATATTAACATCCATACGTCAACTGAGCTTGCTAGTGTTTTGAAATTTTGGCCGAATTTATAACCTATATATCTCTTTTCTATTAAATTCAATTTTAGTATTATAAATGGAACTGGATAGCAACAATTATTTACATCAATTCATTTTGTTAACACTAAAACACATGAGAACTTATAAATTTTGGTTTTGATCAAAATTCCAACCTCGTCCACATCCAAATTAATTAGTCCAAACATAAAAATATTTATTATTAATTGTACTGCTCTAGCTAGAGAATTTGACTTTGAGTTAACTACAGTTGATCATGATACTATAATCATATAACCGGGGAGACAGATTCTCTAATGAATAATGTATCACTTCCAATGCGTCAATTTAGACCCAACTATAATCATCCGATAGACGATATGTCGTGATTTCGTTATAATTAAAGTGGAGTATCCATATTAAAATTCAACAGTATTCTCAAGTCGAGAAAACCGATTAATATCGTCACTTTGAGATTCTTTGTTTGACCTTAGTTATATTACCCACATAAAACTCTCGAGTGAACCATTTCATAGTTACCCAATAACTATCAGTATGTAACCTCTTGGTGGTCATGAGTAATACACTGCCCAACATTTAGAGAGTTACACACTCTAGTCTTAATAGATGTATCGATGTTCCATCTCGAAACATCATGGCTAAGAATATTTGAAATAATATGTTATTTTTAATGCGATAAATTTCGGGTGATTACGGCACATTGTAATTACTATCATATAACTTTTCATTTAAGAATTTCTATTTAATATACTTTAAATCAATTACTTAATTAATTATATCATAATATAACAAGTATATAATAGAAATAACACACTTTTTATTTTGAACAAGATTGATTATCGAGTTAGATACATGCAATAAATTACATAATTGAGTTTAGGCATACCCTTAGCTCTATCTGATTTTATTATAATCAAATTGGAGTGTCCATTGAAGTTCAACAATATTCTAAAGTTGAGAGGACTGTATAATATTGTCACTTCAGGATTCTTAGTTTGACCTTAGTTATCTTAACCAACAAAAAACTCTCGAGTGAGTAATTTCACAGTTATCCAATAACTATTAGTATGTAATCCATTAGTGCCCTCAGTAGCCGTAAGTAATATACAACCCAACATCCAAAGGGCATTGCATACTCAAGCCTTAACAGATGTAGTTATATCCGGTCTCGAAACTTGTTAAGTAGGAATATTTCAAATAATACGTTATCTTCAATGTGATAGATTTCTCATTATTACAACACTTTATAATTACCATCACATAATATATTATTTAAGGATTTTTCTATTTAATATGTTTTAAATTAATTTCTTATTTAGTTATGTCACAATATAATAAAGTATATTATATAAATCAAACACCTTTATTATGAAAAAGAATGGTTATCCAGTTTGATATATGTAACAAATCACATAATTGCCCCTAGGGCATGCCCCAACTCTATAAAAAAATAAAAAAATAAAAAATTTAAAATCAAATAACAAATAACTTATGTTTTTTTTAAATTATCATTACTTATAATTTGTTAGAACGCTTTTTTTTTTGTAAAAATAACAATAAAACTAAGAAATAATTAGTTTATAAAAGTAAAACATTATGTTCTGATGGTAAAAAGAGCGATTTTTTATTATTAATGTGATATTTTTCATAAAAATAAAAAATGACACTGATAACGTATATCTTTTTTAGGTTAGGGTTGCATGTACCCCGCTAGGTGGTACTACTCAATAAAACCTCGCAACCTGATCGACCAAGCCGACTATCATTTGTAGGGGTGTTGCCTTCACACCTCTATAGTGGCAAACTTGCATAGTGACAAATTTTTCTAAAAAATTGGTACACTTTCAAAAAATTTAATAAAACACATAAAATAATACTTACATGATTAAGTTGATTATTATCCTTTTTTAGTTTCACATTTTTTCTCATCAATTTACACTTTGATATTGAATACTAACATTTAATCAGTAAGCAACTAAAAAATAAAATACAAACATAATTCTTCATTCGTTGTCCCTTTTGCAACACAAAATTGCATTCCCCTTTCGACGAATTTTCCACTCCTGTACACCTTTCAAAATTCCCATTTCTCCCTTCCCCTTTCATATGCTCGTCAATGGATGTTTTCCATGCAAATAATACCATATCCGCATCTACATCTAAAATCATTTACAAATATTAGATATCAATATCCGTGGATACAGCGAATATTGGATATTTATTCGATCTCCTAATGATTTATTAATCCAAAAAAATAAATAGAAAATTTTGGTTCAACATAAAAGAATTCCAATCTCATTGATCGTAAACGTATGAAAAATAAATAAATATGATGATAATACATTATTTTAAGCAGTCAGTATGCATTAAGTGTATATAACATAAACTATTGATTTAATAAAACAATATATACATATCATTCATTATACTGAAATACACAAAATATAAACTATAATCTTGATAAAAACCAAAAGGGTGAATTTCGAATACGAATGTCTCTATATCCGCGTCCATATTTTTTTTAAGTATCAAAAATTTATCCGTTTAACGGATTCATATGCAGACTGATTTTAGATTTTTCGTGAATACATTGGTAGGCTTACGCTTTACTATGCCAAAAATGCAACCCTTATACCAACTTAGTTACTTAGTTTAACAATAGATTGGCATGTATAATACCACCATATAAACCAAGTAATTTTATTAGGTCATCCCCAACAGAGGTCAATTACGATCGTCAAATTAAGATTGAGGAAAAGATATGCCCCCAACAGTTGAATAAAGTGCCTTAAGTTACATTTCCAATTCAAAAAACATAATTGGTATAAATGCATTAACTACAAGTCAAGATCCAAATGTGTTAATTACATCTCAAGCTATTGGGTTTGCATTCAATACACGACCGGCTTTGGGCACGTGTTTATTTTATGATCATCCCCTAAAGTACAACTCAGTTGTTGGTAGTTAATTATTCATCCAGTTGTTGAATATGTATATAATACACGTCCTACTCTGCATGTGTATTTATTTTACGTTAAGTTGTTGAGCGTGTATTGAATACATATCCAACTATTGAGCACTTTTGCGTACTTACCATAAGACTGCATGCTTTAATACTAAGATATGCAAAGCAATCCACTGTAAATGCTCTTAGAGTTAAATCACAGACAATTCATGCCATGCGACTATATTTCTGAAATAATAAAGACGGTTTTGCAGATATTTTAAAAGTGAATGCGTAATTCGACAAATAGTTACAAGATGAATGAGTATAAAGACGTATGCTAAACATACACATAATTTTTAACCGTCTACTAAATTTTGAAATTTTTTTTAGGGAGAAAATGTGTAGTGCGGAGAAAAGACACAAATACGAGAAAAAGAAAGTCATTTGAAAAACTAAAAAATAGAATTCAAAATAATCCGGAAATAAATAGATTTGGTAGTTCAAACATGTTAGGAAATCGGGCATATATACGAGAGAAAACACATGTTAGGCTTCGTATGAAGGGAAAACGAGGAAACAAAAATTTGAAACCAAGGGGCCGTAAAGTCTGATTAGATTTTTTTTTTTACTTTACATATTTTAGGCCATACAATATTGGGCCGCAATCTAGCCGCCACACTTCGCTCAGTTCCGACTTCCGAATTCCCGCCATTTCCAACCCTTTTTTTTTTCTAAATCCTTGACCATAGAAAATTCTCTTCCATAAACTTCTAAGCATTCCCGCTATTTCTAGCCCCTTTTCTAAATCCCTAAACCTAGCAAATTTTCTTCCACACTTCAAAGCCGAATGTCTAATCGAATGCGAAAAAATAAATGGTAGATGCCTGTACACATCGGAGAAGAAGCTTCCAGCAATCTTAAATTCAAACCTAGGTATCAAATTAAGAAATAAGAGTTTGGAAACTGTTTAAATTTGTGTTTACTTTCAGGGAAGATCACGGCAAGGTTCTTTTTGCCGATTCGATTGGGTTGCTTGGGCCATCTCTAGTTTTGTATTTGCGAGTTCTGTATTTGGCATAGATTTCGTCTTGACTTTGACGATTTGTTGTTTCTTACGTGGTATGTTGTCGTGATGCTGCGTGAGGAAGCATTTACTGTTGTGAGGAAATCATTTGATGCTAGAAAGGTTAATTTATTAACTTGCAAGCTCAAAGCTATAGGTTGAAGTTTGTAAGTAGTTGGCAACGATCATAAGACCTATCAGACATAGTTGGAGTAAATTCTAGGAATTGAATTATGAATATATAAAAGTGTTAAGTGTGAATTAAGTGTAACATTTGAGTACAAGATCCACACACACACATAGCTTGAATATAGCATGTTTGTGAAATGAGAAGGATGAATAGCTTAAAGTAGAAAAAGTTCTACTACGTAGTTACATGAGATACAGAAACTGAACCAGTTTGATTAAAGTTATCTCGTGTGTAAACACAATTTTTTTTGTACTGTTGAATGTTATCATGCTATGCATGATAAAAATGCTCACTTCCTTTACGTAAAACAAGTACAACGTCGTTGCCTGGGATCAAACCCGAGTCACCCGCATGACAGGCGGGAATACTCACCACTATACTACAACAACTTTGTTGTTAATCAAATTGAAAAATGCAAAACCCAGTGTCTTGTATAAGTAACTATTTTACAGTATTTGTATCTTATAAAAAGAAATATTATTTAATCAGTATCTCAAAAGAAAATATACATGCATTACCTTTTCCTATCACTAATCTTAATTAGGTCACCTTATTTCTGTTTAACATCTGAAAGCCATGACATGCATCTATTTGAAAACTATTGTCTTGTAATTGGCAATGTACTTTGATTCTACCTCAGAAGAAAACACATAATCCATTTCTTGTTCTTATCCCAAATTCTGATACAACTATTTTACCTTCTCAGCTTTTCTAGAGAGAACTAATGATTCATGTCGTGTATACTTTTTTTTTGTTCAGATGGTATAATTCAAATCATATGGTATACTTATACTATTTGTAACTTATGATGTTGGTGGCTTATCTTTTCTTAAACTAATAGTACAATATTATCTTCACCAGTGAAAAATAGAATAGAAGCAATTTGTAACTTGTATTGTTGGTGGTTTCTCCTTTTTTAGCTTTAACAATTAGGTTTTGATATGCCAAATTGGTTGGATTGTTAGCGCAGCACCTATGAAAGCTAGTAAATAATATCGACCTTCCAGGTAACACTTGATAATCATGTTATTTTAAAAAAAAAATGTACTGTATAATATAAAATAGAACACCGATATCCATACAATTGTGGAGTTGATTGCAATGTTTCTCAAGTTGTTAATGGTATATTCATTAACCACTTTCTTTTCAGGTGTTGTTATTTTTAACATGCCAACGTGTATACATCAGCTTTTCCATTTCTAGGTGCTTAAACTTACCTAACTTTTTTCATCCTTAATGCTCCACATGGTTGTTGTAAAAACAGTACTTGCTTGGTCACGTAAAATATTTTTACCTTTAAACTCAGATAATATGAAAATATTTTTATCTCTAAACTTGGATAAATAATATTAAATTGTCAATGGAGCTAAACATCCTATATGTGCACATGTTATGTCGGATTCAGCTTAACGTTGAAAAAAGCCATACTATGCGTATTCAATAAAAAATTTTCGACTTCATACCAATGAGGAATCACTTTACAACGATTATATCTTGTAAAAAGCAATATATACTAATTTGTGTCTCAAAAGAAAGAATACATGCTTTTCTTTTGTATCCTCAATGTTAGTTTGTCCATCTCAAATTTGTTTAACATCTAATAATATTTGTGCCACCCTATTATTTTTATAACTATTATGTCTTATAAAATGCAATGTCCTTTGGTTTGGTATTTGATATTTGATTTGTATCTTAAAAAACTTGTATACGAATTACTTAACAACGTGTCATGTCATGTACACATTTTTTATTTAGGTTTGTAGATTTCGTACGGATTCGATATTCAACCGTGTAATTTTCGTTGAGAATATGAATTAGGGAAAGTGACCGTACAAAAATATGCTTTTTTGGTTTTTTTGATTTTTTTTAATTTGTAGGTTGACTGGTCTATTCGAAGAGTGTAAAATTCATCCTGCCTATGTCCGTCCAAATTGTTTATTAGACATGACTTGAGAACATTGTTATATACTAAAAAAAAGGCACATATCAAAACTGAAAGTATAATGAACAGAAATATATGGGGAAAAAATTAGGTTTTTTGGTGTGTATGTGTAACGACCCGCACATCCGTACCCCTTGAGTTAACACCATTCTACAACAATCAACTCAAGTTGTACAGAAATACGAACCATTTGAGTTAAAGAAGAAGAGGTAGAAGAAGAAAATAGAAAACAACAACAGAATCTAACCATCGCAGCGGAATAAAATATAATAGATAATACATAATCTTTACTCAAGAATCAAATATATCCGTTTACATATATTACATCATCAGAGTACATCAATCACAGCTCAACATCAATAACATACAAATGGCTACACAACAACCCAACACATCGGAAATGTATATATATAAAAGTACGAGAGTACGCATCGTCATCCAGCTCGTCTCCTGAGCACCACAGCATTTCCTGTATCCTATAATACTCGGTCTGAACCGAGCATTACAGTTAAATAACACCTGAGTCATTCTGGAATACCAGCGTGAGAAAACCACACTCAATTGATTATTAAAGTTTCAAAAATCCTTTGAAAAACAAAAGCATCTCGTAAGACCACGCCACAAATAAACATGTCGGGTTTTTACCTTACGATAGCTAAAACAATTTTTATAGAAATCCTCTGATATTATAATAGGGTCTATATACAAATACTTATAAAATAGCCGAAATTTTTACATCTATTAAATTCTAGTGTTAACTCCGCCTCGACCATGACTTACCGACCTAACAGTTAGAAGCATGCCGACCTAAGGCCTAAGGGTATGCCAACTTAACACTTTAACAAGGCTACCGACTCAACTGGTTGCCGACCTAACTGCCTTAACAGGAATGCCGACCTAAGGCCCTAAATGGATAACGACCTAATGCCTTAAAGGATGCCGACTTAGGAAGTCTACCGACCTATACTTAAGTTGCAACCGACTTAAGACTTATGCCAAGCCGTTCACGACCCAGGCAAATGAAGGCAAACCCTATACAGCTACTTGACACGCGCATGATAACTCAGCAACGACCCAAGTCACAACCGATCCAGCTCCCCAGTTATCTCGTTCAGACCATGATTTGCGACTTACCAAGTTAACTCGTCCACGACCTAAGTATAAGCCCGATGTCACATTATTGAGAAGAGGTGTGTTAACTCGGAGGCGACCTAGGACTTGTACAAGTGAACTCCTGTGAAGCCAGAAGGGGGCCAGATGGACCGGCCACGACTCATATTAAGTCGGCTACGACTTAACTTAGATCGGCCGCGGTTTAGGACTTGGCAAATTTCAGAATCAGAACTCTCTATAAATAGGCACCCATCTCCAACATTCAAGGGACTTTTGGCGCATTCTCTTCACACACCGTTACCTTGCTGCATTGAGAACTTCATCAACACTTAGAGCTTCCAAGATTAGAGGAATACATCAAAGAAATTCACGAAGAAACCACACATCTTCAGCATGAATCTAAGAACTTTAATCGACATTGAAGCTTAAGACTTGTTCCAAATCACTTGTAACTTGAAGTGTATTGTACTTGAGAAGAATTGTATCAGTTTGTAACGGGATTATTAATAAAAGTACTTAGAGTGGACGTAGGCTATACCCTTAAGCCGAACCACTATAAAATCGTTGTTGTCTACTGCTTTTCTGCTATTACTTGCTTGTAATTCTTTCCCGATCTATCGGGTGGTGCTTTCACAACTACACTTTACACACCGGGGTGTTAGCGTTCACATTTTAGCGTTAACATTTTTGGTGCTTTCACTGAGAATTGAACTCAGGAAAACTGTCATCATCGCTTCACAGAGATTTGAAGAAAAAATTTCCTTAAAAACCAGAAGTCTATCTGAGATTATGGCTCCTGGAAGGAAAAGTAGATCTATCAGATCTGGAAACATTCAAGAAGGAACCTCCGCTTCCCCCGTACCTAATCAACCCACTCCGTCTGTTGGAGTTACGAAAGCGGAGTTAGATGCTGTGATTCTAGGGCTAAACCAGTAGATAAACGCCCAAAATGCACAATTAGAGGCTCAAAGTGCCCAGAATGCTCTGATTCTGAATAAGTTGAACGATTTACTTGGGGCAAACAATCAACCAGCTGGTAATGAAAGGAACTATGCTGGCAACATTCATGATGTCAGTGAGAGGAATGCTCCGGAAAGGGCTACTAGTCCCTTTGAGCAGGCAGTTCCTGAGGCTGGTGGATCTAGGACTCGGCATGATGAGGAATATCTTTCTGGAATGGTCCGGCAGATCATGAAAGAAAGTATGCAAAGGGTTGAAGATGAGAAGGAATGGGGTTTCACTCCAAGTAAAACTCCGTTCACTGAAAAAATCTTGAAGGCGGAATTTCCAAGGAAGTTTGTCCCTCCGACTATTCCAGCTTACAAAGGGACAAGTGATCCGAATGAGTTCTTGTATAAATATGATTGGCACATGACAGGTGCCAGGGCCTCCGACGAAATAAAGTGTCGATATTTCCCCGTATACCTGGAAGGTGTGGCTTTACTATGGTTCACCAAGTTGCCAGTCCGATCTATCGATCAGTTTTCAGACTTGACCAGAAAATTCAAGGAGCAGTTTAGACTATATGCTTCGAAGGCCAAGGACATTATGTCACTATCGAGTTTAGAGCAGAATCCTGGTGAGTCTATCAGATCCTTCTTGAATCGCTTTAATATAGCACTGGCTGAGGTGGACAATGCTGAACCACGAATGATATTGACTTATCTGATGAAGGCTATTGATAAGTCAAGCGAATTTGGGAAATGGTTAAATATGAAGGAGCCAACCTCTCTCGAAAAGTTCTACAAAAAAGCAGATGAATTCATTCGCTTGGAAAGCCGTCCTTTACCAGTAAAGACAGTGTTGGAAAAAGCAGAAGACAACACTGTCGCTCCACGCAAGAATGAATCGGTAGGGCAAAAAAGGGAGAATAATAATGGGAAGAAACAGGGTAATCTGAAGAAGCCCCGATCCTTCAAGCCATCAGAATATACTCCATTATCACATACACCGGAGCACATCTACCTGGCCACTAAAGATTCCGTCGATTTCCCTAAACCTATCCCTTTGAGGACCGGGAAAAAAGCCATACAGAGTGGGAAATTCTGTCGCTTCCACAATCAACCCGGTCATGAAACTGATGAATGCCGTCAGTTGAAAAATCTGATTGAAGAGTTGCTAAGAGAGAACAAACTGCAGCAATTTGTGAAGAAGAATAGCAACAATCCTGCATCGTCAAGTCAGGGGCAACAGGTTCCTGTTCATCAGCCCATGACAGGTGAGAAAGCTACGGGACATGAATCTGGAAGGCCCGTTATCAATTTCATTACAGGAGGGCCTCACCCAGCTGGCAAGAGCTGGGGTGAGATGGAGAGATATTCCAGGGCTTTGAAATATGCTCCAGCCGAAGAAGACGTCTTTGTTTTAGAAGACACTACGCCCCTGAAACAACAGAAAACTTTCAGCGATGATATTGTTTTCAGAGCCAGAGATTCCACAGGTATAGAAGCTCCTACCCTAGATCCCTTGGTCATCTCGGCTGGTATTGGACCGGCCATTGTCAGAAGAGTCCTCATTGACTGCGGAGCATCATGCAATATCCTCTTCAAGAAGACATTTGACCAGATGAAAATCCCTATGATTGATGTACAAGCCTCATCACAGAAGATCGCTGGCTTCACTGGGGAGCCAAAACAACCAATTGGGACCATCGATCTGCTTGTAGAACTTGGAGAAGCAGAAAGGAAAGTGGTCCGCAAGCAAACATTTGTGATTGTCGATGAGTTTTCTGCTTACAATGCTTTTCTTGGCCGTCCAACACTCGCAGCATTCAAAGCTATCCTAGCCCCGTGGTGCCTCACTATTAAATTCCCTACTGACAATGGAGTAGGAGTTATAAAAGGGGATCAAAATGCTGCGCGAGAGTGCTATTTGACAGAGCTGCGAGAGTCAAGAAAAAGAGAAATGGGGAAGGATGCGGCAACCCCAGTCCGCATCAAAGAACCAGCCTTGTAGCAATTACGGGGCTGACCCTGCACTGGCGAGCACAGCGGGGCACGGAAAGAAATGGATCCCAGAAAAGCCAGTGCAATGGAGAATAGAGTGGTACCGGTGGAAACGACAGTTCCGGTACCTGTTGACCCGAAGGACCCAAATAAGGTGTTAAATGTGGGTTCGCAGCTTAATGTGTCAATTCAGAATATCTTGATATCTTTCCTGAAAGCAAATCTGGATGTCTTTGCTTCGACTCATGCCGATATGTGTGGAATATCCCCAGAAGTTGCAGTACACGCTCTGAATATTGACCCAAAGTTTACGCCAGTTAAACAGAAAAGAAGAACCCAAGGTCCAGAAAGGTCAGCAGCATTAAAAGAAGAAGTTGATCGACTCGTGGAAAATAACTTCATCAAAGAATCTACATACCCGAATTGGGTTTCAAATCCTGTGTTGGTCAAGAAAGCTAATGGAAAATGGAGAGTGTGCATTGATTTTTCTGATCTAAACAAGGCTTGCCCCAAAGATTGCTTCCCATTACCCAGGATCGATCAACTGGTAGACGGAACTGCGGGACATGAATTGTTATCTTTCATGGATGCCTACTCCGGTTATAACCAAATCATGATGCACGAGCCGGATCAGGAGGATACAAGCTTTATCACTGATGTTGGACTTTATTGCTACAGAGTTATGCCCTTCGGATTGAAAAATGCAGGGGCAACCTACCAAAGACTTGTTAATGCTATGTTCAAACCGCAATTGGGCAAAACTATGGAAGTCTACGTCGACGACATGTTAGTGAAGTCCAGGAAAGCAGCGGATCACATTGAACACTTAGCAGAAATGTTCGCAGTCCTCCGGAAATACAGAATGAAACTTAACCCTCTGAAATGTACATTTGGGGTCGAGTCCGGAAAGTTCTTAGGCTTCATCGTCAGTGCTAGGGGCATTGAGGCTAGTCCAGCTCAAATTACTGCCTTGAAAGAAGTTAAAGCTCCTAGAACAAAGAAGGAATTGCAGAGTCTCAACGGAAAGGTCGCCGCCCTGAGTCGGTTCATTTCCAAAGCCACTGATAAATGCATCCCATTCTTTGACGCCCTGAAAAAAGGAAAGAAGAATTTCGAATGGACTTCCGAATGCCAAAAAGCCTTCGATGAGTTGATCCGTCATATGGAAACGCCTCCAATACTTTCTAGGCCAGGCAATGGTGAGGATCTTCTTATATACTTGGCAGTATCATCTCATGCTCTAAGTGCAGCGTTGATACGGGAAGACAAAAGGATTCAACATCCGGTTTACTATATCAGCAAAAGACTCACTGGGGCAGAGCTGAATTACTCCAAGTTGGAAAAACTCGCCTATTGCCTACTAGTTGCATCAAGGAAACTGAGGCAATATTTCCAAGCTCATCCTATCAAAGTACTCACTGATCAGCCTCTAAAGCAAGTCCTATTTCGCCCTGAAACTTCGGGTCGCCTTCTAAAATGGAACATTGAACTCAGTCAATATGACATCACCTATCACCCCCGAAAAGCAATCAACGGACAAGCTTTAGCTGATTTCATTGCAGAATTCACAGAGAAAGATAATGGTGAGGAAGAAACGATCAATGATTCCCCAATCCAGTGGAAGATGTATGTTGATGGCGCAAGAAATGACTACTGTTCTGGTGCCGGAGTGGTACTTGAAACTCCTGAAGGTCGATCATTATGTTATGCACTAAGATTGGAATTTCCTTCAACAAACAATGAAGCAGAATATGAAGCTCTTATTGCAGGTCTAAAAATCGCTAAAGAGCTAAACATTCGAGCATTACAAATCTTCAGTGATTCTCAGCTTATTGTATGCCAAGTCAAGAAGGAATTTCAAGGAAAAGGTGGAAACCTGCCTTCCTACTTGTCAAAGGCTTGGGAACTCCTATGTGAACTCGATCACTATTCAATAAGCCACATTCCTCGGGAAGAGAATATGAAGGCAGATTCCCTCGCAAAGTATTCAAGTTCTGGTGAAGCTCAACTATTGGGATTGGTCCCTGTAGAAGTCCTTTCAGCACCAAGTATAGACGAGATGGATATAGACTGGATTATGAATGTATCTCAAGAACAAGAGTCATGGATGACTCCAATACTGGACTACCTACTCAGAGGTTCTCTGCCAGAAAATTCGATAGAAAGACGAAAGCTACTAAGGAAAGCCTCTCGCTATGTAATTCAGGATGGCCGATTGTACAGACGGGGATTCTCAATGCCATTGCTTCGATGTGTATCCCGGGAAGAGTCCAAAACAATCCTAGCTGAGGTGCATGGAGGAGAATGTGGTGATCATTCAGGTGGTCAAACATTAGCAAAGAAAATTCTCCGATACGGATATTTTTGGCCAGAAATTAATCGAGATGCTGCAGATTACTCCCGAAAATGTGACAAATGCCAAAGATTTGCCAAAATTCCTAGAGCACCTTCTACCGAACTCACACAGATGGTCAGTCCATGGCCATTTGCAATTTGGGGAATGGATCTCATTGGGCCACTACCAACTGCTAAATCAGGGATTAAATATGCTATTGTTGCAGTTGATTATTTTACTAAATGGGCTGAAGCTGAACCATTGGCCACTATCACTTCTAAGAAAATGATAAGCTTTGTGACCAAGAATATCATTTGCAGATACGGTGTGCCTCAGAAAATAATCACAGACAATGGTACTCAGTTTGAAAGCGAGGAATTCCAGGATTTTTGCAAACGATTCAAAATCCAGAAAAGCTTTTCGGCAGTAGCTCATCCGCAGGCAAACGGGCAAGTGGAAGCAGTGAACAAGATCATCAAATCAACCATCAAAAAGCAACTCGAAAGAGCAAAAGGTGGTTGGGTCGATAAACTACCACTTGCACTATGGGCATACAGAACTACTTACAAAACTGCAACTGGGCATACTCCTTTTTCGTTAGCATACGGATCGGAAGCAATGATCCCGGTTGAAACAGAGGTCCCTTCACACAGAAGAATCCATTTCAATCAAGCAGAAAATGAGAAGCTACAACTTGAAGCGCTGGATCTCCTTGATGAAAAAAGAGATGAAGCTAACCTCAGAGTTGCAGCTCATCAGCAAAGGATAGCCAGACATTTCAATTCCAAAGTTCGTCAACGTAGCTTTGAAATTGGAGATCTAGTCCTGAAAAGAATTATGACCGCGACAGGTGTGTTTGGGCCAAATTGGGAAGGACCGTATGTAATAGGTCAGAAGCTTCTTGACGGCACATTTAAGCTCACCACTGTTGATGGAGATCAAATTCCAAGGGCATGGAACAGCAACCATTTGCGTCCATACTTTACTTGAAAATTTTGTTGAAACATTGTAAAAAGAATTATGAATGTATGATTCTTGTAATTGAAAGCAATTGTGAAACTGATGCAAGTAAATAATGAAAGAATATAAAGTGGATGTAGGCCCAATTTCATGGCCGAACCACTATAAATCTTGTGTTCCTTATTATTATTATATGTTTGCTTCGTTTTCGATACAAAAATACATAAAATGTATTACTGAAATGTCGATTTAAATTTTTGCAGACAATGGAAATAAAACTTGCGCATAATAAGACCGAGCGATTCTCACCATCATTCAACAAACAAATTTCAAGTCACAAAGACCCCGAATTCAAATCCTAGATAGGAAATACTTCAATTGAACGGCTAATGATTTCGATAGAAACGAGCCCTTGCTGATGAATTGAGATTGTTTGAACAAACAAACATCCAATTAGGAAGCTAGTGCCCATTCTCACGAACTTGCCAGACAATGAAGTACACTTCCTTGGATTAAACAAGCCACTTGCGAGAAAAGGGAAATGAAAACTTGAAAAAAAAAAGGAAGGATCGCTGAAAAGGCATAAGCAAGTGAACAGAGGAACAACCAAAGCTACCATCAGCAGCACAAGTCCTCTTCGGAGGCACAACTCTTCGGAGGATAAAAGACCTCTAATGGGTCATACGCCACAAAAAAGAAAGTTCTCTACTCAACAAAAAAGATTGGAGGAGTCATGACCCTCCAACCATGAGAGAGTAACTTCAAGGCGATGAAAACCCTCTCTGAGGCACATTTCACCAGGAGTTGAAGTGTTATGACCGCTCTTCGGGATTTCACTTCACCAGAGTTGAAATGTAAACAAAACAAAAACCCTCTCTGAGGCACATTTCACCAGGAGTTGAAGTGTTATGACCGCTCTTCGGGATTTCACTTCACCAGAGTTGAAATGTAAACAAAACAAAAGCCCTCTTCGGAGGCCCATTTCACCAGGAGTTGAAGTGTTATGACCGCTCTTCGGGATTTCACTTCACCAGAGTTGAAATGTAAACAAAACAAAAGCCCTCTTCGGAGGCCCATTTCACCAGGAGTTGAAGTGTTATGACCGCTCTTCGGGATTTCACTTCACCAGAGTTGAAATGTAAACAAAATAAAAGCCCTCTTTGGAGGCACATTTCGCCAGGAGTTGAAGTGTAACAACCGCTCTTCGGAATTTCACTTCACTAAAGTTGAAATGCAAAAACAAAATAAAGACCTTCCTGAAAGCCCACGTTTCACCAAGATTGAAATAAAACTTCCAAGTGTTGAAACGCGAAAAGGCTTTCTTCGAAGGCACAACTCTTTGGAGGTACACGTTTCACCAAGATTGAAATAAAACTTCCAAGTGTTGAAACGTGAAAAATCCCTCCTTAGAGGTACAACCCCCTCCCGGGGACACAATTCAAAGGAAAGACCTCTTCGAAGACACAATCAAGAAGAAAGACCTCTTCGGAAGCCCACGTTTCACCAAGATTGAAATAAAACTTCCAAGTGTTGAAACGTGAAAAGGCTTTCTTCAAAGGCACAACTCTTTGGAGGTACATGTTTCACCGAGATTGAAATAAAACTTCCAAGTGTTGAAACGTGAAAAACCCCTCCTCAGAGGTACAACTTTGTATAAAAAAAAATCCTCATCAAAAGCGTACTTTAACTTTCAAAGGAAGAGTAATTTACCTACTATGGAAAATGATCGTTAAAAAAAAAAAAGAAAAAAGAAAAAGAAAAGAAGTTAAAGTACCCTTCAGAGGTCCGCTTTACCACATAGAGGAATTCACTTGGTAAAATATGCACATAAGCAAAAGAAAAAAGTGATTTCTTCGAACGACAAAGCGTAGAAACTATACGAAGGGAGTTGTACTCTACAAAAATTTTCTTTAAAGAATAAAATAATTATTCTTTAGCAAATAAGAGTGCAAGTCCCCTCGAAGTATAAAATATTGCAGCAAGCTTAAGGCATGGGGGCAACATGGTATAATAGTGTAGCTGCATCAGTAAAGTAATACTCAAACAACATACCATAGGCCCGCTGCAATATCATATAAATAGACTTGTGCAAAAATGAATAATAAATGCATACTCAAATTCAAACAGAAGTATGTACAAATAAAGAATCATTTTATTCAATTGCAGATATTGCAGATACAGGTTTCAAAATAAGAAGCAGGGGCCGGTGCCTGCACAACATCCGACCATTACACAAAAAAGGAATCAAAAAGCTCAACTCTTCATTTCTTCTTGCCGCCTTTAGACCCTTTACCCGGCCGAGTGGTTAGCTTTTCGGGTCTTCCAGGTTGGTCTGAAGGCATGAGGGAAGAAGGGGAGGGAGGTACAACTGGCGCGATTTCCGGTTCCTTTTCAGTGGTGATAATTTTCTTCCCCCTCCTCTTCGATGTCCCAAGCTTCTTTCTTCTCTGCGAAGAAGACTCACTCCCCGGAGTAACGAGAGCGGACAAAACTACGTCGTCAGAAGGAGTCCACTCCGGAGAGATCTCGCCTCCTTCGAGTCCCTCATCTTTTTGCTCCTGCGAGGCAACAGGGTCATCCAAACCATGAAGAGCCTCAATTTTCTCCTCTTGTGACCCAGGTTGTGAAGCAGAAGGAGGAGTCACTTGAAGAGATGGAGGAGGAATAACCAGAGAAGGCGAAGTCTGCACGGCACTTGTTGTTTCAACTGTAGAAGAAGAAAAATTGAAAATGTTAGTATCTTCCCGAAAGAAGGGAGATATGGGTTCATCGAGATTCAGGAGGTAATCGAGAAGCTCATCAAATTTTTGAGGAATAAACAGGCAATCCACCTGAATCGGACCAATGTCGAAATTACCTGAAGATATTGGCTTTGTCAGTTCAATCTCATAATTCTGAGCCCCAATGTCCTCCAAAGCCTCTTCATCAGTAGGGGTGATTACCCCAGTTCTTGTAGGAGGCGGCAAATGAGCACTAGGGCCTGTAATGTCCACCTCGGGAGAAACTAGAGGACGTTCGGGGATGGTAGGCGGTACTTCTTTTTCAGAACGCTCTTCTTCTGCCATCCCGGCCCGCGCTCTGGCAAGCTGCTCCTTACCCTTGGCAAGAGCGGCACGGGCTTCGTCATCAAGATAATGCTCTTCAAGGGCTGACTCAGCATATCCAGCACCTTTACCACCGAGCATATCAAGTGCTGTCTCCCAAACTTCAGCCAGTGTGATTTCATACTTGGGGCCTAAAAAGGCAAGGCTTCCACGCCCCAAGACGCTGTGCAAGTAGAAGTCGAATAATGTTGAGCTGATGCTGTTTTTGGTCGCCTCATGAGATTCTTCAGCTGCAATTCTGCCGGCGACAGCCTCATCACGCTCCCTTTCAGTTTTGGCAAGCTGAAGCTTAAGCATTTGTATCTCCGCCTCCTGGGAGTTGTTTTTCTTTCGGAGCTCAGCAACATCAGTAGCATAGCCTTCACTGATTCTTTTTTGTACTTCTAGCCTATCTTCGGCATCCCTTTGGCTAGCGTGAGCGTCTCTCACTTGTTTCAGGAGCACTTCTTCTTTTTGAGAATAGGAAGTAGAGGAAGCAGCAAGTTCATGTTTCAATTCCTCGACTTTTGCTTCAAGCTCCTCATTGTAAGAAGCAATGTTCCTCATCTCGGTGTCGTGTTGCTCAACGACCTTTTGCCATTCGGCCTTATCGTTTTCCATAGTAAGCATGGCCTCTATGTTGGCACGGTTAACTCTTTGAAGCTCATCGACAAGCTTCTGCCAGTTTGACATCCTCTCGATATCGAGCTTGACTGCATCAAGATTGCGCAACATAGCAGACTTGTCGATGGGGACCAAGTCTAGGTCGAACCTCACCCCCTTAAGGCACCATTGAGGAAATCGGCTCTGCAGAGTGGCAGGACCCGGTCCAACTTGAAATTTGGGCCTGTTAATTATCGTTTGAATATCTGATTTCCCAAGAGCGGGAGAGTCAGAAGGGATGTCGAGTGAGGCAGGAATAGTAACTTTCTCAGGAGTAGTAGAGGCCTGCTTTTCACTGTGACGAGCTCGTTTGATTAAGTCTTCACTCATGTGACCTTTTCCTCGATCGTCATGAGATTTTCTCTTGTGAGAGTCATCGCCTTTTTGCCAAGAATCATGGCGCTCTTCTCTCTCCCTTCTTTCACGATGTTCTTCTTCGGTCCTCCTTTCATGAGCCTTTCGGGCAGCCCTCTCTTCATCCGACTCTCTGTAGGAAGGAAGGTAACGCCTGTAATCATACTGGCTACGCCTCCCGTAGCGCTGGAAATCGTCATAATACGAGCCGCTGCGCCCCATAGGAGAATCTGGAATTAAAATAATAAGATTTAGAAATCTTTAAAGTACAAGAAGATAAGTGCATGGGAGTGATGAGAAATTCTAAGTGTGTGTGTTGTGCAAACTACGCGCATTAATCTACGAACCACTCTTTATTTGGGGAGTGGTTGTGGGTGTAATAGTTAACGTCAACTCTTGAGTCGACGACGACTGTTGCAGAGTAGAAGTAGCTTCAACTACTGAAGTAGAAATCCCGGTGGTAGTAGGGTCATCTTTGAAGATCTCTTGTGAAGTAGCGAAGAGGTCGCTCAATCCTTCGAAGGTATCGTCCCTGCTTTGCTTGACAGGGCTGGATTTCTTAGCCTTTTCACCAGATTCTTGTGAATGGTGAGAGGATCCCTGAGGCTCTTCTTCCTCGATAACCGGGGCAAGTTTACCAGATGGCCCCGCAACATCGAAAGAAGTGGAGCACTTCACCAGCGAAGATTCAGGAGTCTTTATCGGAGAATCGGGAACTTCCGTTGGAACTTCATGAGCATGCATAGAGCGAGAAGTGTGTAGAAGCCCATGTTGATGTAAAAATTCATCCCTCAACAGAAATTTTATGCTCCTCTCTTCTGTGGCCACGGCACTCAACCTCTCAAAAACTTGCTTGTGAATTGGGTCTCTAGAGGGGAGAGGAAGTGCTGAAAAGAATAAAGAATGAAATTAGCAACTGAAAGTTCGGATCTCGAAAAAGTTTCAAAACGGAGAAAATAGAAACACTAATCTTACTTCCTACTCTCCAGATGGCATAGAAGCCCGAGGGACAGCGGGCAAAGAAAAACTGGTTCAAGAATCCATGAACGCTTTCAGTAAGATCGGAAATGAGCTTGCGGTTCCGGGCACTTCTCACAATAATAAGGGAAGGATGATCTTTACTCTTTGCAAACGAGCACAGATAACGAATTTCTTCAAAACTCGGTAGGCGATCAAGGGTTCTTCTAAACAAAACACATAACCCCGTCAAGATGGCATAGCCATTGGGATGAAGTTGAAACAGAGAGATTGTCAACCGAAGGAGAAGAGTTCGAAGGAAGTCGTTAAAAGGAGGAATCGCCCCACTTAAGCATATTTGGCGATTGACTGCAACAAAGCCATAGGGAGGATTGTCAGCAGTATCACTTGGCCCAGGGAGAAGAACATCACTTTCAGCAAAGCCAAATTGAGTGCGCAGCTGGACAAATGCTCTCGAAGTTAGAATAGTCGGGGTTCTCTCCGGAGGATTCTCTATGGGAACAGCTATCGGAAAAGTTTCTTCCTCTGGAGTTACCACTTCTTCTTCTCGGTGGGAAGTCATTCTACATAAACAACTGGGTATTCAAACATGAAGGTGCACGTTTCCTAAAGTGTGTGAAGTGTTGTGTAAAATCAATCAAGCAGTGAACAAATATAACTGGAATGAAAACTAGCAAGCATTCGTTGGTTATGAAATTCAGGGACTATTGTTTTAAGCCTAAATATGCAAGTAAGATGTTGATGCAGATAAATCAGTTCAGATTATTGGTACTTTGCATTAATGTTTAACTTTAATTGATTGATTCACAAACATTTCATGCAATATAGTTAAGTTGCTCGTCTTGTCTTGACTAATCTGTCATCTGACGTGGGCAGTCAATGGCAGTATTTTCGCCTTGGTTTTCTTTGTTTGTCATTTTCAGCAGGTTAGCAGCTTATAAGTTAATGCGGCCTGTGAAATAATACAATGAGATTCAAGCAAATTTAAAAGTTGGGGCAGTTCAAAATTCAGGCAACTTAGTTAGGCAGTTCGAGTCAGAAATTCAAAGTGGATCTATGCTCTCAAAAAGTCAGCATGCCCAAAGCCTAAGTGTTAACTCGGCAGCGGTTTAAGAGCCAACTCGGCAGCGGTTTAAGGGCTTAGCTCGGTCACGACTTAGGGGTTAACTTGGCTGCGGTTCAAGGTTAAATCAGTAGAAGGTTAAATCGGCAGATTTCCCCAAGTATTAAGTCGGCTACGGTTCAAAAGTTTTTCGCGAGATAAGGCTAGGTCGGTAGCGGGTCAGAGTCTAAGCATTTTTATTCGGCAACTCAGTCCTCTAGGTCGCAAGGGAGAGATAAGAATGTAAGCTCCGGTCCGAAAGACAGGAACTTTTCCAAGTATTAACTCGGTCACGATTCAGGCCTTAAAGTTTAAATCGGCAAGTGTTCTTCAAGCACTATCTCAGCCACGACTTAAGGTTGCTAAGAGCCAGGTCGGCTAAAGGATAAGCCACCCAAAATCACTGACTCGCTCCCGAACCAACATCACACTCCATCTACCCATTAACCCGATAACCATTCCATCAACAACAGCCTTCATTCATGCTATCAAATCACCCAATACAACAGTTCGAAGTTGTCACAAATCCAATACCCTACCATCAGAGATCATCGAGCCTAAGGTGATAAGTCACCTTCGTTGTATCAGCGGTCATCTGAAGCCGAATTGAGCAACCTAGGCTTCATCAGCTACGAACGAGATGGGATTCGTGATGAAGCATCATATAGGGAGGCGGTTCGAGTTTAAGCAACAGAATTCACGAATCAATAGAGATCTACGGTCGAAAAAAGAATGAAATCACTTACGTGATGAATAGCAGATGTTTTCAGTAGTTGATTGAAATTAAATCGCCTTTTTTTTGGAGCTCGGAAGATTTTTAATGGCGGAATCGAAGAAATAGGTAATGAAAAGGAAGAAGAAGATGGATGTTTTATACCTTACAGTAGGGAGAACTGAAGCGGCAGATGCGGTCTAACTGTTGGGTCGCGTACGACCTACCGACCTAGGAGGGGACGGGTTAAGGACTATCGAAGCACACGACCTAACATTCAGGCGTATACTTCGAGGGGCAAATGTTAACTCCGCCTCGACCATGACTTACCGACCTAACAGTTAGAAGCATGCCGACCTAAGGCCTAAGGGTATGCCAACATAACACTTTAACAAGGCTACCGACTCAACTGGTTGCCGACCTAACTGCCTTAACAGGAATGCCGACCTAAGGCCCTAAATGGATAACGACCTAATGCCTTAAAGGATGCCGACTTAGGAAGTCTACCGACCTATACTTAAGTTGCAACCGACTTAAGACTTATGCCAAGCCGTTCACGACCCAGGCAAATGAAGGCAAACCCTATACAGCTACTTGACACGCGCATGATAACTCAGCAACGACCCAAGTCACAACCGATCCAGCTCCCCAGTTATCTCGTTCAGACCATGATTTGCGACTTACCAAGTTAACTCGTCCACGACCTAAGTATAAGCCCGATGTCACATTATTGAGAAGAGGTGTGTTAACTCGGAGGCGACCTAGGACTTGTACAAGTGAACTCCTGTGAAGCCAGAAGGGGGCCAGATGGACCGGCCACGACTCATATTAAGTCGGCTATGACTTAACTTAGATCGGCCGCGGTTTAGGACTTGGCAAATTTCAGAATCAGAACTCTCTATAAATAGGCACCCATCTCCAACATTCAAGGGACTTTTGGCGCATTCTCTTCACACACCGTTACCTTGCTGCATTGAGAACTTCATCAACACTTAGAGCTTCCAAGATTAGAGGAATACATCAAAGAAATTCACGAAGAAACCACACATCTTCAGCATGAATCTAAGAACTTTAATCGACATTGAAGCTTAAGACTTGTTCCAAATCACTTGTAACTTGAAGTGTATTGTACTTGAGAAGAATTGTATCAGTTTGTAACGGGATTATTAATAAAAGTACTTAGAGTGGACGTAGGCTATACCCTTAAGCCGAACCACTATAAAATCGTTGTTGTCTACTGCTTTTCTGCTATTACTTGCTTGTAATTCTTTCCCGATCTATCGGGTGGTGCTTTCACAACTACACTTCACACATCGGGGTGTTAGCGTTCACATTTTAGCGTTAACATCTAGCTAATAGCCCCAGAGTGGGTAATACAAACAAAACTCGTACAAGGCTCGTAGGGAGAATGGATTTCCAACCAATGACTAGGCACTAGGGTACCACCTGTCACAGTATGGGGCCTAGATCACCATACCGAGGAGTACGCCGGCTCCCCTGCAACACAAGGTCGGGACTACCCCTTACTGGATAATCCTGAGTGAGATCACCCCACGGTTGGGATCAGCAACCGTCCACTAAGCCGAAATAAAAAGGGACATCTAGACTGGAATGACCTCACCCTGCTTGGGTGCTACCCACCTAGCCTTGCTGCATAACCCCTGATTTTCAGTCATTCCCATTTGATGAGGCTTGAGGCTAAGCGTTACCTTTATAGAACATATCCCTTAGAATGCCCATCGTCCACCTGACGATGTTTCGCAAGCATTCATCCATACAAGTCCGTCCCGGGTTTGAACGGAGCCGAAGACACTATTCCTACTACATCCATTTTGGAAATATCCTTAGGATTAGTAGCGACTAGCCCTTGCACTTCACTGCTTCATCTTCGAATCCAAAATCGTTTTTCAAGAAACGTACAAATCAGATCGAAGTGGTTTTCGATAAATTAATCTCGATCCCGGTCTCTTCGAAACGATCAACGCATTTGTCCAATATTGATAGTCGGTGATTTAACTATCAATTTATATTCACAAACATCCATCACACAATAAATAATCTTCCACATTATTTATTTATCTCCAAATATCTTCACAAGATATATTTCTATTTTCAATCCTTTGAAAACAGTTTCAAAACCATCTTTCTTTTCAGAATAAACTTTCCCAAATATTTTCTATCTCCTCTGAAATCACCAAGCACAAAACTAGATTTTTAAAAAATTTAAAACACTTTACTTTGAAATATACTTTAAAACATTTAAGTTAAATTACTTCAATATTTTGTAAAAAAAAAATACATACTATATGAATATTTGAAAATAAAGTTACTTAATAAAATATAAAACTAGATTTTCACTTTTGAAAACAAAATACTAGGGCACTTTTTAAGTAATTACTACTATAATAGATTTGAGAAAATACTTACTTTTGAATTTAAATATTAAAAATAATAAATTTTCTAAAACTTGCTTTTTTTTCCAACAACTTTAAAACCTTTAAATTTATTTAAAAATTTACTTTAAAAATGTACTTGGTTATCCAGAGAAAAATCCCAACTTCAATCACTTAAATCAATTTCCCAAATTGATTTTCAATTTATTCCCTTTTAATTCAGAATCTATTAATTTAAGGTTTCATTTCTTGATTATGATTTAAAAATACTTTAACTAAAAATTCTAATTTTTAGATTTCTCAATTACTTCTTTCTTCTTTTAAATAAATTTAAACTTTGAATTTTAAAATAATTCTTTATTTCTTTAATTGATATAACTTAAGTTTACAATTCATCAATTTCATTTTATTCAAAATTATATTTCTCTTCATACTCGAAGTTATTTATTATTATTTTCATATTACTTCTATTTCTTTTCAATTCATTCTTAATTTATTCAAACTTTTTATAATTATTTCACTTACAAATTTACTTCCTCTTAATTTCTTTTCAACAATCCAATTCATATATTTTGGTAATTCATTATACCCGAATATCCAATCAAACCATAACATTCAATATTCCAATATAACTCATCATAGGATATCAAATAATCACAACAGAGAATATTGAATAATTTAAATAAATGTGAGGGGTCCTGTTGGATCCCTCCAACCTATTTCCCTGCATCCACAAATGTTAGCACAATATAATATGCCAATTCCAAAATATCATACTATATCACATCAATCAATTCAACCATTCAAACAATTATTTAAATTTAATCATTTAAATTTAAATTTAAATTCACTAAGTGAGATTAACTCACCTTTGATTACTGATTGCAATCCGATTCAATCCAGCTTGTTCCCATGATTTTATACCTTGTATAAACAATTTACAGTTTATTAACATTTGACCTGATTGAATAATTAATTACTATTTATTTATTTTTATTTATTTATTTATTATTATTTTTTTAAATTTTAAATTAAAGATTTGTTTTGAACTTGTTAAATTAAAAACAACTGTTTAAATCTAAATGTCAAAGTGGTTTATATTTTACTATTTTTAGACTGTAGGTATATTAAATAACCAGACTAAATGTTGCTCTACTGAAATTATCTTTCTTTATCTGCCTACTATTTATTTCCTAGCCTATGTAGATTAGAAATCTATTTTATACAAATTCTATTTCCAGTTTACTAAAAACCCGTAAGTTTCCAAATATATACATGTATATGCCTTACTATAAAAATCAAATACAGGTTATATAAATTTTCAAGATTTTAAAACTAAATAAAATTATCTCACCGAACAACCCGTAGAAACTTCTACCTCCAATTCGGGATACTCCTCAGTGGTACCAGGGGACCTAAAGACACGCGACCGCCTGAACAACATAACCTCGCTTCGCCATCCCAAGAGCTGCTCATCCACGGCGATACAAAATCGCGCGACCACCTCCCCTACGCGATGCCCTTCGGCGCAGTGCCGCCACCATCACCCTGCCACGAACCCAACCCCAGACATCAGCTTGAGACGTACTGATTTGGAATCGAGCTCCAGCTCACTGCAATCTACAAGACTCCGCCCCTACCGACGTCATGCTCGACGATGCCTCGAGTTGAACTCGAGATTTGCGATTTGATTAGGGTTTCATCAATTTGATTTCCAGTCGCCTCGAGTTGAAGGATTTCTTCGAAATTTTTGAACTGAACGGAAGAGGAAGCTTTTGTTTGAATTTTACTAAGAGGATGAGGGAGGTTACTCGGGTTTGAAAGGGAAATGGAATTTGGTTTTAGAGCACAGCCATGAACTTTCTTTGATTTCGTTCTGAGGTTTTTTGAAATAAAAAGTTGCGTGCTCCAAGAGAGAAAAGAGACGTGATTGATAGAGACAGAATTGCAGCTGATGAGATGTATTTGACTACTGGAATATTATATTTAAATTTCAAATCGGCTATTATCCAATAGATTTTCAATGCGTTCACCTACCGTACGATCACACTGCAACTCCAAACATTACGAAATTTGAAATCCAATAATAATAAAATATTACGGATCCAATGGAATTGATTTCGTCGAATTTCGAGACTGTGCCTCGGAAGGCTATTTTAAAATTCAATTTAAACGATTAAATTTCAAAATTTAACAATCCGTTTTTTAAATTTGATTTCATCACTTCTATTCTCTTTAGTATTATCAATATAAATTTTATAAGCCTTCAAATTATACTTAACAGGCTAAAAATTCCAAATTAAATAATTTACCCGATTCCGATAATCAAATTCAACAATTAATTATCCAATAAATACTGATATTTGAAATTAAAGTAATAACTAACTTTTGAATATTTAAACTTAATTAAATATTTCCATTTCAAACGTCTAAAATTCCGGGTCGTCACATTCCTCCCCCCTTTAAAGAATTTCGTCCCCGAAATTACTAGGTAGGAAGAATGTTACAATACCCGTTTATTATTTCCCTAAAACCAAACAGTTTCTAACAATTCAACATCTCACCAACTATCTTCTTATAAAGGACCCATTATTATTCTTATTAACTTTCCAAACCTTCCCAAAGTTTTCAACTATTATTACTTGCTCAATCATTCAAATTTCAATTTAAACCAAATTTTGAATCATCAAAATTTTCTCAGTTTTTTTTCTAACTTTCTAAATTTCTGAAAAATTTCGCCAGCGTCTCCTTTGCGCGGCTGACTCGGTACAACTACAAAATGGCTCTACAGCCTCTCAAATTCAAAAAGAAAACAAAAGGCCAAGTGGCTCAATCCAAAATCCCAATCAAATTTCATACCAAATTTAAATACATACCCTTTTTGTCGAGCATTTCAAATTTATCTTCTGAAATCAAAATCAATTCACTTTTCCCTTTATATAATACCTGCATATCCTGCTTAGCACTAATATCCAATCACAACATTCCAAAAACATTTTATCGACTTCCTTACCTAATGTAAAATCTATTCATTCAAATATTATCTTAGATTATATTTGTAATATCAATCTTTCATTTATGAATTCACCATTCCTTTCTTAAATTAGTATAAGCATTTTATATGTTCCTTATATATATTTTCACTTTACCACTTTAGTCTATATCCATTTCTATTCAAATCGATTCTTTCATTGCCATAAGAATTCAATTTATTTTAACTCTGAATATATAAATTTTAATTTCATTTATACCAATTCATGTCATTATTTTAATTAGTTTCATTCACTAACCTTTTTCAATTTCCAAATTTAAACTGTTTTGTCGTTAACAAAATTTTCCAAAATTTTCAAAGAAAATTCTAACTGCCAAAATTTCTGAAAATTTTTGGCAGAGTTCCCTTTGTACGGAGGAGCTTTTGTAATTTGACAAAAGATATAAATATATATACATCGACCCACACGGTCGAAAAAACAAAAAACAGTTCATATTCCCTATTTTTATTGTGTAGGCGTACCTTATTTAGCATTTTAAGCAAGCGGCTTATTATTTTTAGCAAATAGCACAACCAAATCAAGCCACACGGCTTCCAGGTACCTGTACTTACTCAATTTAAATATGTAAGTGCCAAATATATGTTAAACAACTATATTTCACCTAGTTGCAATGGTTAAAACATATGGACTCTAAAGAAATGCACATCCAACATTTTCCGTAAGCAATTTTTACAACTTTCATATTAATTCAACTGTTTCAATTAATTTATAAACCATTTTCATTCAATTTGAATGGTTTTCAATCCATTCATATACCACTTCATCAATTTAAATGGTTTAAAACTCCATCGCTTACATTAAATTTATTCTAAGCAAACTAAACTCATATTTAATTCAATTGCTCTCAAAATCAATTCATTTTACTTCTATCAATTCATTGGATTTTAATTACTCCTATTTGCATCCAATGACAATTTATTCTATGCAGTTTAACGAGATCTATGTGAATAAACAAGTATTTATGTTTTATAACCAATTTAAATTGATTTCTACTCAATTTATACTTAATTCTATTTCATTTTTAAATTTATTCACAGTCCATACGTTCTCATTTTCAATGCATTTCAAATTTGAATCCATTCACTTGCATATCATTCCATATTTGTTTATTCCAAACTATTTATTTAGCTCGACAACAATCCAGGCTATTCCATTCAATAACTATTTCTCAACCCATTTAAACCATACTTCATTTTGAGTTCGGATTTTATTCAACATTTACTTAAGTCAGAAACTTAAGTTCATTTCCATTTCTTTTTTATAATAAGTTCTACTTCCATCTTTCATTTGATTCTTATTTATTCCATCCATTTATTTATTCAATATAATTAGTTTATCCACTCAATCCATTTTGAATTTTCATTTCCTTAAATATTATTTATAACCCACCAAATTCTATTTCGATTTAAATTTATTTCCACTTGATTTAAATCCAACCCAATATTATTAAACTTTGTTTAAGTTGAATTCAATTCAACTCTCCTTTATTCATTTAGCTTAAGTCAATTTACTTCAATTTATTCAAATTTTATACTTAAGCTCATTCTCATTTTGCAAACAAAGTTCTCTTTTCAATTTATTACAAGGCCATTTCCAATTTATTTCCACATATTTGGATTTTATTCACAATACAAACCATTATTATTTTAATCCAATTTCATTTTTTTTCGATACCTTTCCAATTATATCTAATTTGTTAACACTTCAAGTTAAATTTAAATTAATAACTCAAGTTCTGAATCCTCTATCCATTCTCAATTTACCACCCAATTTTATAAACTCACAGTTCAATTATATTTACTTCATCGACAATTTAAGTCGAATTTAATTTATAACTTGAGTTTTATTTTCAAACTTCATTGTTAACTCGCAATTCAGCTTTATTTAACTACAATAGGTTCCATTTACTCATTCCATTAACTAATTTATTAACAAATTAGTTCTCCCCTATTTATAGTTCAATACTTGATTTTTAATTCCAAATACCACTTCATTTTATTATCTTAGTTATATAATTCAAGTTTGAATTTTCTTTTCATTTTCCAATTCAACAAAATATTAATTTTGGGCTTTGTATTCCATTTTCAATTTTATAAGTCACAACTTATTATTTTCACACATTTCCATTCATTCTAGGCTTAAATATGTTCATCTTTTATTTTTAACTCAAGCCTTCTATTTATTTATAGCCAAGCATATTTTATTGCTATGGATTTTTAATTCTCTTACTCGTTATTCTTACTGTCTATTTCAATTCCAATCCTTATCCAATTTAATTTCCATTTTTATTCTGGTAAGAATCTAATTCCATTCATTAATTCAATTGAATTCTTATTCCAGTTTAATTTTATTTTAACTCAGTTTTATTTAACTCAATTCGATTTCAACTTGATTCGAATACAACTGGATATTATATTCAGCCTATCCAATTTATTTTAATCCAGTCAAATTTAATTTCCCATCCAAGTTAATTTCATTTTTAACTTTGTCTTTAAATTTAAAGTTCAACATTCAAAGCTTATATTTCCTTCCTGATTTAAAAATCATCTCAATTTATAAGCTTACAACCTATCTCATCAGGATTTTCAAATACCCGACTTTTGTTTCAAATTATCTTGAAATCTCCAACATCTCAAATCACAGTTCTCAAAAATTAAACCAATCCGGGTTTTATTCCCAACAAATGTCCTTTGAAATTACAAAAACAAACAGGTTTTCCTGAACAAATCTATTTGGTAGCAATTCATCACTTAGAAACTCGAAAATGAACATCGATGATGCTACAGTCATCACCGAAGTTATTTTCCAACGACTGAAGTGAATTCAATGCTATATCCCTTCCAAAAATTCATTTGAACCTATTTCCTTCAGAAATACCCCAAAACAACTATGCTACTATTTATCCTCATAACATTTCCAAAATCTCCGGGGTTTTAAAATTTCAAATTCTATTTTGAATTCAAATTTTAACTATAATGCATTTGTATACTTTATGCTTATATAAATCTCCATTTGATTATATTTCAATTTATAAACTACCTTTATAATTCATATTTATAAATTTTATTTTATAATGAATTTATTCCTCTAAATTTTAGTTATATTTCAATTTCTAGTTAAATTTCCACTTAACGATGATAATACCTTAATATCATCATTTCTAACATCCAAGCAACCATATATTAGCTAAATAGTTTTCAAAAACTATTCTTTATATCAAAAAAAAAATTTGGGTAAAATTATTACATTTACCCATATTTAAAACAATACCGTGTCGATTGTTCTATTCAAGTGTTTAGAAACCCCTTCAATACAGTTGCGCAGACTGTGTCGACGAAGGTTCATATGCCACTCAATAAACCAATCAACACAATATTAAAACAATTTATATTCACTGACAAATACGCGCTCATATCTATTAATACGCTCAAACCCATTTTAGAGTACTATAGACTCTGTTTGAGTAATTCCCCCCAGAGCCAAGGTTATCACCAACCTAAGCTCTGATACCAACTGTAACGACCCGCACATCCGTACCCCTTGAGTTAACACTATTCTACAACAATCAACTCAAGTTGTACAGAAATACGAACCATTTGAGTTAAAGAAGAAGAGGTAGAAGAAGAAAATAGAAAACAACAACAGAATCTAAACATCACAGCGGAATAAAATATAATAGATAATACATAATCTTTACTCAAGAATCAAATATATCTGTTTACATATGTTACATCATCAGAGTACATCAATCACAGCTCAACATCAATAACATACAAATGGCAACACAACAACCCAACGCAGCGGAAATGTATATATATACAAGTACGAGAGTACGTATCGTCATCCAGCTCGTCTCCTGAGCACCACAACATTTCCTGTATCCTATAATACTCGGTCTGACCCGAGCATTACAGTTAAATAACACCCGAGTCAGTCTGGAATACCAGCGTGAGAAAACCACACTCAATTGATTATTAAAGTTTCAAAAATCCTTTGAAAAACAAAAGAATCTCGTAAGACCACGCCACAAATAAACATGTCGGGTTTTTACCTTACGATAGCTAAAACAATTTTTATAGAAATCCTCTGATATTATAATAGGGTCTATATACAAATACTTATAAAATAGCCGAAATTGTTACATCTATTAAATTCCAGCTACTAGCCACAGAGTGGGTAATACAAACAAAACTCGTACGAGGCTCGTAGGGAGAATGGATTTCCAACCAATGACTAGGCACTGGGGTACCGCCTGTCACAGTATGGGGCCTAGATCACGAGGAATATGCCCGCTCCCCTGTAACACAAGGCCGAGACTACCCCTTACTGGATAATCCCGAGTGAGATCACCCCGCGGTTGGGATCAGGAACCGCCCACTAAGCCGAAATAAAAAGGGACATCTAGACTGGAATGACCTCACCCTGCTTAGGTGCTACCCACCTAGCCTTGCTGCATAACCCCTGATTTTCAGTCATTCCCATTTGATGAGGCTTGAGGCTAAGCGTTACCTTTATAGAACATATCTATTAGAATGCCCATCGTCCACCTGACGATGTTTCGCAAGCATTCATCCATACAAGTCCGTCCCAAGTTTGAACGGAACCGAAGGCACTATTCCTACTACATCCATTTTGGAAATATCCTCAGGATTAGTAGCGACTAGCCCTTGCACTTCACTGCTTCATCTTCGAATCCAAAATCGTTTTTCACGAAACGTACAAATCGGATCGAAGTGGTTTTCGAGAAATTAATCTCGATCCCGGTCTCTTCGAAACGATCAACGCATTTGTCCAATATTAATAGTCGGTGATTTAACTATCAATTTATATTCACAAACATCCATCACACAATAAATAATCTTCCACATTATTTATTTATCTCCAAATATCTTCACAAGATATATTTCTATTTTCAATCCTTTGAAAACAGTTTCAAAACCATCTTTCTTTTCAGAATAAACTTTCCCAAATATTTTCTATCTCCTCTGAAATCACCAAGCACAAAACTAGATCTTAAAACAATTTAAAACACTTTACTTTGAAATATACTTTAAAACATTTAAGTTAAATTACTTCAATATTTTGTAAAAAAAAATACATACTATATGAATATTTGAAAATAAAGTTACTTAATAAAATATAAAACTAGATTTTCACTTTTGAAAACAAAATACTAGGTCACTTTTTAAGTAATTACTACTATAATAGATTTGAGAAAATACTTACTTTTGAATTTAAATATTAGAAATAATAAATTTTCTAAAACTTGCTTTTTTTTTCAACAACTTTAAAACCTTTAAATTTATTTAGAAATGTACTTGGTTATCCAGAGAAAAATCCCAACTTCAATCACATAAATCAATTTCCCAAATTGATTTTCTATTTATTCCCTTTTAATTCAGAATCTATTAATTTCAGGTTTCATTTCTTGATTATGATTTAAAAATACTTTAACTAAAAATTCCAATTTTTAGATTTCTCAATTACTTCTTTATTCTTTTAAATAAATTTAAAATTTGAATTTTAAAATAATTCTTTATTTCTTTAATTGATATAACTTAAGTTTACAATTCAACAATTTCATTTTATTCAAAATTCTATTTCTCTTCGTACTCGAAGTTATTTATTATTATTTTCATATTACTTCTATTTCTTTTCAATTCATTCTTAATTTATTCAAACTTTCTATAATTATTTCACTTACAAATTTATTTCCTCTTAATTTCTTTTCAACAATCCAATTCATATATTTTGGTAATTCATTATACCCGAATATCCAATCAAACCATAACATTCAATATTCCAATATAACTCATCATAGGATATCAAATAATCACAACAGAGAATATTGAATAATTTAAATAAATGTGAGGGGTCCAGTTGGATCCCTCCAACCTGTTTCACTGCATCCACAAATGTTAGCACAATATAATATGCTAATTCCAAAATATCATATATATCACATCAATCAATTCAACCATTCAAACAATTATTTAAATTTAATCATTTAAATTTAAATTTAAATTCACTGAGTGAGATTAACTCACCTTTGATTACTGATTGCAATCCGATTCAATCCAGCTTGTTCCCATGATTTTATACCTTGTATAAACAATTTACAGTTTATTAACATTAGACCTGATTGAATAATTAATTACTATTTATTTATTTTTATTTATTTATTTATTATTATTATTTTTTTAAATTTTAAATTAAAGATTTGTTTTGAACTTGTTAAATTAAAAACAACTGTTTAAGTCTAAATGTCGAAGTGGTTTATATTTTATTATTTTTAGACTGTAGGTATATTAAATAACCAGACTAAATGTTGCTCTACTGAAATTATCTTTCTTTATCTGCCTACTATTTATTTCCTAGCCTAGTAGATTAGAAATCTATTTTATACAAATTCTATTTCCAGTTTACTAAAAACCCGTAAGTTTCCAAATATATACATGTATATGCCTTACTATGAAAATCAAATACAGGTTATATAAATTTTCAAGATTTTAAAACTAAATAAAATTATCTCACCGAACAACCCGTAGAAACTTCTACCTCCAATTCATGAAAGTCCTCACTGCTACGAGGCGACCTAAAGACACGCGACCGCCTGAACAACATAACCTCGCTTCGCCATCCCAAGAGCTTCTCATCAACGGCGATACAAAATCGCGCGACCACCTCCCCTACGCGATGCCCTTCGGCGCAGTGCCGCCGCCATCGCCCTGCCACGAACCTAACCCCGGACATCAGCTCGAGACGTACCGATTTGGAATCGAGCTCCAGCTCACTGCAATCTACAAGACTCCGCCCCTACCGACGTCACGCTCGACGATGCCTCAAGTTGAACTCGTGTTTGCGATTCGATTAGGGTTTCATCAATTTGATTTCCAGTTGCCTCGAGTTGAAGGATTGCTTCGAAATTTTTGAACTGAACGGAAGAGGAAGCTTTTGTTTGAATTTTACTGATAGGATGAGGGAGGTTACTTGGGTTTGAAAGGGAAATGGAATTTGGTTTTAGAGCACGGCCATGAACTTTCTTTGATTTCGTTCTGAGGTTTTTTGAAATAAAAAGTTGCGTGCTCCAAGAGAGAAAAGAGACGTGATTGATAGAGACAGAATTGCAGCTGATGAGATGTATTTGACTACTGGAATATTATATTTAAATTTCAAATCGGCTATTATCCAATAGATTTTCAATGCGTTCACCTACCGTACGATCACGCTGCAACTCCAAACATTACCAAATTTGAAATCCAATAATAATAAAATATTACGGATCCAATGGAACTGATTTCGTCGAATTCCAAGACTGTGCCTCGGAAGGCTATTTTAAAATTCAATTTAAACGATCAAATTTCAAAACTTGACAATCCGTTTTCTAAATTTGATTTCATCACTTCTATTCTCTTCAGTATTATCAATATAAATTTTATAAGCCTTCAAATTATACTTAACAGGCTAAAAATTCCAAATTAAATAATTTACCCGATTCCGATAATCAAATTCAATAATTAATTATCCAATAAATACTGATATTTGAAATAAAGTAATAATTAACTTTTGAATATTTAAACTTAATTAAATATTTCCATTTCAAACGTCTAAAATTCCGGGTCGTCACAGTATGTTAAAGAGTATTTATCTAAATAATATGCATGTTAGAAAATTTATAATCGCTTATTAAAAAGAAGTTGATAATATGATGTAAAATAAGCATTATATTAAAAATGTACAAGTAGTGGCCCATGCAGGTCTCGAACCTACGACCTTCGGGTTATTAGCACGACGCTCTAACCAACTGAGCTAATGGGCCACATGACATAATGGGTGATTTGCAAGTGGTGTTAGAGATATTGTATGTTTAATAGACAATTTAGTTTTTTTTTATTAAGTTGCGACTTATATGTAAATGTTAGCACATCTCATTTGAAACGATAATAGACTTTTTGGTTTAGGGCTGTTATGGTAATGGTTACCGCTACCATTTTGCAAATAACGTTACTGTACCATTTTTACCGATAAACTAAAATAACTTATTTTTACTTTTACTAGATTGATTGGTATACCGAAGGCTGGTATACCCAGAGTTATCATAGCATGCGTTATAGCACAAAATTGCCTCTGGCATAGGGTGTGCACAATTTAACCTATAACAGCACACGTGCCATCTATAACGTATAGCGCAATATAGCGTGCTATTTTTCAAAACTCAAAATAGCGAATAGCCTAAAATAGCGTGCTACTTTGTGTAATTTAGGTATGTATATTGAAAAAAGTCCAAATAAAATTGAATGACACAATGAGTTATATGTGTGGCATTTAGTTTCTTTTCAACTCTTCTCACATGTTATGCACAAGCAAAAAAGTATATATGAGGAAATGATAATAGACTTTTTGGTTTAAGACTGTTATGGTAATGGTTAATGCTACCATGGTAATGGTTACTGCTACCATTTTGCAAATAACGTTACTATATCGTTTTTACTGATAAACTAAAATAACTTATTTTTACTTTTACCAGATTGATTGGTACACCGAAGGTAGGTATACCCAGAGTTATCATAGCATGCGTTATAGCACAAAATTGCCCCTGGCGTAGGGTGTGCACAATTTAACCTATAACAACGCACATGTCATCTATAACGTATAGCGCAATATAGCATGCTATTTTTCAAAACTCAAAATAGCGAATAGCCCAAAATAGCGTGCTATTTTGTGTATTTTAGGTACGTATATTGAAAAAATCCCAAATAAAATTGAATGACACAATAAATTATATGTGTCGCAATTAGTTTCTTTCCAACCCTTCTCACATCTTATGCTCAAGCAAAAAAGTATATATGAGGATAAAGTTGAATTTAAATCATCAAATTCTCATTTGTGTATAGTTTTTAATTAGAGAATTATTACACAATAAAATAATCATGGCACAAATAGCAAACACACTTATTAACATTTTACACAAAAGAAGTCAGTTTTGTGGCATGTTGCTTGAATTTTGAAATGTTAGATAAGCATGACTAATTTTATAAGGAGATCAAACAAACATATGAATTTATTTTAAATGATTACTTTATGTCTATATGACGCTGTTAGAAATGTAACTTATAACAGTAATATAGCATGATTTAATTATAGTCATATTTCTTATTTTAAATATGATGATGTGGTACACACCATATTAAACATTATAAATAAATGGCATAAACCCCATAAGAAGTTTCAGAGATAAATGCTTTGATTAAATGTTAGAATAACTATGATAAATAAATAACATGATAAAATTTATTATATACTAAATGATATGATTGAATGTTTTGCTAAATGCCATTAACAATCATCATAATATTCAATTGCAATTGTAATATTAACATATATATCATCGACTACCATACCAATGGATTCAGTTAAAAAAGCTTAATAGTCATCTTAGTTCACTTTCAAAAGTTAAAGAACATTGGTTGTTTTTGTTTACTTCATTATTTCCCTAACTATGGAATGAATTTTTTTTACATTTTATTTCACAAAATTAACCAAATTTATTGCTCAATAAAAATATGGCAATAAGCCAACAAATAGTTCAAAAAATAAAATCGCTACAAGCAGACTAACATTAGTCATTGTAATATGTGGATGATTTCTCATAATTTATTTAAGATCTGAAACTATATAAGTTTACATTTAATAACATTATCTATATTAACCTTATAAATGCACCCCAAAAACAAAAGTAATTTAATGGAAACTACTCCTAAAATTATTCATATTATTGTTATTACTATTATAATTGATAATTGATGTTATAAATGAAAATACATTCTTTTGCGAAAATGCACATTCACGCTTTATTCCTTAATTATTATAGTATTTTGTAGCGAAATGACTATAAGAAATCACCTGAAAAAAACATACCTAAAGCGCACAGATGAGCACGTGATAGGATAACTTTGTTAAATTATTATTCACATGCATAATTTCCATATTATGTAACAAAGAACAATCAATTCTCCCCTTTTTTTAGTATAAAACTAATGATAAGAAGTCAGCTAACTGAAATTCACGGAAAAATAAATAATCTATGCAAGTTTACTAGTGTCACTACATAGAAAATAGAGGTTTTTTTTGAAATATTTAATCTAGTAGGAGAATTTGGATTAATAGCCACACTAGTGCAGGGTTTACAAAGTCACTGTGAAATCTTGTAGAAATGTTGAGACTGCTACTCTATATTGCTACGTCATTTGTAGAATCAGCTCTAATCAGTGTTCGATCACTTTTCCCTTCTTTGTCTTCTTTTTTCGAGTCAATGTCTAAATTATCTCAATCTTCAAATTAATCATTTTCGGTTAGGGGTGCAAACACCCAAATGTCATTCAACAGTTGATAAATCATTTACACTATTTTTGGATTGGTAGCCATTTTGACCTCTGGCATTCTAACTGTGTATAGTTCTCTCTATTACATTTATGAAACATTCATGCAACTTATCAACCACATAGCTCTAGAACCAATCAGACTAATTCATAAGATACAAGGCACTACATATTGTCGATAAGATTGACAAAATAATGATGCATAACAAGTATTAAGAAATTTATATAGGGTACTCATGTTATGTCACACTTTGCATTCTAAACTTAGTTGGTTTTGTCTTTTCACGGTAACTTATCATTGTAAACTAATTATTTGCAATATAAACATGCTGTTGTCGGCCTTCAGCTGAATCCAAAATGATTCATAAGTCTGTCCGAAATAATATTTATCGTCTTCTTAGTATCCAAATATAGCTGGAAAAAAGTAAGCAGCAAAAATTAATGTCCACGTCCAAAAATTTGTTCAAATAAAATAAATGTTCTTTTGTTAGCATTTCAAAAAACAGGTAATAATAAGCATTCAAGGGTAAAATGAGTTCAAATTGCAACCTAAAGTAAACAGTATGTATTTGCATTCTTATGTTCTAGAACTGAAACTGGCTGAAGTAGTAGCTGTGATAACAGACCCCCCTTCTACCTTAAGATATTCATTTTATTTTCTTTCGCATGATGCAGTTAAATTGATAAAACTGGAAAGAGCACAAGAAGTTATTTTCACTCTTCTGCTTATTTCCTACAGTAAACAGAGTTCTTTCATCGGTTGTATAGAAATGAGATGCAAAGAGAAATTAAAAGATGGATGATGAGCCAAGCCTAAAGTTCTCCGTGGCAGTTGGTGTTATTTTCTAATAATTTTGTGTTATTTTTTCTACGTAACTCCTTATGTATTATATTTTTTTGCCAATTCCATTTGTCCACTTTTGGGGAGCCTTGGCGTAATGGTGAGTCGAATTTGAAAACAGCTTCTTCGATATTTATTTGTGCAATTTTGTACGGATGTAGTATTGAATGAAGGTAATATTCAGTGAGATAAGGATACACACCTTTTTGTATAATAGGACAAAGCCTGATAAACTAGCCTAATTCTCATGATGATGTTGAAAACATTATGTCGTATGAGTATTTTATATCATGATTAATGCCTAAGATCATAGGTTTTATCAAGGCATACCTTCAGTTAGTTATCACGTCTGCCACATTAAATATTATACTCACAATTGTTAAGAAAAACTCCTACGTTTTTTATTTGTGTAATTATTATTTGCTAAAACCTAGATTCCACGTCTCGCTAATGAGCTGAATATCAGGAATGCTTTTATCAAGTTTTGAGTAACTACAGGTAAAGAAGCTGTTAGAATAGATTTTAGGTTGCGTAAATGCAAGTAAAATAAGATGTTTGTTTAAAAACGCTAAAATGAGGTACGCCTACGCAATAAAATAAAACGAATGATAATATATTGTTATATTTGGTTTTTCCGAACCATGTGGGTTGATATATATATATATATATATATATATATATTTATCTATTTTGCGATATTGTAAAAGGCTCTTCGTATAAAAGAGATGTTGTCAAAAAAATTAGAAAATTTTGGGTGTTAGAAAAATTTTGAAAAATTTGGAAATTTTTTTGTTCAACAAGAAAGGTTGATTTTTGAATTATATTAAAAATTAAGGGTTTTGAGTTAGAAATGGAAGCTAATTTTTTTGAATGAAACTAAAAAGGTTCAGAGAAGTGAACGTAGAATTTTAACTAAGTGGGTTTAGGTTAGATTAATGGGTGTGGAAGCATTTTTTTCTACCTTAGCAATTTCGAGGATGAAATTTTTATAAGGGGGACGAATGTAACGATCCGGAATTTTGGTCGCTTGACTTTGAACATTTAATTTATTTTAAATGTTGCATTTGAATTATTAATTGATTTTGAATATGGAGGAATTTTGTAAATGGTTTAAAATTTCAAATATAGCGTTTTATCGGATTTGGTAAATAGTAATTTAATATTGGAATTTGGCAAATATGGGAATCAGAAGTCGAATGGGAATGGAAATGGTTTATAAGTTGATTTTAAACCCTATTGGGATTAGAGTGATGGTATTGGATTTTTAAATGGAACTAAAAATCGATAAGTTAAAATTCGAAATTTATATATTAATTTAAGGACAAATTTTCAAAATGGGCTAATTTTTGAATCAATTTCGCGATCGGCGTTGGTTTAGAAACTTATTAACATGGCTAGTTTCTGCTCAGTCAGCATCTCAGTCGGCTTTTTTCCAACTGCCATGAAAATGCGTAACTCTTAGTTGCGCTGATGGGGTTTTGAGTTTTTTTAAAAAGTGCAACTAAGAGTAGCGCTTATTGGATTTTGATTTTTTTAGAAGGTGCAACTAAGAATTGCGCGCATGGGATTTTGATTTTTTTTTTACGTTGCGCAATTGATAGATGCGCCTAACCGATACAATAAGCAGGTGCAACTCATAGTTGCGGCTGCTATACACTATAGTTGCCGCAACTATGAGTTGCGCCTACACAGGTTGCTGCTGTTAAAACAGAAGCAGCAGCAACCCTACACCACATTCCACAAAAATATTTCCCAATATTCAACCCTTCTTTCATTCCCGAACCCACCAACTCCAAACTGATATTTTAGTCAATTACCACCAATTTATCACAAAATTTTCAAATATCTTCTTCTTTCTTCGATTAAACCAAAGCAACAGCACTGGAAGCGGGATCCTCTTCAACACAAATAGGTTTTGGTAATTTCTAAACCCTAGCTTTTTTGATTAATTCATAATTTACTTATTATTTGATTGTATTTGCTAGAAATATTGTCAAATAGCTTGCTGTATATCTTAGTAATCCAATTTGAAGCGTTGAATCACTAATTGGTTGTAAACGATTTATAAAAATTGGTTTTTGGCATGAACTTTGAAGAACTGGAAAGTGGACCGGTAGACGGTAGCGTGCTTTATATGCAGGATAATCACCGCTTTAATTATGAAGAGTTAATGAGGGTAATATTATTCGCTTTGTAACTATATTAAATTTTTGCAAGTTATTTTGCATTTTGAATTAACTAAAAGTTATAATTCTTTGTTTTGCAGAGTGTAAAACCAGTGGATTGTTTGGATCATTCGCAAAGTTTTGAAGATTTGATTGAGATGGTTAAAGATCAACGGGTTCAACAATTACTACATCAAGCGGGATTCTGGTATTTCACGTAGATTAGACATATCAGATTTGACAGGTCATTACTCACAGCTTTATACGATAGAAGGAGACCGAAGACTTCCACTTTTCATTTTTTCGTTGGAGAAATGACAGTTACACTTCAAGATGTATCTATTTTTCTTGGCCTTTCCATCGAAGGAGCCATGTTGAACTATGGTGGTAACGTGGACGCCAATGAGGTTTGTCAACGTTTACTTGGTGAAATTCCAACCCTAGAAACAGTGGTCAATAAAAGAGAGTTGAAGGTCAAATGACTGAATGACCTTATAATCGGCTGGGAGATTTCAGTCGATTCATCTATTGAGGAGATAGAACAGTTCGCAAGGGCTGTCATATTGCTTCTTATTACATCTCGTCTATTTTCGAACCATTCGAAGGGTAGAGTTGGCGTTAAATGGTTGTACTTGCTAGAGGATTTTGCCACCATTTCTGATTATTCACGGGGTAGCGCGGTTTTGTACGCATTGTATAAGGAGTTGGATAATGTGGCACTAAGAAAGACGAACGGGTTAGCAGGTTGCCTAACCCTTCTGCAGGTTTGTCGGTTTTAAATTACCGGCGTACCAAATTTATGAAATATTTTGAAAGATGTTTCTTAATACTGATAATATGCAGGTATGGTCTTGGATGCGTATTTCTGTTGGACGGCCAAATGTTCGTGCCAACGTTGCTCCGAGACTACCGTACGGGTCAAGGTAAAAGCAACTTGAAATTTACACTGAAAACTTTTTGATTTGTGTCAGTATTCACACACTATTTTGATTATGATTGTAGATGGATCGGAAATTGACTTTGGAGATATAATCCAGCCCGTCATCTTACATTCTATCGCAAAGAGCTCGATGTTATGGACGAGTATGCTGTTGACTGGACGCCATATATGGTTAAGATCGTACAGGATCTGCCGCCAATTTGCTTGGATGGGGAGCGTAGTTGGTATGCAAGGATCCCGATTATTTGCTTGCAAAGTGTAGCCATGCACTACCCCGACAGAGTGATGAGGCAATTTGGCCTTCATCAGCATATATCGGATCCGGCCGAGCAGATTTTCCCACACGGTTGGAATAGAGACTTATACAACACGTATGTCGTAAGGTGGGATCACCGGTTGGATCACGTTCAGGTTAAACGCGTACCAAGAATGTCAATCAAACAATACTATAGTTGAGAATGGCATATCACACGGTGATTTGTTCTTAATGAATCGTCAACTAGACTACCCAATTATGCACCACGGAGACAATGTAACGTGATTTGGTATGTGTTTATAAGTTTTAATCTTTGAACTTCCCCAACAAGCTTTACTTACTTGCGTCATTGATTCTTGTGTTTTAGGTTCGAGGGTTGTATATGATTTCCAATAAAGTTGACAATGTCCTGACAGATCCTGCAGATGAGGAAAGAGTAAAAGGAAAGTGCTTCAACATCAAGGAAATTATCAAGTCGCTTCTGGATAGGCATAAGCTAGAAAGACCACCACTATATGTGCCTCGTCAGCCCCAAGCATTTGGTCGTACCTACCAAAGAGGACGTTTTAGAGGCATGGGAGGTCCTTCACAAGGTAGCCAGCCGGGGCAGGAAATAGTTGAAGCTGGACCATCTTAACCGCCTCCGACGCAAACTCAAAGAATACTACGATAACGCAATAACATAAGAAGATAGGGTTGTTTTGTTCTGTCGTTTGGTTGCTTTGTTTTGAATTTGTATTGGCTTGAAACTTATTGGTTTGTAGGTGTTGTGATGTTGTATTATTGACTTGAAACATGTTATTATATGAAGAATAATGTTTTGCATGAAATATTTCACCTATTTGAATGAAATGTTGTACTTAAATGTTGTTATTATATGAAAGTTGATGTTTAATGAAAGTTGCATATGTTATTTGGTCTCTGGAAATTTGGGAAGTTACAGGCGCAACTTTGAATCGCGCAAGAAAAGTATGTGCTTCTGGAAAGTTGCAGGCACGACTAATAGTTGCGCTCCCATGAGTATACTATGCGCAACTTTAACTTGCGTCTAATATTTTCCTTTTGGCGCAACTTGAAGTTGCGCCTGCATATCTGGGCTATCCTCTAGCCTAACAGCTGCATATAAACATCAAAACTCCTTCCCAAACAAACATAACTTCACAAACCCATTTTCTTTCAGAAACCCTAACCTCCATTTCCATTATTTTCACTACTAGCAATACAACATTCCACTCAAAATCATTTAATTCGAGGAGATAAACAAAAGATTGCACGTTTATCTACACTTGAGGTAAAGAATCGAAACCCTACTCCACTAATTTTGATTGATCCAGTATTGACAATTAACATTCTGTAATTTTGATAGATCACTGACTACCGTGCCTATTATTTGTCACTATGACGGTGATTTAGTCATCGATGAAAATAGCAAGCCAGCCTACATTGGCGGAAAACATAAGGGATCGAAAGTCAGGAGGGGTTGCAATTTTCTTGAGTTGAAAATGGCAATTTACAAAGCTACCAAGATTGCTTTTACGGAGTTCGACATCTCATTGGTTAGTAAATGGATAACGGATGACAGACCAATTGCTATTGTGGTAAACGACGACGACGTCATCGATTCTCTGTTTTGTGTGGGGATGAAAGTAATTGAGCTGTATGTTAAGAAGACGGAGATGGTACATACTACTGAACAACAAGCTCAAATCTTTGAGTATGCAAGCCAACCCGGACCCAGTAATACTGCTGAGCGAAGTCAAATGTATTACCCAGACTACTTCTACCAGCCACCAAACATTTACGCACAAGCAGCTGGGTATGCTTTTATGTGCTAAATGAATGTTTTATTCATGTTTTTTATACTTAACAGTCAAATGTTTGTGTACATGTATGGTGTCATGGCATATCCATCGCAGTCACCTGGGTATGGTTTCCTTCCATATCCATCGTATCATCCATAGTCAATTCCAAACTCGAATTCAAATGACTACTTGCATGAAATTGAAGATGAAGATGTTGACACCGAGGATATGGAGGGTGGAAATGCTGACATTGAAATATCCCATTTGGATAGCATGGAAATCGCTGCATCACTTGACGACGATGAAACATGGATCGATGCTATGAATGTTAACAATGACACTCCTTTAGATGATATTCCAAAGGAAGTTGATGATGCTGATGGGCATATCGAGATGGAAGAACTGTTAGAAGATGACCAATGCAATGTTACAATTATGGAAAGATCCGTTGTGCAAGAATTTCAATTTATCGACGAAATGTTCGGACTGGAATGTGTGGAGAAAGGCCCTCGAGTTGGTATGATTTTTAAATCGGAGAAATCTTTAATTGAACATAAAAGTGAATGGTCAATAAAGTGTTCAGTTTCATTTAAAAACATAAAGTCCTGTGCTAGAGAGTTCACTGCTATATGTGATATTGATGCTAAATGTACATGGTGGCTTCATGCAATTGCGTCTAAAAGAGACTATGCTAGGTGGTGGATGACAAAAAAATACGATGGTGATCACACTTGCTCAAATCCAATCATCAACCCAAACCACAAACAAGCAACAACCAAATTCATTTGCACCAAAGTCGTTCCACATGTTTATTCGAACCCAAGTTACACTGCAAAATCTGTCCAAGAGCTTATGGCAAACACTTACAAAATTCAAATAAGCTACATGAGAGCCTGTAAAGAACTTAGCAAAGCGGCATCTAAAATATTTGGCGATTGGGAATCTTCGTACAGTGACTTGCCTCGGTTTTCTCGTGCTATACAAAAATGCAATCCAGGTACTGTTTATCATGTACATACAGAACGAGTACAATTTTGGAGGGCTTTCTGGGTATTTGGACCGAGCATTGCAAGTTTCAAGCATTATCGTCCGGTTCTTTCTATTGATGGAACACGTCTGTATGGTAAATATCAAGGTACGTTGCCTGTGGCTACAGGAGTTGATACAAACAACTCTCTTTTTCCTTTGGCATTTCCTATTGTAAGGACGGAGTCGACGGAAACTTGGGGTTGGTTTTTTTCATGCATGGGACACTTAATTCCTTCTTTAAATGAAAGATGCATTACATTCATTTCCGATAAAATGAAAGGAATTCCAACCGCCTTGTTGGTTTTGGTAGTAAGATTTTGCAAAACTTATTTCATGCTTGTGTTGAGGCAAGAGATGAGTTAACATACAAAGAACTCAGAGATCAACTAAAAAATGTGAGTCCGGCTGTTGATAGATGGATTGATAGAAGTCTCCGACATAAGGATGAATATTGGGCTCTTTACAAGGACAATGGTGAACATTTCTATATGATGACTACCCATGCTTCGAAGAGTTTTAATGGAGTTCTTAAAGGTACAAGATTGTTACTGGTCAAGGCGTTAGTGGCACATACCTTTCATCGTCTTAATAGCTACTTCTACAGAAGACGTACGGATGGAATGGATTACGCATCTTCGCTTACGCCAAATTATGACAAAATGATGGAAAAATATTCAACAGAAGCACGTAATATGAGCATTAACAGGTTCAGCTTAACGGAGTAGTAAGTAACAGACACAAACGCGTGCAACTACACGGTAAATATTCCAATGACAGATGCAGCTGTTCATGCAATATTCTTATTCTAGCCAATTTTCCATGTTCCCATGCTTTAGCTGTATGCGCACAATGTAGAGGAGCAGCGAACAGAGCTTACCATGATCTTATTTCATCCTGGTTTACGGCAGACATTTATAGACATAGTTATTCTTCGGTTTTTCATCCAGTGCCTGACAGTAGATATTGGGATGTACATGAAGGCCCTACTATACTCCCGCCGCCAACGCGAAGGAATACAGGAAGACCGAGATCCACAAGAATAAGGGGAGACATGGACGAAATGGAGGACAGAAGACAGGAAAGATATGGACAATGCGGTAACTTGAGTCATAACAGAAGAACGTGTGGGAAGCAATATATATTTTACTTGTTTCTACTACTTCTGTCATTCGTGAACTGTATAACTTATATTTTTATTCTGTACGTAACTTTTTTATCAAATGTTATCTTATGTCAAACATTTAAATTACTTGCTATGTTATGTTACGTTGATTTAATTTATATGCAGCAAAATTATGAATTTTCCATAGATCTACATCTTCCGTCAAATAAACATAATAGACAAACAATAAAACATCATCTATTGCATATCCACGATAACAGCCAAGTAAGAATTAAACCAAGTAATACAACATTCATTAAAAATAAAGCATACATAACTCAATTAAACAAGTCTGATACAGATCCATTACAGTACAGTTGCACTACCCAGTTTACTAGACCCCTTTTCAAATTGGATTTAAAGACTGCAAATAGTCTACTTGATGTCGAAGCAGACTTTTTTCCTTCTCCAAACGTTTCCTTCGGCTCTCTAGTGCATACTCCACTCCCCTAGGGGTCAACCGATGATCTAGCTATTTGAAGAAATTGCAGCACTCAACACCTTTCGGATTAGTTATATGATCAAGGTAACAGGCACATCCGTCAAACTGACATCCAACATTTGTTTGAGTCTTGCATACAACTACCTCATAAACATCTCCACAGTGGCAAAGTGGATGTGTATCTTGTCTCACTCGTCCTTTGCCGCTAATTTGTTTCGCCGGTCTTTGATTTGGTTCGCCTAAGAAGATTTGATTATCCAAAGCAGATTGAACAACAACACCATTAGCCGGTGGAACTATCTCAAATTGAGCTTCAGGAACTGTTTCAAACTGAGTTTCAGGACCAAATTCATTTTCAGCTTCCATCCGTTCAACATATTGCACCAATACTTCATCTGGAATCTCCCAATTATCCATATAAATTAATGGTAATGTGCGTGTGGGTGAAGGGATTATCGTAGCTTTGGTTTAGTCGAAGAATGAAAAAGAATTACAAACTTTGCGATAATATTATGCAAATTGACTAAAAATTGGATTTGGGGATGTTGGGTTCGGCCATAAAGAAGATGAGGGAGGTTGGAAAATATTTTTGGATAATGAAGGGAAGGGTTGATGCTGTCTTTGTTTTAATAGCAGCAACCTTTAGGCGCAACTGTGAGTTGTGCCTGCTTTTTGCAAAGCTTGCGCGCAACTTTCAAATGCACACAGTTATAAAAATTTTGTGCGCGTCTAAAAGTTGCGCACCGTAAAAAAATTGAAAATCCACTGGCGCAACTTGGAGTTGCGCTTTCTAAAAAAACTCAGAACCCCATTAGCGCAATTAAGAGTTGCGAATTTTCATGGCAGTTAGAAAAAAGCTAACTGGGATGTTGACTAGGCAGAAACTAGCTCTGTTTGGTAATAGTTTTAAAACCAACGCTGATCCCGAAATTGATTCGAAAATTTGCCCATTTTGAAAATTTGTCCTTAATTTAATAGTGAAATTTAATATGTATAAAATATTGTAAATAATTGAGCTTTGATTCAAAACAAATCGGAATGACTTCTAATATGAATATAAATTCTATGTGATTTATAGATGAGTTAGCAAGTTTTAAAATTGAAATTTTAAATGATTCCGATAATTTTTAAAATCGCTCGATTTAATCGACGCGTTAAAATAGCTTCCGAGGTACAGTCTCAGATTTCGATGAAACCAGTTCCATTGGATCCGCAATAGTGTATTATTATCGAATTTCGAATTTCATAGCGTGTGAAGTTACCCTTTGGTCATACGGGATAGAAACACATTGAAATAAATATCAAAAATTTAATATTTTAATTAGATTCAAAAAACTATCTTCCACATATGATCGAATTGGGATACGAAACATATTCTATTGTGTTCGGAATTGGGGTAAAACATTATAAACGCCAGGCGGCACGTCATGTTAGAAGCTTATTTGAAAAAGCACGTTAAAATTGAAAAATAATAATATAAAAGATCATGTGTATAGACACACACACACACACACGGTCTACAGTAAAACCCTCGTTCTTTTCACAACCGCCGCCTCTTTAAGTTCAATGGACGAAATATCACCCTCTTCTCCCTCATTTTTCTCGAAATCCACACGCATATACGTGAAGTTCTTAACTAAGAAAACATAAAGCTGAGAGAACTCTTGAGCTTCAACGGTGGTGATCGAGATCGATGCGGCGAGAAGGTCGGAAGTAGGTCGCGTTCATGCATGTTTGGAGGAGGAAATTCGTGTCATTGGCTGAAGGAAGTGGGGAGGGGTGCAGTCGGCGGCCTTAGGTGCGATGGAGGTAGGGCTTCATGATAGCGGTGTTTGATCATCGCCTCGTGGTCGGAGATCAGTGGGAGCCGCGTCAACGTTTGGATGGATGGGTTTGGGTGGATCATTGAGCAAACGAGAGGGAGAAGAAAAGGAGAACGGCCTGGATCCTCACATTTGAATTGTACGACCTTGATAATTCTGATGGTAAATAAAAATAAAAGAATTTGTTTTTATAAATTATATTAAAAACTTTGTAATAACATAACTTTGTCGTTCGACGTCAGAATCAGACAAAACAAGCGGCACCAGAATCGTAGCGACGAGCACTACGTTGTGGTGCAGATCTAGAGTCGATCGGGGCTAGCCAAAATTTAGGTTAAATCGAACGTGTTTTATTTAATTTAAAATTGGAACGTTTGGCAACTTAAAATCAGGATGAGTTAATCTCACTCAATTTTAGACTGCTAGTGATTAATTTTAATAGTTAAAATTAATAAATGATTGATTGGTTAAATTAATGTATTTTAATTAATTGGATGTGATATTATATATAATAGTATATATTAAGCGGAGTGATCGATATTCTCGCATATATATAGCGGATGAGACCCTATGCACCCCGCATTATAGCGGATGACCCTATATACTGCGATATTCCATCTCGAAGTGGGATTGGTATTTTTATGTTGTGCTAACATTTATGGATGCAGGGAAATAGGTTGGAGGGATCCAACTGGATTTCTCAAAAATGTTGAACTTAATTTCATATATAGTGATATATGTTTTGTTGAATAATCTGTGACAAGTTATTGTATGATGTGAATTGATTGAACGTTATGGCAGTAAACCTGGATTTTTGGTGTTCTTAAATACCAATAAAAATATGGTTTAAATCGGTAAAGAATTGTGAACAGGGATTTTCGGAATAAAAGTATGTAGAAGAATTTTTAAATAATAAATCCTTAAACGGTACTTGTTTAAAAATGAAAGGTTTTAAAATCAAAATTTAAAGTATTTTTGAAGGATAAAAGCGAGTTGGGTAATATGTATAAAATTAGTTATACTGGAGTTCAGTAGGATTTCCAAATTTATGGAATGAAATTGGAAATCGAGAAAATTGGGCATGTTTTAGAAAAAGAATTTTTGATTATTAATTTGATAATTTTTAAAGGTGTTAAAATATTCTGGAGAATTAGTTGTTTAATTATTTTAAATTGTTTAAAGCATATTTTATTATTAATCAGTTACTTTATAATGATTAATAAAGATTTATTATTATTTAAGCATTAGTCAACATTATTATTTTTAAAGACAATTAATAAATATTAATATGGCTTTGTATAGTCACTTTTATTTAAGTATATTTGACTAGATTGAACTTGAAATTTATTTCATAATTTACAAGCATTATTTTGAGATAATTTATTAAATAAAGTTTTTGAAAAGTAATGGTATACTCGAGTGGCGTAAATGGAAGGCAGTGAGTGTCTGCAGTTAAGTTTTGCATTTCTGTGGGATAGAGACGTAACCATTGAATTATGATCCATGTTTTGATACCACAGTGTTACTTTACACATTATTTTTAAAGGGTTTCTAAGTACTTTTGAAAGATGGTTTGTAAATTTACTAAATTCGATAGGATAAGTATGAATAATTTAGATAAAGAGATTTATGTAATCAAAATTAAATTAAAAAAGATTTAATATTTTCAGTGAAAAATGGAATATTTGATTGAATTGATTGTTTATTTGATAGTAAAATAACCGATTATCAAATCACGGCCTAAATATAACTTTGGAAATATCTAGAAGGAGTGCGTGGATTATATGGTACAGTTACCATTCGAGGTGTTATACTGTACGTATAAACTTGTTTCGTTCTTCTAGGACGTTTTTAAGGAAATTCGTCCACTAACGGTTAGGAGGTGAGCTCCGATCTTATTTTCGTTTTTTTATTTTCTAAAGAACCGGGATTGAGTTTACCGAGAATAGTGAATGTTCTTTCAAAGAGATCAGGATCAGATTTGTGATCCAAAAACCACTTCGATCCAACGAGTACGTTTTGGTAATGAAGACAAGAGCATGGAGTTGAAGATGGAGTAGCGAAGTGCAAGGGCTAATCGCTACTAATCCTGAGAGTGATTTCAAAATTGATATAGTAGGAATAGTGCTTCGGTTCCATTTGGACCAGGAATGGAAATAAAAAATTTCATACGAGGTTAAAAATCGAACATCAGCTCGATTTAATTTGGGATTGAGACAGATCGCAAAACAAAGAATTAAGGTGAGCTAATCTCAGTCACATTTGGATTACAGTAATAAATTTTAAATAGTTTAAATTTATTGTTGATCGATTGGTAAAATTGATAAATTATTATCTGTATGGATGAATGCTATCATAACATTGTCATTTGAGGACAATGAGCATTCTAGGTGAATATTTCTATAAAGGTAATCGTAGCCTCTAGCCCATCAACCGGGAATCACTGAAAATTAGGGGGAATGCAACAAGGCTAAGTGAGTAGCATCCAAGTAGGGTATGTCTATCACCTTTCTAGATAACATCGGATATTATCACTACGTATGAAAGGAGCTAGGAAAGGGTAGGAACTCACGGGGTGATAGCATACTAGGTTTATCCAGGTCAGGGATAGTCCGATCGTGTGTAGTAGGGGATCATGACATGGTCCTCGGTATAGTGTTTCTAGACATGTACTGTGATAGGTGGTACCCCAGTGCCTCGTCATTCAGTTAGAATCCATTCTCCAATAAGCGTCGTACGGTTTTGATTGTGCCCAACTATGCTGGAACGTAACATGCAAGCATTTCAGCTATTTGAATAAGTATTTGTACTTAGACACTATTATAATATCAGAGGATTTGATATGAAATGTTTTGGTTATCGTAAGGTAAAAACCCAACGTGTTTATTTGTGGCGTGGTCTTACGAGATACCTTTGATTTTCAAAGGATTTGATAACTTTAATAATTCAAATTGAGTGTATTTTCACACGCTAGTTTTCCGGACAGACTCGAATGTTATTTTATTATAATGCTCTGGTCAAACCAAGTATTACAGGTTCGGGTTTAGGTACTATGGAGCTTAGGAGACGGGCTGGAGACTGAGACATATTCTCGTACTTGTTTATTTTCGCTGCAGTGTTGTTTGAAATTATCAGCAGTTGTGAGGACATGATGTTATAACTGTCCAGGCTGGTAATTATTGATTTGTGTACTCCTATGTGAGATATGTATATTACAGTTTTGATTTGTGTAAAGAGCTATTGATATTGTATATTGTTCCATCTGCAGTGAGATTCTGTTTTGTGTTAGTTTTCTTCTTCTTCTACCTCCTTTTTCCCTCAACAATCTGCATTTCTGACACTCGATCGTTCGGCATGTTATACAATAGGCGTATTTATATCAATTTTCGAGGGTCGAAAGGACGGGTTGTGACATAAAGTGACTATTTAATAGACATTTCAATTTCAAGGGCTTAAACAGATGTCTTAAGTCAAACTCCTATTAAATTAGTGTCTGAATATTAAAAAATCGCCTTTTCTTTTAGCTCATAATATCTAAAAACTGAGTATCAAGGGTTTAAATGGTTAGAGATGATCTTACGGGCCATATTTAGTTTTTGGTGGTGCTTAAACAAGAAGCAGCTGAACAAGAACAACCAAAGTGAAGTATATTGGATCATGTCACTAGGTGTATTGATAGAGGTGTAAAATCAAGAAATTTTAAATAAAGGTCATTGATAAATTTTGCATTGGATTTTATTTTGTATTTACATAAATAATTTCTTTGCACTAAATTATTCATTTTACTAACTTTTACCTATGTTATATTTGGACGTGCAAAATAATATTATTCTATATACACAAACCGGATTATAGTGGTCGTACCACTTATACAAAGAAAAACCCAGGTGCAAAACATATGCGTCTTAACGAACTAATTGTAATATACAAAATAAGCGCTGGAGCGAGAAAACAACGACTCGACTACAAATGAAAACGTAAAACTAGTCCTCCTCCGAAGAGGAGGGTTGGACATATCAAACGTCTTAATGACCCGACCCCTTTTATGCATTTATTAAAAGAGTCAATATGATCCAACCCACTTTACATATGGCTCAACCCACTTTACCCACTTCAAAACCTTCAAGTGTAATTAACATTCTTAAGTACTATGAGGCATTGTGACTTCCTGTAAGCCATTAACAAGAAACAACGAAAGTAAAATTATAATCGAGGAAAATATCTTTTGAAAAGATTTGGTCTATCAGTGAAACCTGCATATATAAAGGCTATCATCATCATTCTTTGCTATCATATTAAAATATCAGTTTCATACTTCAAATTTCTCAAATAGTAACATTGACATCTGATTAAAAACAGGGAATAAAAAACTCTGTGCAACTATCATCCTTACAAAGCTTTACAAATTAAGACAGTCAACAACTTCAGATCAAAGCAATTCCTTCATCATCTCCATAAAAGCTTCAGCAACACAGCAAGTGAATGTTTGCATATTAGAATCATGAAAAAAAGCAGCATCAATTCATCTTGAGCACCGAGTTACAACATGCAGAATTGATTCGAGCATCTCGACTAGCGTCGGTAGCAATATAAACTCACGGTTCAACTCTCACATAAACAGCATGGATGAAAGACCATCTTTAGAGAAAATGCAATGCAACTCATATCATGATTCATATCAATGGAAACAAATGTAGAATAACAATTTTCATCATCTGCACGCTTAATGTTTTCAATTTAATCCCATAGTTATCAATTTCGGGACATACCATATGATTTTGCTTCCACATCAAACCTTCAAGGAAAGAGTACGGGTTGGAGCTGCATCAAGTTTATGTACCATCGAACGAATTTTAGAGTAGAAAATTCATGGTCGGGAAAATAGATTCAGATTTGTCAAATATTTGGAGAAAATTAGTTGAGAAAATCGTGTCAAGAACAAATTTCAAAGATGAAGCTAGATTTAGGGCTTCGAAGGGTTAAGAGGGTTATTTGGGTCAGTATAAGTTTATTGTTGGACTGAACGGGTCTTGACCCAATATGAAATAATAGAAATCGGGTCTGACCTAGTCGTTGTTAAAACAGGGTTATATGGGTTCGGTTAAAGAGTCATGCTATATTTTGACAGGTCTAAGGAGGGATCAAGACTATCGAAAGTAGACACATGCATAAGAACATGTAGATACCCAGAGAAGATGTCGAGGTCAAAGACAGTCGATGCACTGGAAAAAATCAAGCGCATGTCCCATATGTCATCAGAAAACATTTTGCAATTCCATTCACCAAGGTTATCCATGTTGGCGAGGGTAAGTCTATCACTAGAAGTAATATAAAAAAGAAATATACTATCACTAGGTTCACCAACAAACTTGAAGAATCTACCATAAGGTCATATCTCATAAGAGTCATGTCATGGAGCCAAACTCGTTTACCAGAAAGCCAAGATATGGTCACGATCTACCGCATGTGATACAACAACTGGTGGTAGAGGAGAGGTGACTGAGGAGGCTGACCATCAAATAAAAGAAGGTCAATGGAAGGAGGACTTCCTATAGTGGTAGACGAAGGGATAGACAACTTAGCTTTAGGGACTCACTTCATGGTAGGAGCATGAGGCAAAGGATTTTTGGCAGGAATGAGCAGTGTGGAAACATCACTCGTAACAGAATCAGGAGCGAGAGTATACTACATGAGTTTGTTGTGTGTCCAAAGGAGTGGCATGTCGAACATATGTCAGGAGTCCAACTATAGTGAATATCTACCATTTCTACATGGCCTTCTATGGTTGAACTTCAAGTTTGGTTGGAAAAGGCCTGTCAAGGGATATCTCTATCCAAGCCTTAGCATAGACCAGTCTTCTTCTTTCCAGTGTTAGTGTCAAAACACTTTAGATTCCTAATAAGGCTGGCTAACCAGTTGAGACACATCATGGGTTGCAGAACCGATGGAGTGTAAGTGAGATATGCCCATACTAGAATGGATAAAACCCATTCTCTAGCTCTGTCAACCAATAGACTCCATGTAGTGAAGATAAACTGTTTTCCCTAAATAAAAAAAGATCCGCCTCAAGAACATGTTGTCTTTCTCCAACATCCAAGAATTTGAAAAAGAAGATCAAGTTGTCTAAATGGACTACAAGGCCAACTTTAAGCTTCCCAAGATTCTGGAAGCGCTTTTTGACCACCTCATAGTGTGGATGTTAGTCAAGGAAAAACCTAACAAGATAGTCTGACCAAAAATTAACACCCGGTTGAACAACTTCATTCGGAGGGATCAGAACTCAATCTACTTAAGTCGTTACAAAAGATTGGGAGGAGTGATCTCCTGCATTTCTGGGTAAGAAAGTGAATAGAGATTTCCAACAGTTTGTAGTCTTGGTATTTGTAGTTGCAGACGAGTCAATAGGAGTATACACATTCCCACTTAATGATTTTGAAACTGATGGTTCATGGGGCATGCAGATTTGCTCAATAGGATTTGTTATTATAGCAGTAGTAACACAAGATGACATTTGCACCATGGAAATAGCAACAAAATTTGCTACGATAGGAATAGATGCAACAAAGCTAAAATCTAAAGAAGAGTTGGTTTCAACATTTTGTCGAGCACTTTGAGTGCATTGAAAAGAAAGGTTGTTATTTACAACGGTGAAGCCTCGAACTTCCAACAGCCCAATTGCATGCTTCTCTTCCATATAACCACGTTCATAAAGATTACTGTATGACGCACCAAATTTCCCCAAATTTCTAGAGTTTCTTACCATTTTTGAAGCAGGAAGTGATGCATGATCATCATTCAGTACAATGTCAATGGACGGAAAAGCAGTTTTCGAAGATAGTGGTGACGGGGAACAAAACCAGCGATCAAATCTTGTGGTAGAGATCAAAACATTGGATTGAGGGTCGAGGATATCGGAGTAGCAATGCCTAATCTTCTTCTTCTTAGGCATGAGGGGAGAAGAAAGCTGAAAGGAGTAGAAGGACGGCGGGAAGGAAGATAGAAAGAGATGAAAGAGACGAAGGAAGAAGAATAAAGACAGTCCATTTCAACAGTAAAACAACCGACCACTTTTTTATTGACTATAATAATATGCATTAAATTTGTACCAATGTTATTATTCTGCCTTTAAATTATCAAAATGGTTTTTCCACCCAATTATAGCTTAATGGAATTCACATTATACACCGTATTTCATATATCAACTGTTAGTAACCTAATATTAACCAAGAGTAATCAACCATCAAGTGGATATTCTTTTCTTTATTTGCAAACTTACTTCAATATCCAACATTTATCAATATTACTTCATTTTAACTTCACATATATGCTTATAAATGATAACTGCTATTATCCCACCAACCATTAAGCTATTAACCCCATAATTTCTTAATAACTTCTATAAAAACCACATTTTTATCATCTCTACTACTAATGAAGAAAATTCGTTGAACTAATTTACTTGGTGTCTTTTTGAAATTTCAAAAATGCCCTTACTTTCCCTTTATAGTTTGCACTCAAACAAAATATAAACTTATACAATAATACAAACGGCCCGTGTGCAAAGCACGGGTCCATACTAGTTTATATAACATGAAGTTATTTCCTACTCTTTGTAATCCCCAGACCATTGTAAATCAAACTTTACTTCAATAGACACCCAACCTCAAGCATTCATATTTCATAGCAAAGCATGTATCTTATCTTTATATAACTATAAGCTATAAGTTTTATATCTACTCATGTAGCAACCATTAGCCACCCAAAAGCAACATGAAACACATTCTTTAAGACTCTTTCCCTTTATGACTGAAAATCATATCGTCTCTAAATGCTCCAGTACTAATAGAGTTTGTAGAGGAAGAAAAAAATGAATTTATGTGATTTTATTTTAATTTTGGGAAATTTATTTCATGGGTTTTGGTTAGATCTGGGTTTGAAGCTTTAGTTTTTTGAAAGAGAGAGCAAGAGAGAAAGTAAGCAAACGAAAATATGAAGAGAGAGGGAGAGTATGCAAGGTTATTGGGCTTTGGGTCCAACACCATCCTCTAACATTAACAAACCCATCCCCTTTATAATTAAAAATCCATATTTCTAAACATGTCGACGTTTATACTTAGAGGATTCAAAAACAACATTACAAGTATAATAAAAGTAGACTCGTCATGTGTAAAAGTTGGCTTTTTGGATCATTTATCAATCGACTTCCATCTCAAAATCCACAATTTCGAATGTAACAATGACTATACTCAAAATACTAGCAAGCAACATTTCAGACACAACGAAAGTGGTCTCGAACCCCGATTCCATCATCTCCCCAATTTGGCCCTTTGACTCATTGACTGATTGAAGTTTTTAATATTAACATAAATCACTAAAATAGCTTTCAAAAATAATGGTTCTTACATTCTCCTCCAATTAAGAATTCTGTCCCCGAAATCCTACTATAACAACACAACCCAACACTTAACACTCATAACAACAATAGCTTGAACCAACATAAAATACAAGCAACAACAATAATAACGAATGCACAACAAAAAAACAAAACAAAAAACAATCCAACAAGCTACACGCCTAAGTCATGCATCTCTTCCCATGTGAGATACATGGTAAACAAAGTGCAACCCAACTATCAAAAAGGTAAGTTAGCTCGATATACTAGATTATCGACTATCAAAATCTTTGGATAAATACTAAAATCTCCACACCAACATCCTTTTCCTCCCGAATAGAACTCATCCTTCCAAGAAGGAAGCTTAGCCAAATGTCGACTTATTATTTCCCTTACATCCACGCCTAAGGGGTGCTCAATTTCAAATTTGCCTTAGTTGCATAATGATAACAAAGAAAATTCACTAAGTATACCACAATGCTCATCCAACCTATCGGTTGATTGTTACTTAGTAGATTATCCAAGTCATCTTAAAGCTTATTGAGAAGTTCTCCTCGTACTATCCCTAAGAGAAAAAAAATTACTTTTAACAAATCATTCTTAACAAGAACTACATTCGGCTGATGATGTTTGACCATTAGAATTGTGAAGATAAACCACTAACCCTTATGCATTGATCCTCATGAGCATGTAGCACTGATGTTAGAGCCATATCGCCTACCTTTCCATAGTACCGCGTAGTAGACCAATAATTATGGATCAACTATAGTAATTCGTAAGATACCAAAGTTAGAGTCCTACTTGCGACCATATAGTGCCATCCAAAAAGCAATTTGAATAGTTCTGTCACCTAAGGTTTGTATCTCGACACTTGACTCCTTAACAAAACCGACTCTATCCAAAAATCTGGAGTTACCTGCTCACTTATCACCTGCTATAGAGCAATTGAAAATTCTACTTTGAATTTAACTCGAAGTTACCTAAAATGGATTGGTGCCACTCAAACTCAAGTGCTCAGGCACAAAATCTAAATGGTAATATCTTACAATCACTCAACCTAAGCCTAAGAAAATAAAATGTTCTCCTAACATATGACCAATTAACTTTGACACGTCGATAATAACATTCGTGACTCCACTGCACGAGTAGTATGATCGAACACCCTTCTAGAAGCCACCATGCCCTTTTAGTGGTTACAAGGTTGCTATAGTTTAGCTTATCGAATAAATCTTGCCTCGATTTGTTTTCAATATGCATATTCTACCAAGTCCAAGACGACTGAGGATCTAAATTAGTTTTGCATCTTGCTTCATACCAGCTCTTAGTGATCCAGTAGAATATTTCCTTTTTTGAAGGTTCTAGCACCTTTGGTTAAGTTACCACCGAAGCTGGAGACTCTATCTTGACATCACTCCAAACCACGGTTGCATGACAAACTTGATGCCTACCCATTCTTGTGCCTTGAGTTGCTTATATTGGAGAGCAAAAACTCCAACTTGTGCCTATGCAGCTCCCATCTTTTCACTACATGAATTCGCATACACATAACTAACTTCAATCTGTATTTTAAAAAAAATTCAAACGCCATTTTCCACTGCATCAACTCGATGAGTGGACCCTAAACTCCTGGCTCATAAGATTACCTTGGAAAATGCCACGACATATAGTTAGCCCAAACGACATAACTAGGTATACGTAGAACATGACTGTAGTCACGATGCTCATAATCATGTTAGAAGAGTGCAACCTATTTTAGATAGATTGCAAAAGTAGTGAGGATGTCCCATTGAATATACAAATAGAAAAAAAGGAAAGAGTTACGATTGAGTCAAAAAAACACGAAGGAAAGTGCTACGTACGTGAGTGTTAACTTTAAGTGCATAAGTGTGGTGCAATACAATCTAGCCAACAGACCATGTTGGTAGAGAACAGGGAGCGACTATGCCTTTGAAAGGAATGAGATCGACGTCACTCATCCCACATAGGAGTTCGTCAATTTTAGGACAGTCAAAGTCAAGATCGCAGAGGTCATCATGATCTGGACCATTGGAGGGGCCTGATGACTCGTCCCCTGATCGAAGTCATTTCCTCAGTTTGACCGAGGGTTGACCGAGATCTAGTTTGAGAGGCCTTCTCCTTATATACTTGGACTGGGGAATAGGAAAAGCAATGCCTTTTCAATCAGCGTTCTCCCTAATTGACTCAATATTTAGAATCTCTCGTAGGTGAAGCTGATAGTTCAAGGTGTATTTGATCGACAAGATTATTAGGTAATTTTTTATAAATTAACTAAAAATCAATTTATTTTAAATATGTTTATTATATATATAAGTTTTTTAATAGTCATGCATGTATCATTGATACAAGTGCATGGACATGAATTTAGCCGGAGTCGAGCACTCTCATCAAATTCAAGGAAATAAGACGATGTTTAGCATGACGTTGAGGTCCTTGCGGTGTAGGTATTTGATGAAGGCACAAGTAGCTGATGATGGCATGTCAAACTAGAATTAGGATTTCAGTGTATAACATTGCACATCTCAACGACAGTATAGGGCTGACAGTCTCGACGGGCTGACAGTCTCGACGTGCTGAGTTGATCGACTGTGATGATAGTGTGAATGATGTTTGAAATAGTAGTGATGATTTCTTGAATATATGAGTACAGGAAGCTAAGATTATATCGATTTTAAAGGAGAGGAAGAGCTATATAAATTAACGCTTAACCCATTTATTTTATAAATTACAATTTCACCATTATAACTTATAATCATTGTAGTTTTCGCATATAAGCTCTATTTTACATGCACCTTAAGCCATTTGATTCGTATTAAGATTCTACACATTTTAGTATAACTTAATTATATATCACATCGTTATACATAACATTGAAAAGTAGTAAAAACAAAATTAACATAAAAATTTCATACTCACATAAAAATGAATAATAATTTTTAATTATATATATATAAAATCTATATAGGTATATGCATAATATATATACATGTCAGTAATATTGTATTTAAATAAATATTATCAAAATAATTCAATTACTTTGTTAACTATGATATTTGAATAAATGTTGTTCAAAAGGAAAATGCTTAGAGATAATACTTTCAAGCTATTAGCGACTGATAGAGACCCAATTACACGAGCACGAAATAGTTAGCATTTACACTGCTATTTCACTTGGTTTCCTTTTATTTTTATGAATTTTAGTCAAACATCAGATTGGATTGAGTGTAACAGAGTGCCTTTCGCTAATGTATTTGGATTAAAGTTAGCTTTTTTAATTAATGGCACCGTATTTAATAAGTTTGGCTTCCTGGATTAGTAGCACAGACAAATAACATGTATTTTGAAAATCAAATGTCCAAGTACTCAGCGGGTATCGACAGAGTCCTTCGAATTATGATCGATCTTTGGAGTATAATCGGAGTAGGGCAAATCAAATAATATGTCCTACATATCTCATGTTTGACCAATGCCCAAAGATATGCGAGCTTAGAGATAGATGCCAGAGATAGGCATCACAAATACCGGCATAAGGAGGCAAGCGTTGGTATATAAATGAATTTATGCAAGTATAATCAATAGAGGTTACATTGGTGCTCGTGCGAACATGAGAGGAAAGCCATACAAATGCATTCAAGGCATAACAATTTATTTATGGTTAAACGAGATAAGTAGATAACTGTAAATAAAGCTAAGTAAAAGGATACCACTATGTGATGGTGGAAATTTATTTATATGTATAAAGCTATAGTGAATAAATGCATACACAGAACAATAAACACTAGGTACGATATATAAGTAAATTTTTATATTATACATTTACAGGAATTGTACATATGTGCAGCAAAATAAGAGTGCGCTGAAAGTAAAGTATACAAATTTTACAGAAAGAATTATTTCATTTCTTTACTTTCCTTTGATATACAAACGTCGAGGGCCGGATCCATAAAAATCAATGCCCTATGTACAAGCAAAAAGGAAAAACAATAAAAAGAACACAATGAACAACTGGATGTTTCACTTCTTGGATGGCTTATATAAGATCTTCTTCTTTAACATGTTTCTCAAAGTACCGCTACTAGGATGGGTGTCCTTTTATGTCAGTGATGGCTCATTAGTAGGTATAACGCATTTTCTTTAGAGGATTGGACACCCCAGTTGCAGTGACCCATATTTTTAACGATACGATATTTGTAACAACCCAGCTTTAGGGATAATTTATGATAAATATTTAATTTACTAAAATACTGATTGTTGGAATTTTAAATAAATAATTTAAATTTATTTTTAGAATATTGGAACTTCATAATAAGATAAGAAGTGATGATTTATAGAATGAAAACGAATATTTTAATAAAATAGTGGTGTAATGATTTATTTAATTAATTATTTTGAAAATACGAATGAATTATTTTGGAAATAATGATAAATTAGAATTTTGTAAATATCACATTTATTTTGATAAGTGGATAAATTTATTAATATAGTTTTGAAATTAATAGATAAATGATTTAAATAAAATTATTCATTAAATAAATAAAATTATGGAAAATGAATAATAATGTTATAAATTATTAGAAAGTAATCTTGTATAAAAGTGGTTTTCTATTTGGGCTTGTGCAAAATTATTTATAATCCAAAGTAAAAGAAAAAAGAAAATTAAGAAATAAACTAAAGCCGAACATCACAAGCCCAATAATTCAAACCTTAAACCTAACCATCCCGACTTCTCCATTTTCATTTTCCAGAGGTTTTAATTTCCAAACACTTCTATCTCTTGACATTTCTTCTTCATCTATTAAAATAACCTAAGCATTAACGTCTATTTACTTTAGAAAAATGGTTACAACACCCAAACCCTACATCTCTAATAAATAAAATTAAGTTCAATTAAATTATTATAAGCTTCCAAAGTTGAGCACGAGCATTTGGACATCGATATACACCTAGTGAGCAAGTGATTAGAGCTTCGTCAGGGAAGGAAGAAGATATACGTAATGTAGAGGTGAGTATATACACTCGCATAACTATGTCAACATTCATTTATTCTTCACATATGAAACTTAATTCAATTACAGAAGTCGTAGAAGGGAGAAATATGGTGGTCGGAGCCACCAAATTGGTGAAATAGGTGCATGGCCTGGAGCGTATTTCTCCAAGCATTTGCAGACTGATCCACTGGTCGTGGAAAATTAGTGCACCGGTGTCACTAGGTGGGTGAACAAGGTATGATGTGCGTGTGCATTGTCCGTATGGGTTTGTAAGTGTAGGGTTGTGTTCATGCGCTAGAGAATTTGCACCTACATGTGAATTTTTGTGAATGTGTGTGATAGCTCGTGCCTGTGTTAGCCGTGTGTGTGTATGTGTAGAGTGCGTGTGTTCTCCCAATGTGTGTGTATGTGTGTGCATGTTTTCTCATGTGTGAGGGGCTTGGATGAAGCCTGGTGCAATTTAACATAGTGTGTGCGTGTATGTAGTGCACGTGTTCGTTTGTATTGTCTTGCTTTAACGTATTTCATGTGTGTATTTGTACATTCTATTGGGTTCAGGTTGTATGCCTGGGTGCGTGTGTCGGTGTGCGTGTGTGTGGGTGTTGTGTATATATTTGAGTTTGCGTATGTGTAATGTGTCATATTTTTGTTATGAAGAGTGTGTAAATGAATGGGTTTCTCCGTGTGTGCATATTTATATGTGCGTGATGTTGTGCTATTGTGTGGGTGAAACTACGGATGTGTGAGACTAGTATGCGTATGTGTTCCTTTGTTCCATGTTAGTATGAGCGTGACATCATATATATGTGAGGGTGTGCGTATGTGTATTTGTGTACGAGTGTATGTTTTAAGTTGTGAGTGTGCGTGCAAATATATATATATATATATATATATGTATGTATGTATGAATGAATGTATGTATGTATGTATATAGCATTTGCGTATTTTGTTGATGCAATATAGCATCCTTGCTATGTTATATGTCCCTGAGTTTCGATCAAGTTATCTTCCCTTTCTAACTTGGCTGTGTCAACTACAATTTTGGTTGAAACAGCAACCTCCTTTAAAGTTCATCCCGCCCTCATCGTGTTTTGTTCTTGTAGCACGAAAATCTACGACTTTAGCAAAATTCTCTTTACCTCATCAGGAATCAGTTAGCAGTAGCACATTCTTTGCCGCTTTTTATTTTTGTGTGCACCTGTCATTGTGTGGACGCATTAAGCCAATAGCCACATTTGGAAAAATTTCAATTTAGACTTGGACAATTTGCATGCGCCTACATTTAGTAATGTAGGGAGTTGATTAATAAATATACTTATTTAATATATTTTACTAAATATACTTAATTGATTATGAATGTATATAAATTGATTTAAATATTTTATAAAATTATTTTAAAATAGTATTCAGTTAAAGAAAATTATAAATTGATTCTTATATGTAATAATTAGTTTCCAAATCATTTTGGATTATCAAAGGAAATAATTAATTTTTCTAGTGTTAATAATAAATATTAATAATCAATTAATTTTATAAAAGATTGAGAAATTATTTATTAGTTATGTAGAATATATCATATTTGAGTTTAGTTAATCATCTGGTTAATTCTGGCATATATATATATATTTGTTATTTATTATCCATTTCCTAAGTTTTAATTTTGTTGTATAAAATTATATGTTGTGAATGTCTCCTTATTGAAATTGATTCGTCTATTTATATTTATTTGAATAATCTAATTCTTTTTTAGTTTTTGATTTCTGATTATTTATTATTTTATATTGATTCCGTTGATATGAGCGATTCACCATTGATATTGATTTACTTGATGATTTGATACGATATGGTGATGGCATCTTTCTATGTGATTTTATTTCTACACGATGAGGAATTTGAATAAACGGTTTAATGATACCATCTGGTATGGGATGCCTTTGTGTTATTCATTTGATTATTCCTTATAAGTAAATGTCACATAAACCGGGATATGCTTATGTGTATATTGTGATACCCTTTACGTTAGGAGTATATTATAGCCATGTGTTGGCTTATTGGTAGAGCTGTGTGTCAGGAAGGGATTAGAGCTTTAGTAAATCACAGTCATGTGTTGACTTATACAAAGTCCTACTTTGGCTTACGTCTAAAGCTATATGTTGATATAGTATACGAGTACTATATGTCGTCCACTTTTTTCCCGCTCCCTTTATAGTTCGGGAGTGAACCAGATTGGCCAGTATCTTCCTGGTGGCCGATCATGGTGGTTGCGCCCCGGATTTGTAACATTTATTTCTTAAAGCCATGTGTCGGCAGTGTATAGAGCGGTGTGCAGGTGATGTGTATCCCTTTTTTGTAACACAGGCCAGCAACTAATTTCCATAGGGGCACATGTCAGTAGTCGTGAACGAAGAGGCTATGTGTATTCGAGCCTATGGTAGATCATGGTCACAATACTAGAGAGAGGTAATGGTAACCAATGACTATAAGAGCTGGGCTGGATAGGAACATGTGTCGTCTTCGCCAATTAAGTGTGTAGTCCCTTGGAGAAAGTGTGTCTGTCAGTCTCCCATCTGATTTCGGTATATGTATGTGTGGTGGATTGGCATATATTATTCACTATTCAATGAATTGGCTATACTAGAGACTATGTGTCTAAAGTGTAGTCAGTCCCTATACGTCTATACTCCTCTGGTCTGATATTTTAGATATGGCCTTTATTTATTGTTTGTGATAGTTTATCATTATGGATTTTGTAGTATTGGATATCATTTGGATGATTTGATAGGCTATCTCACATTATCTTTTCGTTATATGATTTTATGATATTATATTAGGCAGTGCTGCGTGCTAGCTCGATTCACTTGATGATTTCATTTTGTAGGATGATTATATATTTTATGGATGATTCACCCATTAGATATAATATTTTTAATTTCTTTTTAATTGTTTATATGGGCGACGAAACCTTTACACATGGTTTGGTGATATTTGTATTGTAAGATAGTTCTGTGACCTTTTAAGATGTCGTAATTGTAAACCATGCATACGTCTCCCTCTTTATATATATATATATATATATATATATATATATATATATATATATAATGGTGTAATCATTAACACGAGTCGGTATACTGTGTTATCATGATCATTATCCTAGTATATACTATTTCACATATATTTATTAACCTTATGACTTGTGTTATTTTATAACTCGGGTCAGTTCGAAATATTTCATGTTTAGAGACAAGGTGTCCAATTTATGGATATTGGGCATAAATGGAGGTTATGATATCATTATATATATATATATAATCATCGTGCACACTTGAGATGTACTTTTAACTAATATTTTGATATTAATATATTTGATGTATATTTTGGATCTATGCATACATTTTATTATATATTATCGTCGTGTTTGACTCTATGTTCTCTGTAATTCACTGTATATTATGTATTGTTCTGTCCTGGTGGCATCCATGTTTATCGCTTTATGCCGATACCGTGTACATAAAAGTGAACTATTTATTTTAAGTTTTAATACGTACCAGTATTAGTCCAAAGAAATATACACGTGTGTACCCTTTATAGCCTCATTCTCCGTACTATCTGACAGTATTGCATGGTAATACCCTTTGATAGTATGTGTATAGAGGTAGGGCATCGTAGTTGGTATTAGAGTGAGGTTCAGAACAATACACCGTATATACGAGATATGAGTCGATACCTTAGATAAGATTTAGAGTCCCTAATCCTAGGGGGTGTAGGGTAATTTTATATATAAGAGATAATGTGTATGCATATATATATATATATATATGACGACTATTAGGGTAATCATCAAAGGACGTATTTATGTATTTACAAATATATGTACTTAAATATATAATTAATTTCTTTTCCTTTAAATAAGATTTCTGAATTTGTCGGAGTAGCAAAGAGAAAAGAGCTAGTCCAACCAGTAACACTTATATTTATGGCATGTATTAAATTTAGCTTAGGAGATATTAAACTATGAATATAATAATGTTAAATAAATTTTTTGTTCAAAATATTTAGCAAAGGATTATTTTGGTAAGAAACATCACTCTTACTTCTGGAAATATTGAATCTTATTTAGTTAAAGTATTCATGTTATATAAAGGATAGTTTTGGAATGAAATAGTAATTGAAAATAATTTCGTTTCAAGATGTTTCTTAATTTAAGAAATATAATGAAAATTTTGTATATTAAATCAAGAATTGAAATTTTAGTAAAAGAATTTGTTGATAAAATTTTGGATACTTTTTGTTAAAAAGTTTGGAGTTTACTTAAAATTTTGAATTGTGTATAAGATGAATATGTTGATAATAAGTTTATTAAAGAGAATATTTTATAATTGTGAAATTATTAGCTATGTTATAGATTTCTCCTAAGAAATTGCGAGGATACAATTTTGTTAGGGAGGAGTTTGCAAGAACCCGGTTTTGGGGGTAATTATTAAATAATATTTAATTAATTAAAAAATGGATTTTTGGAATTTTAAATAAATTATTTGAGTTTATTTTAGAATATTGGAACTTCATAACAAGATAATTAGCGATGATTTAAAGAATGATAAGGGATATTTTAATACAATAGCGGTTTAACAATTTATTCAATTAATTATTTTGATAAGTGAATAAATAAATTAATATAGTTTATAAATCATTGGGTAAATGATTTAAATAAAATGATTCAGTAGATAAATAAAATTGTATAAAATAAATGAAAATGTTATAAATTATTAGAAAGTAATCTTGTATAAAAGCGATTTTGTATTTGGGCTTGTATAGAATTATTTTATAAGCCAAAGTAAAAGGAAGGAAATAAAATAAAGAAATAAATTAAAGCGGAACATCACAAGCCCAATAACTCAAACCTTAAACCTAACCATCACGACTTTTGCATTTTCATTTTCCAGTAGTTTCAATTTCCAGACACTTCCATCTCTCGGCACTTCTTCTCCATTTATAAATATAACCTTAGCATTAGCATATATTTACTCTATAAACATGGTTACAACACCCAAACCCTACCTCTCTAATAAATTGATTGTTGCTTCGGAAAGATCGGGATCAGATATATTATCCAAAAACCACTTTGAACCAACATATGCTTTCGAATGGAAGACATCTTGAGGATAATCTAAGACAAAGTTCTTTGAAGTGAAAGGGCTACTTGCTACTAATCCTTAGGGTGATTCTAAAATGGATGTAGTAGAGGTAGTGGCTTCGGCTTCGTTCAACCCCAGAAAAAATTTGTATGGATGAATGCTGGCATTGCATTTCTACCTAGATGGCAGTGTTAGCATTCCAAGGGAATTCCTTGGAGAAAATGGTAAGAGCATAGCCTCTCAAGCCTCACAACCCGAGATGGCTAAAACAAGGGAAACTACAAGGCTATGTTGGTCCCTCCCATTAGCGTATGGTCATCTCTTAACTAGATTGAGATTATCTCTTTTATGTATACTCTGGGGCCTATTTTGGTAGTTTATTGCAACCTAGGGATAATCATATTCGGTACTATCCAGTCAGGGTAGGCCGATCTTATCATGCTGAGGTCGAAAGCTTTCGATCTCTCGGTACATTTATTTAGGTGTGTACTGTAGGAAAGGTAGTCCCTTACCTTGCCATTGTTGGAATCCATTTTGGAATAAGCGCCTTCGGTTTTTGATCATATACTTATTATAGTTGTGATGTACACACATCGCAACTATTTGATTATTGATATTTTAAACCCATAGACATTATTATAATATCATTGGATTTTTATAATAAAATTGATTTGGTTATCGTAAGGTAAAAACCTGTTCGTGTTTATGTGCGGTGTGGTCTTACGAGATACTTTTATTTTGAAAAAGGTTTTCAAATGTAGAAATCAATATGATTTAATTGAGCTTTTTCTTGCCAATTTACTAGACTAATCCGGGTGTTATTTTCTTATAATGCTTGGATCAGCCTGAGCATATTTTCCAGATTTAGCTGGACACTTTTGAGTTTCAGAAGACGAGCTGGATTCCCCAAGAAGTATTTTCGTATATTTTATCTTTTTCTATCTTTGTCATGTTTTGTCATGTCTATATTATCAGCATTTGTAAGGACATGCTGTTATAAATTCCAAGGATGATATATATTAGTGTACACTAATGATTATATATAGTAAAGTTCTTTTCTTTTCATAAAGATCATGTGTATATTATATATTTCTCATTACGGTGTGAGATTCTATTCTGTCTTTTCTTTTCTTTAACACCAAATGACATGTCTTTCGGATACTTAAATGATCAACACACGAATACCGAGGTTGTATTAAGTGTCATTTTTAGGTGAAAGAAAGGCAGACTATAATAGTTGGTATCAGAATTTAGGTTGAACGAACATCTAGGCCTTGTTGGGGGTAAACCCATTATAGGTAGGATTAGTAATGCCCTAGAATGAGTAACTCATCAGAGATGAAATTAGTAATATCCTAGAATGAGTTTGAGTAAATATATGAGCACATATGTGTTGATGTATAAAATATTTTTTATATTGTGTTGTTTGATGCATTAAGTTTGAAATTTGGATTTTGGTCAATACGAGTAGCCAACGTCATTGATAGGGATCTCAAAACACTTCAATAAGGCCAATCAATAGAATACTATTTTAAAAATGGTAAATTTTGGGCATTGACTAGTCATGCTCGTTCAATTTTGGGATCTCAATGAGCACATATTTAATTTTTATCATATAGGGTTTGTCTAGTCATGCTCGTTCAATTTTGGGCGTTGACTACCGTTTGTTGATTTTCCTTTTTCTATCATAGGTTGGGTAGATAGAAATTGTAGAAACATTGAAATGAACAACTTGTGAATTAAATTTCATAGTTTGACTATAAGGCATTTTGTTGATATATTAGGTTAAAATTGGATTTTAAAATAAGTTGTTTATTAAAAAGAAATAATTTAGATGGTTTTATAAAAGGTTAATTTTATAAATCAGGACTATAAAATATATTTTAAAAATAAGATGGATTTTCTGAGAATTTAAATCCGGGTGGCTTTGATAAAGTTTTCGAATGATTATTGGAAAATTAATAGTAATTACACTTAAAAATATTTTAAGATATAAATATTTTGAAAAGGAAGTTGAGAGTAAGATTTTTCTTTGGACAGTTTGGGGAATGAGTCTCGATCTGTTTTGTGATGATCTGAATAATCTTCCAAGTGACAATCGAATGTTTTCTTAGGCGGATGTGATAGTGCACTTAGTAAATTATTCTCTTTGTCATTGTATTACCGAAACGAGTTCGAATCCGAATGAATCCAAAGCCTGTGGATGATACATATTTTGTTAAAACTATTTATCTGGAAACATTTATACAGTACTGTTTCAAAATAGGATTTGAAAAGAGAAGTGTTTTTATAATTAACTAGTTCAATTGACTTGAAAGTGACTAAAAATGGATAAGAGATGCGTTCGGATGGTAGACACTTCTCTTGAGTATTACCCTTCTTAGTAAAGGGATATATGATACCGTTCAATATTGCCAAATTCCTTGACATCATTTAGGAGTTACTCGGGCTATATGTATAATTTTATGGGGTAAAAATAAAGCATCATTTCAGAAGATTTTGAAATAAAAATCAGCTATTTAACTCTTATGTTTCCATAATATAAAGGTATTTTGATTTAGAATGGAATGATAAATGAAGTTTTAAAATTGAATTAATTTATTAAGAAGTAGTTTTATTAAATAGTGTCTTTTGTGTTTTAACACCTAGGAGTTAAATTTTATTTAATGTTATGTGGACCATCTAATAAACATTTTTATCTTAGAGGTGTCTAAGAAAAAGTAGAGTCCAATACGGAGTTAGGATACCAACATCCTACTCTTCTTAGCTACTTACCAGACCGATTGGTTAAAGAGGTTGTATTGGTCGGCTCAATTTTAAGACCAAATTATTCTGGACCTATATCTAACTAACTAAAAGTGAATAGAATTAAAAATCTAATGTTTTGTATTTTCTCTTAGGATGTAGGAGAGTATTATACAGGTTAATAAATTAAAATGATTTTATAAGGGTTTCATAAAGCTATATCATTTTGAACTGTTTTGAACTAAATTTGGAATTTTGTGAAATGTTTTCATAAATATTTTTGGGTGGGTAAAGGTAATTAGGTAGTAAAACCCCTAAGATATGCACATAAGTTTTACGTAGATCCTTCATCTTTTTTTAAATAATTCTTGATCCAAGCGTCGAGTACATGAATTGAGCTGTTTTATACCATCCTGAATAAGAATTTATCACTCGATTTTGACAACGAATACTTGGTGAGGGTTCTTAATATGGAATCAAAGTTTTCTGTCATACTTTATTGCTATGTAAGAAGAATGAAGGTTTCTAATTAAGAAGCCTGATCAGAATTTGCAGTGAAGAGTCGGGTGAGCGATACCTGTTCGGAAGTAAACCTTTGTATATGAGTGAGTGACCAAATCATATTTTGCATGGGAATGATCTATGTACATCATACAGACTGATGAGCAGTATTAACTGTTTTCTGAGTTAGGCTTGTAGTAAAATTCTGGGGTCGAAATTCTTTTAAGAGTGGAGAGTGTAATAACCTGAAATTTCACCAATTTGATTTGAGAATATTTAATTAATTTTATATTCAAATAATGGTTTTTATAAATAAAATAAAAATCTTTTAAATAATAAAAAGTGATGGAGAAATATATTTCCCAATTGGTTTATGAAAATATTGAGTTCGAAGAAAAATCAAAAATGTGACTAGAATTCATTTTCCAAATTTTTGAATTTTCGTCGAATAAAAGTTGTTGGAAATGTTGTAATACTATTGTGTACATATACACGTTCATTTATAATGTTAGAATTATATATTTGTATATATACATATATGTGTGCATTATCTTAAGTAAAACAAAGCTTTGTATATGGTCGGCCTTGCATTTTAAAGGTCGATCTTGTCATATTGAGGTCGAAAGGTTTTCGATCTCTCAATACATATATCCAGAGGCATGATGTATGGAAGGTAGTCCCTTGCCTTGACATTGTTGGAATCCATTTTTCAATAAGCGCCTTCGGTTTTTTATTGTATTCCTATTATTGTTGTGATGTACACACATCGCAGCTCCTCGATTATTGATATTTTAAACGCATGGACATTATTATAATATCATCGTATTTTTATAATGAAATTGGTTTGGTTATCGTAAGGTAAACACCCCTCCTCCCGTGTTTATGTAATGTGTGGTATTTACACTATGCTTTTTATTTTGAAAGGATGTTATAACAACAGAACCGGGTTTCCTATAAAAAAATTGGTTATCGTAAGGTAAAAGCCGTTCATGTTTACATGCAGCGTGGTCTTTGAGATACATTTATTTTGAAAGGTTTTATAAGATACAACAACCATTATGATTGAATTTCTCATGCTGATTTACCAAACTGATTCGGGTGTTCTTTTCTTATAATACTCGAGTCAGATCTGTGTATTTTTCTAGAATTTAGCTTTGGACACTTTGGAGCTTCAAGAGACGAGCTGGATGTCTCCAACATATTTTCCTTGTTTTATTTCTGCTGTATTTCTTATTTTTATCCATCGGCATTTGTAAGGACAAACTGTTATAACAGTTCAGGCTGATGATAGGTTAGACTCTAATGTTGTTTGAATATTAAAGTTCTTATATTATAAAGATAATTTGGATGTTATATATTACTCATCTCGTTATGAGATTACGTTCTATCTTTTATTTTCTTTCAACCCAACAATCCGTATTTCCGATACTTGGCACGTGAATACCGTAGATGTATTAGTGTCAGCTTCTAAGAATCGAAAAGTCGGGTCGTTACATCGACAAAAATATAATGAACGCTTTCTAATTCCCTCCTCCAAAACCTTTTCTCTTTAATTTCTAATTAAATCTCATTAAATTCTCTCGCTTTAAAATGTAAGGCCGATCATAGACGGCGGTTGTTGAACAAAAATTTCCAAAACACTTAGTAATTGATTGATTTAAATTAATAAATGTTTATCGATATCGTATATCGATACATAGGTATATAAATTTTTTATACACACTTTATTAAATATTAATGGTATCCAAACAAATCAAATAAAATTTAATATTGATATCCTAGAAATATTAACTAAGTCTCTTAATTTATAATAATTATAAATTAATTAAATCATGTGTTTTTTTGAAGTGTTCATCATTATGATCGCGCGACTCATAGGTGTGAATTCTGTTAGAGATTAATATTGAACAATTTGAATATTAACGTGCATACGTCACCTGAGCTTGCTAGGGTTTTGAAAGTTGGGCTGAATTTATAACATACATGTCTCTTTTCTATAAAATCCAATTTTAGTACTATAAACGGTACTAGATAGCAACAACTATTTACACCAATTCCTTTTGTTAACACTATATCACATGAGAACTTAAAGAATTTGGTTTTGATCGAAATTCCAACCTCGTCCACATCCATATTAATTAGTTCAAACATAAAATTATTTATTATTAACTGTACCGCTCTAGCTAGAGAATTTGACTTTGAGTTAACTACAGTTGATCGTGATTCTAACCTCATATAACCGGGGAGACATATTCTCTAATTAATAATGTATCACTTTCAATGCGTCAATTTAGACCCAACTATAGTCATCCGATAGACGCTATGTCATGATTTCGTTATAATTAAAGCGAAGTATCCACATTGAAATTCAACAGTATTCTCAAGTCGAGAAAACTGATTAATATCATCACTTTGAGATTCTTTGTTTGACCTTAGTTATATTACCCAACATAAAACTCTCGAGTGAACCATTTTATAGTTACCCAATAACTATCAGTATGTAACCTCTTGGTGATCATGAGTAATACATTGCCTAACATTTGGAGAGAGTTACACACTCTAGTCTTGATAGATGTATCGATGTTCCATCTCGAAACATCATGACTAAGAATATTTGAAATAATATGTTATTTTCAATGCGATAAATTTCACGTGATTACGACACATTATAATTAATGTCATATAACTTATCATTTAAGAATTTCTGTTTAATATACTTTAAATCAATTACTTAATTAATTATATCACAATATAACACACCTTTTATTTTGGACAAGATTGATTATCGAGTAAATACATGCAATAAATTACATAATTGAGTTTAAGGCATACCCTTAGCTCTATTTGATTTTATTATAATCAAATTGGAGTGTCCATTGAAGTTCAATAATATTCTTAAGTTGGGAGGACTGTGTAATTGTAACAACCCAATATTTTTTTTGACATTAATTTTGTTTGAATATTTCACTTTGAAAATGTTTTAGAAGTCATTTTACCTAAAATTTTGTTTTAAAATATCTTTAAAAGTGAAGTAGGATTTTTTCTAGAGTCAATGGTAATTTATTTGGAATTTTCATGTCCTGTCTGCTATTTTTAAACAATTTCTTCAATTCTTTTGCTATATTCTCTGAATTTAATTATTTATTTCACTTTTAAATGTTTTAAAAAAATCATTTTACTTAAAATTTTGTTTTATAATATTTTTAAAATGAAGTAAACAACTTTCCAAAGTCAATAGCGATTTATTTGTAATTTCTGGACACTGTATTGGATTTTTAAGCAATTTCTTTTATTCTTTTTATATTTTCTTTAAAATTAATTAATTATTTTCATCAATCTTTACTTGGTTTCGGTTTATAAAAGTAAATTTCTGATTTTAATTTGATTTTTTTTGAAATAGAGGAATGAAATATGAAAGGTTTTTAAAAGCTTTGAAACTTAAGCCTTTTTAATTTCAAAACTCTTCATTTTCTTTAACTCATCATTTATTTTCTTTAGCCGTGTAATATTCTTTGGTAAAGCCGTGTATTCCATTTACTTTTCACGAGAAAAACATTCTCATCTTATTTTGTTAACGCTCAAATTTAAACGCTAACACCCTGGTGTATAGGATGTGATTGTGAAAGCACCACCCGTTCGTACGGGAAACAGAAATAAGCAGAGAGTATGCAGAAAAACAGTAAGAGACACAGTATTTATAGTGGTTCGGCTTATAATCCAGCCTACGTCCACTTTAATCTCTTTATCACTAGTTTGATTACAATCCTTTACAAAATCTTTCAATTACAACACACTTCAAGTGATGGGATATGTAAAACAAGTAGCTCAAGCTTTAACAATCATCTTCAAATCCATGGTGAATGTAGATGATTTCTTCATGGAGTTCTTTTAGAAGTTTGTTGGATCTCAAAAGCTTTGAAGTAGTCTGGAATTCGGCAGAGTAATGGCGCCTGAAATTGATCCACCCCCCAAAGTCCCTTGAATGTTGGAGGTAGGTTGGTATTTATAGGCAAAGATTTTGGACCTAAACTCGGTCTTAACTCCTCGCCGATCTAGTTAAGTCGCGGCCGACTTATAGGAGCTCTGATATGGTCAAGCTGTGTTGATCCTTCTTCGCTGAATTTGCACAAGTCCTAAGTTGTCTCCGACTTAGACTAAGTCGCCTCCGGTCTAACGCGCTACGCTTTAACTGGTTGAACCGCTTCTCCCTTCATCTCTCTGGATCGGTCGCGATTCATCGTAGTTAGGTCGGCACCATGTGAGGCATTGGGTCGGCAATTATGTGAGGCATTGGGTCGGCAATTATGTGAGGCATTGGGTCGGCAACCATGCTAAGTCGGACCCCTTTCTAATTAGCTAGGTCGGCCACCCTCTAATTAGTTAGGTCGGCCACCCTCTAATTAGTTAGGTCGGTTATCTCTTTAAGTCCTGAGCTATTTTAGGTCGGTCATTCTTGTTAGAGCATTAGGTCGGCAAGTCATGCGAATGGTTAGGTCGGCCTGCTTTTTAAGCCTTAAGCAGTTAGGTCGGTATCTATTGGGTCGGCGCCATCTCCACACACTAGACCTGCTGAGTCGTAACCGAGATAGGGTTAACATCTGCCCCTCGAAGTATACGCCTTAGACTTAAGTCGTGTGCTTCGAAATATCTTAGCTCGGCTTCTCTTAGGTCGGTAGATCGCGTACGACTTACCAGTTAGTGTTGTTTAACATTCCTTCACCATGAGATATAAATTAGCCCCCTTCCTCCTTTTCCTTCATTCAAACCCCTGCTCAATTCCGCCATTAAAGCACCCTCAGATCTTAAAGGCAACTTTATTCAATCGATCACAAATAATCTCTGCTACGCATCGTGTAAGTGGTTTTCCTGATTGTAATTTATTGCCGATTCACATTCCTTGTTTGTTCGAACTCGAATCGCCTCCTTGCACCGAATCGCCTCCTTGCACGACGCTTCATTATGAACCCCATCGTATTCATAGTTGATGAAACTTAGGTTATGAAGTTTTGGCTTCAGATGATCGTTAATACCATGAAGGCGGTTGATCGCTTCAGGCTCGATGATCTCCAATGGCTGGGCATTGAACTTGTGACAATCTCAGTTTGCTTTGTTGGATGATTGGTTGGTGTGAATGAAGGTGGCTGTTGATGGGAAGGTTATTGGGTTAACGGGTTGAATGCCGTGAGATGGTGGTTTTCAGGGAATTTGAGTGACTCAAATTTCTGCCGACTTAAACTTTAAAACTTGAATCGAAGCCGAGTTAATCGCTCAGTGGAACTTGCCGACCTAAGCCTTTGAACCGCGGCCGTGTTAATACTTGGAGAGATCCCTATCTGTCGCTTGCAACTTAGATGACTGCCGAGTTAGGGAACTAACAAACCGACTTTAACTTGTAAGAGATCCTTAGGTCGTGACCGGGTTAACACTTGAGCATCTGATCTCTTACCGTCTTAGTTTTATCTCGTGGGATTTTTTAGACCGTAGCTGGGTTAGGACTTTAGCCCTGAACGTGCTGACACCTAGGAGCATTGGCCTTCCTCGAGCACCTGATTTGTACTTTGAACTGTCCCAACCTTGAATTTGCTTGAATCTCATTGCATTACTCCACAGATTGTGTTAACTTGCCAACCTGTCGAAAATAATAAACAAAGAAAACCAAGGCGAAAATTTTGCCATTGACTGCCCACATCAAATGACAGATTAGTTGAGACAAAGTAATTAACTTAAATGCATTGCATGAAATGCTTGTGGATCGATCAACTAAGGCCAAATATCAATGCAAAGTATGAACAATTTGAACTAATTCGTTTGCATCAATGTTGTGCCTACATATTCAGACTTAAAACAATGACCCCTGGATTTTCACAACTAACAAATGCTTGCCAGTTTTTTTTTTTTTTTTTTTTTTTTTAATTCCAGTTATATTTTTTTATCGTCTTGTTGATCTTACACAACACCTCACACATTTTAGGAAACGTGCACCTTGATATTTGAATATATAGTTGTTTATGTAGAATGACTTCCCATCAAGGAGAAGAAGCAGCAAGTCAAGAAGAAGAAACTTTCCCGATAGCTGTTCCTATACAGAATCCTCCGGAAAGAACTTCGACTATTCTATCTTCGAGAACATTTATTCAGTTGCGTACTCAATTCGGCTTTGCTGAAGATGATGTCATATTTCCTGGACCGAATGATACTGCTGACCGACCTCCCTATGGTTTTGTCGCGGTTAATCGTCATATGTGCTTAAGTGGGGCGATCCCACCTTTCAATGACTTTCTTCGAACTCTTCTTCTTCGGATGTCAATTTCTCCGTTCCAACTTCATCCTAATGGTTACGCTATCTTGATGGGGTTGGGTGTTTTGTTCAGAAGAAATCTTGACCGACTGCCGAGCTTCGAAGAAATTCGCTACTTATGCTCGTTTGCAAAGAGCAAAGACCATCCTTCTCTTATCATTGTGAGAAGTGCAAGAAACCGCAAGCTCATTCTTGATCTTACTGAAAGTGTCCATGGATTTTTAAACCAATTTTTCTTCGCCCGCAGTCCCCCAGAGTTTTATGCTTCTTGGAGAGTAGGAAGTAAGATCATTTATTTCCGTCTTTCCACTTTCTTTTTTAACTCTTTTCGGGGTCCAAATTGCTGATCTCATTCTTTGCTTTTTTCAGCACTTCCCCTTCCCTCTAGAGATCCGATACATAGGCAGACTTTTGATAGACTGAGCGCTGTAGCCGCAGAAGAGAGAAGTATCAAGTTTCTACTAAGCGACGAATTTCTACATCAATACGGACTTCTCCACCCTTCTCGCTATACTCAGCTTTGTGAAGCTCCGACTGAAGTTCCCGATTCCCCGACTGAAGCATCGGATGCCCCCGTTACTATCAAACAACCCTCATCAAAAGAGTCTAACATCGAAGCTTCATTGGTGAAATGTTCCACCCCTACCGACATTATGGGGTCATCTAGTAAGGCGGCACTTGCCCCGATTGAGGAAGAAGAAGAACCTTCACAGCCTCTCGGGGGATTAGCTGATGTAGGAACTGAGAAAACAAGTCTCACCGAGCATGATGGTGACGATGTTTATGATGGGTTGAGCGACATAATAGTGACCTCACAGGAGCTTTTTAGAGATGACGTGTCTAAAACTATCTCTCCTATAGTTGAGGCGACGTCCCTTCTTCGACTAACACCAACACAAACACCAACTCCTCATACCCAAGCTATCATCACCTCTACACCAATGAGTGGTTTGTAGCTTAATGCGCGTAGCTTGCACATCACACAACACTTAGGATTTTTTTTTTTTTTTTGGCGTTTGTTCACATTTAACTTCTTTTCTCCGGAAGTTTCTAAGACTTGCCATTTTTGCCTTTTCAGATTCCTCTATGGGGCGCAGTGGCAGCGGTTCTTATTATAAAGACTTTCGACGCTATGGAGGGCGTGGCAGCTATGATTACAAGCAATACTATACCGATCCCAGAGAGACCAATGAGCAGAGAGCTGCGCGAAAAGCTGAAGAGAGGAGAAGGTATGAAGAACGTCATGAGGGAGCGGGCACGCGACATGAATCCTTCCCAAGGGATGATGATTCCCATAAACGTAAAACGCACGATGATAGGGGGAAGAGCCATATTGAGGATTCGAGAAAGCGGACCAAACTTGGCGAGGAACACGTGCCCGTGACATCTGAGAGGCCTGGTGCCTCAGTTTCTATTGACGTCCCTTCCAAATCTCCTGCTCTTGAAGGAAGTGCCATCCAAACACTTCTCAACAGGCCTTCGTACCATGTTGAAAGGGGCCCCCCGACTTTGCAGAGCCGATTCCCGAACTGGTGTTTGAGGGGGGTACGCTTCGACCTCGATTTGGTCCCCATCGACAAAGAAGCTATGTACAGAAATCTCGATGCTGTCAAGCTTGATATCGATAGAATGTCTGGATGGCAAAAGTTGGTTGATGAACTTCAAAGAGTTAATCGGGCTAACATCGAAGCAATGCTGACCATGGAAAATGACAAATCAGAATGGCAGAAGATTCTTGATCAACACAACGCTGAGATGAAGGAGATAGCCGAATACAATGAAAAACTCGAAGCTGAAGTAAAGCAGCTCAAAGATGATCTTGTCTCTTCTACTAATACTTACACCCAAAGAGAAGAGGTATTGCAAAAACAAGTGCGAGATGCGCACGCCAGCCAGAGGGACGCTGAAGCTAAAGCTGAGAGGTTGGAACAAGCTGTAGAGAACCACCGCACTGATGTCACCCAGCTGCAGAATAAACTGAGCGCCCGGGACATGGAGATTGAAGCGCTAAAAGCCCAACTTGCTCAGACCGAAAAAGATCGAGATGAGGCCATGGCTGGCAAAATTGCAGCCGAAGAAACTGCTCAGACCATGGAAAACGATATCAATTCGACTTTATTCGATTTTTATTTACATTGTGTCTTGGGACGCGGCAGCCTCTCTTTTCTTGGTCCTAAGTATGAAATCACCCTGGCCGAGGTGTGGGAAGCTGCTCTTAACATGTTTAAAGACGCCGGGTATGGCGATGAAGATTTTGAGGCGCGTTACCTGGATGAGGGAGCTCGCGCTGCTCTTGCGAAGGGGCGAGAACAACTTGCCAGGATGAGAACTGGAATGGCGGAAGAGGAACGTTCTGGAAAGGAATTAACGCTTACTTCCTCTGTCCAACCTCCAGTTTCTCCTGTGGTTGACATCACGGGTTCTAGCTCCTCTACTCCGCCTGCAACTAAGACAGTAACTGAAACTACAAGTGCACAAGGCGGGGATGAAGGTGGTGAAAGCAACGAAGCACAGCGATATGAAATCAGCCTCAGAGATCCAACTGCCCCAGGTAAACTTGACACCGGACCAGCCCAAGTGGTGAACTGCTCGTTCGCTCCTTGTGAACTTGACGATCTTCTTGATTATTTTTCAAATGTCAATGAATTCCCGACTTTTGATTATTCCTCAAATGTTAATGAATTCCCGACTTTTGACGAGCCGTCATCCCCTCTCTTTTCGAAAGATACTGATATTTTAAGTTTTTTCTCCTTTGTAGAGAAAGCACCGAGTCAAACTCAAGCTTCTTCTCCCCCGGTGATCCTTCCTCCATCTCTTCAAGTGGCGCCTCCTTCTGCCTCGCAACCTGGGTCACAAGAAGAACAAATAGAAGCTCTCCATGGCCTGGATGATCCCATTGCTTCGCAAGAGCAAAAAGATGAGGGACTTGAGGGAGGTGACATATCTCCGGAGCGGACTCCTTCTGACGATATAACTTTATCTAAACTTGTCACTCCAGGAAGTGAGTCTTCCTCAAAGAGGAGAAGGAAGCAAGGAGCATCAAGGAGGAGAGGGAAGATAATCACTGCCACTGAAGAGGAGCCAGAAGTTGGGCCAGCTGCGCCTACCTCTCCTTCCTCCCTTATACCCACTGGCCGACCTGAAAAGCTGGTCATTCGGTCGGGTAAAGGGTCCAAAGGCAGTAAAAAGAAGTGAAGACTTTAGCTTTTTGTCTTTTGTATGAACTGGCCGAGAGTTGTGCGGGTATCGGCCCCCGCTTTTATTTTGAGAACCTGTATCTGCATTATAGTTGAATAAAATGATTCTTCGTTTGTACAAACTTCTGTTTGAATTTGAGAATGCATTTACTATTTATTTTTGCACAAGTTTGTTTATATAGTGTTGCAGCGGGCTTATGGTATGTTGCTTGAGTATTACTCTACTGATGCATCTATACTACTATACCATGTTGCCCCCATACCTTAAGCTTGCTGCAATATTTTATACTTCGAGGGGACTTGCACTCTTATTTGCTAAAGAATAATTATTTTATTCTTTAAAGAAAATTTTTATAGAGTACAACTCCCTTCGTATAAGTTTTTACGCTTGGTCGTTCGAAGAAATCACTTTTTTCTTTTGCTTATGTGCATATTTCATCAAGTGAATTCCTCTATGTGGTAAAGCGGACCTCTGAAGGGTACTTTAACTTCTTTTCTTTTTACGATCATTTCCCATAGTAGGCAAATTACTTTTCCTTTGAAAGTTAAAGTACGCTTTTGATGAGGATTTTTTTTATAGAAAGTTGTACCTCTGAGGAGGGATTTTTTCACGTTTCAACACTTGGAAGTTTTATTTCAATCTCGGTGAAACGTGTACCTCCAAAGAGTTATGCTTTAGAAATCCTTTTCACGTTTCAACACTTGGAAGTTTTATTTCAATCTCGGTGAAACGTGGGTTTCCAAAGAGGTCTTTCTTCTTAATTGTGTTCCCGGGAGGGGGTTGTACCTCTGAGGAGGGATTTCTCACGTTCCAACACTTGGAAGTTTTATTTCAATCTTGGTGAAACGTGTACCCCCAAAGAGTTGTGCCTTTGAAGAAAGCCTTTTCACGTTTCAACACTTGGAAGTTTTATTTCAATCTCGGTGAAACGTGTGCTTTCAAGAAGGTCTTTGTTTTTGCATTTCAACTTTGGTGAAGTGAAATTCCGAAGAGCGGTTGCTACACTTCAACTCCTGGCGAAATGGGCCTCCGAAGAGGGCTTTTATTTTGTTTACATTTCAACTCTGGTGAAGTGAAATCCCGAAGAGCGGTTATAACACTTCAACTCCTGGTGAAATGGGCCTCCGAAGAGGGCTTTTATATTGTTTACATTTCAACTCTGGTGAAGTGAAATCCCGAAGAGCGGTTATAACACTTCAACTCCTGGTGAAATGGGCCTCCGAAGAGGGCTTTTATTTTGTTTACATTTCAACTCTGGTGAAGTGAAATCCCGAAGAGCGGTTATAACACTTCAACTCCTGGTGAAATGTGCCTCAGAGAGGGTTTTCATCGCCTGGAAGTTACTCTCTCATGGTTGGAGGGTCATGACTCCTCCAATCTTTTTTTTGTTGAGTAGAGAACTTTCTTTTTTGTGGCGTATGACCCATTAGAGGTCTTTTTATCCTCCGAAGAGTTGCGCCTCCGAAGAGGACTTGTGCCGCTGATGGTAGCTTTGGTTGTTCCTCTGTTCACTTGCTTATGCCTTTTCAGCGATCCTCTTTTTTTTTTTTTTTTTTTTTTTTTCTTCTTTTCAAGTTTTCATTCCCCTTTCTCTCACAAGTGGCTTGTTTAATCCAAGGAAGTGTACTTCATTGTCAGGCAAGTTCGTGAGAACGGGCACTAGCTTCCTAATTGGATGTTTGTTCGTTCAAACAATCTCAATTTATTAACAAGGGCTCGTTTCTATCGAAATCATAAGCCGTTCAATTGAAGCATTTCCTATCTAGGATTTGAATTCGGGGCCTTTATGACTTGAAATTTGTTTGCTGAATGATGGTGAGAATCACTCGGTCTTATTATGCGCAAGTTTCATTTCCATTGTCTGCAAAAATTTAAATTGACATTTCAGCAATACATTTTATGTATTTTTATATCGAAAACAAAGCAAACATATAATGATAATAAGGAACACAAGATTTATAGTGGTTCGGCCATGAAATTGGGCCTACATCCACTTTATATTCTTTCATTATTTACTTGCATCAGTTTCACAATTGCTTTCGATTACAAGAATCATACATTCATAATTCTTTTTACAATGTTTCAACAAAATTTTCAAGTAAAGTATGGACGCAAGTGGTTGCTGTTCCATGCCCTTGGAATTTGATCTCCATCAACAGTGGTGAGCTTGAATGTGCCGTCGAGAAGCTTCTGACCTATTACATATGGTCCTTCCCAATTTGGTCCAAACACACCTGTCGCGGTCATAATTCTTTTCAGGACTAGATCTCCAATTTCAAAGCTGCGTTGACGAACTTTGGAATTGAAATGCCTGGCTATCCTTTGCTGATGAGCTGCAATTCTGAGGTTAGCTTCATCTCTTTTTTCATCAAGGAGATCCAGCGCTTCAAGTTGCAGCTTTTCATTTTCTGCTTGATTGAAATGGATTCTTCTGTGTGAAGGGACCTCTGTTTCAACCGGGATCATTGCTTCCGATCCGTATGCTAACGAAAAAGGAGTATGCCCAGTTGCAGTTTTGTGAGTAGTTCTGTATGCCCATAGTGCAAGTGGTAGTTTATCGACCCAACCACCTTTTGCTCTTTCGAGTTGCTTTTTGATGGTTGATTTGATGATCTTGTTCACTGCTTCCACTTGCCCGTTTGCCTGCGGATGAGCTACTGCCGAAAAGCTTTTCTGGATTTTGAATCGTTTGCAAAAATCCTGGAATTCCTCACTTTCAAACTGAGTACCATTGTCTGTGATTATTTTCTGAGGCACACCGTATCTGCAAATGATATTCTTGGTCACAAAGCTTATCATTTTCTTAGAAGTGATAGTAGCCAATGGTTCAGCTTCAGCCCACTTAGTAAAATAATCAACCGCAACAATAGCATATTTAATCCCTGATTTAGCAGTTGGTAGCGGCCCAATGAGATCCATTCCCCAAATTGCAAATGGCCATGGACTGATCATCTGTGTGAGTTCGGTAGAAGGTGCTCTAGGAATTTTGGCATATCTTTGGCACTTGTCACATTTTCGGGAGTAATCTGCGGCATCCCGATTAATTTCTGGCCAAAAATATCCGTATCGGAGAATTTTCTTTGCTAATGTTTGACCACCTGAATGATCACCGCATTCTCCTCCATGCACTTCAGTTAGGATTGTTTTGGACTCTTCCCGGGATACACATCGAAGCAATGGCATTGAGAATCCTCGTCTGTATAATTGACCATCCTGGATTATATATCGAGAAGCTTTTCTCAGTAGCTTTTGTCGTTCTTTAGAGTTTTCTGGTAAAGAGCCATTGAGTAGATACTTTGTTATTGGAGTCATCCATGATTCTTGCTCTTGCGACATACTCATAACCCAATCGATATCCATTTCATCAATGCTCGGATTTGACAAAACTTCCACTGGAACTAACCCTAAGGATTGGGCTTCGCCAGAACTTGAGTATTTTGCGAGAGAATCTGCTTTCATGTTTTCTTCTCGAGGAATATGACTTATCGTGTAATGGTCGAATTCACATAAAAGTTCCCAAGCCTTTGACACATAAGCGGGCAGATTTCCTCCTTTCGTTTGAAACTCCTTCTTGACTTGGCATACTATAAGCTGCGAATCACTGAAGATCTGTAACGCTCGAATATTTAGTTCTTTAGCAATTTTCAAACCAGCAATCAGAGCTTCATATTCTGCTTCATTGTTTGTTGAAGGAAATTCTAATCTTAGCGCATAGCATAATGACCGGCCTTCAGGAGTTTCAAGAACAATTCCAGCACCTGAACAGTAATCATTTCTTGCGCCATCTACAAATAACTTCCATTGGGTTGGGGAGTTCTCGATTGTTTCTTCCTCGCTGTTACCCTTGTCTGTAAATTCTGCAATAAAATCTGCCAAAGCTTGTCCGTTGATCGCTTTTCTAGGATGATAAGTGATGTCATATTGGCTCAATTCAATATTCCACTTTAAAAGGCGGCCCGAAGTCTCAGGGCGAAACAAGACTTGCTTCAAAGGTTGATCAGTGAGGACTTTGATAGGATGAGCCTGGAAATATTGCCTCAACTTTCTTGAGGCAATCAATAGACAATAGGCGAGTTTTTCCAACTTGGAGTAATTCATTTCTGCCCCAGTGAGTCTTTTGCTGATATAGTAAACTGGATGTTGAATCCTTTTGTCTTCCCGTACCAGCGCTGCACTTAAAGCATGAGATGAAACTGCCAAGTATATAAGGAGATCCTCGCCATCGCCGGGCCTAGAAAGTATTGGAGGCATTTCCATATGTTGAATCAATTCTTCAAAGGCTTTCTGGCATTCGGGAGTCCAGTCAAAGTTTTTCTTTCCTTTCTTTAGAGCGTCGAAGAATGGAATGCATTTATCAGTGGCTTTGGATATGAACCGACTTAAGGCGGCAATTTTTCCATTGAGACTTTGCAATTCCCTCTTTGTTTTAGGAGCTTTGACTTCTTTTAAAGCAGTGATTTGAGCTGGACTAGCTTCAATGCCCCTAGCGCTCACGATGAAACCCAAGAACTTTCCAGATTCTACCCCGAAAGAACATTTTAAAGGGTTAAGCTTCATTCCGTAACTTCGGAGGATTGCGAACATTTCTGCTAAGTGTTCGATGTGATCCACTGCTTTCTTAGATTTTACTAGCATGTCATCAACGTAAACTTCCATAGTCTTTCCCAACTGCGGTTTGAACATAGCATTGACCAGTCTTTGGTATGTTGCCCCCGCATTCTTCAACCCAAAGGGCATGACTCTGTAACAGTAAAGACCGACATCGGTGATAAAGCTTGTGTCCTCCTGATCTGGCTCATGCATCATGATCTGATTATATCCGGAGTAGGCATCCATAAAAGACAACAATTCATGACCCGCTGTTCCATCTACCAGTTGATCGATCCTGGGTAATGGGAAGCTGTCTTTGGGACAGGCCTTGTTTAGATCTGAAAAGTCGATGCACACTCTCCATTTACCATTGGCCTTCTTAACCAGCACTGGATTTGAAACCCAATTTGGATAGGTAGATTCTCTGATGAAATTATTCTCCATGAGCCGGTCAACTTCCTCTTTCAATGCTGTCGACCTTTCTGGACCTTGGATTCTTCTTTTCTGCTTTACTGGCGTGAACTTTGGGTCAATATTCAGAGCATGTACCGCAACTTCTGGGGATATTCCGCACATATCGGCATGGGTCCAAGCGAAAACATCCAGGTTTGCTTTCAAAAAAGATATCAAGGCATTCTGAACTGACACATTAAGTTGTGAACCCACATTCAGCATCTTGTTTGGGTCCTTCAGATCAACGGGCACCGGTATCGTTGTTTCTGCTGGTACCACCCTACTCTCCCCCGCACTGGCCTTTCTAGGATCCATCACTTTTCGTGCCCCGCTATGCTCGCCAGTGCAGGGTCCGCCCTGTAGTTGCTATAGGGTTGGTGTTTTGATGCGGATTGGGGTTGCCGCATCTTTTCCCATTTCTCTTTTTCTTGACTCTCGCAGCTCTGTCCAATAACATTCTCGCGCAACATTTTGATCCCCTTTTATAACTCCTACTCCATTGTCAGTAGGAAATTTAATAGTGAGGCACCACGGGGCTAGGATAGCCTTGAATGCTGCGAGTGTTGGACGGCCAAGAAAAGCATTATAAGCAGAATATTCATCGACGATCACAAAAGTTTGTCTGCGGACCACTTTCCTTTCTCCTTCTCCAAGTTCAACAGGTAGATCAATGGTCCCAACTGGTTGCTTTGGCTCCCCAGTGAAGCCAACAATCTTCTGAGATGAGGCTTGCACATCCGCCATCGGGATTTTCATCTGGTCAAACGTTTTCTTGAAGAGGATGTTGCAAGATGCGCCGCAGTCAATAAGAACTCTTCTGACAATAGCCGGTCCAATACCGGCCGAGATGACTAACGGGTCCAAAGTAGGGGCCTCAATGCCCGTGGAATCTCTAGCCCTGAACACAATATCATCATTAAAAGTCCTTTGTTGTTTCAGGGGTGTAGAGTCCTCTAAAACAAAGACATTCTCTTCAGTTGGCACATGTTTCAGAGCTCGAGTGTACCTCTCCATTTCACCCCAGCTTCTGCCTGCTGGGTGGGGTCCTCCTGTGATGACATTAATAACTGGCCTTCCAGATTCATGTCCTGCGGCCTTCTCATTTGTCCTGGGCTGATGAGCAAGAGCTTGTTGCCCCTGACTTGACGAAGCAGGATCATTACCACTCTTCTTCACAAATTGCTGCAGCTTATTTTCTCTTAGCAATTCTTCGATTATATTTTTCAATTGACGGCAGTCGTCTGTGTCATGACCAGGCTGATTATGGAAGCGACAAAACTTCCCACTTTGCACAGCTTTTCTTCCGGTTCTGAGAACAGGAGGTTTGGGATACTCAAAAGAATCTTTTGTAGCCAGGTAGATGCGCTCTGGTGTCTCTAACAAAGGAGTATATTCTGATGGCTTGAAGGATCGAGGCTTCTTTGAATTGTGTTGTTTCCTTCCATCATTATTTTCTCTTTTCTGTCCCACAGATCCATTCTTACGTGGCGCAGCAGTGTTGTCTTCAGCTTTCTCTACTGTTGCCTTTGCCGGGACAGGACGGCTTTCCAAACGCATGAATTCATCCGCCTTTTTGTAGAACTTTTCCAGAGAATTTGGCTCCTTCATGTTCAGCCACTTTCCGAATTCACTTGACTTATCAATAGCTCTCATCAAATAGGTCAAGACCATGCGGGGTTCTGCATTATCCACCTCAGCTAACGCTATATTAAAGCGATTTAAAAAAGACTTGATAGTTTCCCCCGGATTCTGTTCCAAACCGGATAACGACATGATGTCTTTTGCCTTTGAAGCATATAGCCTAAATTGCTCTTTAAATTTCCTGGTTAGGTCTGAAAACTGATCGATGGACCGGACAGGTAGTTTTGTGAACCAAAGCAGAGCTACCCCTTCCAAATACACAGGAAAATAGCGGCATTTTATCTCGTCAGAAGCTCTGGCACCTGTCATGTGCCAATCATATTTGTACAGGAACTCATTTGGATCACTTGTCCCTTTGTAAGCTGGAATGGTCGGAGGGACGAACTTCCTTGGGAATTCAGCTTTTAGGATCTTTTCAGTAAACGGAGTCTTGCTCGGAGCGAAACCCCACTCTTTCTCATCTTCGACCCTTTGCATACTTTCTTTCATAATCTGTCGAACCATACCAGAAAGATATTCTTCGTCATTCCTATTTCTGGATCCTCCAGCCTCAAGCAATGTCCGTTCAAAGGGGCTAGCAGCCCTTTCGGGAATGTTTCTAGTTTCAGCATCATGGACATTACCGACAAAGTTCCTTTCATTATTCGCAGGTTGACGGTTTGCCCCGAGCAAATCGTTTAACCTATTCAGAATCAGAGCATTCTGAGCATTCTGAGCTTCCAATTGCGCGTTCTGGGCATTTATTTGCTGATTCAACCCAAAGATAGCAGCGTCCAATTCCGCTTTTGAAACTCCAACAGCTGGAGTGGCTTGATTTGGTGTTGGGGAAGCGGAGGTTCCCTCTTGAATGTTTGCAGATCTCACAGATTTACTTTTCCTTCCAGGAGCCATGATTTCAGATAGACTTCTGGTTCTTAAAGAAACTTTATCTACAAATCTTTCTGAAGCAATGATGATAGATGTCCTGAGTTCAATTCTCAGTGAAAGCACCAAAATGTTAACGCTCAAATTTAAACGCTAACACCCTGGTGTATAGGATGTGATTGTGAAAGCACCACCCGTTCGTACGGGAAACAGAAATAAGCAGAGAGTATGCAGAAAAACAGTAAGAGACACAGTATTTATAGTGGTTCGGCTTATAATCCAGCCTACGTCCACTTTAATCTCTTTATCACTAGTTTGATTACAATCCTTTACAAAATCTTTCAATTACAACACACTTCAAGTGATGGGATATGTAAAACAAGTAGCTCAAGCTTTAACAATCATCTTCAAATCCATGGTGAATGTAGATGATTTCTTCATGGAGTTCTTTTAGAAGTTTGTTGGATCTCAAAAGCTTTGAAGTAGTCTGGAATTCGGCAGAGTAATGGCGCCTGAAATTGATCCACCCCCCAAAGTCCCTTGAATGTTGGAGGTAGGTTGGTATTTATAGGCAAAGATTTTGGACCTAAACTCGGTCTTAACTCCTCGCCGATCTAGTTAAGTCGCGGCCGACTTATAGGAGCTCTGATATGGTCAAGCTGTGTTGATCCTTCTTCGCTGAATTTGCACAAGTCCTAAGTTGTCTCCGACTTAGACTAAGTCGCCTCCGGTCTAACGCGCTACGCTTTAACTGGTTGAACCGCTTCTCCCTTCATCTCTCTGGATCGGTCGCGATTCATCGTAGTTAGGTCGGCACCATGTGAGGCATTGGGTCGGCAATTATGTGAGGCATTGGGTCGGCAATTATGTGAGGCATTGGGTCGGCAACCATGCTAAGTCGGACCCCTTTCTAATTAGCTAGGTCGGCCACCCTCTAATTAGTTAGGTCGGCCACCCTCTAATTAGTTAGGTCGGTTATCTCTTTAAGTCCTGAGCTATTTTAGGTCGGTCATTCTTGTTAGAGCATTAGGTCGGCAAGTCATGCGAATGGTTAGGTCGGCCTGCTTTTTAAGCCTTAAGCAGTTAGGTCGGTATCTATTGGGTCGGCGCCATCTCCACACACTAGACCTGCTGAGTCGTAACCGAGATAGGGTTAACATATTTCATTCACGGCCTGAGAGAATTTGGTAATGGCTTCACTTCCTTTTTCTACTTTTTTTCCTTACTTTTATATGAATTTTGCCCTGTTTTCTCATGCTATTTGATAGGCCTCTCCTCCACAGCCACAGCCACCACCTCCTACACTTCTTCCTTGCCATCACCACCACCTATACCCCAGGCCATGACCATAGTCGAGCCCTCCATGGTGACCAAACCCCTTAAAAATGCAACCAAAGGCCTAAAAACATGTTATTTGACCACTACTTGCTCATCCACTTCAACCACCACCCTAACTACCACCATAGGCCGCCACCATTCCTCTGACTTGACCACCACACACCCATTTCCGCCACTGACCAGTCATGGTGCACCCAGGCCGAGCCATAACCCCAAGGTCGAGCCTTTGTTTTGACCAAAAATTACACTATTTGCCTTTAAACTCTTCACCTTCATGCTTTGTAACCTCCACTACATTTTGATCTTAGGACGTGCATTCCTAGGCTTGTACCCGAGCCAAAACTTGTTCAAACCAGAGCCAAACACATCCTTAGGCCATGCCAAATAGTAGATGTAATATCCCAGAATTTCGGAGAATTTAAAAGGAGATAATCTCTTAATTAAATCATTTAAAATTAATAAAATTGTTATCTTCAAATATAAATAACCAAAATAAAATTTATGTGATGTTTTTAAATTTAGAAATTAATTGATTTTAAATGGAATAATTATTTAATTTTTGTTATTTTATAAATTGGATTTTTCATAAGTTTGACATTTTAATTTAATAAGTATTGTTTAAATGTATGTTTATTTAAAAATTTACTTTAACATTAGAATTCAATATTTATTAGTTTAAAAGTGTGTTTGTTTAATTTAATAAAAACATATTTGATTTGAAATTTAAGTTTAAATTGAATTGGAATTTTTTTTTAAATTGAAATTTGAATTGGCATTTGTAATTTAAAAGAATGTATATCTTGAAATACATTTGTATATAAAAGATTTATGAATAAAGTTTTATTTTAAAAAATAGATTTTTTTTTTGTATTAATTTAAAACAAAAGAATTTTATATATATAAATTTGGAAAATATTTATTTAATAGTAGATAAATACAAAAGCATTCAAATTAACTTGTAAAAATGGATTTAATAATTTTATATTATTTTATTTGGAATCTAATTAGTTTATATCTTATTTTTCTTTTGAAAGTTTAATTTTATAAGAAAAGAAAAAGGATTTATAAATTTATAAAAGCATTCATAAATTAGTAATGTATTTACAAATTAAGCAAATTGATAATAAAGGGTTTTAAAAATCATTTTAAAATAATCCAAAAATAATGAGTGACATGTGTTCATTTTTAAACATCATAGAATACATGTGTTAAGAAATTAAGCTTGGGTTATGACAAATGTAATCAAAGATAACAAGCGTCTTTTTCCTAATTTTCTTTTCTTTAAATTTTACAAAACCTTAAAATTCATTTTTATAAAATTCCATTATCTTCTTTCTTCTTTTTCTTTGAATACAAACAAGAATCCATGGCCACCCTTGTATTAAAAGTTCTCAAGTTCAATCTGAAACACTGAAGTTCCTTCTCAGGCCTGAAAACTTCTTTTATCAAAATTTGAAACCCATGTTCAATTCCTAAATTCAAAAACCTGTGGTTTCTTTTTACTGATCTCCTCAAACCATACAATTGAAACCAGGCATGTATATCTCCTCTGTAACCATTCATTTCCAAACCCTATGTTGTTTTATCAAAACCTGAAACCATATTCAAATCCAAGTTCAAAAACTTGTCAACCCAGTTTTAAAGCTTCAATGCAATCTGGAAAACATTCCATTTTCAAAAGCTTTGTGCACCACCATGGTTCCAGTTTTAAAGAAATCTAGTATCAAGTTTTATAGCAGTGGCATGTGTCAGTAATATTCATAGTTTCTGGAATTGCAACGTCAGCTATCAAAATTTTAAGGGGGAGGGATTCCATTCCAGTTTCCAAAACTGTGCAAATTCGAGGTGAGCAAACAACTAATTTAAAATTTTAATAGGTTAATAAATTGTTGTTTAAATAATTTATGTGATAATGAAGTTTATTTGTGATGATGCTGCATATATTTAGGAATGTGTTATTGAATATGCATGTTAATTTCTTTTTGTTTTTGAAACTGCAGTGTGTAAAATAAATACAAATCCAGTTTGTTACTTCTCTGGTTAGATTTCTTGTTGAGATGTTCAAGCATAGGTTGTTCAAACAGCAATATTTAAATTGTAAAATATGAAAAAAAATTAAAAGGAAGTTTCTTTTTGATGATGCCTGCATCTGGAAGTAGGAATGCAATAGAATCTGCATTCTTGAAATTAAGTTTCTCTGTTCATACTTGATCATAGAGTTCTTATAGATAAACAGAATTCAAGCTTTTTATATAAAAACTTTGAAACTTTGGTTTTAAAACAGACTAGTTAAGTTTTGAATTAATCTAGCTTATGAAAATATGATTAAGCAAGATAAGTTTAGAATTTTACTGTAAACAAGAAGTATGCAGTGAAAACTTATAAAATGTAAAAATAAAATTTTGATTTTTATCGATTCATGTTTATATATTGAATCATCATTCAAAATTTTGATTTTTAACACAAAAATCCAGATTTTTAAAATAGGATTGAGTTTGGAATTTGGGTTTTTCTGGAAAGTTGATTTTGGGTGATTTCTTGAAGATTGATCAATTTGGTTGATCGGGGTTGCTACTGGAGGTGGGGAAGACCATGGGGTTCGAGGAAAAATGGTGGTTAAGGCTTTAGGAGGTTGAGGTGTCGAAAATGATCGAGAATGGGTTTTAAACCCTAGTTTGGTCGATGCAGGAAATTTTGGGTCTGAGCTTTTCTCTATTGATCGAGCGTCGTGAAATTTTGGCGGGGGGTAGTGTATTGGCTTGGCAAGGGATGGTCGGCACCGCGCGACCTCTGGTGACCGGAGCTTGGTGGTCGAAGGTTGTTTGTGTGGGGTCGTTTGGGTTTGGGTTCTGCAGTAATGCCCAAATTCGATTTGCATTGAGTTTGTATGTTTGGGTGGTCGAATTGGGATGCGGTGGTGTTGAGCAAGTTGCCGGGGATGATGACGTTGGTCGGAGGTGACCAACGGTGGCGTGCATGTGCACGAGATGGTGCTTGGTGTCAACGAGTTTAGACTCGTGGGAAATCTCTAAGTAGCATTCGAGTTTGGCATGGGGAAACTCGTGGTGTTTCTCGAGTATGTTGGGTTGGGAACCTATTGTTTTGCGAACTGAATTTAATCAAAGTTTTAATAAAGAAAAAAAAGATGGAGGCAGGGAACTCGGGTTTTGACCCGAGTAAGTAACGGGTTTGACCCGAAGCAGTAAAACTGAAACAGTTTGAAGAAGATTTTTAAAATGTTTCAAAAACTTGTTTTTGAAATTTTAAATTTAAATTAGTTTAAACTTTATGTAAATTTCTTAATGTTTTAATAAATGTTTTATTAAATGTATTTTAAGAAGTTTTGAGTTTGTTAAATTTAAACGTTGTTTAGAAATTTTAAAACGATTTTGAAATCGAGTTTTGAATGTAATTTTAAAAGTTTATATAAAAAGACAAGTTTAAATTTAAATTGAAAACTAGCTTTTTAAAATCATAGATTGATAAATGTTTAAATTGTGTTTTGATAATTTTAATTTATCAAGCTAAAAGATTGTTTTAACCTAAACTTAATTACTAATTTAATTAAGTAAGGATAGCTATAAAAGTAATGACGTAAATATGTTAAGGCAATTAAAGCATTTATAATGTAAATGTTTTATCTTAATTAAGGTTTTAATAACTTAATTTTGATTAAGTTAATTTAAAGAAACTAAGTTTAATTAATTTGTTAATTATAAAGGATTGATTAAGGAACTACTTAAGAAATAATAATTTACTTGATTTACAAATAGTTAAGAATTAAAGGTTAATTAATTTAAAATTAATTAAATTGTAATTAAAAGATCATTAACTAGACTTAATTAATGATTAGGGATTCATTAATCAAGTAATTTAAGTGTAATTAAATTTAATTAATCAAGTGGGTAAGATTTATTAATTAAGTAATTGATAAGTTGTTAATTAAGTAATAAAGGTTACTTAATTAGTATTTAAGAAGTGTTTAACTTGTAATTAAATTTTATTAATTAATAATTAAGGTTTTATTAATTAAATAATTAAAGAATAATTAATCCATAATTAAGGATTAATTAAGAAGTTTTTAAATGTTGATTAATTGATTAAACAATTGTGATTAAGGATTAATCCAATGTAATTAAGGATTGATTATCTGTTAATTAAGGATGGGTTAACAGTTAATTAAGGGTTAATTAAATGAATAATTAACCACTGATTAAGGAATAAGTAATCTGCAATTAGGTTCTTAATTAATAATTGATAATTAGGTTTATTAATTAATAATTAAGAGATAATTAATTAGTTAATTAATCATTAATTAATTATAAAAGTAATTATGGATTAATTAATTTGTATTAAGAGATACTGATTAATAATTAAGGTTATTAATCGATAGTTGATGGATAATTAATCAGTTAATTAATTATTTATGGAAGTAATTAAGGATTAATCACTTTGTATTAAAGGTGATTAATTAATAATTGAGGTTTATTAATTGATGATTAAAGGACAATTAATCTGGATTAGGGATTGATTAATTGATTAAGTCAATCAATGTGTGATAAATTAATTAAGGTTAATTAATGATTGTACAAGCAAGATTTAGGGGTTGATTCTTAAGGGATTAATTTAAGAAATTAAATTAGTTATGATATGAATCGATAATGCTTTCTTAAGGATGATTGGTTGTTGAATGTCTGAATTGGACGATATCTACTGGACTGATATCTAGTGGTGATATATGTTGTGACTTTCCGTGACATGATATTGGTTATATCAATGATAAATGTGTGATATTTATCTATGTTAATGCTGTGTGATTTCAAAGCATTTAATTGTATTGAATTGAATTGAATTGTTTAAAATTTTAAACAACTTGGTCTTTAAGACACGTTTGGTTCGATGAGACCGGGATCGGGTATCAAATTTGATTATTCGAAAACCACATCGATCCAAGTTAAACATTAGGTCGTGAATTCAAGCGAAGACCGAGTTGAAGACTCGAAGTGTAAGAACTATCTATCGTTAAACACTCTGAGGGTGATTCCAATACGAGTATAACATAGACAGTACTTTCAGGTGCGAGATGGAGTTTTTAGAGTGCAAGGGTTATTGTCATTAACTCTGAGGGTGATTCCAAAATGAGTGTAACGAGATAATGCCTTCGGTTTCGTTCGAACCTGGAATGAACTTGTATGGATTGAATGCTTTCAGAACATCGTCAGGTGGACGATGAGCATTCTCAGATAGATGTGTACTATAAAGGTAATCGCAGCCTCAAGCCTCATCAACCGAGAATGGTTAAAACAGGGGAGGTGCAGCAAGGCTAAGTGGGTCATGCCCAAGTAGGACGAGATTTACCCCTGTCTAGATGTCCCTTTTTATTTCGGCTGTGTGGGGCGATTGCTAGCTAGAATCGCCAGGGTTGTCTTGTTCGGAACTGTTCAGTAAGGAATAGTTCCGGCTTTGTGTTGAAGGGGAGTTAGGGTGGCTCCTCGGTACGGTGATCTAGGCCACGTACTGTGATGGGCGGTACCCCAGTAGCCCTGCCATTGATGGAAACCTATTCTTCCTACGTGCCCCTACGGTTTTGATTGTATTACCCACTTTTGTGGCTAGTAGCTGGAATTTAATAGATGTAACAATATCGGCTATTTTCTATTTACTTGAAAACCCTAGACACTATTATAATATCACTGTATTTCCTATCAAATGTTTTGGTTAGCGTAAGGTAAAAACTTACCCATGTTTATGTGTGGGGAGTCTTACGTGATACCTTTTTTTTCAAAGGATTTTTAAAAGTTAAGCAACTTTAAACCGTTTACTCACAGCAGACCCATGTCTGACCCAGAGATTTTTTTCTGTTTTCTTAAACTCTTGGGTACTCAAATTTTTACGAGTAGCAAAGGGATTTTGGTTAGCTTTGACGAATACTGGAGGAGTTATGGAGCAAGAGACTTTAGCGTTTGTAGTTATTTGATGTTTCCGTTGTGATGTATCTCTATGATATATGTGTTGTATTTGAGTAGTATAATAGACAGACTTGTGTAACTGTCTATCTTGTGTTGTTGTATCTGAGTAACTCTGATATGTAATTGTTATGTTTTATATTATATTTTGTTTCGTTCCGCTGTGAGATTTTGATATTGTTGAGTTCTTTTCTTCTATGTATTCTATTTCTACCTCTTTTTTTCTTAAAAATGACGCGACTTTCTATGGAATGAAAGTCGGGTTATTTCACCTGGTATCAAAGCATAGGTTGAGATAATACCTAGGCTCTGGAGTGGTGTCTATCCTGAGAGCGCGTATTTGTAATTTTTATATAACTATATAAATTTGTTGGGTATCTGTTCGGATTTCCAACATGAGTTTTAGAGGAGTTTTATCTCTCTATCTTTGATTGCTTAGCCCTCCTACCTTTGAATCAAGCCCTATAGATGGATAACCGAGATAGGTCAAATCTGTGGAGGCTTAAGATTTTCTTATCTTTCCCATGGTTTTTCTAGAAACCTTTTATTTGATCTAAAGGGTTTTGATCTTGTTTGGATTTGAATTGGTTGGATGGTATTGAGTTGTTGATGTAAGAAGCAAGGATTGTATCTTTGGAAGTTGAGTTGAGAAGAATCGCAAAAGTAACTTGCGAAAATGCCAGAATTCTTTTGAGTCATATTTTGCATGGAGTGAGGTATCTCCAGGAGGTGCAAAGTCCATCGAGGTGGTCAGATATTTTCCGAATGTTCCGAGGGAGCGAAGGTTTTTCCTCATCAGGAGATGGAGATTTGGATCGTCTTTAGTTTCAGAAGCAGTGTCTGTTGTTCAGCCTAGTTTTCCCAGTGGGAGTTCAGCTGATGTCTTTGTGGCCTAGACGGATAAGTCTTTTGAGATTCTATGTAAATTTGATTAATCGAGATTTGTGATGTGTGGTATAAGTTATTCTCATGTTCATCAATGTTTTTCTTGTCTACTCCAAGTCCGAAGAGGAGAGCTAGCGACATTTGGAGTTAGTGTTAGAGGCTTTGAGGAAGCATTTTGTTTTGGTGATGGTATTTCTGTAAATCCAGCCTGGATAGTTACTATTCAAGAGTAGAAGCAATTGAAGTTTTCTGGTTAGGCAGAGTTCTATAGGAGTATTAGTGGACCCAAGTGTGAAGAGATTTTCGCGGATTTGAAGGCAAGGCAGACTAGTGTGCCTGTTCTAGCTAGCTCGGATGGCAAGAATAAATTTGAGATCTGCTCGGACGTTTGTGTGTCTGAGATGGATGAAGTAAGTCAATGATGGTCAGTGTTCCAAGTTTTGAGATGGATTTGTCTAGGGAACATTGAGGATCATCGGAAGGATTGGTGTTCCGAATTCTTGGATTTTGAAGCAAGAAGTTTTGGCAGGGAGTCATCGCTCCAGGTTGTGTCCAGCCAGGGTGTTCAGAGATATATGGATATGAAGAAAGTCTTCTAGTGGCCAAGTACGAAGTAGGATGTAGCTTCTTTCATCTTTGGATGTGCGATCTGTCAGCAGGTGTGGTGATCAGCAGAAGACTGCCAGGTTGTTGTAGTCTTTGGAGGTTCCGAAGTGGAGTTCCTGTGGGAAGTGATTTCTTTGGATTTCTTCGAAGGTTTAAAGAGTGAATTTAAGGAATATGGGTGATTGTGAATTGGTTAACCAAGAACGCCCATTTTATTCTGGTTGAGGCAATCCGTTCTGTAGCATCTTTGGCTGAGTTTTCTTGAGAGTGTGTCTGACTGCTTGGTGTTTCAGTCAGCATTGTTAACAATTGTGATGTTATCTTCTCCAGCTAGTTTTGGGAGGCTTTGTGATCAGCTTTGGGGTTCGAGATTAAATTTGGGTACATCCTATCATTCCCAAACCAATGAAAAGGCTGAATCAAATTTTAGAGATTTGAGAGAGCCTGTGTTTTGGATTTGTGTGGATGTTAGGATGATCATCTTCATTTAATGGAATTCTAGTATAAGTTATCAGGCGAATATCTGGACGTCATTCTGTGAAGCTTTGTTTAGAAGACCTTATAGATTTCATTCTATGGAGTAGAGTCAGAAGATCGTATGGTTCTTGGTTCAGTTTTGGTCTGTGAGGTATCTGCGATGGTGGAGCGTATCAGGAGAAGATTAATGTTGTAGTCTTCAGGTTGAATTGTCAGTTTGGATGGCTGGAATTCACATTGTTTCCACGTATCTTATTTGAAGAAATACGTGAATGATCTATCTTTTGTTGTGGAGTTAGGATTTCAGAGTTTGTCTTGGGAAACTCTGAATAATTTTAGGAAGACTTATCTGGATCGATCTCCGGATAGCTAGGATTGTTTGATTGAATGAATTGGTTGTTTAAATAAACTGTTTGTTTGGATAGATTGATGTTGGTTGATAGGAATGTTTGAATGATTTAAATGAAATAAAAGACTTTGGTTTATCTTTATTTTAAATTTCGAGGACGAAATTCTTTTAAGGGGGAAGGAATGTAATATCCCAAAATTTTGGAGAATTTAAAAGGAGATAATCTCTTAATTAAATCATTTAAAATTAATAAAATTGTTATCTTCAAATATAAATAACCAAAATAAAATTTATATGATGTTTCTAAATTTAGAAATTAATTGAATTTAAATGGAATAATTTTTTATTTGTGTTATTTTATAAATTTGATTTTTGATAAGTTTGACATTTTAATTTAATAAGTATTTTTTAAATGTATGTTTATTTAAAAATTTACTTTAACATTTGAATTCAATATTTCTTAGTTTAAAAGTGTGTTTGTTTAATTGAATAAAAACATATTTAATTTGAAATTTAAGTTCAAATTGAATTTGATTTTTTTTTAAATTGAAATTTGAATTGGAATTTGTAATTTAAAAAGAATGTATATCCTGAAATATATTTGTATACAAAAGATTTATGAATAAAGTTGTATTTTAAAAAATAGATTTTTTTTTGTATTAATTTAAAACAAAATAATTTTATTTATATAAATTTGGAAATATTTATTTAATAGTAGATAAATACAAAAGCATTTAAATTAACTTGTAAAAATGGATTTAATAATTTTATATTATTTTATTTGGAATCTAATTACTTTATATCTTATTTTTCTTTTGAAATTTTATTTTCATAAGAAAAGAAAAAGGATTTATAAATTTATAAAAGCATTCATAAATTAGTAATGTATTTACAAATTAAGCAAATTGATAATAAAGGGTTTTAAAAATCATTTTTAAATAATTTAAAAATAATGAGTGACATGTGTTCATTTTTAAACATCATAGAATACATGTGTTAAGAAATTAAGCTTGGGTTATGACAAATGTAATCAAAGATAACAAGTGTCTTTTTCCTAATTTTCTTTTCTTTAAATTTTATTAAACCTTAAAATTCATTTTTATAAAATTCCATTATCTTCTTTCTTCTTTTTCTTCGAATACAAACAAGAATCCATGGCCACCCTTGTATTAAAAAGTTCTCAAGTTCAATCTGAAACACTGAAGTTCCTTCTCAGGCCTGAAAACTTCTTTTATCAAAATTTGAAACCCATGTTCAATTCCTAAATTTAAAAACCTGTAGTTTCTTTTTACTGATCTCCTCAAACCATTCAATTAAAACCAGGCATGTATATCTCCTCTGTAACCATTCATTTCCAAACCCTATGTTGTTTTATCAAAACCTGAAACCATATTCAAATCCAAGTTCAAAAACTTGTCAACCCAGTTTTAAAGCTTCAATGCAATCTGGAAAACAATCCATTTTCAAAAGCTTTGTGCACCACCATGGTTCCAGTTTTAAAGAAATCTTGTATCAAGTTTTATAGCAGTGGCATGTGTCAGTAATATTCATAGTTTCTGGAATTGCAATGTCAGCTTTCAAAATTTTATGGGGAGGGATTCCATTCCAGTTTCCAAAACTGTGCAAATTCGTGGTGAGCAAACAACTAATTTAAAATTTTAAGTAGGTTAATAAATTGTTGTTTAAATAATTTCTGTGATAATGAAGTTTGTTTTTGATGCTGCTGCATATATTTAGGAATGTGTTATTGAATGTGCATGTTAATTTCTTTTTGTTTATGAAACTGCAGTGCGTAAAATAAATACAAATCCAGTTTGTTACTTCTCTGGTTAGATTTTGTTGTTGAGATGTTCAAGCATAGGTTGTTCAAACAGCAAGATTTAAATTGTAAAATATGAAGAAAAAAAATTAAGAGGAAGTTTCTTTTTGATGTTGCCTGCATCTGGAAGTAGGAATGCAATAGAATCTGCATTCTTGAAATTAAGTTTCTTTGTTCATACTTGATCACAGAGTTCTTATAGATAAACATAATTCAAGCTTTTTATATAAAAACTTTGAAACTTTGGATTTAAAACAAACTAGTTATGTTTTGAATTAATCTAGCTTATGAAAATATGATTAAGCAAGATAAGTTTAGAATTTTACTGTAAACAAGAAGTATGTAGTGAAAACTTATAAAATGTAAAAATAAAATTTTGATTTTTATTGATTCATGTTTGTATATTGAATCATCATTCAAAATTTTGATTTTTAACACAAAAATCCAGATTTTTAAAATAGGATCGAGTTTGGAATTTAGGTTTTTCTGGAAAGTTGATTTTGGGTGATTTCTGGAAGATGGATCAATTTGGTTGATCGGGGTTGCTAGTGGAGGTGGGGAAGACCATGGGGGTTCGGGGAAAAATGGTGGTTGAGGCTTTAGGAGGTTGAGGTGTCCGCAATGATCGAATATGGGATTTAAACCCTAGTTTGGTTGATGCAGGAAATTTTGGGTCTAAGCTTTTCTCTGTTGATCGAGCGTCATTAAATTTTGGCAGGGGTAGTGTATCGGCTTGGCAAGGGATGGTCGTCACCGCGCGACCTCTGACCGGAGCTTGGTGGTCGAAGGTTGTTTGTGTGGGGTCGTTTGGGTTTGGGTTCTACAGTAATGCCCAAATTTGATTTGCGGTGAGTTTGTACGTTTGGGTGGTCGAATTGGGATGCGGTGGTGTTGAGCAAGTTGTTAGGGACGATGACGTTGGTCGGAGGTGATCAATGATGGCATGCATGTGCACGAGATGGTGGTTGGTGTCAGCGAGTTTAGACTCGTGGGAAATCTCGAAGTAGCATTCGAGTTTGGCATGGGGAAACTCGAGATGTTTCTCGAGTATGTTGGGTTGGGAACCTGTTGTTTTGCGAACTGAATTTAATCAAAGTTTTAATAAAGAAAAAAAAAGATGGAAGCAGAGAACTCGGGTTTTGACCCGAGTAAGTAACGGGTTTGACCCGAAGCAGTAAAACTAAAACAGTTTGAAGAAGATTTTTAAAAGGTTTTAAAAACTTGATTTTGAAATTTTAAATTTAAATTAGTTTAAACTTTATGTAAATTTCTTGATGTTTTAATAAATGTTTTATTAAACGTATTTTAAGAAGTTTTGAGTTTGTTAAATTTAAACGTTGTTTAGAAATTTTAAAACGATTTTGAAATCGAGTTTTGAATGTAATTTTAAAAGTTTATATAAAAAGACAAGTTTAAATTTAAATTGAAAACTAGCTTTTTAAAATCATATGTTGATAAATGTTTAAATTGTGTTTTGATAATTTTAATTTATCAAGCTAAAAGATTGTTTTAACGTAAACTTAATTAATAATTTAATTAAGTAAGGATAGTTATAAAAGTAATGATGTAAATATGTTAAGGAAATTAAAGCATTTATAAGGTAAATGTTTTATCTTAATTAAGGTTTTAATAACTTAATGTTTATTAAGTTGATTTAAAGAAACTAAGTTTAATTAATTTGTTAATTATAAAGGATTGACTAAGGAACTAATTAAGAAATAATAATTTACTTGATTTACAAATGGTTAAGATTTAAAGGTTAATTAATTTAAGATTAATTAAATTGTAATTAAAAGATCATTAACTAGACTTAATTAATGATTAGGGATTCATTAATCAAGTAATTTAAGTGTAATTAAATTTAATTAATCAAGTGGGCAAGATTTATTAATTAAGTAATTACTAAGTTGTTAATTAAGTAATAAAGGTTACTTAATTAGTATTTAAGAAGTGTTTAACTTGTAATTAAATTTTATTAATTAATAATTAAGGTTTTATTAATTAAATAATAAGAGAATAATTAATCCATAATTAAGGATTAATTAAGAAGTTATTAAATGTTGATTAATTGATTAATCAATTGTGATTAAGGATTAATCAAATGTAATTAAGGATTGATTATCTGTTAATTAAGGATGGGCTAACAGTTAATTAAGGGTTAATTAAATGATTAATTAACTAGTGATTAAGGAATAAGTAATCTGTAATTAAGTTCTTAATTAATAATTGATAATTAGGTTTATTAATTAATAATTAAGAGATAATTAATTAGTTAATTAATAATTAATTAATTATAAAAGTAATTATGGATTAATTAATTTGTATTAAGAGATATTGATTAATAATTAAGGTTATTAATCGATAGTTGCTAGATAATTAATCAGTTAATTAGAGGTTAATTAATTGATTATGGAAGTAATTAAGGATTAATCACTTTGTATTAAAGGTGATTGATTAATAATTGAGGTTTACTAATTGATGATTAAAGGACAATTAATCTGGATTAGGGATTGATTAATTGATTAATTAAGTTAATCAATGAGTGATAAATTAATTAAGGTTAATTAATGATTGTATAAGCAAGATTTAGGGGTTGATTCTTAAGGGATTAATTTAAGAAATTAAATTAATTATTATATGAAGTGATAATGCTTGCTTATGGATGATTGGTTGTTGAATGTCTAAATTGGATGATATATATTGGATTTATATCTAGTGGTGATATATGTTGTGACATTCTGTGATATGATATTGGTTATATCAATGATAAATGTGTGATATTTATCTATGTTAATGCTGTGTGATTTCAAAGCATTTAATTGAATTGAATTTAATTGTTTAAACTTTTAAACAACTTGGCCTTTAAGACACGTTTGGTTCGATGAGACCAAGATCGGGTATCAAATTTGATTATTCGAAAACCATATCGATCCAAGTTAAACGTTAGGTCGTGAATTCAAGTGAAGACTGAGTTGAAGACTCAAAGTGTAAGAACTATCTGTCGTTAAAAACTCTTAGGGTGATTCCAATACGGGTATAACGGAGATAGTACTTTCAGGTACGAGATGGAGTTTTTAGAGTGCAAGGGTTATTGTCGTTAACTCTGAGGGTGATTCCAAAATGAGTGTAACGAGATAATGCCTTCGGTTTCGTTCGAACCCGTAACGAACTTGTATGGATTGAATGCTTTCAGAACGACGTCATGTGGACGATGAGCATTCTAAGATAGATGTGTTCTATAATGGTAATCGCAACCTCAAGCCTCATCAACCGGGAATGGCTAAAACAGGGGAGGTGCTGCAAGGCTAAGTGGGTCATGCCCAAGTAAGACGAGATTTAACCCTGTCTAGATGTCCCTTTTTATTTCGGCTGTGTGGGGCGATTGCTAGCTAGAATCGCCGGGGTGGTCTTGTTCGGAAGTGTTCAGTAAGGAATGGTTCCGGCTTTGTGTTGCAGGGGAGTTAGGGTGGCTCCTCGGTACGGTGATCTAGGCCACGTACTGTGACGGGCGGTACCCCAGTAGCCCTGCCATTGATGGAAACCCATTCTTCCTACGTGCCCCTACGGTTTTGACTGTATTACCCACTTTTGTGGCTAGTAGATGGAATTTAATAGATGTAACAATTTCGGCTATTTTCTATTTACTTGAAAACCCTAGACACTATTATAATATCACTGGATTTCCTATCAAATGTTTTGGTTAGCGTAAGGCAAAAACTTACCCATGTTTATGTGTGGGGTGTATTACGTGATACCTTTTGTTTTCAAAGGATTTTTAAAAGTTAAGCAACTTTAAACCGTTTACTCACACCAGACCCATGTCTGACCCAGAGTTTTTTTTCCTGTTTTCTTAAACTCTTGGGTACTCAAATTTTTACGAGTAGCTAAAGGATTCAGGTTAGCTTTCACGAATACTGGAGGAGTTATGGAGCAGGAGGCTTCAGCGTTTGTAGTTATTCGGTGTTTCTGCTGTGATATATCTCTGTGATATATGTGTTGTATTTGAGTTGTATAATAGACAGACTTATATAACTGTCTATCTTGTGTTGTTGTATATGAGTAACTCTGATATGTAATAGAGTATGTAATAGTTATGTTATATATTATTTTTGTTTCGTTCCACTGTTCCGCTGCCAATGTTTATACTGGTGTCGTTGGGGATAAAAATCTTACTTGCTCCTTCCTAGGTTCTTTTCTCTTATTGCATCAACTAGGACTGCTAAAAGACTCCCTTAATTTACTGAAAGCTCTTGAGGTTATTGATGTGATTCCAATAGGATAGGAGTTCTGGCAGCTAGGAGAGGATAAAAAAGAAGCGTAACCGGCTGATATTGTTGAGTTCTTTTCTTCTATCTATTCTATTTCTACATCTTTCTTTCTTAAAAATGATGCGACTTTCTGTGGAATGAAAGTCGGGTCGTTTCAGTAGAGAAGGCAAGGGAAAAGACTGTGTATTCATATCTCCTTTTATTTAAATTTTGTTTAAATTGAATGTTGTATTGAATTTTAAATTTATTTGGTTTTGTTTTGGGTTGTAACACAAGATCTATAGCTTGGATTTCGCTCTCACTCAAGTCCGTAGTCTTGTCAGTTTGCTTTTGATTCCGTGTGTTATCGGTTTTGCAATCTCCAGCATTTAGAGGTGAGTAAAGCTCACAGACATTTATACTTATGCAGTTATGAAACGAATGTGTAGAAAAAATATGATGCTATAACTACCTGTGAATATTTATATATATGTTGTTAAACCTGTTAAATTACATATCATCTCACCTGTTACATGTCATATCACCTGTTACTGTTGTATATTGTAAACTGTTCATTTATATCCGTTTATCATATTGCAAGTTCCCTGTAGATTAGGTTCACTATAGGTTGAAACGATACATACCCGAACAGACTTTAGAATAAGGAAAAATCGCTATAGGCTGAAATGATAGGCCTGAACGGTTTTTAATTATTTATTTTAACTTGGGACTGCGGGTTTGAAATGATAGAACCAGGATTTTTTATATGTAAACTGCAGATTGAAATGATATATATCTATATCACTTGACCTAGGTTAGAAAACTATATACAGGCCCGTAGTTATTTTTATAAATTTTCTAGAATTTTTAAGTAATTTTAGAAGTGTGTATATATATGAAAATTTGATTTAAATTGGATTTTCTTAATATTAAATATAGAAATTTGGAATTATCTATAAGTTAAAATGTTGGAAAAATGAATAGTTACAATGAATTTTGAAATATAACTTAAGTGGAAAAATTGGAATTTTAGTTAAATAAATTAAGTAATATAAATGAAAATGGAAATTTAATTTTATTTGAAAATGGGAAAATTTAAGTGTTAAGTTGTTTATTTAAAAATGTGAAGAATTGGAAATTTTACACTTGAATTTATTAAAGGAATTTGTTGAAATTTGATTTAATTATAAGGAATTTATTTTGATAAAAATAATATGTTTAATGATATGTTAATGTGACGACCCGCCCTTCTACTACCGGAAAGACGCATCATCATTAAGAAAGAAAGGGTTAAAAAATAGAAAAGAAAAGAAAAGAAAAGAACAACAACATCAGAATCTCACAGCGGAACGGAACAAAATATAATATATCACATAATTAATACATAGTTTTACATATATCAGAGTTATACAATATCAATACACATGACAATCATACATACATCTATCACTACATACATCAAAGGTACAGTACACATCAACTAACACAGCGGAACTACATAAATAGCTATGTACGTCTGGAATCTTCTGCTCCAAGCTCCTCCAGAAAATCAAGGTCCAAAACCTATCTCTTGGCTACTCATAAAAATTTGAGTACCCAAGACTTTATGAAAAACAAAATATAAACTCCGGGTCAGACATGGGTCTAGTATGAGTAAACGGTTTAAATTGTTTAACTTTGAAAAACATTTAAAAATAAAGGTATCACGTAGGACTCCCCACAAATAAATACGGGTAAGTTTTTACCTTACTCTAACCAAAACATTTCATAGGAAATCATATGACATTATAATAGTGTCTAGGGTTTTCAAGTAAATAGAAAATAGCCGAAATTGTTACGTTCATTAAATTCCATCTACTAGCCACAAAAGTGGGTAATACAAATCAAAACCGTAGGGTCTCGTAGGGAAAATGGATTTCCAACAATGGCAGGGCTACTGGGGTACCGCCCGTCACAGTACGGGGCCTAGATCACCGTACCGAGGATCACTCCCGACCCCCTACAACACAAGGCCGGAACCATTCCTTACTGAACAGTCCCGAATAGGATAAACCCCGCGGTTGTAGCTAGCAACCGCACACACAGCCGAAATAAAAAGGGACATCTAGACAGGGGAAATATCTTGTCCTGCTTGGGCATGACCCACCTAACCTTGCTACATCTCCCCTGTTTTAGCCATTCCCGGTTGATGAGGCTTGAGGCTGCGATTACCTTTATAGGGCATATTTCTTAGAATGCTCATCATCCGCCTGACGATGCGCTGAAAGCACTCAATCCATACAAGTTCGTTCCGGGTTCGAACGAAACCGAAGGCATTATCTCGTTACACTCGTTTTGGAATCACCGTCAGAGTTAACGACGGTAATCCTTGTATTCTGAAAACACCATCTTGATCTTCATTTCAGAATTCACGACCTAACGTTTAAATTGGATTGATGTGGTTTTCGGAGAATCAGATTTGATTATTCCGATCCCGGTCTCATCGAATCCAAACGCCATTTTAAGGGCCAAGTTGTCTAATTAACTTAAACATTTTAAATAATGTAAATTCAACAATTGAATTAACATAGAATTTATCACAGATAAAACATATACAAGCATCTAGATATAACATAACATACCACAGAGAATCACATAATATCATCAAATAAATATCACAAGCAGATATTCAACATAACAATCCATAAGTAGTCATCTTTAAGTCTTATTTGTAATTAGTTCAATTTAGAATTAATTACCTGAGAGTTAATCACTTAACTCTATTTAATTAATCATTAATTAACAATTAATTACCTATTTCATTTCAAATCATCTAATTGATGATTCTCTTAATTTATTATTAAGTCTTAATTTTATTGCACACTATTAAGTAATTACTTCCTTAATCAAGTTATTTAACTTTAATTAACCATTCCTCAATCATTAATCGATAACCTTAATTGTTATTTAATAAACTTAATTGCCCATTTATTTATTTACAAATTTCTAAATTAATCATTATTAATTCTTAATTAAATCACTTGATTTATTAACTATTACCCATTCACAAATTAACTTAAATAGTTGATTACAAATTCATTTATTAATTATAATCCATCACCAATTATAATCAAAATTCATTATTCCTAATTACTTCCTGAAAATAATCAATTTATATTAATTACTCAACTTAATTGACATTTTAAAAGAAATCTTCTTAAGTTTTGAAATCAATTTGTCTCTAACTACAAACTTGTATCAATAAGATTTATACTTATCTTATATTACCTACCTAATTTGAATAATAATTATGAGCTTAAAACACATTAAAGTATTAGCTAAAGTAATTAACTTGTATCTGAGTTTTAGCTTAAACTGTTAACTACTAACAAGTTTGAAGTATTTAGAATTGAATGAAAATTTGTTTATTTACATTACCTTTAAAAAATACAATACTGTAGTTAACAAACCCGAGGCTTCCCCATGTTATCTCGAGAATTACTTCGAGTTTCTCACTCAAGCTTCCCGTGACTTCCCTGAACATCTTCTTCTCCTTCATATTTTCTTTCAACACTAAGTTTAAGTTTAAGGTAAATTAAATTAGCATCAGGATCCTTTCACTTGAACGCGAACCCGAAGTTCCCCCATTCTCACTCGTGCGCGACTCGAGTCAGACCTCTTCACTTCATCATCGACATGACATCCCACCCCAACGCCACCGTGCACGTGCACGGTAGTTAGCCGCACCTCCAGCGGCCCTCGCCAGCGCCCACAAACCACAATTTCGCTCCTCACCCAAGATTGAAACCCAGAATTTCGACAAAGGGTCGAATTCAAAATATCATCTGAAACATGAACTTGAAACACCATCTCCTCCCCCAAAAACCACCCAGTCCTGCAATCCCACATCGCCAGAGGCTAAGCCACGCCACCCACGCCAAGTCCTGCCCCTCAGCAACTACCTCCTCGAAGCTCGGAAAGCTCGATCACACTAAGAAGCCGAAATCAAAAAAATTTCAGGGTACAAGAAAATTTGAACTAAAACCCTAAATTGTGTTCGTTCGTTTAATTTATACATTCGAAAAATCTTCTGATAATTTTCTCATGATCCACAATGTTAATACTTACTTCAATTCAAATTCCAACATCTTAAATTGGATTGATAACCTGAAATTGACAAAAATGCAATCTTTGTTCATAACCAAACAACACCTTAATTACAAACCTAAAAATCTTTATTTTTGTTTTTAAAAATCATCAATTCCATTAAGGATTCAAAATATAATCTTGAATCAGCTTCTTGTAACACATGAATTTATCAATAAATTCCTTGATTTCCTGTGAAACTATGTTACAGTATCATACCTTTACATAGATGTTTAAACAGTTTGCAAATTCTTAGTTTTAGTTTAACTACCTTGTTTGATTTAAAATTTTAAAACTTAACATGTATTTGCAGTAGATACCTTTGAGTATTGAACACAGTATTTCCCTGTATCAATTTACAGAAAACAAAGTGCATCTCAACACATACAAACTGAAGCATATACAAATCAATTCATCAGATAAATTTGAACTATTTAAATTAGCTTAAAACATTTTTTATAAAAAAAATTAGTTTACTCAAATTTGTCATCCCTGAACAAAGAACACTCTGACATATGGAAGCTTGTAGCCTGTAACTGCCATGAGTTTTGACCTGTTTTTGAAACTATCTTGAACCTGCTCTTGTTTTCTTCTTTTTATTGATTTGAATAAATTTGAGTTTGGGTACTTTTAATTTTCTCTGGTATTGTTATATGCTGAACGAACTAGATTGGTCAGTTGTATCCATATATAAATAAGAAAAAAACTGAAAGCTAAAGTTAGGTAATAACTAGTTAGGCTTTTTCTCACTTTTGTTTTGATATGAGCAAATCTAAAAAATATATTTTGAGCTGACATAATGTTAGGCTTGAGCAGAAATTATGTAGTACTTTGGTTTCAAACTTAGTTTACATAATTATTATTTGTTCTGTTGACATAAACATTGCAGGTCAAAGGCTTGTGGATGAAGCTCGGTTTATGAAGATAATTAGTTTTATACACAAAATCTTGTCTTGTATCTTAATTAGTTGTATACTTATAAAAATATTTGCTGTCTATAGATATTTATGTAAAGATATTTACTTGCAGGTAAGTCATATGACTGGTGTTACTTTGTTTCATATTTGTAGGTAGGCTTGGCTTTTAAAGTTATTATGTATTCTAACTATGACTAACAACATTTAAGTTATATTCAAGATGGTTTATTTACATTTATATTTATATTTCATTCTTAACTATCAAATATTTATATTATGTACAATATGATTTAGTTACATTTTATACTTATTATATTATATATTTTTCTATGGTCTTGCAAATTTAAAATGATATTGGAAGTAGTAACTACTTATTTCTTGTTTTGATTTATATTTATATTTTGATTTTTGTTTTATATTTGACTATTAATATTAAACTTAGATTGATGTGTTTACTTATTTATTTATATTTATGTTTCAATTATTATCAATAATTAAATAAGATTCACATGTTTCACTTATATTTTATATTAATAGAATTAGATCTTAATTTAAACATTTTCATTCATATGTATATGTTTATCAATGTTAGCAATGTAAAACCTCTTAATTTAATTATATAAGGTAATTTTTATCAAAAATATTATTAAGAATATTTTATTTTAGAATTTTCAAACATTATTATCTATATGTATTATTTTATTCTAAATATAAACAAAGTAAAGTATTATAAGTAATTAAATAAGATAAGTTAAATATTTATTAAAATAACTAGGGCCAAAATTGATGCAGCAAGGCATATAGGAATTCAGAAGTTAAACCATATTAAATCATGCACGAGTCAAGGAGCTTCGGATTTAACTCGTAAGGCGTACACAAGTTTAAAACATGCATGCTTGATGAGTCGGTCACGAGATAGGGGGAGCATGAGACGGTGCCGATTTAACAAAGCTTGGAGGAGTTCCTGCTTGATGAGTCGTCCACAATTTAAAGTGATGAGTCGTTTCCGGTTTAAGAGTTTACAAGGGGGAGATAACATAGGTCGAGCAAAGTGGGCTTCGGAGATGTGTCGTTTACGACTTAGTATGAGTCGTTCCCGATTCAATGGAACACAGGAAGGAAAGGTGCGAGTTAATGCAGAAAGGATGAGTCGGGACCGAGCTAAGGGGCTACGACCTAAGATGAGTCGGCAAGGAGATAAGCTGTGTATCTTGAGTCGGTCGTGTTGAGACGAGTCATGTATATACTATATGAGTCGGTCTTGTATGAGTCGTATGTCGCGAGTTTTTAAGTCGGTATATAATTGAGTCGTGGGTTGCTGGGTTTGATGAGTCGGTTGCATTTTTTGAGTCGTGTATTGTTGGGGCTGTACATGTGTTGAGTCGTGTGACCCGCTGTGTCTTTAAGTCGTGCCTTGTTGAGTCGGCAGCGACTTATGTTGAGTCGGCCGAGATGAGTCGTATTTGTTGAGCCGGTGCCGACCTAGGAGTTGAGTGTTGTATGTTGTGTTGAGTTGTAATGCCTATAAATAGCGGGTGTGTTGTAAATTTTTGGGTTGTTGATTTTGGAATAAAATTCTCTTTTGTTAGCTTTGTGCTTTCATACCAATTGGTAGTTGAGTGTAATCTCCTATCTCCACTTACGTCGTTCGAGTGCGCTCGAATCCACGTTTGTTGAAGCCGATTCACGGAATCTAGTGCGCTAGATCAACGTGCGAAGAATCGTAGATCTTTGAACACGGTATAGTGCGCTATCAACGTGTTTGAGATAGCTAGAGTTCGGTATCTTTGGATCAACGAACTTGGGCATTTTTGGTATCTTCAACTCACCGATTGCTACAATCCATCGATTGAAGTTTTGTTTGATTAATCCGCTGCGTCAGTTTTGGTATCAGAGCCATACTTAGCCAATCATAGCTAAGTTTGATTCTTGGAGCCAAGTTTTTGAAGTTTGAAGTAGTTCATCGTGTCATATTGGATTGCATCAAGTTTGGAGTGTTGGATCCATTTCATTTTGGATCAAAAGGAGCAAAGGTGTTTGAATTTGGTCTTGGGTTTTTGCGCGCCAAGGATTAAAGTGTGAAGGCCGTGTATACTTGGGAGTGGCCGTGCCTTGTTGTGTGCATTGAAGTGTTTGTAATGGGTAGCCGAGACAAGTTTGGACTGAGCCAAGTTAAGTCGTGAAGCCTTGCCGAGACAAGTGCGCCGAGTTAAGGTAGAGCCGTATATAAGCATAGCCGAGACATTGTTGGTTGTATTGTGTGAAGTTTTGTGAAGTTTTTAACCATGCCACCGAGGAGAGCTAACCGACATCAAAACGTTGAAGCTTTGTATCGTAGAGAAGAAGCCGAGCTTATGGAACAACGTATTAATGAAAAATTTGATGAAGGCATTGGTAAATTGGAGAGATTGATGAATGATTTGAATCAAAGAAGGAGATCACCAAACTCGAACCATGGAGGAAACCGAGTTTCGCCATCGGTTACGGAAGCGAGGAGGGTATCGCCACATTCTTGTAGAGATAGAAGAGAAACATCAATTTCATCACGAAGAGATCATCATGACTATGCACATGAAGAGAGAAGAAGTCAACGTGAATTTGACCCTGAAGCATATAGAGATGAGGAGAGACATAGTCAAAGAAGCATGCATGAACAAAGGGATGACATTGGTCGAGATCGATGTAGGCGTACTTTTGATTTTGTTGAAGAGGGTGATAGAGCAAGTATTCATTATCGAGATCGAGACCAAGTTCGAAATTCTTACCGTGATGTGGAGGATGACCGTCGTTGGGAGTCGGGTATGAAAATGGAGATTCCGGAGTTTAAAGGCGGGATGGTTGCTGAGGAATTCTTAGATTGGTTGTCTAATGTGGAGGAAATCTTTGATTTCAAGGAGGTGCCGGAGAATCGAAGGGTGAAGTTAGTTGCTACAAGGCTGAGGGGGAGAGCATTGGCATGGTGGCAGCAAACTAAACTTACTCGAGAACGAATGGGGAAGTCAAAGATAGAATCTTGGGAGAAGATGAAAAAGTTGATGAGATCTACTTTCTTACCTTATAATTACCAGTCACTTATGTATCAGAGGTTGCAGAATCTGAGGCAGGGGACAAAGTCTGTTAGTGATTATGCTGATGAATTTTACCAACTCATTGCCAGGAATGATATCATGGAGACAGAAGAGCAGTTAACTGCTAGATTCGTTGGGGGTTTGAGAATGCAGATCCAGGATATGGTTAATATGTTTGATCCTAGATCCGTTGTAGAGGCACATCAGAAAGCGTTAGCTTGGGAGAAACAAGGAAGGCGTGGAGGTGGTGTGTTTACTAATTCCAATAACCAAGCAAGGGGTGTTGGCGGAAGTTCTAATACTCCTAAACCAGTTACCAAGCCAGTGGTGAAGGAGGCTGAGAAGGCAAGGGCTAGCAGTATTTTCAAATGTTATAATTGTCAGGAGTTGGGTCACAAAAGCAACGAATGTCCGAAGCCGAAGAAGAGAACCATGGTTGCAGAGGTTGAAGCAGATGATGGTGAGGAGGCAGAGTATTCAAATGTACCTTATGTTGAGGAGGAAGAAAAAGTGTCGGGTGATGAAGGTTGTAATCTTATGATGAGGAGAAGTTGTTTGACACCTAAGCAAGAGGAGGATTGTAGTTGGCTGAGAAGCAATATTTTTCAATCGACATGTACTATTCTGGGGAAAGTTTGCAAGTTCGTTATTGATGCGGGGAGTTGTGATAATATTATTTCTACAGAGGCAGTTAGGAAGTTGAATTTGAAGACCGAGAAGCATCCTAAACCATACAAGCTAGCATGGTTAAGGAAAGGAGGTGAAGTGAAAGTGTGTCGAAGAGCTTGTGTGAATTTTTCAATCGGAAAGAAGTACAAAGATGAAATCTGGTGTGATGTCGTAGATATGGATGTTTGTCACTTATTGTTGGGCAGACCATGGCAGTTTGATAGAGCAGTTCAGCATGACGGTCGTGCCAACAGTTACAGTTTCATGTTCGAGGGTACTAAAATCACTTTAGTTCCTAAGAGACAGCAGCAGAAGGAGAGCAAGCTAGAAGAGATTGAAGAATTGAAAACTCTGTTGACTTTGAAGGAGTTTGTTAAAGAAGTGGAGGAAGAACCGGAAGTGTTTTTGTTGATTGGGAGAGAGAGTAGTGAAGAAGTTGAGATTCCCGAAGAAGCAAAGCCAGTTTTGGAAGAGTTTGAAGATGTCTTTCCAGAGGAGTTGCCAAAGGAGTTACCACCACTTAGAGACATTCAACATCAGATTGATCTTGTTCCCGGAGCAGTGTTACCACACCGACCACATTACAGAATGAGTCCGAAGGAACATGAGGAGTTACGAAGGCAGGTGGAAGAATTACTTGAACAGGGTCGTATTCAGGAAAGTTTGAGTCCGTGTGCTGTACCTGCATTGTTAGTACCAAAGAAGGACGGAACTTGGAGAATGTGCACTGATAGTAGAGCTTTGAATAAGATCACTGTTCGTTACAGATTTCCTATGCCGAGGTTGGATGATTTGTTGGATCAGTTGAGTGGGGCAACTATATTCTCGAAAATTGATTTGAAGAGTGGTTATCATCAAATTCGTATCAGACCTGGAGACGAATGGAAGACAGCTTTCAAAACTAGAGAGGGGTTGTACGAATGGTTGGTTATGCCATTTGGTTTGTCTAATGCACCTAGTACATTCATGCGGGTGATGAATCAAATTTTTAGACCATTCATTGGAAAGTTCGTCGTGGTGTATTTCGATGATATTTTGATTTATAGCAGGAGTACGGAGGAGCATGTTCTACATCTGAGGGAAGTGTTGCTTATTCTTCGTGAAGAACAATTTTATGCTGCTACAAAGAAATGTGTGTTTATGACACCTACTGTTTTATTCCTGGGTTATGTTGTTTCAGGGAAAGGTATTCAAGTTGACCAGAGCAAAGTTGAAGCAGTCAAGAATTGGCCACAGCCAAAGACAATTACAGAAGTGAGAAGTTTTCATGGGCTAGCGTCATTCTACCGAAGGTTCATACCACACTTCAGTAGCGTGATGGCTCCAGTGACTGATTGCATGAAGGGTAAACAGTTTGTGTGGTCAGAGGAAGCGGGGGTTGCCTTTGAAAGGATCAAGGAATTGTTGACGTCTGCACCAATTCTTGTTCTACCTAATTTTCAGTTGTTGTTTGAATTGCATACTGATGCTTCGAAGGTTGGTATTGGAGGAGTTCTGAGCCAGAATGGGAAGCCAGTTGCTTATTTCAGCGAAAAGTTGTCAGGGGCAAAGATGAGATACAGTACATACGATGTTGAGTTTTATGCTGTTGTTCAGACGGTTAAGCATTGGAGACATTACTTATTTCAGAAGGAATTTGTTCTGTACACTGATCACGAAGCTTTGAAACATTTACAGGGGCAAGATAAGATTTCTGCGAGACATGCGTCATGGATTGCTTATTTGCAGCAGTTTACTTTTGTCATTAAACACAAATCAGGGGTGACGAATCGAGTAGCAGATGCTTTGAGTAGGAGGAGTCATTTACTAACGACAATGAAGATTGAAGTGACGGGGTTTGAAATGTTGCCAGAGATGCTTGAAGAAGATCCTTACTTTGTGAAATATGTTGAAAAAGTGAAGGATGGGATTGCCGATGAATTCATGTTGGTTGATGGTTTTCTGTTTAAAGGAAATCGTTTATGTATTCCGGATTGTAGTTTGAGGATGAAGATTGTGAAGGAATTACATGAAGAAGGGCATGTGGGCCGTGATCGTACTTTACAGTTGATTTCGCAATCTTACTTTTGGCCATCGATGAGAAAAGAAGTTGAGAGATTTGTGGAGCGATGTCATATTTGCCAAGTTTCAAAAGGGACAGCAACGAATGCAGGGTTGTATATGCCATTACCAGTACCATCTAAGCCATGGGTTGATATCAGCATGGATTTCGTTTTGGGTTTGCCGAGAACTCAAAGGGGAAATGATTCGATATTTGTTGTGGTGGACAGATTTTCGAAGATGGCACATTTTGTTGCTTGCAAGAAGACAGCAGATGCAGTTCGAGTAGCACAGTTATTTTTCAAGGAGATTTATAGACTTCATGGTTTACCAGAATCTATTGTTTCTGATAGAGATACTCGTTTTCTGAGTCACTTTTGGTTGAGTTTGTGGAAGATGGTAGGAACGAAACTGAAATTTAGTAGTGCTTATCATCCGCAAACTGATGGGCAGACATAAGTTGTTAATAGGTCATTGGGGAATTTGTTGCGTTGTCTTGTACAGGATAATTTGAGAAGTTGGGACATGAAGCTATGCCAGGCAGAATTTGCTCATAATCATGCAGTAAATCGAAGCACAGGATTCAGTCCGTTTCAGATTGTTTATTCAAATTTACCCAGGGGGCCGTTGGATTTAGCAGTTGTACCACAGTCAAAGAGAACAGTTAAACGAGCTACTGATTTTGTTGAAGAGCTGAATGAATGTCATAAAATCGTTCAGGAACGATTGGAGAAGTCGAATGAGAAGTATAAGAAGTCTGCAGATTTGAAACGTCGAAATGTTGAATTTAACGAAGGTGATTTGGTTTATGCTATATTGACAAAGGATCGTTTTCCAGTGGGTGCTTACAACAAGTTGAAAGCCAGAAAAATTGGTCCAGTGGAAGTTTTGAAGAAAATTAATGAGAATGCTTATCGATTAAAGCTACCAGATGATGTTTATACTTCTGATATTTTTAACGTTAAACATTTAATTCCGTATCATGGGGATGAACATTTTGATGAGAAAGAATTTGCAAATTCGAGGTCGAATTTTTCTCAACCTGGGAAGGATGATGCAGCAAGGCATATAGGAATTCAGAAGTTAAACCATATTAAATCATGCACGAGTCAAGGAGCTTCGGATTTAACTCGTAAGGCGTACACAAGTTTAAAACATGCATGCTTGATGAGTCGGTCACGAGATAGGGGGAGCATGAGACGGTGCCGATTTAACAAAGCTTGGAGGAGTTCCTGCTTGATGAGTCGTCCACAATTTAAAGTGATGAGTCGTTTCCGGTTTAAGAGTTTACAAGGGGGAGATAACATAGGTCGAGCAAAGTGGGCTTCGGAGATGTGTCGTTTACGACTTAGTATGAGTCGTTCCCGATTCAATGGAACACAGGAAGGAAAGGTGCGAGTTAATGCAGAAAGGATGAGTCGGGACCGAGCTAAGGGGCTACGACCTAAGATGAGTCGGCAAGGAGATAAGCTGTGTATCTTGAGTCGGTCGTGTTGAGACGAGTCATGTATATACTATATGAGTCGGTCTTGTATGAGTCGTATGTCGCGAGTTTTTAAGTCGGTATATAATTGAGTCGTGGGTTGCTGGGTTTGATGAGTCGGTTGCATTTTTTGAGTCGTGTATTGTTGGGGCTGTACATGTGTTGAGTCGTGTGACCCGCTGTGTCTTTAAGTCGTGCCTTGTTGAGTCGGCAGCGACTTATGTTGAGTCGGCCGAGATGAGTCGTATTTGTTGAGCCGGTGCCGACCTAGGAGTTGAGTGTTGTATGTTGTGTTGAGTTGTAATGCCTATAAATAGCGGGTGTGTTGTAAATTTTTGGGTTGTTGATTTTGGAATAAAATTCTCTTTTGTTAGCTTTGTGCTTTCATACCAATTGGTAGTTGAGTGTAATCTCCTATCTCCACTTACGTCGTTCGAGTGCGCTCGAATCCACGTTTGTTGAAGCCGATTCACGGAATCTAGTGCGCTAGATCAACGTGCGAAGAATCGTAGATCTTTGAACACGGTATAGTGCGCTATCAACGTGTTTGAGATAGCTAGAGTTCGGTATCTTTGGATCAACGAACTTGGGCATTTTTGGTATCTTCAACTCACCGATTGCTACAATCCATCGATTGAAGTTTTGTTTGATTAATCCGCTGCGTCAGTTTTGGTATCAGAGCCATACTTAGCCAATCATAGCTAAGTTTGATTCTTGGAGCCAAGTTTTTGAAGTTTGAAGTAGTTCATCGTGTCATATTGGATTGCATCAAGTTTGGAGTGTTGGATCCATTTCATTTTGGATCAAAAGGAGCAAAGGTGTTTGAATTTGGTCTTGGGTTTTTGCGCGCCAAGGATTAAAGTGTGAAGGCCGTGTATACTTGGGAGTGGCCGTGCCTTGTTGTGTGCATTGAAGTGTTTGTAATGGGTAGCCGAGACAAGTTTGGACTGAGCCAAGTTAAGTCGTGAAGCCTTGCCGAGACAAGTGCGCCGAGTTAAGGTAGAGCCGTATATAAGCATAGCCGAGACATTGTTGGTTGTATTGTGTGAAGTTTTGTGAAGTTTTTAACCATGCCACCGAGGAGAGCTAACCGACATCAAAACGTTGAAGCTTTGTATCGTAGAGAAGAAGCCGAGCTTATGGAACAACGTATTAATGAAAAATTTGATGAAGGCATTGGTAAATTGGAGAGATTGATGAATGATTTGAATCAAAGAAGGAGATCACCAAACTCGAACCATGGAGGAAACCGAGTTTCGCCATCGGTTACGGAAGCGAGGAGGGTATCGCCACATTCTTGTAGAGATAGAAGAGAAACATCAATTTCATCACGAAGAGATCATCATGACTATGCACATGAAGAGAGAAGAAGTCAACGTGAATTTGACCCTGAAGCATATAGAGATGAGGAGAGACATAGTCAAAGAAGCATGCATGAACAAAGGGATGACATTGGTCGAGATCGATGTAGGCGTACTTTTGATTTTGTTGAAGAGGGTGATAGAGCAAGTATTCATTATCGAGATCGAGACCAAGTTCGAAATTCTTACCGTGATGTGGAGGATGACCGTCGTTGGGAGTCGGGTATGAAAATGGAGATTCCGGAGTTTAAAGGCGGGATGGTTGCTGAGGAATTCTTAGATTGGTTGTCTAATGTGGAGGAAATCTTTGATTTCAAGGAGGTGCCGGAGAATCGAAGGGTGAAGTTAGTTGCTACAAGGCTGAGGGGGAGAGCATTGGCATGGTGGCAGCAAACTAAACTTACTCGAGAACGAATGGGGAAGTCAAAGATAGAATCTTGGGAGAAGATGAAAAAGTTGATGAGATCTACTTTCTTACCTTATAATTACCAGTCACTTATGTATCAGAGGTTGCAGAATCTGAGGCAGGGGACAAAGTCTGTTAGTGATTATGCTGATGAATTTTACCAACTCATTGCCAGGAATGATATCATGGAGACAGAAGAGCAGTTAACTGCTAGATTCGTTGGGGGTTTGAGAATGCAGATCCAGGATATGGTTAATATGTTTGATCCTAGATCCGTTGTAGAGGCACATCAGAAAGCGTTAGCTTGGGAGAAACAAGGAAGGCGTGGAGGTGGTGTGTTTACTAATTCCAATAACCAAGCAAGGGGTGTTGGCGGAAGTTCTAATTCCAATAACCAAGCAAGGGGTGTTGGCGGAAGTTGTAGAGGCTAAGCCACGCCACCCACGCCAAGTCCTGCCCCTCAGCAACTACCTCCTCGAAGCTCGGAAAGCTCGATCACACTAAGAAGCCGAAATCAAAAAAATTTCAGGGTACAAGAAAATTTGAACTAAAACCCTAAATTGTGTTCGTTCGTTTAATTTATACATTCGAAAAATCTTCTGATAATTTTCTCATGATCCACAATGTTAATACTTACTTCAATTCAAATTCCAACATCTTAAATTGGATTGATAACCTGAAATTGACAAAAATGCAATCTTTGTTCATAACCAAACAACACCTTAATTACAAACCTAAAAATCTTTATTTTTGTTTTTAAAAATCATCAATTCCATTAAGGATTCAAAATATAATCTTGAATCAGCTTCTTGTAACACATGAATTTATCAATAAATTCCTTGATTTCCTGTGAAACTATGTTACAGTATCATACCTTTACATAGATGTTTAAACAGTTTGCAAATTCTTAGTTTTAGTTTAACTACCTTGTTTGATTTAAAATTTTAAAACTTAACATGTATTTGCAGTAGATACCTTTGAGTATTGAACACAGTATTTCCCTGTATCAATTTACAGAAAACAAAGTGCATCTCAACACATACAAACTGAAGCATATACAAATCAATTCATCAGATAAATTTGAACTATTTAAATTAGCTTAAAACATTTTTTATAAAAAAAATTAGTTTACTCAAATTTGTCATCCCTGAACAAAGAACACTCTGACATATGGAAGCTTGTAGCCTGTAACTGCCATGAGTTTTGACCTGTTTTTGAAACTATCTTGAACCTGCTCTTGTTTTCTTCTTTTTATTGATTTGAATAAATTTGAGTTTGGGTACTTTTAATTTTCTCTGGTATTGTTATATGCTGAACGAACTAGATTGGTCAGTTGTATCCATATATAAATAAGAAAAAAACTGAAAGCTAAAGTTAGGTAATAACTAGTTAGGCTTTTTCTCACTTTTGTTTTGATATGAGCAAATCTAAAAAATATATTTTGAGCTGACATAATGTTAGGCTTGAGCAGAAATTATGTAGTACTTTGGTTTCAAACTTAGTTTACATAATTATTATTTGTTCTGTTGACATAAACATTGCAGGTCAAAGGCTTGTGGATGAAGCTCGGTTTATGAAGATAATTAGTTTTATACACAAAATCTTGTCTTGTATCTTAATTAGTTGTATACTTATAAAAATATTTGCTGTCTATAGATATTTATGTAAAGATATTTACTTGCAGGTAAGTCATATGACTGGTGTTACTTTGTTTCATATTTGTAGGTAGGCTTGGCTTTTAAAGTTATTATGTATTCTAACTATGACTAACAACATTTAAGTTATATTCAAGATGGTTTATTTACATTTATATTTATATTTCATTCTTAACTATCAAATATTTATATTATGTACAATATGATTTAGTTACATTTTATACTTATTATATTATATATTTTTCTATGGTCTTGCAAATTTAAAATGATATTGGAAGTAGTAACTACTTATTTCTTGTTTTGATTTATATTTATATTTTGATTTTTGTTTTATATTTGACTATTAATATTAAACTTAGATTGATGTGTTTACTTATTTATTTATATTTATGTTTCAATTATTATCAATAATTAAATAAGATTCACATGTTTCACTTATATTTTATATTAATAGAATTAGATCTTAATTTAAACATTTTCATTCATATGTATATGTTTATCAATGTTAGCAATGTAAAACCTCTTAATTTAATTATATAAGGTAATTTTTATCAAAAATATTATTAAGAATATTTTATTTTAGAATTTTCAAACATTATTATCTATATGTATTATTTTATTCTAAATATAAACAAAGTAAAGTATTATAAGTAATTAAATAAGATAAGTTAAATATTTATTAAAATAACTAGGGCCAAAATCCAGGGTCGTTACATTGCTCCCCCCTTAAAAGAATTTCGTCCCCGAAATTTAAAACAAAGATAATTTTGAAAACTATTATACCAATAATTCAACATAGATATCATTCACACATTAGCAACAATCAAACAGCCTATCCTAACAAACATTACTAGCTATCCGAACAGGATTCCTGACCACAGTCAAATTTGATTTGACTTCCAAATTCCTGAACTACTGATTTAACAACTAATGGTGAATCATGAACAAATTTCCTTAGATGAGATATATGGAATACATAATAAATTCCAGATATCCACTTTGTCAATTCAATTCTGAAATCTACAGTATTAATTCTTTCCAAATTTTATTGACTTCTTTACAGAATTTCAATATCTATTCAATCTAGCCCGTACGATGTACATATATCATTCGTACGCAATATCAAATCCGATCGTTCGCTCGATCACACAATTTCACTTCCGAACTAGTATTTTTCACTTGACTTCCTAGCACGGACTCAGATCTGGTTTCTTGATCAAAACTGTCATTCTCCTTGCATAGTCACAACTATGATAGAGAATTTCCAGAATGAATCAAAATCCATATTAATGGTTCGTCGTCGAAAATCGAGTGAAAAATCCTAACTCGGATCGATATAACTATCTCAAAATTCTGTACTCGAATCTGGATCAAATTGTTATGCGAATAAAATAATATACGTACATCCTACGTATTTATATCCATTGATTATCAACCATATCAATTTTCTTTTATTCACATTATTCTGATTTCTATCCACTTAGAAATTTTCTCAATATCAAGTTTTACTTAAGAATTTCACCATTCATTTCTTAAGTTTAATATAAGCATTATATATTCCCTTATATTATTACTCTACCACTATAGCCTTAATATCTTCTTATTTCAAATCTGAATTTCCAATTCCATGTGAATTCGATTTTTCCCTTTTATAACTGATTCTTATCATATATTTTGAATTAGTTTCATCCACTAATTTACTTTCAATTTGAAATTGTTTTGTTGCTAAAATATTTTTTTTTTAGTATCCAAAATTTGGAAAAGTTTTGGCAGAGTCTCCATTTGTTCAACAATACATATTTTCATAAGCACATAAGGTTTCGACACTTATTACAATTATTTCCAACCAATTTCCAAATCATTCCCTTCAGTTTAAGTGATTTACAACTTACTTGCTTAAGCAAAACAAACTCATATTCAAAATCATCCTATTTTGCTTCCAATAATTCATAGAATTTTATCTAATCTTGCTTACTTCAAAACAACTCATTTCTATATGCAGTTTGACAATATCATTGTGAATAATAATAACTTAAGCTTTATAACAAATCTTAAATTGATTCCAACTCAACTTACACTTGACTCCACCACATTTAATTTATTCACAATCTTTACATTGCATTTTACTAATCCCGACAACCAATATTTTAAATAATCATCTCACAATTTACTTAAGTCATTTATTTTCTTCAAACTGTTCCACCTAACAACTTAGGTTTATTCCATTCCACCAATTTCCATTTAAATCTTTGATTCGATTTTCCTTTAACCAAATCCCAACTATTTACTGTTTAGTTTGTTCTTTTATCTATTCTTAAATTTACATGAACAATTTATTATTGAGTTTATAATAAAGTCATTTAATTTATGCTTGAATTAGATTTGTTTACACTCACACCAATTTTAACTCAATTCATTACTTACTTATTTACTTAAGAATTTTATTTTATTCAATATTAACTATAACTTGATTGAATTCATTTGAATTCGATTTTATTTTAACTCAACTTCAGTTAAATTTAGCTACTTACCATTCCTTTAAATTTATTTCTCAAAATATGAGCTCAAAACTTATTTGTTTACTTAAAAGTTTATATTACTCATTTGGGCTATTTCATCTTATAACCACAGTTTCAGATTTTATATATATATATATATATATATATATATATATATATATATATATATAACACTTACTATCTTAAGGTATAAATTTCCACCTCACAATTACAATCATTTTACCTTCAAATTTTATATCCAATTAAGTTCATTTTGAACTTCAATTCCATTTAACTTATCCCGGGTTAAGCTCCAATATGTTTCTTATTTTCATTTACTTAAGTTAAATTTTAATACCGGGATTAAAATTCCCGATTCCTTCTTATTAATATCAACTTTACTTTATAAGCCCAATAGTTGATCCATTTAAACTTTCACATTATCTAAATAGAATTTCTTAGAATTCAGTTTGCCCAGTTTCCATTTCCCGAAACAATTTTGAAGTGATAACTTCACATACCCACTTGGTATATCAAATCAAATTTCCAACACTTGTTTTCACCAAAACAAATTTTCTCTTTTTGAAAATTTCTAAAACAACTTGTATACCCAACAAGCCCCAAACAATTTATCATGACCAACTATCTTGGTAGCAATTCATCACTTTAGAAACTCGAAAATGAATACTGATGATGTGGCCATCATCATCAGGATTATTTTCCAGCGACTGAAGTGAGTTCAGTGGTTTCTTATTTTCATAAATTCCTTCCAAAACAATTTCCATTCAACAATATTTTCCAAAACAATATTCCAATATTGCCTTCAAATCTTTGGAAAAACATTTCAAACATTTCCAAGATTTTTAAATTCCCAAATCCTTTTGTTTAAATTCATTTAAACACCTTTTAAATTTCCGGGACTAAAATTTTGTTTAGTCAAGTTTTAGTTATATTCCTTTTATTAGACAATTTTATTTGGTTATAAGCCACTCAAATTTTAAATTGTAGTATTAACAACCAATCATCCAAACATATATAATAATTTCAGAAAAGTATTTCTTTTATATCCAAATATAATTTTGGGTAAAATTATTTCATTTACCCTACTTTTTAAAAACAATATTGTGTCGGTCAATCTTGTTTAAGAGTTTAGGAATCCCTATCGATGAAATGGCGTCCCACACATCGACCAGAATCCATAAACACTCAACAGATAGATCAACACAATATAAAAACAATTTTATATTCACTAACAAATACGCGCTCATATCTATTAATACACTCAAACTCATTCTAGAGTTCTACAAACTCTATTCTATGAGTAATTCCTACCAGAGCCAAGGTTATCACCAACCCATGCTCTGATACCAAGTGTGATGACCTGCCCTTCTACTACCAGAAAGACGCATCATCATTAAGAAAGAAAGGGATAGAAAATAGAAAAGAAATGAAAAGAAAAGAACAACAACATCAGAATCTCACAGCGGAACGGAACAAAATATAATCTATCACATAATTAATACATAGTTTTACATATATCAGAGTTATACAATATCAATACACATGATAGTCATACATACATCTTTCACTACATACATCAGAGGTACAGTACACATCAACTAACACAGCGGAACTACATAAATAGCTATGTACGTCTGGAATCTTCTGCTCCAAGCTTCTCCAGAAAATCAAGGTCTAAAACCTATCTCTTGGCTACTCATAAAAATTTGAGTACCCAAGAGTTTATGAAAAACAAAATATAAACTCCGGGTCAGACATGGGTCTGGTATGAGTAAACGATTTAAATTGTTTAACTTTGAAAAACATTTGAAAATAAAGGTATAACGTAAGACTCCCCACAAATAAATACGGGTAAGTTTTTACCTTACGCTAACCAAAACATTTCATAGGAAATCATATGATATTATAATAGTGTCTAGGGTTTTCAAGTAAATAGAAAATAGCCGAAATTGTTACATTCATTAAATTCCAGCTACTAGCCACAAAAGTGGGTAATTCAAATCAAAACCGTAGGGTCTCGTAGGGAAAATGGATTTCCAACAATGGCAGGGCTACTAGGGTACCGCCCGTCACAGTACGGGGCCTAGATCACCATACTGAGGATCACTCCCGACCCCCTACAACACAAGGCCGGAACCATGCCTTACTGAACAGTCCCAAACAAGATAAACCCCGCGGTTGTAGCTAGCAACCGCCCACACAACCGAAATAAAAAGGGACATCTAGACAGGGGAAATATCTTGTCCTGCTTGGGCATGACCCACCTAACCTTGCTGCATCTCCCCTGTTTTAGCCATTCCCGGTTGATGAGGCTTGAGGCTACGATTACCTTTATAAGGCATATTTCTTAGAATGCTCATCGTCCGCCTAACGATGTGCTGAAAGCATTCAATCCATACAAGTTCGTTCCGGGTTAAAACGAAACCGAAGGCATTATCTCGTTACACTCGTTTTGGAATCACCCTTAGAGTTAACGACGATAATCCTTTCATTCTGAAAACACCATCTCGATCTACATTTCAGAATTCACGACCTAACGTTTAAATTGGATCGATGTGGTTTTCAAAGAATCAGATTTGATTCTTCCGATCCCGGTCTCATCGAATCCAAACGCCATTTTAAGGGCCAAGTTGTCTAATTAAATTAAACAGTTTAAATAATGTAAATTCAACAATTGAATTAACATAGCATTTATCAAAGATAAAACATATACAAGCATTATAGATATAACATAACATATCACAGAGAATCACAGAATATCATCAAATAAATATCACAAGAAAATATTCAACATAACAATCCATAAGTAGTCATCTTTAAGTCTTATTGGTAGTTAGTTCAATTTAGAATTAATTACCTGAGAGTTAATCACTTAACTCTATTTAATTAATCATTAATTAATAATTAATTACCTATTTCATTTCAAATTATCTAATTGATGATTCTCTTAATTTATTATTAAGTCTTAATTTTATTTCACACTATTAAGTAATTACTTCCTTAATCAAGTTGCTTAACTTTAATTAACCATTCCTCAATCATTAATCAATAACCTTAATTGTTATTTAATAAACTTAATTGCCCATTTATTTATTTACAAATTTCTAAATTAATCATTACTAATTCTTAATTAAATCACTTGATTTATTAACTGTTACCCATTCATAAATTAACTTAAATAGTTGATTACAAATTCATTTATTAATTATAATCCATCACCAATTATAATCAAAATTCATTATTCTTAATTACTTCCTAAAAATAATTAATTTATATTAATTACTCAACTTAATTGACATTTTAAAAGAAATCTTCTTAAGTTTTGAAATCAATTTGTCTCTAATTACAAACTTGTATTAATAAGATTTATACTTATCTTATATTACCTACCTAATTTGAATAATAATTATGAGCTTAAAACACATTAAAGTATTAGCTAAAGTAATTAACTTGTATCTGAGTTTTAGCTTAAACTGTTAACTACTACCAAGTTTGCAGTATTTAGAATTGAATGAAAATTTGTTTACTTACATTACCTTTAAAAAATACAATACTGTAGTTAACAAACCCGAGGCTTCCCCATGTTATCTCGAGAATTACTTCGAGTTTCTCACTCAAGCTTCCCGTGACTTCCCAGAACATCATCTTCTCCTTCATATTTTCTTTCAGCACTAAGTTTAAGGTAAATTAAATTAGCTTCAGGATCCTTTCACTCGAACGCGAACCCGAAGTTCCCCCATTCTCACTCGTGCGCGACTCGAGTCAGACCTCTTCACTTCTTCACCGACACGACACCCCACTCCAACGCCACCGTGCACGTGCACGGTGGTTAGCCGCACCTCCAGCGGCCCTTGCCAGCGCCCACAAACCACAATTTCGCTCCTCACCCAAGATCGAAACCCAGAATTTTGACGAAGGGTCGAAATAAAAATATTACCTGAAACATGAACTTGAAACACCATCTCCTCCCCGAAAACCACCCAGTCCTGCAATCCCACATCGCCAGAGGCTAAGCCACTCCACCCACGCCACCCACGCCAAGTCCTGCCCCTCAGCAACTACCTCCTCGAAGCTCGGAAAGCTCGATCACACTAAGAAGCCGAAATCAAAAAAATTTCAGGGTACAGGAAACTTTGAAATAAAACCCTAAATTGTGTTCGTTCGTTTAATTTATACATTCAAAAAATCTTCTGATAATTTTCTCATGATCCACAATGTTAATACTTACTTCAATTCAAATTCCAACATCTTAAATTGGATTGATAACCTAAAATTGACAAAAATGCAATCTTTGTTCATAACCAAACTGCACCTTAATTACAAACCTAAAAATCTTTATTTTTGTTTTTAAAAATCATCAATTCCATTAAGGATTCAAAATATAATCTTGAATCAGCTTCTTGTAACACATGAATTTATCAATAAATTCCTTGATTACCTGTGAAACTATGTTACGGTATCATACCTTTACATAGATGTTTAAATAGTTTGCAAATTCTTACTTTTAGTTTAACTACCTTGTTTGATTTAAAAATTTAAAACTTAACATGTATTTGCAGTAGATACCTTTGAGTATTGAACACAGTATTTCCCTGTATCAATTTACAGAAAACACGGTGCATCTCAACACATACAAACTGAAGCATATACAAATCAATTCATCGGATAAATTTGAACTGTTTAAATTAGCTTAAAACTTTTTTTTTAAAGTTAGTTTACTCACTTTTGTCATCCCTGAACAAAGAACACTCTGATATATGGAAGCTTGTAGCCTGTAACTGCCATGAGTTTTGACCTGTTTTTGAAACTATCTTGAACCTGCTCTTGTTTTCTTCTTTTTATTGATTTGAATAAATTTGAGTTTGGGTACTTTTAATTTTCTCAGGTATTGTTATATGCTAAACGAACTAGATTGGTCAGTTGTATCCATATATAAATAAGAAAAAGACTGAAAGCTAAAGGTAGGTAATAACTAGTTAGGCTTTTTCTCATTTTTGTTTTGATATGAGCAAATCTAAAAAAAATATTTTGAGCTGACATAATGTTAGGCTTGAGCAGAAATTATGTAGTACTTTGGTTTCAAACTTAGTTTACATAATTATTATTTGTTCCGTTGACACAAGCCTTACAGGTCAAAGGCTTGTGATGAAGCTCGGTTTATGAAGATAATTAGTTTTATATACAAATCTTGTCTTGTATCTTAATTAGTTGTATACTTATAAAAATATTTGCTGTCTATAGATATTTATGTAAAGATATTTACTTGTAGATAAGTCATATGACTGGTGTTACTTTGTTTCATATTTGCAGGTAGGCTTGGCTTTTAAATTTATTATGTATTTTAACTATGACTAACAACATTTCAGTTATATTCAAGATGGTTTATTTACATTTATATTTATATTTCATTCTTAACTATCAAATATTTATATTATGTACAATATTATTTAGTTACATTTTATACTTATTATATTATATATTTTTCTATGGTCTTGCAAATTTAAAATGATATTGGAAGTATTAACTACTTATTTCTTGTTTTGATTTATATTTATATTTTGATTTGTGTTTTATATTTAACTATTAATATTAAACTTAGATTGATGTGTTTACTTATTTATTTATATTTATGTTTCAATTATCAATAATTAAATAAGATTCACATGTTTCACTTATATTTTATATTAATAGAATTAGATCTTAATTTAAACATTTTCATTCATATGTATATGTTTATCAATGTTAGTAATGTAAAACCTTTTAATTTAATTATATAAGGTAAATTTTATCAAAAATATTATTAAGAATCTTTTATTTTTGAATTTTCAAACATTATTATCTATATGTATTATTTTATTCTAAATATAAACAAAGTAAAGTATTTTAAGTAATTATATAAGATAGATTAAATATTTATTAAAATAACCGGGGCCAAAATCCAGGGTCGTTACAGTTAATGAACATTTTTAATGTTCAATTAGATTTTTAAAATGTTTAAAAAGTTTAAAATGAAGTTTATTATTTGCTGGAAATACACTAAAATCTAAAAATCACTTTTAGTCTCATTCAGAAATGCTATGGTTTCTGAATTGAACAAAAATTGAGTAAAAAGAGCTATTACAGCATTTCTAAAATGCTATAGTTGCTGTAGTTGAACTTATAAGCTAAAATTGAACTCAGGTTGATGTGCACGTAAATGTGCATATTTTTACCACCATATTTATTCTATTTAAATTAAATAAATGATCATATTGGGTATTTTAACTTGTTTTAACCAAAATTCATTTTAATTCCAAATTTTCACATATTCATCTTCATATAGAGGCAAAACGGTCATTTAAGTGCATATATTTCTTTGAGAAAAATTGATTGGAAATTTATATATATTTTTGTAGGAAAATGGTCTCAAATAGGAGTGGTTTCATGAAGAAATATGCATGCACAAAGAATATAAAGGAATGAAGATTGAAATAATTCAAAGTGAAGATCATGGAGGACCCCACCTACCCACCTACCTTAATGTACAAATTAAAGGCTAATGCACATGCTTTTGGACTTAATGGCTTCATGTACACTTAATGGGGGATTAAGACATGTTAATGATTACTTGGCCTCCACACTTCCTAAGGGGCATTTTGGGCATTCCCCCAAAAAGTGAATTAGGGTTTCATACATGTATAAATACCCATATGTTTCATGTAACATGATCTCTTCTCTTAGTCTCTCTTAGGCCTCCTTCTCTTTAGTTTAGTTTAGATCAAATAAAAGGAAGCTCTCTTTCTCTTTTAATGGCTACTTAGCCAATTTTTATTTCTTGTAATCTTTTTTATTTTATGCAATTTAATACATGCTCTTTCCTTTTCATGTTCATTTACTTTCATGTTGTAGTGTAGGTTTCTCTTATTTCATGCAAGTAGATTAGTTTTGTTTCTTTGCTTTGCTCTCTTTTTCTTTCTTTTTTGCTTTCATGTTGCGTTCTACATTTGTTGATTTGATAACAAATATGAGAGCTTAATCCCTACAATTTAGGGGTAATGAAGCTCTCTAGTATGTAGATGCAACATTTTGATGTTTATACTCTCTTTTTGTGCTTTAATGGAAACATTTGAAGTGGTTTAATGATGTTGTTTAACTTTGAATTTGATAGTCTATGTTGTTCATAACAAATAGGCTATGCTTAAACAAACATAACACAAATTGCCTCTTCATCTAAATATGACTATGGCAAAGAAGTGAATGTTGAAATTGAAATTTGATAGCCTATATTTCTAAACAATAGTTAATAGGCTATGCTTAAAATAAATTTTGCTTTCAATTTGTTGTCATATTTCATGAGAGTTAAATGTGTATTAGTTGTTGTGTTATAGTTTGATGGTTTATATTGAGCTAATTAATAGCACAAATATACCATACTTATAATAAGCACATCAACTAATTCACTAATGACAAGAAAAGAGAGATCATAACTTCATTTTGTTGATTTATGTGATCTAGAGAGTGAAAATTGCCTCTAAATTGTCTTAACACTCTCATATTTTTATCTATTTTCTTTTCTCATTTTTCTACATTTTTTTAGTTAATCACTCTTTCAACTTCGGTTAATTTGATTGAATAGAATTTTAAAATCATCAATTCCCTGTGGATCGACCCGTATTCGCCACGTACTACGATAGTACGCCGTGCGCTTGCGGTTATTTTAATTTTAAATTCGTTCGACGGTTTTCTAAACCGATAGAATTTCCGTCGACGAACACAGGTCTATTATAGCATTTCTGTAAAATGCTGTAGTGGTCTGCAGTCTTTGCTGAAATCAAATAAAATCTTTGATTTGAAATCTGAGCTGCCGCAGCATTTCTGGAAATGCTGTCTTTGCTGTTTTAAACTAAAATTTAACTAAAACTGAGTTTTAACAGCAGTTTTTAAGTATTGTCTTTGCTGAATCAAAATGTTTTCAAGTATAACTTATAACAGTTTTTTTCTAAATGCTGCGAAAGGCTGAAATTTTAATAATTATGGGTTTTGACTTAGTAAACGAATTCCGAATGACTTGAAACTTTGAAATTTGAATACTTGACTTGAAAGAATAATAACTTCACTTTTAAATGAATTAAATGAATGAAATAAATTAGAAAATGAATCATTTTAAAGGATGGTTTGAATTGAAATAAATGAATGTTATCTTTGAGCTTTAAAAAGGGTATTAAGTTTGATATTTGAATTTGAACTTAAAAATTGATTTAAATGAGAAGTTATGAAAGGATATGATATTTTGAAATATCGAAATGATTTGGAAATGGTTCGATCTTTATTTGATAAAGAATTGGGTTTTGAAATGATATTTTATTTTGAAGTATAAAATATTATTTTTTATTTTAAAAAAGTTATAACTGCGGGTTATAATAACGATTGGTTGGCAAAGAGACCCGGATCGGATATTGACATACTCTCTATCGATATAGAAATCCACTTTGACAACTGTGTATACGGTGGAGATTCCAAAATGAAGTAGTATGGAGGCGACGTTCTTGTGGTATGTTACGTGGACCCAACTCCCGTGAGTTAGCATAAGGTGGCTAAAATAGGAGCGGCCTCGGGCCAGTTGAGGTCGCACCTCGTAGCGGACGCATTTCTTCGATACCATTCTATTACTTATGATTGTTTGGTGGCCACCATTCGATTTTGGGAATGTGTTCCGCGGTGGGCATATGTGGCTGTTGCGTTACCACCAGCCCGAGTGTCGTAATTGGTATATCTACCCTGGCATTGCCTTATGTGCCGTATCACCTACCATATCGAGCCTTTACTACGAGTTTCTATTTGTGTCGTACCTATGCAGTATCTTCTCATAGTCTCCCGATCAGGAGATATGCAGGTACTATATAGACTGCTGGCATTATTTGTGTTAAGGTGGAAAATGTAAAGCCTTAACGCTATTTAAAAGTATGTTTATTTTACTGTTAGACATTATTATAATAGTGCAATATACTATATAGTAAATGGTTTAACGGATCCTTAGAGGATGGGCGGTCCCAAGCATCTTCTAAGTTATTTGTACATTTACTACAGTTCATTTGAGTTGTTTTACATTAGATAAGTATATATGTCCTGACTCGAGTGTTTGCGTTTTATTTACGCTCAGGTCAGCCTGAGTTTATTCACAGATTTCGATTTCCACTCTTTGGAGGTCTGGAATCGCTGGAGATTTATCAGCCTATTTAGTTGTCTATATTTCAGTTTTGTTGTTCTATTGTCATCTTTGTATTAGTGGACTTCTTTGTATTTGGGATTTGATGTCGTATTTACTTTCAGACAGATATTATATATTTTGTATTTGGTTTTGGGACCTTTTGATGGTAGCTTCATAAACTACTATGGTTTAATTTCCGCTGCGAGATATTCTGATGTTCTGTGTCTGTGATTCTGTGATTCGATTTTCATTTGCTCCGAATTTTTATTACAATCTGTTATTTTGTATTATTCAAGTCTGACATGTGCGGATTATTGTCGATTTGAATAGTGGAAAATAATGGGTCATTACAGTTGGTACCATAGCTTTGGTTTTTAGGCAAACCTTAGCCTGCGGAGCAAAAAAAAGGTTATTAGAGATAGGTTAGAAATATCCTAGAATGAGTAAAATCAACTTCAGAATCATTTCTTTGTGAGAGAACGTATTTTAAAAGTATAAAATGATTTTCAAAGGATTTTTCAAAGGTTATTTTGATATAAATTTTTCTTGTTTTAAAAGCCATTTTTCTAAACTCCTTTCCTTTCGTATCTACCTTGTTAGAAATTTCTGTAATTAGGATGTTCATCCAAGTGAATTTATCCTGTCTTGTCTTATCTTTATCTTACCTCTACCTTTGTCCAAATATTCGTTCTTGAATTTTCAGGATGAATCGTAGAAATGCTAGAGGTCAGGGTCGTGGTGCTGCCCCAATTCCAGCCCCAACTCCTGTCATTTCACTGTTCTTTGCAAAGAATTTATTCAGCTTGGAGGAGCCAAGTTCACTGGTTCTGAGTCTATCATTGAGGCCCAGCAATGGTTGAGGAGTATCGAGGGGATATTTACTGGTCTTGAGATTACTAATGCCCAGAAGAGTTAGTTAGCCGCATGGCAGTTGCAGGAGGCTGCCCAAGATTGGTGGAAGTTGGTTACGGCTAACACCATTGAGGCTGATCTTACTTGGGAACAGTTCAGGTATCTTCTTGTGTTTCTTTGGATTCTGTTTTCCTATTTTTTTCGTACCTTGTCTAAGCTTATCTATCATTCTTCTCTGGGAGGCTTTCATTGCTAAGTGGATGCCCGAAGCCGGAAAATCCTAGCTTTATAGGGAGTTCATGGATCTCAAGCAGGGAAGAATGTCTTTTCAGAGTACGAGAGGAAGTTTAATGAACTTTCTAAGTTCGGACCTGGTCTGATAGACACTCCTCTGAAGAAGAATGAGAAGTTTATTGCTGGTGCTCGTCCCGAGTACTATAGTCGTCTCATTTCTCATGTTCATGGCACTTTTACCCAGCTTATGGATATGACTCTTCGTTATGAGAACCCTAATTCTAAAGGTCCTACTTCAGTTGGTGCTCCCTCATCTCAGACTTCTTCTGCAAATTCTAAGAAGAGAAGGCTTAGTTTCCAGCAGTAGAAGAAGAATTGGCTGAAGAATCCGGGTTTGGGATCTTCATCATCTGCTCCATCTCAGAGTCAACCAGTTGACCTTTCTTCCATCACCATCTTCAAATGTGATCAGAGGGGACACTATGCGAATAGTTGTCCTACTAGTGTTGGTGCTACCATTCCTTCACCTGCTCAGTCAGCTAGGCGTGATCTTTGTCACATCTGTCTCCATCCTGGCCATTTTAGGAAGGATTGCCCTACCCAGCAGAAGGGCAAGCCTTCTGGTATATTTGCTGTCACCTCTGCCTCTTCCCCAGCACCTGCTCCTCCAACTCCTAGTGATGACCAAGGTACTCTCCAGGGTTCTTTTTCTTTATTTCAGCATCATGTTCGTGTTCTATTTGATACTGGTGCATCCCACAGTTTTATATCTGTTGATTTGTGTGATAAGTTTGAGCATCTACTTTCTCCTGACTATGTTTCTGAATCCTTATGTGTTTCAAATCCAATTGGGGGTCCCGCAAACCTTAATAGGATTTGTAAACAAGTGAAGCTTCTTTATTCTAATCATTTCTTCAGCGGTGATTTTTATGTTTTGGGCTTCGATGCTTTTGATTTGTTGCTTGGTGGTGATTGGCTTAGTAGGCATGATGCTCATATCTCTTGTAAAGCCCGGTCTGTTTATCTTGAGGATGATCTGGGTAATTCCTTTGTTATTCAGTGCCGCAATCCAGAAATCATAAAAAGGGAAAGAGGCCTATCACATGACGGTCCGAAGACCATGGAGAGCTACCCCATATGGGTGAGTCGGAATCACCCAGATGAGGTCTAGGCTAACCAAAAAGCAAAAAGGTATGTGTGAGTGGAATCACACAAGTGGTGTCTAGCCTAACCTCGCAACAAAAAGGTATGTGTGAATGGAATCACATAAATGGTGTCTAGACTAACCTTGCGGACAAAGTGATATGTGTGAGTTGGAATCACACCAATGGGGTCTAGTCTAACCTTGCAAACAAAGAGACTTCGCACAATTGCTAGTCTAAATCATAAAATGATTGTCATAATCAATGAGAAGTGTCAATTACACTAAGCTAGTAAATATAAAAGTTTAGCTTCATGTCCCATAACCACTTGCTTAACTTAAATATTTACGAACAAACCGTAAATCTTCACTAGAAAATTGTCACAAGAGGTTCAATCGAACAAGTCCAAGAATTAACCGACGAAGCAAATGCAAGCGTTTCATACCACTTGTTTTACTAAGTCGTTTAATTAGATTTCTCATCCGGGTGAGGTAAAGGTTTGTATATACTAATAGATTGGAAAACGGGTTAAGAAAAGAGCTTTATTATTAAAAATAGAGTTGAAATCCTTTTATTGAAAAAGTTTTGATATTTACTACTAGTTTTGAAACCTTTATATTTTAAAGTGACAAATCACAGATGCGATTGTAGAAACAATCAATCACAAAGATCACATTCGGAGATGTGATAAAAATCCAAGGAAATCAGCTCAGCAAGTTCTGTTGAATGCTTTTCAGATAAGATCCCCTACGGAGGGGGGGTCAAGGGGGGTGGCAACCCCCCAAGGTGGGGGTGCGGAGGGCAACGCCCCTGCTACGGGTTCGACCTGCCCGGTCAGGTCGCGGGGGTCCAGGGGGCAGCGCCCCGTCCAAAACGGTACGACCTAATGGTTGCGACCTAGGGGTCTAAGGGATCAAGCGACTTAGTGGTTGCGACCTAGAGGTGTTCGCGACCTAACGATGACTCGCGACCCAACCTGGCCGACCTAACAGAGGTTGCGACATAACAGAGCAACAGGACGAGCGACTTAACAAAGTGGCCGAGCGACCTAACTGGAGCAAGCGACCAATAGGTCATGCGACCTAAAGTACAACGCGACCTAACAGGGTTCACGACCTAAAGGTATTCGCGACTTAACGGGTTATAGGTGTAACGACCTAACGACATAAAGGCCTAACGACCTAACGACATAAAGGCCTAACGACCTAAAGGTGATGGGGTTACGCGACTTAGGGACAGAAGCAGGACCGAGCGACCTACGATCTAGGTGACTCACGACCTACGACCAATGACCTAAGGCTCGCGCGACCTAGTGAAATATCAGAGGTAATATTAGGTCGGAGACGACCTACGACTTAAGGCCAGCGCGACCTAAAGTTTTAACACGCGAGCGAGCTAACGTTATAAAGGCCAAACGACCTAAGGCTTAACTCGCGAACGACCTACGGCCTAACGTTCGGGCGACTTTTCCACGCGCGCGAGCCACGAACCCATGCGACCTAAGGGTCCAGAACGACCTAAGGCTGGAAATTCACAAAAAAGGGCCAAAAAGTGGAGTTTTTCGCCAATCCAATCCAAACCAAATGCAAATGTGCATACTAACATGATAGGGATTCGTTCCCAACAGTCCTAGATAGATATAGACTAGATTTGTGAGATAAAAATCTCACCTTTGCACTAAAATTTATGAAGATGAAGTTTGAAAGCAAGGAGAAGCAATCCAAAGCTTGAATCCAATATCTTTTACTTGAATTTGGAGTTGAATGTTGGAGTTGCAATTGAATTTGAGCTTGGAGTTTTAATTTCCCATTCTCTTCACCATTAATGCCAAAGCTTGGGTTAGTTAGGAAATTTATGAAGAGTGAGGAGAAGGGGGTTGGAACTTGGGCTTAATAGGCTAAACTAACCCAAAGTCCCAAGCGGGAAAAGTTAGTGAAATTTCACTAACTCCAAACCTATCGATGTTTATACTTAATAAAGTCTGGACCTAAAACTAGCTTCTCACCGGCCTCAAGCCAACAAGAAGGAGATCGGCATGGCCTTCCGTAGAGTGCCTCGAAAGGTGCCATACCAATACTAGATTGGAAGCTATTATTATAGGAAAATTCGACAAGTGAAATATGATCTTTCCAACTTCCACCAAAATCAAGCACACAAGCTCGAAGAAGATCTTCAAGAGTTTGATTCACACGCTCGGTTTGTCCATCGGACTGGGGGTGATAAGCAGTGCTAAAATTAAGCTTCATTCCTAAAGCTTTTTGAAGACTCTTCCAAAATCCACTAGTAAACAATGGATCTCGATCGCTAACAATAGAAGTAGGAACTCCATGCAATTTAACAATTTCTTTGATAAAGAGTTTGGCCAAAAGAAGAACGGTTCGGTTAGACCGAACGGTAATAAAATGGGCGGATTTAGTAAGTCTATCAACAATCACCCATAAGCTATCATCACCCGAACGAGAACGGGGAAGGCCATCTATAAAATCCATGGAAATTTGGTCCCACTTCCAAATTGGAATTTCTAAAGGTTGCAATAACCCACCAGGCCTTTGATGTTCGGCCTTGACAAGTTGGCAAGTCATGCAACACTTAACAAAGTTAGCAATATCAGATTTCATTCCCTCCCAATAATAAAGTCGCTTCATATCATCGTACATTTTACTACTACCGGGATGAATGGTGAATTTAGAACGATGGGAATCTTCTAAAATATCTTTACGAAGATCTCCAATATTTGGTGCGATAAGTCTACCAAATTTTCGAATGCCACCAAGAGAATCAATATCAAAGTCTTTCAAACCTTCCATATCAATTTTATCCTTAACATTTTGGCCAAGAAGAGCCAGTTCAGGATCTAGCCCTTGAGCTTCAAGAATGCGGTCTAAAAGAGAAGGATGAGCCTCAAGGCTACATAAAACAAGTGATGAGCATAAATCGGATACGCGCTCTCGAATCTCACAAGTGGATAAAATCTCGAGATCGTTCCATTCGGATATCATCATAGAAACAACTGCTTGTTGTTTACGGCTAAGAGCATCGGCGACACGATTACCCTTACCGGGGGTATAAAGAATATCAAGGTCATAAGGTGCAAGGAACTCGAGCCAACGCTGTTGACGTAAATTAAGTTCTTTTTGAGAAAATAAATATTTCAAAGACTTATGATCCGTGTAAAGAATAAATTTCTCTCCCAATAGATAATGACGCCACATTCGAAGGGCGAAAACAATAGCTGCGAGTTCCAAATCATGTGTGGCATATCTAGACTCGGCCGGCTTCAATTGCCTAGAAGCATAAGCAATAACACGTTCTTTTTGCATAAGAACGGCACCCAAACCAACGCGACTAGCATCGGTATAAACAATAAAATCTTGATTCCCTTCGGGAATAACAAGAATAGGAGCGTTTGAAAGGAGTTCTTTCGATTTCTGAAAAGAGGCTTCACATTTGTCCAACCAAATGTATTTAACTCCCTTCTTAGTCAAGCCAGTAAGAGGCACGACAATCTTAGAAAAGTCTTTAATGAAACGATGGTAATAACCCACCAATCCGAGAAAACTACGAATCTCTGTCACACTCTCCGGTCTCTTCCAATCTTGAATCGCTTCAATCTTTGAAGGATCCATGGAAATTCCGGATTCGGAAATAATATGACCGAGAAACTTTACACGAGATTGCCAAAAGTGGCATTTAGAAAATTTCGCCTTTAATTGATTACTCCTAAGAGTTTCCAATACAATCCGAAGATGTTTCTCATGTTCCTCCTCGGTTTTTGAATATACAAGAATATCATCAATGAATATGAGGACAAACCGATCGAGGAAATCTTTGAAAACTCGATTCATGAGGTCAACGAAATAAGCTGGAGCATTCGTTAACCCAAATGGCGTAAAAGGCCATTCATAAGATCCATATCGAGTATGGAATGATGTCAAAGGAATGCTATCCTCTGCGACACGAAGCTGATGGAAATCGGTAGCCAAGTCCAATTGTGAAATGACCTTAGCACCACTAGGCTGATCGAATAGATCATCAATCCGAGGTAAAGGATATTTATTTTTAATAGTAAGATCGTTAAGCTTGCGATAATCAATGCAGAGCCTAAGAGTACCATCGGATTTCTTTACGAAAATAGCCGAAGCTCCCCAAGGCGAGGAACTAGAGCGAATAAATTGCTTCGTCTCCAATTCGGATAATTGTTTGCGCATCTCTTCATTTTCCTTATTGGACATGCGATAAGGAGGACGAGTAATAGGTTGAGCCTCAGAGGTAAGATTAATTCTGAACTCAATTGCTCGCTTAGGTGTAAACCTAAAACGGGCTCGAATATGTCGGAAAATTCACGGACAACGTGAATTCAAGAAATGACGTCTTCCTCATCATCATCGTCGTCGTCTCGAGGATTTAAAGAATATAAAGATGCAGTCAAAGAAGAATCCAAATCTTTAAGAATAATAGAAATCTGATTTACAGATTGCGGATGTCGAAGATAAATAGTCCGCTCAGGACATATGATATGAGCTTCATAACGGTTAAGCCAGTCCATACTCAATATCATTCCAAAGCCTAAGTAACGCATGACATGCAAATCGGCTAGGAAAGAAAAATCGCATAAAATAATCTCCACATCTTTACAAAGAAAACTAAGAGTTGCGGATCCACCAACCGATTCGCAATTTTTAAAGAAGTCATTAATGCTGTGACACTTAAGGAAAAAGTGTCTACCGGTTCCTTTGATATAAAAGAATGGGATGCACCCGTATCAAACAGAACTCTAATACGTTGATCATGAAATAAAATAATACCATCAAGAATGGAGTGAGAAATACCTTGGCCACGAGATGTGTTGCCAGGGGATTGAGCCACATTCAACTTTCCCTCTTTCTTGCCTTCACGCTTGAGGCATTGATGTATAAAATGATCCGGGCTCTTGCAATAACGACAAGATTTGGGCTTTGAGCACTTGTTCGCATAATGATCCGTAGATCCACAATTGAAGCATCTCGCAATACTAGGAGAAGGAGCCTTTGCAGCAGGAGTTGCTTGCTTACCCTTTTTGTTGGGATAAGGACCCTCGAATTTGTTTGGCCTCTTCTTGTTATTGAAGTTTGGTTTAGCGCCTTCCACTTCAACACCACTCTCTCTATCGGCCTCTTCAAGACGAAGAGCGATATCGACGAGTTGATCAAATGCGACTTCTAGTTTCAGGAGCAGTGGCTTCTTAAGATTCTTATTTAAGCCATAAACGAACCTCTGGTTCTTCTTCAATGGAGTGTTGATGTATTCAACCCCATATTTGGAAAGTGACTCGAAGGCTGCGACGTATTCAGTCACAGAGGATTGACCTTGAACAAGGTCTATAAAACGTCGAGCCAAGGTTACTTTCCCAGCTTCTGGTACAAACTTTAACTCGAAGCGTCCCTGAAATTGCTCCCAGGTGAGATCCGCTTCATTAATTTCTGAAATAAGGAGTTCGTACCAGTCCAATGCTCTCTCCTGGAGCATGCTGGAAGCCACCCGAATGCGGTGGAGATCGATAAGGTTCATGCGAGAAAAGATTCGATCGCATGATTTTAACCAAGCCTGGACCTCGATGATAGTTTCCGAACCTTTGAAGGGCTTCCCACCCAAGTTGGTGTAATCGCTGCACAAGCGTGCAAATCCCGACTTTGGGTGAGTAGGTTCCGGGTTAGCTCCAGCTGCTTGAGCATTTGTTACTAAATCAAGAAGCTGTTGAGCAGTCATAAAAACTCCATCCTGGGGTGGAGTGCTAGATGGTACGGCTTTAGGGCGGCCTGGTCTAGACATTTCTCTTCCTTAAGAAAGAAAGAAGAGAAAGAAGAAGGTTATTCACCAATGAATATCAAGCAATCTTGATAGATAAACAAGGAATCGTAAAGGAAATAGGATGAATCGGTTCGAAGACCCGAAATCATCCTAAGGTATAACTCCTAAAGTGGGCTTAGGACGAAGATCCTTGTTAAGTTATTCTACATTGTTTCGAAGTTTGGCTTTGATACCAAACTGTGACGCCCCACCTCTATACCCACGCTAGCCAAGAACACTACATTGTAGTGCTGTCAACTAGCACAGAGAATAAGGATGTTGAGGAGCGACCATCCATGTAATTGCTTATCACACGGTGGCTATAAATAATCTTCGGAAACAAACATAGAAATAAGCAGAACACAAATCAGTCACAGACATCCATATCACAAAGGCGGAAGAAGATATGAATATATAACTAACACATGAAAGTGTACATCAGAGTAGTGGTCAAAAAGATCCACAATAATACAAAAGAATACAGCTATGAGTCTATATCTCATGTGTATACAACAAAAACTGCTAATCTAAATAGTTAGCCAAAAGTCAGAGTAGCAAATCCCAGGAAGAAGTCAAGCAGAAGCACCTGTAACATCTCGGTCGGACCCGAGTATTATTTAAGAAAATAATAAACGGATCAGTCTAGCTATAAATATCAGATTACATGATATAAATTAAAAGATATGGCATAAACATAAAATATCCATACTGACATACTACTATAAGTATGCAAATGATGATCAACAGAAGATCAATCAAAAAGAGATAAATCAATATCACAAGAATCATCTCAAAGATCCAAAGAGGGCATCATACCCTAAACTTGTACTCATAACAAGTCAATGACATAAATTCCAGAAATCAACACGAGAAATCCAGAAATCATAAAAAGGTAAAGAGGCCTATCACATGACGGTCTGAAGACCATGGGGAGCTACCCCATATGGGTGAGTCGGAATCACCCAGATGAGGTCTAGGCTAACCAAAAAGCAAAAAGGTATGTGTGAGTGGAATCACACAAATGGTGTCTAGCCTAACCTCGCAACAAAAAGGTATGTATGAATGGAATCACACAAATGGTGTCTAGACTAACCTTGCGGACAAAGAGATATGTGTGAGTCGGAATCACACCAATGGGGTCTAGTCTAACCTTGCAAACAAAGAGACTTCGCACAATTGCTAGTCTAAATCATAAAATGATCGTCATGATCAACGAGAAGTGTCAATTACACTAAGCTAGTAAATATAAAAGTTTAGCTTCATGTCCCATAACCACTTGCTTAACTTAAATATTTACGAACAAACTGTAAATCTTCACTAGAAAATTGTCACAAGAGGTTCAATCGAACAAGTCCAAGAATTAACCGATGAAGCAAACGCAAGCGTTTCATACCACTTGTTTTACTAAGCCGTTTAATTAGATTTCTCATCCGAGTGAGGTAAAGGTTTGTATATACTAATAGATTGGAAAGCGGGTCAAGAAAAGAGCTTTGTTATTAAAAATAGAGTTGAAATCCTTTTATTGAAAGAGTTTTGATATTTACTACTAGTTTTGAAACCTTTATATGTTAAAGTGACAAATCACAGAAACGATTGTTGAAACAATCAATCACAAAGATCACATTCGGAGATGTGATAAAAATCCAAGGAAATCAGCTCAACAAGTTCTGTTGAATGTTTTTCAGATAAGATCCCCTACGGAGGGGGGGTCCGGGGGGGGTCCAGGGGGGGTGGCAATCCCCCAAGGTGGGGGTGCGGGGGGCAACGCCCCTGCTACGGGTTCGACCTGCCCGGTCAGGTCGCGGGGGTCCAGGGGGCAGCGCCCCGTCCAAAACGGTACGACCTAATGGTTGCGACCTAGGGGTCAAGCGACTTAGTGGTTGCGACCTAGAGGTGTTCGCGACCTAACGATGGCTCGCGACCCAACCTGGCCGACCTAACAGAGGTTGCGACCTAACAGAGCAACAGGACGAGCGACTTAACAAAGTGGCCGAGCGACCTAACTGGAGCAAGCGACCTATAGGTCATGCGACCTAAAGTACAACGCGACCTAACAAGGTTCACGACCTAAAGGTATTCGTGACTTAACGGGTTATATGTGTAACGACCTAATGACATAAAGGCCTAACGACCTAACGCCATAAAGGCCTAACAACCTAAAGGTGATGGGGTTACGCGACCTACAACCTAGGTGACTCATGACCTTCGACCAATGACCTAAGGCCCGCGCGACCTAGTGAAATATCAGAGGTAATATTAGGTCGGAGATGACCTATGACTTAAGGCCAGCGCGACCTAAAGTTTTAACACGCGAGCGAGCTAACGTTATAAATGCCAAACGACCTAAGGCTTAACTCGCGAACGACCTACGGCCTAACGTCCAGACGACTTTTCCACGCGCGCGAACCACGAACCCGTGTGACCTAAGGGTCCAGAACGACCTAAGGCTGGTAATTCACCAAAAATGCTAAAAAGTGGAGTTTTTCGCCAATCCAATCCAAACCAAATGCAAATGTGCATAATAACATGATTGAGATTCATTCCCAACAGTCCTAGATAGATACAGACTAGATTTGTGAGATAAAAATCTCACCTTTGCACTAAAATTTATGAAGATGAAGCTTGAAAGTAAGGAGAAGCAATCCAAAGCTTGAATCCAATATCTTCTACTTAAATTTGGAGTTGAATGTTGGAGTTGCAATTGAATTTGAGCTTGGAGTTTTAATTTCCCATTCTCTTCACCATTAATGCCAAAGCTTGGGTTAGTTAGGAAATTTATGAAGAGTGAGGAGAAGGGGGTTGGAACTTGGGCTTAATAGGCTAAACTAACCCAAAGTCCAAAGCGGGAAAAGTTAGTGAAATTTCACTAACTCCAAACCTATCGATGTTTATACTTAAAAAAGTTGTAAACGGCATTTCGAACTCAATGGAAGTGGTCTCGAGTCCTAATTTGACCGTTTGCAAAATGTAGCTTTTCGGACCAAAATCCGATTAACGATTTAATATTTAAATAAAATATTTAAATATAAACTCGATAAATATGCGGGTTGTTACATTTTAAAATATGAAAATTTACTACTAATTATTACTCAAAAATATAATTTCAAATATGTAAAGTAAATCCATTTATTAGGATATAAATCTTGATTGCAAATAAGGGTTTAATCTAAACTAAACTTATAAGTAGATTTTTAAAAGGTTAATACTAATCTCAATGACTTAGGTCAAAACAAGTCTTTAAATAATTCCATTTATAAAAATAACTACTAATGTACTCGCAAATAATCACTATTGTTATTTTATTAATTAGTTACTTTAAATTAATAATTTTCAAAGCACTCTTTTAAACAAGTTTGGACTTTAAACTTTCTTTTAATAAAATCTGTTTAAAAATCAAACTTGGTTTTTCAGGGAACTCACCTTCCATTTCCACGCCCCAAAGAATCCGTCTTATAAATCCAGCCAATTTATTACCATTCAAATTCATGTTTCAATAACATAAATTTCCTTTCTAGGTTTTAAAAATAACTTCTTTTGAAGCCCAAACATAGTTTACCATTCCTGGAAATTTACTTTCAAAGCTCGGGTTTAAGAATTCTTTTAAATGAACCTTTGAGAATTTATTAAAGGAAAGTAATGCTTATGAATTACTTAAATAAAATTTCAATGGTGAAGGCTGCATTTCAAAATATTTTATTTACATTTACAATTGTTAATTTATGTTTAGAAGTATCGTTGAAAACGTAATTTAATTTTCGAAAAACTCCATTCATTATCAAAAATAACCCATCGTTATTTTATCACTTATCCCTTCTTATAAAATTTCTCACCGGAAGCCATACTTCCATAATTATAGATTGGTAAATTCCCACTTCATTTAAAAATTTAAATTTTACCAATTTCGTTCTTCATCCAAACCAAACCCAAATTTTATTCCTTTAAAATTCTTTATATATCAATTTCTCTTATTTCTTTAAAAAAACCAATTTATTCCATTTATAATTAAATTCTGGATTTATAGTTTATCCAACAATAGCACAGTACATTTTAATTCCAGATTTATCTATCACAACACATATAGATGAATGCATCATCAATTATCAAATAATTATTACATTGCGAGGAATCCAGTTGGATCCCTCCAACCTATTTTTCCCTGCATCCACAAATAGTAGCACAACAATATATATCGTTTCCATTTGATAATAATCACCATATTCAGCTAAACATCCAAACAAACAATCAATATTAGTTGTTTACTTTACTGGTATCCAGATGTGAGTGAGAATAACTCACCTTGAGTTTCGGCGAGCGTTCGAAATTTAAATTAAACCGAACGGCGTTCGATTTAACTCAAATTTCTACTTGCCCAGAATGATTCTGGATCAGCACCATTTCATAGTACGCATCTCTGCGATTCCGGCGCCGTAAATTTCATACGAATCTGATGTCATACGAAGAAGTTATTCAAATTTAATGATTTGAATTTAAATTTAAAACATATTTTTTTTGTTATCATTAACCTCAGATCTACCGTACGTTAGAAAGAAGAAATCAAAACCGTGCAATAGCTCTCCTTCCTCAACGCGCGTACACAGGAGAAGCTCGAACCCAATCATCACCATTAGGGTTTCGTACCGCTCCCACCATGGTCAACTCTAGCTCAATCAAACAACGACCCCGCGTACGTCACGATGAACTCCACCTTCGCCTGGGATCTCTCGAAGCTCGGCCTCCATCTGCGCTTGAAAGGCGCGAACGAAACCTAAACAAATGGCAGCGAATAACCCTCCATCCACCTCGTCAAATCACATCTCGACCGTTGGATATGTAGATCCAACTATCCTCTCCACTTTTCCAGTTGAACGTTTTGGCAAATAAAGAGTGGATTGATCGATAATTGGAAAAAAAATGGGTGACTTTCGTCCATTAAACGTGAATAAGCGGCGGCCTGATGTAGTTTAGGATTTAGGAAAGAAATTGAGTGTGTGTATATATATATGTATATTTAATATTATTTTATTATTATTCTTCAATTGCTTAATGACTATGCAAACGAGCTCCAATCCTCACACACCAATAGGCATTCCTAGGGTTTTTCCGCGTTCTGGACACAATGGAAAAGGTTTCGTAAGCTAATTTGATCGTATGTGCGAGTTACAGAATTAAACGATCAATTTAAAATTAAATCGATTAAAACGATTTCTATGCGGTTTGAGCTGTCATGGTCAAACGACAACTCAGATTGCTATGAAAATTGAAATACGGTAATAACTAACTATTACGGATCCAATGGAACTAGTTTCGTCAAATTCTGAGACTGTGCCCTGGAAGGCTATTTTAACTCGTCTATTAAATCGAGCGATTTTCAAAATTGTCGAAAACGCTTAAAATTTCACTTTTAAAATTTTACTAACTTGATAATAAATTACATAAAATTTATAATCACATTAACAATCATTCTGGCTCATTCCAGACCCAAAATCTGATTAGTTGCATTTTAATAAGTTTAAATTCATTTTTAATTTAATATAAAATCCCCAATAATAACTTATTAACCTTTAGATCCATCTAAAAATCCTACAACACTTTTAATGACCAAATAGACTTAAAATAAATTTTAGAACTCATTTCCATATCTAATTATCTCCATATTCACAATTTATCCCGATTCAATATTTAATTATTACTATTTAAATTCCAATTGGATTACCATATTTGGAATTATAAGTAATTTATTTATTTCACCCAATGCTTTTTAATTTAAAGCCAATTCAAAATCTTCATTGAACATTTAAAATGAATTAAATGTTCAAAATTCAATGTCCAAAATTCTGGGATGTTACAAAACTTTTCCCACCATACTCTGTCAATGTCCGTGGGACATTTAGTAATAGCAATATTCTTGGGTGTGGTGGTTCCTACGACTCTGAGCAATTTAGTCCACAAAGTTGACTTTACCGTACGATAATATCGTGGAAAAGTTTTTTCTAAAATTGGCCGAGCTAGATCGGGATCTATATCCATGTCAAATTCATTCTGTTTAACAAAGAAATTTTAGTACTAAGGATAAATCTTGTGCAAAACATAAATGACTAAATAAGATGAATTCGTGACATACCAATAGCTCTTGCCACAAAATGTTCTTGTAATAATCATCTACATTTCTCCACTCGTCATAGCCAATCGGTATATGACAATTAGGGCTCCGCATCTGGAGCTCCATTCATCTTCATCTTTACCTTTAACACCCTCAAGAACAACAGTTATTAAGTATTTTTTATCACTTGTATGAGGAGGATTATATGCTTCAAGCTCTACATTTGTACCTTTAGATGCACTAGCATTGCAATTGTTCGACATTTAAACCTGCATAAAAAAGATTTTAGTACACAATGGAACTTAAAATATCATTTCAATCATGGCCTTGACTGTTTTGGAGTAAACTATGAATAAAAATATATCAAAATAACATGAGCATGTACGTTCATAAACTCATATGCTAGTTTACCAAGTACCAAGTATATCAAACAACACAAATATTCATTTCAAAATGATATCTATTTCATTTCAACACATTTCAATAATGGTCCTAAGTTGGCTTGTTCTTTCATAAGAGGCTGAAAATCGGTCGGTATTGTATAGCCATCTATGTTTTCTGTCATGCGCTTCGGAGGACGTAGAACAATGGACCAATTAGGATTTTGAGTGTCTTTTACATAGAAAACTTGACCTGCTTCGGTTGCTAGAATAGCTGGCTCATCATACTCTCCATTAGAATTTTTAAGCTTTTTCAAGTTCACCATCAACAAATATGAATCGATACAAATCTTACAACCATTTGTCTTATCCGCGATGTGTATCCAGTCACAATAGAATACTACATGTTGAGAATCATAACAATCTTCTTCTATGATATCTTTAATGATACCATACCAAGTAGTGTCATCGTCTGTAGGATTTATATCTTTTGCACTTGCAACAAATGTGGTGAATGCATCCATGCAAACACCGCTATCTTGGGTCAAAAGAGTGTCGTCATACCGTTGAGGCAAGAATATATATCCATTCACTCTATACTTGAGATAGCTTTTGGCTTCCCACTTTGGACCACTAACATATTGCCACAACATTGTGTTCATGCATTTTTCTTCTAGTAGCTGTCAGGAACAAACAAATTTGCATGACTAACATAAAAGAAACAAAACCTACAATTTTCATATTGGAATAACTTTCTTTTTTGTGCAACTAATGAATAAATTCAGTTTGTACAACTACTTCTGCCATGTGGTAACATTTCTTTTACCACGAGAGACACCTTCTAAAGAAGAGCGATATGCACTACAAATTAGATATTATAATGTGAATACATTCGCTATTTTATGTCATCGATATTTATCATAATATGGAGAAAATTCATACCTATAATATTCATCTCTCTCGTGAACATCGATCCTGAAAAGTATCCACCTTCGAATTTGAACACGTTGCATCCTAGTTAGCTTAATATATTTGCCTTCAATGATGGGGCGTTCATATATATCCGTAGAACTATGATTTCCATCACATGGGTTCGGCATATTTTCCATCGCATATCTAACTGATTCTGAAACAAGATATGCTTCAGCGATTGATCCTTCTATATAGCGTTTATTACTAGGTATGTTTTTGCATTCTTTCATTGCCCTACACACATGTACACATGCATATATATTTAGAAATTGTCATTTTGAAATAATGTTTACAAACCTTGTAAAAATAATATCTCACCTTTCAAATGGATACATCCATATATAGTTTGTAGGTCCACGTAGTAAAGCATGGTTAGCTAGATGCACCATAAGATGAACACATATATCAAAGAAGTCTGTAGGAAAATAATGTGCTAGCACACACAATGCTTCGGAAATCATATCTTTGGCGGCTTCAACATTTTCTCGAACTAAAATTTCAAGCATATTATGTTAAAATACAAACTCACTTGTAAAATAGCTCTTCGTAACTCACGAAGCTTTGGATATGCATGTTGAACCATTATAGGAAGCAAGTATTGCATAAAAATATGATGCTCATATGTTTTTTTTTATGTGCAAAGTAGGTGGTTTAATAGTAACAAGGCTACCAAATCTTGTCTCAAAACACGATGGAAGTTTGGCATCTTTTAGAACTTGACAACATTTCATTTTATGAACCTTGTCCCATGCAAACTTAGATGATTGATTTCCCTTGTCAAACATTAAGTTGATAAGATGCTCTGCAACATTCTTCTATGTATGCATCACATCAATAGTATGTCGCACTTTATGACTACTCCAATAAATTAAGTCATAGAAAATTGACTTCTTACACCAAGACAATTTTTCTATGTCACCATCTCTAACTGCAACGAAACTTTTATCGGTAGCTTCATATATCGTTCGCTTCTTAATCTTTGGTAATTTTCCAGGAAAATATTTTATACAATTAAGCTTTTCCAAAAGGGATGGTCCCCTTAAACTTGTTGGCGGTTCTTTATCTTCGGTATCCTTATACCATCCATGTTTTACTAATCTATATGGATGGTCATCCTTCAAAAATCTTCTATACTTTGGATAAATAACCTTGTTACCAATGTACTCTGACTCGTCTCCATAGCACAAACTGGACATGCTTTATAACCATGTGTCACGCAACCAGATAAATTTCCAAATGTTGGTAAGTCATGGATTACCTATAATAGTATTGCCTTCATTGTAAACATTTCTCCCTTGTCCATGTCAAAAGAAGCCACTCCTTCCATCCAAAGTTTCTTCAACTCATCAACAAGAGGTTCTAAGTATGCATCAATGTCTTGACTTGGTACTTTCAGTCCAGGAATTAATAAACTTAGCATTTGAAATTGTGATTTCATGCATAACGAAAGGGGTAGGTTATAAGGAATCATATATACGGGCCAACAACTATAACTATTAGAGAGAACCCCATTCGGATTAAATCAATCACTAGCGATACCAAGCCATACATTACGTCCTTCATTTGCAAATTCTGGCCATTTACATTTAATTGATCTCCCTTCGGCCGAGTCAATGGGATGGCGCATGAAATTCCAAGAAGGATCAACATGCTTATACCACTGCATTTTACGGGCTATCCACGGTATAGTGTACAATCTACTCAGCCTTGGAATTATAGGGAAATGTCTTAGAACTTCCCTCGGTTGGGTTGTCATTTTTTTATGCCTAACGAATTTTCCTTATCTTTAAATTTTGGTGTATGACAATGAGGACATTCTACTATGTTAGCGTTCTCTTTCCAAATTAACACGCAATCGTTTTTGCATGCATGAATGCTTTTTACCTTCATTCACAAATCTTTTAACATTTTTTTCATGGTGGGATACTTGTCGGGTAATGTATTTTCTTTTGGAAGACATTTTTTAAATAATTTCAACAATTCCGTCATGCTATTTCCTGACCAGTTAAATTCTTTTTCCAAGTTCTGAAGCTCAACCATTACACATAAAGTTGTAAGTCCATCTTCACAAGAAGGATATATTTTCTCATTTCCTTTGCTTCTGTATTCATGGTACATTTTCTGAACATGTATCTCTTCAAAGTACACTTCATCGCTAACCTGTGGCATATCATGCACTCTAAATGCATCATTAACGAGATTTCCAAGAGCGCCCTCAATAGGCTCTTCTACTTGCATTTGGTCTTGAATATGGAACCCTTGGGCGGAATCTGATGTACGAGTCATTTTTACTGTAGCATTGTTTTTCTCTCCATGAAAAAACCACACATCATATGTCGAAAGCATACCAAAAAATATCAAGTGTTTCTCAACTGTTTCTATTGAGATTTTTTTTGGAGTTTTTACACTTCTTACAACGACACACACATAACTGGATATCTTGTGGTGAGCGTTGCTTTACAAAGTTGATGAAGTTCTAAACACCTTTCTTATATTCATCCTCATTTCTTCGTGGATTTTTAATCCACCCTCTTGACGTTTGTTCTGTTATAACTAAAATAATATATAACATTACGTTAGTGCCATATAGATTAGCAAAGAGAAATGCATGAGCAGTATATCAGTTAAACCCTACATATTTTCAATTGCAATTGTTTGTAATCGTATTTGCAGTGAGTTCATGGAAATAAAAAGTCCACGTATAGTTGCAGTAAATAAACAAATAAACTTTTTATTTCTGCTACTCTTTTTCATGGATTCCTTCGATTTGGCTTATTTAGCATGTCATTCATATTCAAGATTTTAATTTTTTATTTTACTAAGAGACAGACAAACAAAATATTAATTAGCATCGCTGTTTGGATCGGTTAGATTTCATTTCTAGCTCAGTATCTCTAGGGGGTGCATATACAATAGTTTTTGGCAAGAATCAAACCTCTCCTTTGTAAAGTTCAACCAATGCAGTTGACGAGGTAATTTCACATTGTTCACCTGCACGAGTCCGTAAACAGTAATTGCCGATAGAAAATCATTGTAAATCTAGCAACAAATTGTCGACTAAAGATTCTTTGTATGCTTTATGTAAAGCATACCTACACTATGTTATCGGGCTATACTAATTTGTACTCAAATTTATTAATAAATAAATAAGTAAAACATGAAAACCATTCCACATCACACCGCTACGAATTGTTTAGGAAACAATTGGTTGCATTTTTTTGAACAAACTACTCTTGTATCTTTAATGGACAAATAACAGATGACAGTAACCAAAAAGATAAAGCAATGATGCAAAAAATAAATGGTGCACATTAACACAATTTTAGTGTAAAATCATCAGGGCAAACAAATCGTGATATACAAATTTTTTTAAGGCCTATAACCATATAATGTAAGTGTGCAGTCAATTTAAATGGCATATAATAAGTGATGCATGTATTAGCATATTCTACATGTCAGCTTATTGGCATAATTATATTTATTTTCAACATTGTATGTTTTACGAAATCAACTAAAAACATAATTAATCACAAGTACTCAGTGTTGGTGTTTTTAAAATTTATTTACTGCTCATTGTCTTCACCACTTCATTTCAATTTTATTTGAGTTATAATTATTTTTCAGTCATAAAGTATTAGATAATATATTGAGATTCGATTTATTTTAATTTGTCAATATATCACAGAAGGAAAATTATTTTATCTTGCATTATCACAGAAGTAAATAAAAAGATAATATATTAATCATTCTGTCTCCAATTCTTGTTCCTCTATCTTGCATTTCAATTCCCTGATACAAGTAAATTCTCCATTGTTGTCCCACTCGTATCACTACAAATCACAACTGCCTTTGTGCTATTCCCATCAGCGACTCAGGCTGCACATTCAAACTGCAACCTACCAAACATCCCCCTGTCAATATCACCAGACCACTTCAGACATCCTCTCTGCCTTAACTTTTGCTCCACTCCAGTCATCTGTACTCCACCTCTGTCACTATACTACCAGTCCACTTCAAATAGAGACAATTGAATAACTTCCACATACCCATACAACTACTTGCACATTCACAAATTCTTCCATACTACCCCATAACTTCACCACATACAAGCTTGCAATTGACTGGTAGCCTACATATTCAAACACGGTGCTTCATCATCCAACTCTAGAACACAACCCACATCAATACAACCATAAAGTCACACACCCAAAATCACCAACCTTATTGCATCCACTGCAAAACCGCCTTCAACTTCACTTTTACCACATCATCATCAAACAACCCATCAACTCACACAAATGCAATCCGCAGCAGCAACCTCCACTATACCAAACCACACTTCTACCATACAACATCAATATCAACTCACACCACTGCAATCCACAGCTACAACCTCCACTATTCCAAACCACACTTCTACCATACAACATCAATATAACTACAGTTCATAATCATCATCTTGCCTTTAACTTCACAATCATCAATATAACATACATCTGCCTTCAATTCATTATTGTTGCCACATCGTGCACATCAAACTTGCATCACCAAACTTCCACAACCATACAACTACTATCTACTTCATACAACTACTGTCTGCATTCACATCCATACAGACTCCACCCTTTAACATACTATAAATAGCACAAAGCAACTCTACATTGCGACCATCTCTGACAACTCACCCCAAAATTGCTACGATTCACCTTCGAATTCTCCCAAATCGCCAGACCCAAATCCCCAATCACCAATCGCAAATCGACCATGAAATCCCCACTGTCATCTACCGCAACCTCGAATTCTAGCCACCATCCACACCCAAACTCCAGTCGACCTTCTCCAACATTGTATGTGGCATTTTCCTTTTTTATTTCTACAGAATTTCCATAGAAATCTATAGGCGCGTTGCAGTATCGGTTATTAAGTTTGCAGAAAAACAATTATTTACGACCAATTTCAGAAAAAAACAACACAACCCTCGGATCTAAAGACTACAAGCTCGAACATCAAACATATCCAATCAAATTTTATAACTAGCATGTAAAATCAATAAATTAAGGAGGGAGAATTAACCTTGATGAAATATTGCAAAATTTCCTCGTTGTTATTGGGTAATATGATGAGGAGGAGGAAGCGTTTGAGAATCCGAAGTCGATGTCGCAGCCACGAAAAGAATGCCGCCTTCAATGTTTCCTGGAGAAGAAGGACCGCTCCAGAAGCCACTCGCCGTCGTTGAAGTCAAGATATTGGGGATGGCATGAAACCCTAGTTAAAAAAATAATAATTGTATGCGACCGAAAACTTATGGGAAGGGGGAAGCGTCACAAAACATGTCATATGTAAAAATTACGAAACACTCCATTTTTCAGCGAATATTTACATGTTTACGAGCTAGTATAACACTTATTTGTATTGCAAATTATAACCAATATGTTGCAATGTTTATACATATGACTATTTATTTTTACTAACACTTTTTTAGGTACCCTAACACGTTTTTACTGTTGGTAGTTTATAACAGCTATAAGTGTTGGAAATTGACATATATGAAATGTTGCAAAATCACTATTTTGGTGTAGTGAAATGTCATAGATAAATTCTTTAATTAAGTGTTAAATAAATAACACTAGAAGTCATTCTTGTTAGGAAATCAAAATCTACGGTTCTGATGACAATAGCTATACAATGGAAATCGGATATGCGTATATATATATATATATATATATATATATATATATATATATATATATATATATAGGTACTTGCTAGAGCAACATTACTAGAAAGATAAGAACAAGGCTCAAAGAGTACTACTAGAGACTACAAGTCGATATGATCAAAGAAGCACAAGAAAAAGACATAAAAACTGATATGCACAATATCAAACGTCTGGTTGCATAAGCCAGACGTCTGAAACAATTCTTTGGAACAACAGATAGACTGAACGATATGTCTGGCAATTGCACTCAGACATCTGATCTATTACTATATTCAAAAATATATAGAGTATCTATGATGATCCGAAATCTGACGCTCGAAAATCGGCATCCAATACATCATCCGTATTCGAATGCCGAAGATTCAAACGTTGGAGTTTGGTTCGCCGGAACTTATAACACATTAGCTAAAAAAACACAGCGGAAACAGAAAGAATGATTTTATTGATACACAATATGGATACAGCATGATACAATGTCAGAGGCAACATACAATAACGGAAAGAAATAACAAAACTGGGAACAAGAGCAACAACAGTGGAATGTATCTTCAACAGTGCCCCCAAAGAGAGAGAGAGAGAGAAAGAGATCAACAAACTACATCTTCAATGCCAAAAACTCCAAAGACTCCAAATCAAACGCTCAAAACCAAAGCTACCATGCTGTGATATAGCAAATGCGATCCCAAATCCATAAAGTTCCAAAAGCTACATCTACTATCTGAACTAGCTCTAGAACCTGCTGATAATCTGACTCTAGGCTGCCAATGTGGAAAATTATGGACATCCAGAGTTTAGAAAGGAAACAAAAAACTACAGGTCAGTCGTGGGACTGGTGTAAGCAAACAAAAACAGTTGTTTGTACAAAAGAAATCACAAAAAGAAATAAAAGAAACTCGTTATGCTTTTTGGAAAATGAAACAACCATAAGGCCTCCTGGAACACACACAATGCAATCGCACACTTGGGGGAGGTTTCTCCTTCTGATGGTCAAACATGCTTGATACGCAAAAAAAATCCTTTTGATATTATTATTAGTGTATAGTGTAGAAAAAATTTCGAAAGTATAATATTAATCTTAGCCAGCATTTGTACCATTATAGTATGCCTACTATAGCTACCATGTTAAATGGCTGGATCTACAACTAAAACCATACATGGCTCGTATTGGTTGATTAGATTTCCAACAAATGGTCAAGCCTATGTAACTTCCTTTCGAAATAGGTATGCCTCTAGAGGGACGCCCCGAGAACCTAACCGGATCTCTGCCAACACAAGACCAGGTTACCTCTGTACTAGGTAACTAACAGTCACGAGTATGCCATCCTCCGGTCGTAACCGACCTTTATCCCGAGATTCCACAAATTCCAACAACCATATAAGTAAAATATCTAGGATCCGTACCATGATACCACTTTTTATCCAGAAGGAAATGCACATACACTAAGGGGCGCGACCCCCGTAACCTTGCTGCATCCTTCCTGTTTCGACCATTTCTGGGGTGTGAGGTTCGATGAAGTCTCGTCCCATAAAGCTACGCTTTTCATAAAAGCCATGCTTCGATCAATCAGTGATCAGCAGTTAGCATTCCACATTACCAAATTGGGAATATATCACTAGTAACCATCAACTACATAACCTCTAAGCTCATATGTCTCAGAGAAGGGTGTTAAGCTAAGAGAATAAATTCTCCGCCACAAATAGAAATGTATTTGATAGAATCCGGCTTTATATCTCAAAGTGTAACATCAGACATACATCCATACAAGTCCATCCTGGGTCTGAATGAAATCGAAGACACTTCGTCCACTAAAGGAAAAAGTACTTGCAAATTCGGATATCCCCAATCACGTACGGACTTCCCATCACTTAGGGTAATCTCTATACAGGAGCAACTCAGTGCAGAGACAATCGACAGGTAATCCTTTTGTTTTCAAAAATATCGGGCCTTTAACCACCATCTTCAAATGCAATCCATTTCATCGTATCATTATTCGGAATGCGTTTTATGACTTAATGTCCTCTCCCGGCTTAACCAAATATCGAGCGCTTATTTTAAAACTTATGGATGCATTCGAATCTTAGTTAAGTCACAACTTATTTCCCAAAACCTTTCCTTTTGAATGGTTAAAACAAGTTTTCATTTTTAATCTTTTAAACAAAAGATTCACCCTTTAAGATCCTCTCCAATTTGAAACAAGGTTTACCAAATCTTTAACAAAGATTCATTCATAGCTTTCAAAATTATTTCCATTTCAATTTTTTTTACCCATAACTCGAAATTCTTTCAACAATAACTGGAAATTCTTTCTTTATGTGAAAGCTGTTATCATTAAAAATCAAAGGTCTTTTCTTTTGGGAAAATCCGATTAAATTTGCTCAAGTTATAACCCTTTAAAGTATAAATCGAAAAATCAACGAACTGTCGTACTCTCGCAAGCTCTATTTTGAGTTAAGTTTAAATTCCCAAAATAAATTTAATTTCAAAGCTTCCTTTTCAAATGTTTTTCATATTTAACCCAATTTCACTTCCAAACCATTTTGGATTAAAAATTCAACTTTAATTTTTTTTCACAATTTGAATAAAATATTATTAAATTCAAAATACCTGTGACTTAACCAATTTCCCACGAAGTCCATATTTGTCTGTGTGTGCTGTGTGTATGGGTTTTGCATGCAACAATAAAATATCAACCATCATAAATTCAAGCACAACAATATCAATAAGTGGTATAATCCTATCACGCTTATTTTCCATTCACAGATAAATATGTAAATTCATCATAGATAAATAACTTATCACTGCTCAATCTAAAGCAATTCATATCGCAGAACAACACACATCAGAGATACCAAACAATTCAAGGCATTCAATATAATCCAATCATCCATAAGCAAGATTAATTAATCACCTAATTTATAATTAATTTAAACCAAATAAATTAATTACCTAACCCTGCTTAATTAAAATTAATTAATTACAAACCATTTGTTATTATTTTAATTAATTAATGAAATTAAATAATCATCTTAATTATCCAACTTAAGTAATTATCCTTAATTACTTACATTAATTAATTATCCCTTAATTAATCTCATAAATTAATTAACCTTAAGTTAATTACATAAATTAATTAACCCTTAATTTATGTAACCCTTAATTAATTACATAAATTAATTATCCTTTAATCACAAATTAATCTGTAACGAATGCGATTTTTCGACGCTCGAAAACCTACATCAATACGTCCATTGTATCAACTGTCGAGCAATCGAATGCCGGAAAACCGAAATGTTATGGTTAAAGAAGAAGAAAAGGGTAGAAGAAGGGAGAAAAAGATAGAACAGAACGGAAAGAAACAACAGAACAATATCAGAATCTCACAATCGCAGCGGAACAACATATAATAGATAAATGAATATCTTTTAAACAAAGAACTACATCAGTTATTACATTACATCACCATTACATTACATTATCAGAGTGTAGAACAACAAACAGCGAAAAAGAAATACTATATACTATTTGATACGCCATGCCATCCAGCTTGCCTCCAGCAACTCCTGAATTCCAGAATATCCTTATAACCTGACTCTAGACTGCCCGTGTGGAAATTGGTGGGCACCCAGAGTTTAGGAAGGAAACAATAAACTCCGAGTCAGTCATAGGACTGGTGTAAGAACTTAAAATAGTTTATCTTTAAAAAACAAACAACGGGATAATTTTTGAAGTCAATTCGCAATGCTTTTTGAAAATGTAACGACTATAAGACCTCCCACCACACACACAATGCAAACGCAGACTTGGAGGAGATTTCTTCTTATGTTAGTCAAAGATGCTTACTAGGCAAAATCAAATCATTTTTGATATTATTATTAGTGCATAGTGTAGAAAACATTTCGAAAGTAGAATATAAATCTTAGCCAGCATAGGTACCATTATATTATGCCTACTATAGCTACCATATTAGATGGCAGGTTCTACGACTAAAAACGTACAAGGTTCGTATTGTTTCTTTGGATTTCCAACAAATGGTCAGGCCAAGGAACTTCCCATTGCCACATGGTTACGCCTCTGGAAAGACGACCCCGAGAACCTAACCTAACATTACGGTTAGATCTCATCCAACACAAGGCCGGTTTACCCCTAACTGGGTAACTACTGACACGAATATGCCATCCCCTGGTCGTAACCGACCTTCATCTGAGGATCCTCGATTCCAACAACCACAAAGTAATAAATTTGCAGCAACAACATAGGTTAAGTATTTGGGCTCCATACCATATACCACCTCTATCCAGAAGGAATGACATACACTAAAGGGGCGCTACCCCCTAATAACCTTGCTGCATCCTTCATGTTTTGACCATTTCCGGGATGTGAGGTCCGACAAAGTTTCGTCCACAAAGCCACGCTTTATACAAAAGCTGTGCTTTGATCATCAAATGCTCAACAGCACTTCATATGCCACATTACCAATTTGGGAATGTATCACTAGTAACCATCAATTACATAACCTCTGAGCTCGTATGTCTCAGAGAAGGGTGTTAAGCTAAGAGAATAAATTCTCCGCCACCAACAGAAATATATTCGATAGAAACCAGCTTTACATCTCCAATTGTAACATCAGACACACATCCATACAAGTCCGTTCCGGGATCGAACAGAACCGAAGGCACTTCAAAAGAAGTCCTTGCAATCCGGATAATTTCTAGTCACGACCGGACTTTCCATCACAAAGAGTGATAAAATCTCTATATCGGAGGTCATCCGATGCAGAGACATTCGACGATAATCCTTCCGTTTTCAAAATATCTAGTCTTCAACACCGGTCTTCAATGCTATCCATTACGTCGTATCACTATTCGGAATGGGTAATCTGAATAACGAGCGCAATAATTTAAAAATAAGTGTAGCACTCAATTTCAACAAATTCACAACAAATACCTATTTAAAGGTCAATATTGATAGTCGGTTGTTTAACTATCAATCAATATTCACAACATCACCCGATTATAAATAATCTTCCCAAATTATTTATTTTTCAAAATATCTTTACAAGATATATTTTCCACACTTCAACCATTTGAAAACAAATTTCAAATCATTTTTCACCTTTCAATCTTTGAAAACAAATTTCAAATCAATTTCCTTAAACGGAAACACTTCCAAGTATTTATCCATTTTAAATTTAAAATGGTTCATTTAAATCAATCAAATAAATCCTTACCGATTTATTTTAAACTTACGTTCCAAATCCGTAAATTTATTTCCACGCTTCAAAAATAAATCAATGTTTATTTTTAAACAAATTTCCCTTTCTTTTATAAATTCCATAGTGAATTTACATTTCCAAAATATCTATGAATATATGATTTTCAAATCGATTTCTAATATTCATTTTCAATTTATCTGTAAAGGATAAAATCTCAAAACATTCACTTCATATTGGAAAATCATTTCCATACTTATTTAATAATAAGTAATTCACAAATCTATTTATTTTCAACATTTAGAAAATATTCAATATACTTAAATCACAATTAAGTATATATTTTACTCTTTAAGGAAAACATTCTCTTAAATACATTTATTTGAGTCAAAACGAATGTTGCGTAAAACATCGTTACGACAACCCAAAATCCCTAGTATAGGGATTCAAACTTAAAATAGGTATATAAATCCCAAAACTATACAAAATATTTCCTTTCGAAAATCATTTACTATAACAACAGTGTTATAGCCCACCATTTCCTTATTTCTCGAAAACGTCTATTTCAACAATGAATGTTGAAATCTATGGTTTCGATAGTTAATACGTTTTAAAACATCTTTAAAACAATTAACTTCATTTTATAATATCACTTCCCCAAAAACATATCCATTTTCTTTAATAATATATTCACTGTCCAAAATCATGAATATACTTTATTTTCCTAATTCAGTGTTTCTACACATTTATTTAAAGATTATCCACTGTCTAAAATCGTGGATATAATTCCCAACCAAACTCTTCAATACTACACCTATCATATAATTGATAATTCGCTATCCAAAATCACGAATAATCCCCTTTTATAAACTTCTATGTTTAATTTATCAAATTCAATTGATTTCACATTTATAAAACAATGTTTATAAATTCACATAATATATATATATATTATATATTTTATAGAAAATTCAATTTATAAAATCACTTTTATTTACCAATTCAATTTATAACTCAATTTTATACCAAAAATCTAATTTATAAGTTAATTGCATATAATCTTTTATTTTACAAAAATGTATTCATTTTAAAATTTCACAATTTATAAATCTATAAATTTCATTCACTTATGAAATCCATTTTTATTTCATTTTAACACTTTTAAAAACTCGTTTTATAAATTTCAATATTTTAATTTATAAATGTCAATTTTATAAATATTTTATATAAATCGTTTATAATAATTCAGAAATCTCAATTTAAATGAACCAATCTTTTTAATAATTTACAAATCGTTATTAAAGCTTATATATAACTCCAAAATCATACTTAAGTATTATTTTCCAAAAATATAATTTTTATGATAATAAAAATTATAACGTTTATTTATTTTAACAATTCAAAATTTAAGAAACGTATACCTTCAAAAATCACATTAAAATCCTTTTAAATTCAAAATCGTTACTTTAATATTTTTAAAACTCCAAAAACAGGCCAATGCTGCAACAGCAACAGTATATCAATTACGACAATCAAAACATCATATATCAATATGATAATCTACAAATATCACAATATCTGTAAATAAATCAATACAGTTGAGGAATCCAGTTGGATCCCTCCTACCTGTTTCCGTGCATCCACAGATGTTAGCACAATACCAATTCCGTTCCAATACGGAATATCGCAGTATATGGGATTTATAAAATATTATCCGCTATTATGCGGCACAATAGGGTCTCATTCGCTATATAATGCGGGAAAATCAACTCCAAGTACATATATAATACTAATTCCACTTTACGGTGAAATATTCGCGGTATATGTTTTTAATAAATAACCTCCGCTTAATATACGGCGTATAATGTCTATTTAACATAATAGATAACAAATTATCATCCAATCACACAATCAAGAAATTTTAAATCTAACAATTTAAAATTTAAATCGAAACGCAATTCGATTGAATGAGAAGTTCTCACCTTGATTTCAATTCAATTTCAGCGTTTTATTTCGAATAAAATTAAACGTACGTTTAATTTTATCTGAAATTCAAACTAGCTCCAAACGACTCCAATCCAGCTCCACTCGCGTAGTACTCGACAAAACGAAGCCAACGCAATTCGTTTCGTACGTTTTCGACCTCGTATGAAAAAGTTACAGCTTTTTAAAGTTTGTACACATTTTAATATAAATAAATTTACAAATCTTTGTACACATTTTAATATAAATAAATTTACAAATCTATTTCATTTTTAACCTCAGATTTAATCTGGGCTGTTCGTTTTGCTTCCTCCATATTAGGCCTCCGGTTCCTTCTTCTCCCCCAACGTGAAAATCATGTTCAAAATGCAAAACCCATAGGCCGCTTCTAGGGTTAAACACCACGGCCACCACAACGCACGAGACCCCATCACTCCACCACCAAATCGAAGCTCCATCCCTCCTCCACCTTCACCCACGAGCATAGCAAGCTGATCCTCCCCATTACCAAAAAAACATGCATGACCTGATGTGAACGCGCCCCCTAGCGACCACCACGACGCTCCAAATTCGATCATCAACGTATAGAATCGAAGCTCTCATCATCCTCTAGAAGTTTATAGTTGAACGTTTCGTCTAATTATTCACGGATTGGAAGAGATTAAGAGGAGAAGACGATTAAATTCTAGCCACTAAAACTGTAGGTGGCGGCTAGGGTTAGATTAGGGTTAGGGTTTTGCTTTGTATTGCAAATGGAAATAATGGAGGCCTTTTGTAGAAAATTCGCCAAAACACTACTCATCCGAAATTTTCCGAACTCCAAAAAAAGCGTGCCGGTTGGCGTTTCTAAGGTTTACCCCACGTTCCGAACACAATGAAATAGGTTTCGGAGGCTAATTCGATCATCTGTGCGAGTTACGGAGATAAACGATCGATTTTGAATTAAATCGGTTAAACTAATTTCTATGCGTTTTGGCTTGCCCCGGATAAACCGTAAATCCGATTGACACGAAATTTGAAATCTTACAATAATATAACATTACGGATCCGATTAAACTGGTTTCGTCGAAATCCAAGACTTTTTGAAAATGACTATTTTAACTCGTCAATTAAATATTGAAATATTCAATTTTCACAATTTAACTTTAAATTCGATTTTAAAAGTTCTATAACATCATTCTAACTTTAATATGATTAAATAAAATTTTACATATCATTTTCAATCATATTTAACTCAATTTCCAATTATTTCTGTAATTTCAAATATTAAATTATCGATTTAATTATCCAATTTAAATCCAGATATTCGAAACAAAATTTATTCGACTTACAAATTTCACTTATTAATATTTAAAATCAATTAAATAAACGAATTTTAATTGACAGAAATTCTGGATCGTTACATAATCTTTGATTACTAATTAGTTAACCTTTAATTAATGAATAATCCTTTAAGTAATCACATTAAGTAATTATCCCTTAATTACTTTAAATAATAATCTTTTATTAATTGCATGAAGTAATTATCCTTAATCACTTGATTAATTAACTTGTAATCATTAATTTATTATCCTTAATTACTTTCATTAAGTAATTAACATTTAAGTAATTAATTATACTTAATTACTTACATGAATTAACCTTTAATTAATTATCCTCTAATTATTTACATTAATTAATTAGCCCTCAATTAATTCATTATCCTTAATTACCCATATTAATTAAGCTATTTAGTTTTATTTAAAATAAGCTTAATAATTAAATAATGAATGTGTGTATATATATACATATTAAAAACACTTTAAACTTGATTAATCAAAATAATTGATTTTGAAACCTTGAACTAATTCCAAAACTAACACTATTATTTTAAAAGAATTAATCAAGAAAGTGTTTAAACTTGATTTAATTTAAATTTGAAAAACTTGTTTTAGTTTAAAATCTAGAACTGTTTCAACTTGTACCCGAAACAACTTCGAGTTCCCACCCGAGCCATTTCACATTTTGTCCGATCAAAACCCTGAGCCACCCTTTCCTTTTATTTTGAAAACAATTAGAGATTAATATGATAATCAACTAATATCATTAATTAAACCAAAACAATTTTAAAACATTAACTTTTACATTTAACTTTGAAACTAGTTTTAAAAATCTTGTTTAATAATTTTGCTTTGGAACTTGGTAACATTTCTTTGAAAACTTACTTATTTTAACGTACTTTAACACTCGATCATGCTTTTATTTAAAAACCTGGTTATTATTTTATAAACATGACCATTCTCTTGCATTTTATAAAACTATAATATACCAAGCAAACCCGAGCCAGATTACAAAATCCCCGAGCCAATTAAACTAAATCCTTGAGCTACTCACGTTTTCCATTTGCTTCGAGACAACACGCGATCTACTTCGAGACCGACCCGAGGAAACTCTTCTTCCCCAATTCCTCAACCACTTCCAGATTCAAACATGCATGCGTGCACGTGTACACCTCACCGTCGCCATTACGATCACCTATGTCGTTGCCAACATGTCGACGACCTTCCTCTCTATTGCCACGATGACGCAGCGGTTTAGCTTTGATACCAATTGACGCAGCTTAGACTTAGGCTCGAACAGTTGAGATGTCAAACTGTCACAACCTATCTAGGATCTTCCCACGAAATGATGATTTCGTGTCAAATAAACTTGTAGATCGATAAATGCCCAATTCCATTGATCATGATGATGCCAGAATCTAGCTTAGGAATCGTGATTTCTCAACATCCCCAAACTTAGGAGTCGTGATTTCTATATTAAAATTCATCCCATTCTAATGCAAATCAGTTTGTATGATCAAAACTTGAAATCCAAATGATCGATTTCTGACTTATTTTTAGATCATCACTGTAATTTATCATTTTTGAAATGAATACTCAACGTAAACACTTGAAACCATTTTTAAAGTTGATATTACATGGTTACAATCATTTTTCATTTATAGATCATAACTTAAAATTGATTGTATAAAGAGAGATTGAATTTATTTAGTGGATTTGAACCTGTATTTCAACAAAGAAATATATATACTTGCATATACATAGACTGCACATATAAACATCAACATATATACCTGAAATCATACTTAAACAATCATTCAAAGCATTTCACATCATTACATCTATAATTTATCAGGGTAAAAATAGATTTAAACTTTTATAAAAGTAGTTTACTCACAGTTTTTTTGAAAAGAAACAGAGAGCGGGCTTAAATTCTTTGATCTGGAAATTGTTTTTGAAGCTGAAGCTTTGTTTGTTGATTTGAATCTGAAACTGATCTTGAATTTGTTCTTGAATCAGGTTGAAACTGAGTCTTTCAACCTTTGCATGATTCCAGTTTGAAAAACTTAAGTATTATTCGGATTTTCTTCTGATTTTGAAAAGATGAAAGAAGAATTTTGAATAGAGAAAAATGTATCACCTGGTTTAAACACTATTAATATATCAATATTTTTTAGAAAAAAATCACACTTGCCACTAGTTAATTACAAATTATATAAAGCTTACACTTGTTTATGTATGTTATAATTCTTTTACAAATGTCGTTAGCATATATTTTTACATTTAAACCCTTATTTTATAAATTACTTATATTTTTGTGAATTTATGTACTGTGTTTTTTAAATGTGTGTATATATATACAAATTATACTTATCTCATGTTAAATTTTAAAAGAAAATATTTTAAATCTTTTTATTTATTCTGGAAAATTTCAAATTAGTTCAAAAGTTAATTATAAAAAATTATATTAATTACTAATTTAAACTTGGCTTAAAAACGGGATCGTTAGAGATTCCCCCCTTAAGAAAAATTCGTCCTCGAAATTTGAAAGCAAATGATAATCCCAAAGCTTTAATTCAAATAATCAAAGCATATATATCAACCGTATATTAACGACCAAAGCAAATAATTCATTCAACCGAATATTCCTAACTATCCTGACACAAATCTGAATAGGCTTTCCTAATACCATCTAGAGTTTTCCCAGGTAAAATCATTTGGATCACCACTCCATTGTACTTTCAATAATTTCATCACTTCATTCTTTAACCGCTTCTTATATCGACCAATAAGTATGGATTTCAAACTCTACTTTAGCTTGTCCCTCTTCGGACTTAGATCCTCACAAGAAATCACAACAAAATTTCCAAATTTGGTTTTGACCGAATCGTTTTATTGGTACAATTAAATTTAGCTTCATATTTTGTTAACCAATTCATTCCAATTAAAATTTCAAATTTATTAAAGTCAAAAACGAAAAGACTTATAGGAAACTGATGATGAGAATACGAAATATGAACTTTTCTACAATATAAACAAAGAACCGCAAGGCCACCTACCAGATTCTTCACAAAATAGGTTTGTTTACGAATTCGGGTTCAAAATTTAACTCTGCTACGGTTTGTTAGGAAATAAAACTATGCGTGGCTCTAGTGCTGGATAGAACTCTAAAAAAATTTCGATAAATAAGAAGACTATCTTCAAAAACTCCTTTTAATTAATTAACAAATGTGACGGTCTAGGTTTTGCAACCTTCGACAGCACCCAAAGTAATGGTCTCTCACTATACCAAAGCTTCTCTTCTTAGAGCTGTCAGGAAGCCTTCAAAGAATTGAAATTGGATGATAATCAAGAGAGATTGGTGGAAAAAGTTGTTCCTTGTGGTTACAGGGTATCGACCATTTGTAGTGGTACTCCCCTGTCACCCACCTCGTCCTCTTCTTGCACTAAATTGACTTAGGCATACAGACAAGATATCTTAGGGATACTCATTCTAGAGCATTTCTAACCCTTTCTCTAATGAGTCACCTAATGAGTTATACTCCAAAACTAAAGTTATTACTCAACCTTCAGCTCTAATACCAAATGTGATGATCTGAAATTCGACGCTCGAAAATCGACATCCAATACATCACCCATATTCGAATGTTAGAGATTCAAACGTTGGAGTCTGGTACGTCGAAGCTTATAACACATTAGGTGAAAACTACACAGCAGAAATAGAAAGAATGATTTTATTGATACACAATATGAATACAACATGATACAATATCAGAGCCAATATACAACAACGAAAAAGAAATAATAGAAATGGGAACAAGAGCAACAATAGAGGAATATATCTTCAACAGAGCCTCCAAAGAGATAGAGAGAGAAAGATCAACAGACTGCATCTTCAATGCCAAAAGCTCCAAAGACTCCAAATAAAAAGCTCAAAACCAAAGCTATCATGCTGTAATATAGCAAATGCGACCAAAATCCACAGACTTCCAAAAGCTACCTCTACTATCTAAACTAGCTCCAGCAGCTACTAATAATCTGACTCTAGGCTGCCTGTGTGGAAAATTATGGGCATCCAGAGTTTACGAAGGGAACAAAATAACTCCAGGTCCGTCATGAGGTTGGTATGAGCAAAAAAACAGTTGTTTGTACAAAAGAAATCACAAAACGAAATAAAAGAAATCCATTATGCTTTTTGGAAAATGAAACTACCATAAGGCCTTCCGGCACACACACAATGCAATCACACACTTGGGGGTGGTTTCTCCTTATGATAGTCAAACATGCTTGATACGCAAAAAATCCTTTTGATATTATTATTAGTGCATAGTGTAGAAACATTTCAAAAGTATAATATTAATCTTAGCCAGCATATGTACCATTATAGTATGCCTACTTTAGCTACCATTTAAATGGCAGGTTCTACAACTAAAACCGTAGAAGGCTCGTATTGGATGATTGTATTTCCAACAAATGGTCAAGGCTAAGGAACTTCCTTTCCGAATGGGTACGGAGGGACGCCTCAAGAACTTAACCGGATCTTTGCCAACACAAGGCCGGGTTACCTCTGTACTTAGGTAACTAACTGTCACGAGTATGCCACCCGCCGGTCGTAACCGACCTTTATCCCGAGATTCCATAAATTCTGACAACCACATAAGTAAAATATCTGGGCTCCGTACCATGATACCACTTTTTATCCAGAAGGAAAGGCACGTACCCTAAGGGGGCGCGACCCCCGTAACCTTGTTGCATCCTTCCTGTTTCGACCATTTTCAGGGTATGAGGTTCGACTAAATCTCGTCCCACAAAGCTACGCTTCTCACAAAAGCCATGCTTCGATCAACCAATGATCAGCACTTAGCATGCCACATTACCAAATTGGGAATATATCAGTAGTAACCATCAACTACATAACCTCTGAGCTCGTACGTCTCAGAGAATGGTGTTAAGATAAGGGAATAAACTATCCGCCGCCAAAAAGAAATGTGTTTGATAGAAACCAGCTTTATATCTCAAAGTGTAACGTCAGACATACATCCATACATGTCCATCCTCGGTCTGAACGGAACTGAAGGCACTTCATCCAATTAAGGAAAAAGTCCTTGCAAATTTGGATATCCCCAATCACTCCAGACGGTAATCTCTATACCTGAGCAACTCAATGTAGAGACAATCGACAGGTATTCCTTTCGTTTTCGAAAATACCCGGTCTTCAACCACCATCTTCTAATGCAATCCACTTCATCGTATCATTATTCGGAATGGGTTTTATGACTTATTGTCCTCTTCCGGCTTAACCGAATAATGAGCGCTTATTCGCCACCACATTCACTTATAAAACCTTCGACTATTTTTTTCTGACCATCGATACCTGAGCAACCTACAGCCTCGAGTACGACGAGCATCTCCTCGCCGTTCGTCGGAAGTCGACGAAAAAAAAGCCCATTCAACTCGAAATTTCTCAACAGCCCCAAACTTAGGAATCGTGATTTCTATATTAAAATTTATCCCTTTCTAATGCGAATCAGTTTGTATGATCAAAACGTGAAATCCAAATGATCGATTTTTGACTTATTTTTAGATCATTACTGTAATTTATCATTTTTGAAATGAATACTCAACATAAACACTTGAAGCAATTTTTAAAATTGACATTACATTGTTGCAATCATTTTTCATTTTGAGATCGTAACCTAAAATTGATTGTATAAAGAGAGATTGAATTTATTTAGTGGATTTGAACTTGTATTTCAACTGAGAGATATATACTTGCATATACATAGACATGCACATATAAAAATCAACATATATACCTGAAACCATACTTAAACAATCATGCAAAGCATTTCATATCATCACATCTACAATTTATCAGGTTAAAAACAGATTTGAACTTTTATAAAAGTAGTTTACTCATAGTTTTTTTGAAAAGAAACAGAGAGAATGCTTAAATTCTTTGATCTGGAAATTGTTTTTGAAGCTGAAGCTTTGTTTGTTGATTTGAATCTGAAACTGATCTTGAATTTGTTCTTGAATCAGGTTAAAACTGAAGCTTTTTATCTTTGTTTGATTCCAGTTTGAAAAACTTATGTTTGATTTAGATTTTCTTTTGGTTTTGAAAATATGATAGAAGAATTTTGAATAGAGAAAAATGTATCAGCCTAGTTTAAACATTATTAATGTATATCAATTTTTTTAGAAAAAATAACACACTTGCCAGTTGTAATAACAAATTATACAAAGCTTACACTTGTTTGTGTATATTATAATTGTTTTATAAATGTCATAAGCATATATTTTTATGTTTAAACCCTTATTTTATAAATTACTTATATTTTTATAAATTTATGTATTGTGCTTTTTAAATGTGTGTGCATATATGCATATTATACTTATCTCATGTTAAATTTTAAAGAAAATATTTTAAATCTTTTTGTTTATTCTGGTTGCAACAACCCGCTATTTTGGACTATTCGCATCCGCACATGTCGGACTTGAATAATTCAAAATACTGAATTGTTAATTTAAAATTTGGCAAACTCAGATATACAGTAAATAAATAATCACAGAATCACAGACACTGAGTAATAATATGCAGCGGAAGTAAAAGAGATAGTAGTTCATGAAGCTACTATATAAATATATAAGATACATTAGAGTTTACAACAGAAGAGAAATACGATACATCAAATACAAATCAGAATACATCACTGGAATCATCGAATACTGGAAGCAGAATAGATGGCTGGATCTTCATGCAAAGCTCCAACTCCAAAGGAGAGTCTCGAAAGCTGAACCACTCAGTCTGACTCGAGCGTAAAGCAAAACACAAAACACTCGAGTCAGGATTAATATTCTTATATCAATAAATCCAACTCAAGTGAAATAGCAATCGAAATACAAGTAACTCAAAGGATGTTGGAATCACCATCCTCTAAGGATCCGTTAAACTATCTACTAGGTAGTAGTGTACGCTAAATAGATAATGTCTATCAGTAATATAAAGTATCAAAATAGTGTTAAGGCGTTACCATTATCCCCCTTAACATATTTTATAAGCATCATAGTCTATACAGCACTGTAAACTCCACCGTAAACTGGTGGGATATCAGGGAGTACTCCATAGGTATAACACAAAACAAATTCGTAGTGGTCGCGTATATAGGAATACAAGTATGACAAGGCACATGAGGCAATACCCAAAGTAGTGAAACTACCGTTCGCCTGATCCGGACTGGTGAGAACGCATCGCCGCAGCGATCGCAACACCGCGAAACAACACTCCTGAAAAGTACGAGGGTGCACCAATCAATCACAAGTAATGAGTAGTAGTTACGAAGAAGTGTGTCCGCTCGAGGTGGCTAACCCCATTTGGCCCGGCACGGCTCCTGGTTTTAGTCATTTCCAATTTGACACAAGTGTCAAGGCTATCCATTATCGTTCTCTTTTTTCAGTCATCACGTACATCATTACAACCACTTCATTCTGGATCATCACTCCGCGTATAGTTATTAAAGTGGTTTTCGGTTTAGATAGAGAGTATATCCATAACCGATTCCGGTCTCTTTAATAACTTTCGTAATTATTACCCCGATTGGTCGTTTAATATACTTCAAACCAAATCAATTTTAATTTCAATTAGAATTCGTAAACCATCATTTCGATTGTCTTTCTAAATCAATTTCCAAAATTTACGTTCAAACTTCCAAATTACCATTTGAAAATCTTATAATTCGATTTCAACTTTCATTTAAACAATTCAAATATTGATTCAAGTTCATATATAAATTTCATTCCGAAATCATTTAAAATGGTTTAATTTTTATTCAAAACAATTTAAATTCATTTATCGATTTCATTCCATATTCATTAAGTAAATTTGTCATTCAAAACAACTATTTAAATTCCAATTCATTTAAATCAATTACTTACGTTCAACTTCATTATATCAAAACATTAAATTTAAATAAATTAAATTCGTCAAATCAATTCTTTAAATTACAAGTCTTACGTTAATTTTAATAAATCCCATTCATTTCAATAAATTACATTTTATTTCTTGTTAAAGAAATTCAATTTTCACTTATTTATTGACTTCGTTACAAATTTCAAACTCAATTAATAAAGAACTAAATTTCACATAATCGAGAAGTTTCGATTTCACTTATTAACTTACTTAAATAATTTTCCAAAACTTACTTAAGAAAGAAACCCAATTCCATTCATTAACGAAGTTCAAATTCACTTATTCAAAAGTTCAATTTCTCTTATCAAAGAATTCAATTTTATTCAATTATCAAATAATTCAATATTATTCAATTATTAAATAATTTCAAACTTAATTATTAATAATTTCAAAACTTAATAATTTCAAACTTAATTATAAATCCAAACTTAATTGTTAAATCATTTCAACTTAATTCAATGAATAATTCCAAATTTAATTATTTAATAATTCATTTCAAACAACGTTCTTTCATCAGTTATTACATTAATATTTTGTTTCAGATTCCAATATTAACATTTTCGTTTATCAAAATTTACGTTCCAATTTAATTTCAAAACCTTATTATTCAAATAAAATCTTTAATTTATTTCAAATCCAATTATTGACCAATCGGGTTTATTTAATTCTCTATCCTAAGTCAAGTTCATTTTGGGTATTTATCATTTCAACCCGATTCCAATTCCAATTCATAAATCAAAACATAACAAAGGGAACTTGCAGTTTGATAACTGGGATGGTGTCAAAGTAAATAAACAAGCAATGACAACAAACAAACACAATTCAATAATCAATTCAAATAATCCCGAAATAATCGTATTAATTCACATTGTTGTTTGTGCGAATTAATATAATTATTTCTAGAATCTACACTATCATTTCATGTATATTAAAGATCACTACATTACGGTTTTTCCACTTGTCGTTCAATTTCAATTACAATTCTATACAATTTATTCAATATACGTTTAAGGTTCAAAGTGTAATTTATCAAATTCCACATGTCGATTAACTTAACAATTAAAAGGGGTCAGATTATTCAAATTAACTAATCAAATTCAACACATATGTCGATTCACATTTTTAAACTATCCTACGTCAAATTCAATTGCATAATATTTATCACTTTATACATTACAATTTAACATCCAATATAAACAACAAACAATCAATCAATTATCAACCAAACTGAATAATTATTGCATACATAACAGATAACGGTGTTAGATGTCAAAGGTGAAACTGATACATAAATAACAGTGCAATAAATAACAACAGTATATTTCAATTGTCGTTCCAATTGAAATCAAATTTAATAAATAAAAGAATATTAATCGTGAGTGATTACTCACCTTTCGAGGCTAGAGATGCGCGAGAAGATGACACGGATACGTATATTGATACGGACATAGAAATTGAGTTACGAATCCAAGCAAAGCAAACGGCACGAATACGACGACCCAAGCTGATAACAGAAATCGATAGAACACATCAGAACGAGATCGACGAAGAAAATTGGTATAAGTGAACATATATAACTATATATATAAAGTCATATTTTAAATTCAACACATTTTTATATTATATATATATAATTTCCAAAATCATTGATTGTACTAAAACACATATACACTACCGGTAGCAAAAGTACCCTAGTAACTATACGGTATCAAAGGTGACAGACGCAATTTATAAACTATATAAAACCAGAAATCAGTTGGCACAAGATAGTATAATATATATTACAAACTTGAATAAACTACATATATATAGAACATACATTCAACAAAATCAAAGTTTAACAGTTATTAAATATATAACATAAATTGAGACAACCATTTAACACAAAATTTAGTTCATCCTATAACTAACGGATCTTTTCCACTTATGTACAAGCTTACACATGGTATATAAAATTTAAACCTATTATATGTAACAAAAATAACTTGCTTGTATAGAACATACGTACCTAAAAGATGTTGTACAGCGACTTACATACATAGAATGAACAAATATCATCTTAAGATAACATATAACATATACTTACTTAAAATAGTTTTTTTTTCCTTCACACTGACCATATATTATATAACAACAGCTAAACTATATATGATTGCATAAGACTCACGTGAAACCCAAACATTTCAAATATCAGCAAAATCATAATATAGAACCGTATGAACTTATGACTTTAGAAACTTAGTAATAGCATACTTTATTAATAGACAACATACTTTTGTGCCTTCCAACATATGTAATCCCTGTAACCAAAATTTATATACTTTATATATGTAACCAGATCTACAATTTGTATATTATATAAATTAAAACGTATCACTTTTATATAAAGTCATCATATAAATAAAATATCAATAAACGCTTTAAACTATAATAATACAGTAAACACAGATCTTTATTCATACATATGAATGCTAACATAACACCCCTAACTTAAACAACTTTACAAATATATACATCATATTATACACAATACGTAACAGGCTTCAAGCTAGGGAAGATAGGAACATGGTTTCTAAGAAAAGATCGAATAAAAAAAATATAAACTTACATATAAAAGAAACCAGAGGAAGGGTTTTGCCGAGCATGCATGCGACCATGAGCGCGGCTTCGGAAAGGCTTGCGGGGCGGAGAGATTTGGATCAGAGAAAGGGTTGAAGGTAGGTCTTAGGTTGCAGGCGGCTGATGTGGAGTGACGGCCTTCGATGATGTGGCGAGCGGTGATGGTGTGAAGGTCGTGACCGAGCTCAGAATGATGGGAGGAAACTTTGGTGGAAAGCTAGGTGGAGGGCAGTACGGTGGCGGGTTGGGTTATGGCTCTAGGCTGCTGCGGAGAGGATAGGTTGGAGGTGGACACGGTGAATAGGCTCGGAGGCGGCTTGGTTGTTTGCTCGGGTGGAAGAGAACGAGGGGGTGTACGGTCGGTGTCTGCGGGTGGTGGGAAGGTCGAAGTAGTGGAAACGTGGCAGCGCTTGACTGTTGGAAGGCTCGGAGGAAGGGCGGTGGGTTAGACTAGCAAGGTGGACGTCGGTTTGCATATGCAGGTGTTGCGCGGTGTTTAAATGGTGAAAGGAGAGTAAAGGCTTTAATGCCAAAATATGGAAGCTTCAGGTAGTAAGCTTATTATGTGAATATACAAATCTGGATGGCTGATTGTAGTTTGCAGGTTCAAAAAAAAAATGAGAAGAAAGATGAGAAATGAGCAGAAGAGAAGGAACGTGAAAAGCAATCTGAGGCAAATATAATTTCCTCTGGGAGATGAAAGTTCAGAGCTAACATTTCAATGAATATATGAATTGGAAACAACAGTCACACTTTAATTTCCTAAAAGTAATAAAAAGCAATGAAGGCTTGTTTCTAATCGGTAGAAAATGAAAGGTCAGAAACAAAAATAAAACGGACCATCGATATAATTATTGGAACACGAAAAAAAATATAGTCTAGCACACGAACATATGAGATATTAATGCGACAGCAGTCGGGTGAAAACCAAAAATCTTCAAGAACCAAAAGGTACTAAATCAATAACGATACGGTTAACATTTAAGTGGTTTCATGGCGTACGAGATTCTGAAACACGGAATTGAATATACTACGGACATTAGCACGATGAGACAATCAAAACGGTATAAGGATATCAGTGGTACTATTGAATTATAAAAATTCGAATTTTATACTAGCGGAAAATGCGTAAAAATCGCAGAAAATTAAGGTCGACGGAGCCAAAGATGTCCGAATTTGGAAAAATGACAAACTGACAACTTGCTCAAAAGATGATTTAGAATTTTTCTATGTAAAAATATTTTTTTTTTGAAAACGTTTTATTTTCATCACTTTTTAACTGATTAAATTGAAGTAAATTTACGCGCGAAATAAACTTTCATATTTTCGGACGAAAATTTACCGGTTGCAATGTTTAACTGGACGCATTCCAAATATTAAATTTATATTTTAAAATTTTATCGTTTAAATTCCCTCAAAAATTTCTATTAATAATGTTATTAAAACCAGTTAGATTTACGGGTCGTTACATTCTCCCCCACTCAAAACTTTTCGTCCCCGAAAAGGTAGGAGGTAGGAGAATAGAGACAACCAGAAGAAAATAGACTTGAATTTACCAAATAAACAATTAATTTGAACCATATAGATTTCAATTTGAATAATTTATATTCAACAATTGGTTTTTTTATATTCGGGGTTTCCGTTTAATTTCACATTTATTAATGTTAGATACAAATAGGTTTCTTTAAAAAAAAAAATCAATTAATATTCAATTAATATCAGGATATCTCATTAAGTTGATTTTATTTATAAAGGCAATCTATATTATATATTATTTAACTTTCTTAAACTAATAATTCCAAAGATCATAAATTTGAATAGTCGTTTATTATAATTATATTTTATTCGACAAATTAAATTCTTCTATATTCCAAATTATTATTAAATTTATTCCACTTACTATATATTATTACATATATTATGTATATTTACATTTATCATAACTACTCAAATTTATTTAAAATTCCTTCGATATCATTTTCTACTGTATAATATTCAATTACATAGTTAACTTTTGAGCAATTCAGGTAAGGCATATTGAGTGCAATTAAATATTAAATAAGTGAATTTCTAATTCAATTCTCTCAAGTTTAAATATTAATTCAAAATTTTGGTTTCATTTATAATTGAAATCATCTTTTATCCAAATTTTAAGAATTATATTTCCGATTAACTTCAAACAATTTAGAGATAAATAAATATATATATATAATATCGAATTAGATTTAAATCATAGGTCAATATATATTACCCGTTAAGTCATTCTTTAAGAAATTTAAATCATTTTATTTTCAAAACAAACCGTATCAAAGCTACAGAATAGTCTCTCCACTTGAAACTCGAAAATGAATGTCGATGATGCGGCCGCCATCACCTAGATTATTTTCCAGCGACAAAAGAGAAGAGCTCTAATTTAATTATTTACAATTCTTTTAAATGGTTTCTATTTGAAAATATTTAAAACACTATACACTTTTAACAATTTCAAATTAAAGTTGAAATCACCGGAAATTAAATTCTCAAATTCTAATTTAAATACATTTCAAATTCCAAATCAAATTAGAACCAAATTTTATAAATTCATTTATTTATTTTATGAAATAGTCGATGATTTATAAAACAATAAATAAAAATTAAATTTTTCCACATCTCGGACAACAGATTCATTATCATTTAATTTCAGGAAAAAAATTATACTTATATATGATAAAATCATTCAATATTATTTTATTCACTAAATTTGAAAACAATATTGTGTCAGTTTGCTCTGCTAAAGTGTTTTAGAAATCCTATCGATAGCGTTGATCAGACGAATTGATCGGAAACCCAAATCAACATCAACAACTCAAACAACACAATACATACATACATATATATATATATACACACACCATTTTAAATATTAATTTATAAATATACTTTCACGCTCAACGATACAAGGATGGATTTCAAAATAAGTATAGAGATTCAAATTTTATGGAAATTAAATCAAAGAGAATTTTGATTCAAAAATAAGTTCGAAACAGAAGATAAGATAATTCAATTAACAAAATCGGAAGATGGATAAGCTTATTAAATTCACGGGCAACCTTAACTGGGCCGACCGTAACTTCAATAATAAGATCGATGCTGAATTCCGAGGTAAATCAACATTTGATCTCAAGAGATAGAATTCCGCTATAGTAGGGAATATATAGCATCGTAAACCGAGGATATAGAAATTTTCGGTAAATCGATGCCAATTGTAAAGGAGTTTCACCCCTTTACAAATAAATTTGGGATTGGCGAGACCGCCGATTCATTATAAAGATCATTCGAAGTGGAGTTATGGGGTACTCCAGAATCAAAAGAAGATAAATAGTGAGGGATATGAATGAATTTTGAAACCGCAGAGAACGTTCCAAAATTCAAAGGAATTGAGTTAAAAGGAAAAGATTGAAACTCGAATGATAGTGATTCTGTAAATATATTTACCCTATATGCTAAGTTTTGCCTAGAGCTACCAAAAGCTCTGATACCAACTGTAACAACCCGCTATTTTGGACTATTCGCATCCGCACATGTCGGACTTGAATAATTCAAAATACTGAATTGTTAATTTAAAATTTGGCAAACTCAGATATACAGTAAATAAATAATCACAGAATCACAGACACAGAGTAATAATATGCAGCGGAAGTAAAAGAGATAGTAGTTCATGAAGCTACTATATAAATATATAAGATACATTAGAGTTTACAACAGAAGAGAAATACGATACATCAAATACAAATCAGAATACATCACTGGAATCATCGAATACTGGAAGCAGAATAGATGGCTGGATCTTCATGCAAAGCTCCAACTCCAAAGGAGAGTCTCGAAAGCTGAACCACTCAGTCTGACTCGAGCGTAAAGCAAAACACAAAACACTCGAGTCAGGATTAATATTCTTATATCAATAAATCCAACTCAAGTGAAATAGCAATCGAAATACAAGTAACTCAAAGGATGTTGGAATCACCATCCTCTAAGGATCCGTTAAACTATCTACTAGGTAGTAGTGTACGCTAAATAGATAATGTCTATCAGTAATATAAAGTATCAAAATAGTGTTAAGGCGTTACCATTATCCCCCTTAACATATTTTATAAGCATCATAGTCTATACAGCACTGTAAACTCCACCGTAAACTGGTGGGATATCAGGGAGTACTCCATAGGTATAACACAAAACAAATTCGTAGTGGTCGCGTATATAGGAATACAAGTATGACAAGGCACATGAGGCAATACCCAAAGTAGTGAAACTACCGTTCGCCTGATCCGGACTGGTGAGAACGCATCGCCGCAGCGATCGCAACACCGCGAAACAACACTCCTGAAAAGTACGAGGGTGCACCAATCAATCACAAGTAATGAGTAGTAGTTACGAAGAAGTGTGTCCGCTCGAGGTGGCTAACCCCATTTGGCCCGGCACGGCTCCTGGTTTTAGTCATTTCCAATTTGACACAAGTGTCAAGGCTATCCATTATCGTTCTCTTTTTTCAGTCATCACGTACATCATTACAACCACTTCATTCTGGATCATCACTCCGCGTATAGTTATTAAAGTGGTTTTCGGTTTAGATAGAGAGTATATCCATAACCGATTCCGGTCTCTTTAATAACTTTCGTAATTATTACCCCGATTGGTCGTTTAATATACTTCAAACCAAATCAATTTTAATTTCAATTAGAATTCGTAAACCATCATTTCGATTGTCTTCCTAAATCAATTTCCAAAATTTACGTTCAAACTTCCAAATTACCATTTGAAAATCTTATAATTCGATTTCAACTTTCATTTAAACAATTCAAATATTGATTCAAGTTCATATATAAATTTCATTCCGAAATCATTTAAAATGGTTTAATTTTTATTCAAAACAATTTAAATTCATTTATCGATTTCATTCCATATTCATTAAGTAAATTTGTCATTCAAAACAACTATTTAAATTCCAATTCATTTAAATCAATTACTTACGTTCAACTTCATTATATCAAAACATTAAATTTAAATAAATTAAATTCGTCAAATCAATTCTTTAAATTACAAGTCTTACGTTAATTTTAATAAATCCCATTCATTTCAATAAATTACATTTTATTTCTTGTTAAAGAAATTCAATTTTCACTTATTTATTGACTTCGTTACAAATTTCAAACTCAATTAATAAAGAACTAAATTTCACATAATCGAGAAGTTTCGATTTCACTTATTAACTTACTTAAATAATTTTCCAAAACTTACTTAAGAAAGAAACCCAATTCCATTCATTAACGAAGTTCAAATTCACTTATTCAAAAGTTCAATTTCTCTTATCAAAGAATTCAATTTTATTCAATTATCAAATAATTCAATATTATTCAATTATTAAATAATTTCAAACTTAATTATTAATAATTTCAAAACTTAATAATTTCAAACTTAATTATAAATCCAAACTTAATTGTTAAATCATTTCAACTTAATTCAATGAATAATTCCAAATTTAATTATTTAATAATTCATTTCAAACAACGTTCTTTCATCAGTTATTACATTAATATTTTGTTTCAGATTCCAATATTAACATTTTCGTTTATCAAAATTTACGTTCCAATTTAATTTCAAAACCTTATTATTCAAATAAAATCTTTAATTTATTTCAAATCCAATTATTGACCAATCGGGTTTATTTAATTCTCTATCCTAAGTCAAGTTCATTTTGGGTATTTATCATTTCAACCCGATTCCAATTCCAATTCATAAATCAAAACATAACAAAGGGAACTTGCAGTTTGATAACTGGGATGGTGTCAAAGTAAATAAACAAGCAATGACAACAAACAAACACAATTCAATAATCAATTCAAATAATCCCGAAATAATCGTATTAATTCACATTGTTGTTTGTGCGAATTAATATAATTATTTCTAGAATCTACACTATCATTTCATGTATATTAAAGATCACTACATTACGGTTTTTCCACTTGTCGTTCAATTTCAATTACAATTCTATACAATTTATTCAATATACGTTTAAGGTTCAAAGTGTAATTTATCAAATTCCACATGTCGATTAACTTAACAATTAAAAGGGGTCAGATTATTCAAATTAACTAATCAAATTCAACACATATGTCGATTCACATTTTTAAACTATCCTACGTCAAATTCAATTGCATAATATTTATCACTTTATACATTACAATTTAACATCCAATATAAACAACAAACAATCAATCAATTATCAACCAAACTGAATAATTATTGCATACATAACAGATAACGGTGTTAGATGTCAAAGGTGAAACTGATACATAAATAACAGTGCAATAAATAACAACAGTATATTTCAATTGTCGTTCCAATTGAAATCAAATTTAATAAATAAAAGAATATTAATCGTGAGTGATTACTCACCTTTCGAGGCTAGAGATGCGCGAGAAGATGACACGGATACGTATATTAATACGGACATAGAAATTGAGTTACGAATCCAAGCAAAGCAAACGGCACGAATACGACGACCCAAGCTGATAACAGAAATCGATAGAACACATCAGAACGAGATCGACGAAGAAAATTGGTATAAGTGAACATATATAACTATATATATAAAGTCATATTTTAAATTCAACACATTTTTATATTATATATATATAATTTCCAAAATCATTGATTGTACTAAAACACATATACACTACCGGTAGCAAAAGTACCCTAGTAACTATACGGTATCAAAGGTGACAGACGCAATTTATAAACTATATAAAACCAGAAATCAGTTGGCACAAGATAGTATAATATATATTACAAACTTGAATAAACTACATATATATAGAACATACATTCAACAAAATCAAAGTTTAACAGTTATTAAATATATAACATAAATTGAGACAACCATTTAACACAAAATTTAGTTCATCCTATAACTAACGGATCTTTTCCACTTATGTACAAGCTTACACATGGTATATAAAATTTAAACCTATTATATGTAACAAAAATAACTTGCTTGTATAGAACATACGTACCTAAAAGATGTTGTACAGCGACTTACATACATAGAATGAACAAATATCATCTTAAGATAACATATAACATATACTTACTTAAAATAGTTTTTTTTTCCTTCACACTGACCATATATTATATAACAACAGCTAAACTATATATGATTGCATAAGACTCACGTGAAACCCAAACATTTCAAATATCAGCAAAATCATAATATAGAACCGTATGAACTTATGACTTTAGAAACTTAGTAATAGCATACTTTATTAATAGACAACATACTTTTGTGCCTTCCAACATATGTAATCCCTGTAACCAAAATTTATATACTTTATATATGTAACCAGATCTACAATTTGTATATTATATAAATTAAAACGTATCACTTTTATATAAAGTCATCATATAAATAAAATATCAATAAACGCTTTAAACTATAATAATACAGTAAACACAGATCTTTATTCATACATATGAATGCTAACATAACACCCCTAACTTAAACAACTTTACAAATATATACATCATATTATACACAATACGTAACAGGCTTCAAGCTAGGGAAGATAGGAACATGGTTTCTAAGAAAAGATCGAATAAAAAAAATATAAACTTACATATAAAAGAAACCAGAGGAAGGGTTTTGCCGAGCATGCATGCGACCATGAGCGCGGCTTCGGAAAGGCTTGCGGGGCGGAGAGATTTGGATCAGAGAAAGGGTTGAAGGTAGGTCTTAGGTTGCAGGCGGCTGATGTGGAGTGACGGCCTTCGATGATGTGGCGAGCGGTGATGGTGTGAAGGTCGTGACCGAGCTCAGAATGATGGGAGGAAACTTTGGTGGAAAGCTAGGTGGAGGGCAGTACGGTGGCGGGTTGGGTTATGGCTCTAGGCTGCTGCGGAGAGGATAGGTTGGAGGTGGACACGGTGAATAGGCTCGGAGGCGGCTTGGTTGTTTGCTCGGGTGGAAGAGAACGAGGGGGTGTACGGTCGGTGTCTGCGGGTGGTGGGAAGGTCGAAGTAGTGGAAACGTGGCAGCGCTTGACTGTTGGAAGGCTCGGAGGAAGGGCGGTGGGTTAGACTAGCAAGGTGGACGTCGGTTTGCATATGCAGGTGTTGCGCGGTGTTTAAATGGTGAAAGGAGAGTAAAGGCTTTAATGCCAAAATATGGAAGCTTCAGGTAGTAAGCTTATTATGTGAATATACAAATCTGGATGGCTGATTGTAGTTTGCAGGTTCAAAAAAAAAATGAGAAGAAAGATGAGAAATGAGCAGAAGAGAAGGAACGTGAAAAGCAATCTGAGGCAAATATAATTTCCTCTGGGAGATGAAAGTTCAGAGCTAACATTTCAATGAATATATGAATTGGAAACAACAGTCACACTTTAATTTCCTAAAAGTAATAAAAAGCAATGAAGGCTTGTTTCTAATCGGTAGAAAATGAAAGGTCAGAAACAAAAATAAAACGGACCATCGATATAATTATTGGAACACGAAAAAAAATATAGTCTAGCACACGAACATATGAGATATTAATGCGACAGCAGTCGGGTGAAAACCAAAAATCTTCAAGAACCAAAAGGTACTAAATCAATAACGATACGGTTAACATTTAAGTGGTTTCATGGCGTACGAGATTCTGAAACACGGAATTGAATATACTACGGACATTAGCACGATGAGACAATCAAAACGGTATAAGGATATCAGTGGTACTATTGAATTATAAAAATTCGAATTTTATACTAGCGGAAAATGCGTAAAAATCGCAGAAAATTAAGGTCGACGGAGCCAAAGATGTCCGAATTTGGAAAAATGACAAACTGACAACTTGCTCAAAAGATGATTTAGAATTTTTCTATGTAAAAATATTTTTTTTTTGAAAACGTTTTATTTTCATCACTTTTTAACTGATTAAATTGAAGTAAATTTACGCGCGAAATAAACTTTCATATTTTCGGACGAAAATTTACCGGTTGCAATGTTTAACTGGACGCATTCCAAATATTAAATTTATATTTTAAAATTTTATCGTTTAAATTCCCTCAAAAATTTCTATTAATAATGTTATTAAAACCAGTTAGATTTACGGGTCGTTACACTGTTAAATTTCAAATTAATTCACAAATTAATTACAAAAAATTATATTAATTACTAATTTAAACTTGGCTTAAAAATGGGATCGTTGCAGTGTCAAACGTCTGAAACATATTCTTGACGTCTAATTTCAAACTTGGATTTTAAATTTAAACACACAAAGGCACAAACAAAGTTAAATAAACTAAGATTTCAATTTTACAAAATTAATTTTCATCATTTAAAATGAAACAAAATGAATCTATAGTAGATATGTACTCTATATTCCAAACCATTAACGCGATTTAATGACACTCGAAGTCAAATTCAAAAAATTTGACTTAATATCTAGAATACTCAATTCGTTAACTCCAGAGTGGAAAGGAAAAGTATTTGCTATCGAAAAAGCTAATGATCTCTCAACACTCTTAGTTGAAGAATTGATAGAAAATTTAATGTCCTATGAAGCTAATATGCAGGCAAGAAAAGAACAAAATTCGAAGAAGAAAAACATAGCATTCCCAGCAAAAAATGAAGACTCTGACTTAGACAAAGAAGAAATAGTATTTATTGCCAAAAACTACAACAAATTCATGAAATTTAGGAAAATGAACAGATTCCAGAAAGGAGGAAAATCAAGCTCTACAAATCAAACATCAATCAAATGCTATAAATGTGACAAATTTGGACATATGAAGAAAGATTGTTCCAAGCTCAAAAATGATAAAAAGAAGAACAAATTCGACAAATTCAAGAAGAAAAAAGCTTTTAAAGTAACATGGGATGACTCGGATTCTTCATCATCATCAGACAGTGACAGCGATAGTGACGGAGAACAAGCTAATGTATGCTTTATGGAACAAACTGATGAGGTATGTCCTGAACTTAGCTATGATGAATTATTAGAACTTAGCATGGAATTAAATGATAAATTTAGACAAATTAAAAAATTGAATAAAGAACATATAGCCAAAGTAAATAGATTATAACTTGAAGTAGGAATATTAAAAGATGAAAAAATAATTTTAAAGGAGGAACTATAATTATCTCAAGAAAAAATTAAAAATAGTTTGGTTGAAAATAAGACTATGACTATTGATTTTGGAAAAACTAGACTAGAAAAGGATAACTTGTTAACAGAAAATATCAACTTGAAGAGTAATATAGAAACATTGAAAATTTAGAATTAAAAGAAAAATTAGATAAAATTACAAATAATGTTTCAAAATTTAATAAAGGAAAAACTAGAAAATCTTATCAAAACTTCAAAACCATCAGATAATAGAAATGGAATAAGATTTAAAAATATTCCTAAATAAAAAGAGAATAATACTAAGAAATATAATTTTATCTATCAAAAGACTAAAAAACCACCTAAGTCTAATACGATTACCAAAAACAAAAATTTGGATTCCTAAGACAAATAATAACGTGATTAGACAAAAATATATTACTAATCTTTTAGATAATGTAGTCTATAATAAAAATTATGTTCATAAAGGTACCAAACCTTCTTGGGTATGGCTACCTGCTCCTCCTAACATCTAGAACCCTAACAAAGTATATGAGTACCAATTAAATCATCTTTTATTTTGTAGGTACCCAAAATAAAAAATAAGGAGAAATGGATACTTTAATAGTGGATGCTCTAAACATATGACTGAAAACTCAAAAATGTTATCAAATATAACATACATCGATGGTGGAACGGTAACTTTTGGAGATAACTCAAAAGGATACGTCGTTGTCATCGGAGAAGTCATCAACTCTGTTATAAATCCTTTTTGAAAATGCCAAAGGGGGAGAAATAATAAGGATCACGATAAATGATGGAAATATCATATTCAGGGGGAGATTTATACAATTATATATAAGTACATTGTAATATTTTTCATCATCAAAAAGGGGGAGATTGTTAGAAAATCAAAATCTATGGTTTCGATGACAACTATGCAATGGAAATCGAATGTGCATATATATTTATATATACAGGTACTTGCTAGAGAAACATCACTAGAAAGACAAGAACAAGGCTCAAAGAGCACTACAAGAGACTATAAGTCGATAGGATCAAAGAAGCACAAGAAAAAAAGCATAAAAACTGATATGCACAATATCAGACGCCTGAGTGCACAAGCCAGACGTCTGAAACAGTTCTCTGGAACAACAGACGGACTGAACCAAACGTCTGGAAATTGTACTCAGACGTCTGATCTACTACTATATTTAAATATATATATAGTATCAGACGTCTGAAACATATTCCAGACGTCTGATTTCAAACTTGGATTTTAAATTTGAACTTCAACTGCCACATTCAAATAGACATCTCCACTTCTCTTCGCTGTAACTCTTCATCATCAACAGAAGCAACTGTAGAGCACTTGTTAATGAATGCAACTACCCAAGAAAGCTCTCTACAACTATATATATCATCAAGAATCAAGAGAACAAACTCACTTACTAACTTACGCTCTCTAAATAACTCTATCAGATATTCTTGATCTCTAGCAATCTATACTTATATTTCACTCTTCCTTATATTCAGTTCCTCACAAACAATACACTCTAGATATATATTGGAAGCATTTGTACTAATTAGTTAATATCTGTGTTATAGAACACATATTTGACAAGGACAATTTATTGTAACCAAGCCTATTCCTCCGGACAAAGCGAGGGTGTTTGATAGTCGAATTCGGAAGGGGAGCTTCGAGACTGGACATAGGACGGGAGGTACGAACCAGTATAAGATACTGGTGTGCTTATTCTACATTTACTTAGATTAATATTGTTTTAGTTGCATCGTATATTTTGTCACATATACTTGCGTATACACTACATGATCCTCCCTGTAGCCTTTCAATATAAATGATATGACTGAATTTCTTAAATGTCATTAACAATCAATTGTAATTGTAATTGTTGTATTAACACATATATTATCGACTACCATGCCAATGAATTCAGTTAAAAAAATAGTCATCATACATCGCTTTCAAAAGTTTAGAATAATGGCATCCATATAAATGCATTCGATACACATTAGGATCCAAATGTGTATTAATTGCATGTCTAGCTATTGGGCTTGCATCAATACACGACCGACTTTGAGCATGTATTTATTTTTCGACCAGTCCCTAAAATACATGTTCAGCTATTGGGAATTAATTATATGTTCATCCAGTTGTTGAATATGTACATAATACACATTCTGTATGTGTATTTAAGTTACGTTTACTTATCGAGCTTGTATTAAATACATCTCCAACCATCGCTTTTGCCTACTTAAACTGGTAAGATTGTATGTTTTAATATCAATATATGTAAAGCAATTTAGTGAAGATGCTTATATAGGTCTATAGTTACGAACAATTCATGACATGTAACTACAGTCATACAATGAATAAGCATCAAACTATATAATCAAGGATAAATTTTTTATATATGCCAAATTTGTAAACAAATTATGAAAATATGCCACATTACAAAGTATTTTAAAAACTAGACCAGTGTTCACCACGTATAAGGGCGGCATTTCAAATGCCGCCGGAACACGTATATTGTGAAAAATACATTGGTAGGATTTGAAATGCTGCCAGTTTGTGACATCTCAAATGCCGCTATTATATCCTGCTTTAATAGGCAACAACCTTTTTCTATTTGCCTTCTTTCAAAGTTTTCTCAGATCTACAAAAATCCTAAACTCCAAACTGCTAAAATATTTTCAAATTGCAGTTTAATCTTGATTGGTTTTAGCTATAGACGATGAGCAACATCTAATTCTTCCTCTTGAACAAGGAAAAAGCTACTGTAGGTACGTATTTTTGAAAACCCTAGTTCAATTAATTTTTTTTTCTCATTTGTTGTTTGGAAACAAATGTAATAGGAAACGAGTTGGCTAAATAAATTGCAGAATGGCTTCCAAGTGTGTACCAATGATCTATTATTTTGATGACGAATTGGTTGTTGATAACTTAATTGTATGTCGGTGGTGTCGTGCAAACCAGCTAAAGTGTTGAAAGATTGTAATTTGGTACAACAGAAAGAATCGATTTATAAAGCGACCAAGATAAAATCTAAAGAATTTGACATAAAATTAGTATGTAACTGGCCGACGGACTTAGGATCGAAAGTCATTAGAATAGCCGAGTCAACTATATCCGTTGTTGAAGTAGAGTCATACAGCCTCCGGCGGGCCGTCGTTGGACCAACGCAACTCTCGTAAGCACAATATAGGTGAAAGCTAGCACCGCACTACCCCATGAATATTGCCGACATGAATCAAAGTCTTCTAATAATGGAAGCCATTAAAGAGCCACTCTTGTCTTCGATCAATCGTAGAATAGATGTTGCGTGATGATGTGTAACATAATAACGTGGGCGGGCCGGGCTATCTGCAAAGGAGAGGTTCGATGGGGAATATCACTGGCCAACTGCTCCCTAAACCATGTGACCACTATCGACTCATTTGCCCATCTCACGTCTTCTGGAGGAGACAAGCCGAACAAGGGCTCACACAATTCCATATAATTTTTTCAAAAATCCGGTTTTAGGATGGGATCCTCATTGATCGGCAATCCGAGCAACATAGCTACGTCTTTCAAAGTGATGGTCATCTCACATACTCTAAGATGAAATGTAGACATCTCAGCTCGCCATCTATCGATCAACGACGTCAAAATTTTCCGGTCGAGCTGTGCATATCCCAACTTATTGGCTACACCAAATCCAGCTCTGTCTAACGGTTCCAACATGCCCGAATGCGATGATGTGACGAGCTTTAAAGTGGATGAATGGTCAATGAAGCCGTCCAGCTCAACCCCTTGTCGATAAATAATAGCAAATGAAAACTAATATGGTATTTACCAACACTTTGCAAAAGTAATGACAAATTATATGAACTTGTACCTCCATCATATCGATGCTTTTTGTGCGGTGTTGAGGTTGCAGGTAAAGCATGCTAGGATCGATCATCTGGATGCCATTTCATCGTATTCTACCACAATAACATAATCATAGTCATACCATAATACATTCTTATATCAAATCAACAAACGATTAAACATGTGCTCTAAGTGACTGCTCTACTTCATTGTTGTATAAAACCATAGATTTGCAATTATAAAATAAGGTTAACCCTAAACCCTAAATTCAAAAAAAAACAAAAGTAGAGACAAAATCGATAGATCTCAAACCCATAGGAGGTGCTTGAGACAATGAGGAAGCCATACTTCAAATTCTAGCTAGATTTAAGTAATTTTCTATTTAAAATTTTGATTTTTGCTGAAATGGTAGGGTGGATTCGGTTTCTTTTGGGGAGAGTTTGAGAGAAGAGGAGATTGGGAGTGAATGGATGAAGGGGCTGCAAATTTAGGGAGAGCAAAAAATTTGACGTTATTTGGGATGATATTAATTGGCGGCATCTCAATGCCGCTAAGTGGCAGCATCTCAAATGCCGCTAAGTATTGTTTTGCAAATTACAAGTGTATTGGCGACATTTGAGATGCCATCAGTACATATGGCGCCAAGTGGCCAAAACTGGCCTCTTTCGATAAATAGTTTGGAATGTGGCCTAAAATGTAATTTTTTTGCAATTTGGCCCAAATTAAAAAATAATCCTATAATCAAACAACTACCATGTGTAAAGTACAGGTTTCATCCTAGCATATGTGTGTCAAATTTAACTAAAGAATGCATAATTTTGCGAATATTTGTAAAATGAACAAATACACATACTTTTTTGCGTATGTCTGCAAAATGACTACATGTTTTTACAAATATTTGCAAAATGTTTGAAATTAACTATATTATCTGAAATAAAGATGGTTTTGCAAATGTTTTAGAAATGATTGCATAATTCAGCAATAATTACAAGATAAATGAATATAAAGATATATATAAATATATGCTAAATATATACATATTTTTTAAGCTCCTTTTAAGTACTCCTTTTTTTGAGCAAGATAATGTCTTGAGAAAAATCACAACTAGGAGAAAATGAAAGTCATCTAAAAAACTAAAAAGAAAAATAGAATTCAAAATAAAGAAGGAATAAAAAGATTTGGTAATTCAAATATGTTAGGGTTGGCACATATACTGCTGTTATGGTGATGTTTACTGTTGTCATTTTGTAAATACTGTGCCGTACCATTTTTACTGGTGAACTAAAATTGTTTACCGTATCGACTGACTAGTATACCGATGACTGATATACCAATAAACTGGTAACCGTTACACTGCTAATGGTAAATTAGCTTTTGTCTAGAAAAATAATAAATTGATATGTTTTTACACGGGATGATGGTTCGTTATATATCTCATTGTGTCACTTAATAAAGGACATAGAAAAGAAGTATATTTGTCATCATTTGAGTTGAATTATTGAAATATATTGATATGTTTTCTTGCTTCTAAATGCCCATAATACGACATCTTACATGAATATCAATGTATTTTGAATGGAATGGTAAATTACCATTACCACTGGTTTTGAAAAAAATATTACCGCCGTTTTACCGTAAAAAAATGGTAAATTTACCGTTACCGTACCAATTAGGCTGGTATATCTACTTTATTTTAAAATGGTAAGCGATTGACTAGTAATGATATGATAATCGTAAATTTACCGTTACCACAATAGCCCTAGGTGCATATACGAGAGGAAACGTATGTTTGGGATAATTGAGAAATAAAAAATCTAAACCTAAGGGCTATTTTATTTTAGAGTGTTTTACTTGTAAAGTTTGATATTTTGGGCCATACAATAGCAAGCCTAACCCAGCCACAACACTACCGACTTTCGGATTCTCGCTGTTTCCAACCTTTTTATTCTAAATCCCTAATCTTAGCGAATCCTCTTCCACACACTTCAAAACATTCACGCTGTTTCCAACATCTTTCTTCTCTCTTCGAATCCCTAACCCTAGCAAATTCCCTTCGACACGCTTGAAAGCCGAATCTCTAACCGGATGCCAAAAAATTAATGGAAAATGCCTGTACATATTGGAGAAGAAGCTTTTGGCAACCTTAATTCAAACCGAGGTATTAAATTGAGAAATAAGAATTCGGAAACTGTAAAGCTTGCGTTTGCTTTCGGGAAAATCATGGCAAGGTTCCTTTTGCTGATTTAATTGGGTTGCTTGGGTCATCTCTAGTTTTCTGCGTGTGATTTCTGTATTCGGTAGTAGGTTTTGTGTTGACTATGACGATTTGTTGTTTTCTTATGTTGTATCTTGCGGTGTTGAGGCCTGAAGAAGCAGTTAGCTGTGTGAGGAAATCATTTCATGCTAGAAAGGTTAGTTCTTTAACTTGCAAGCTCAAAGCTATAGGTTGAAGTTTGTATCTAGTTGGCAACGGTCATAAAACCTATGCCAACTTAGTTGGAGTAAATTTTGGGAAGTGAATTATGAATATATAGAAGTTTAAAGGTGGAATTTAAGTGTAACCTTTGAGTTCAAGATCCACCCCAACATATATTTGTTCATAGTAGCTGCACTAAAGCATGTTTAGAAAATGAGAAGGATGATTAGCTGCTTTGAATCAAAAATTTTGCTACATAATTACAGGAGATACAGAGAGTGGAACTGTTTGTAGATCTAGAAAATGCTTAACTACCTTCGCATGAAAAGAACACACCGCTGTTGCCGGGGATCGAACCTGGGTCACCTGCGTGACAGGCGGGAATACTCACCACAATACTACAACGACTTTGATGTTATTTAAATTGAAACATTTAGAGGTTTTGTTAGATGACCGTTTGAAGCAAATGAGCGAACATATATATATATATATCCTTATTTTCGAAAATCTTAATATCATACAATTTCAACTTGTTTCAACTTGATTTGGTTACCATTTTTCGGTTCAATACTCAATTCAAACCATAGTTGAGAAAAATCAGCAGTCCATTTTAACAATGGATATCGAGATGTTTATTTGAATCTACAATTCAAATATTATTGTCTCTCAAAGGAAAAAAATGGAACAATGGAAGAAATCAAATTTTAGATATAGTTGTAGAAATCCAATTTTCAAAATTAGTTTCAAACATATATTAATGTGGGTAGAAAAGTCGATGCTTTTATGTACTTATATGCCATTCAATATTTTGCATATCTCAAAATTTCTTACGGACAAGTCTATATGCATCACAGTGTAAACCTTTTAAATTTACGATTTACTATTTAAATTCTTTTTTGATTAAAAGTTTAAATTTAAATTTCTGATTTAATGGAAATTTTGATACCTTGCTTATCACTAGTCATAAAATGAAATGTTTCCTTATTAAAAAATTTACACACATTAAAAAACCATTGTAGCAACATCGTTTGTTTGCACTCAGGAAGTAGAACATTTCGTTTTGATAATAAGGGTGATACATTATTCAAGCCGAGCACTCATTAAGATGTCTCAGAGGCTCGAGCTCATGACCTCTAGAACATTTGTTTAAAACATCATACCTCTAACCACTTAAGCTAGAGGTCCTTGACATGAGAAGAAACATTTTCTTGTTATTAAGATTTATGATATTTTCGTATGCTATTGGATTGAAATCCAATCAATTCCATGAACATATATATAAAATAGACAATTTCATCAAAAGGTTAAAAAATACCGAATATATTAGTAGCTAACCCAAGTGCTTAACTTGTACACATCAAATGATTATGTCATGAACATAATTTTTTATTCGATTTATATAGAAATCTACACCAAAGTACAATAAGCTACAATAAAATGATATGATATGATAGGCGTATGCTAGGATGCTTCTACAACGTGATAATGCATAAAACATCAGAATAATGAGATGATATATAATTTTATTCAAACAGAACTAGGCGTAGTGAGAACAAAACGATGTTGAAGAAATAACTTGATCATCCAGGTTTGTAAATGTTTTGAGGCAATTTATAGATCTAAATGAAAATAAAAGTCATATACGTAGATGGAGATAACAAACGGTGCGTGCGTGCTTGTGTATTGTAGTATAATAGTTGAGTATTTATGCTTGTATTCCAAGTGACTTATGTTTTATCCGACGTTTATATAAAATAGCATAATACAAGAAAGTAATATTATCGATCGATATTTTATTTTCAAGGGCCTATGAAACTTTGCTTTTGGATGGTAAACACAACATGCTTTATAATTGATTTTCAAACTCTTTGTATATAGGTGACGTGGGACTTGAAACCTGTAACTTTCTTCCCTCATTTTCTTCCCCCATTCATTTAGATCCTTTTCTTTTCTAATATAACAATGTATGGTGTTTACTAAGATTTGCCATGCAAATTTTTATTAGTTGCAAGGTAACATCTTATTTCCTAATAAATTCGATGGTCACATCAGTGGAATTCATGAATTTGTGGCTATTAACATATATTTGAGCCATTGAATGTTTTATACATAAAAAGTAATGTAAAAGCGACATTTTGATACTAAAACTGTTATAAAATATTATTTATGTTAGGGCTTTCGATTGTATTTTTAATACAAATTTCTTTTATCAGTGTGTTTTTATCTGTTTCTGTGTATGTGCATTAGTGAAAAGCTATCTTTAAATGTAATAACTCTAGAAAAAAATGAAATAAGCCCCAAAATTGCCGAGTGGTTAAGCATCAAACCATTTAGAGAAAGGTACCGTATTCAAACCATGGCAATAACGTAGAATCAACATGGTTTTGATAGTTTGATCAACCTTAGACCAACGCGGCTTGATCCATGGTTGGGTATTCGGAACGAATATTGGTAGGTTCTCTTTTATGGGAAAATGAAACAACCATAAGGCCTCCCAGAACACACACAATGAAATCGCACATTTGGGGGAGTTTTCTCCTTCTGATGGTCAAACATGCTTGATACGCAAAAAAATCCTTTTGATATTGTTATTTGTGCATAGTGTAGAAAAAATTTCGAAAGTATAATATTCATCTTAGCCAGCATTCGCACCATTATAGTATGCCTACTATAGCTACCATGTTAAATGGCTGGTTCTACAACTAAAACCATACAGGGCTCGTATTGGTTTATTGGATTTCCAACAAATGGTCAAGCCTGTGTAACTTCCTTTCCGAATAGGTATGCCTCTAGAGGAACGCCTCTAGATCCTAACCTGATCTCTACCAACAAGACCCAGTTATCTCTGTACCAGGTAACTAACTGTCACGAGTATGCCAACCTTCGGTCGTAAGCGACCTCTATCTCGAGATTCCACAAATTCGAACAACCATATAAGTAAAATATCTAGGATCCGTACCATGATACCACTTTTTATCCAGAAGCAAATGCTCATACCCTAAGTGTGATATCCCAGAATTTTTTTCATCCATTAATTGACAATTAGCAGAGTTTAATTTATTTAAATAATGATTTGCAAATTAAAAAAAATAAAATTTTAGTAACAAAAAGATATCGGGATGTATTTAAAACTATAATAAATATTGAAAATATAAATATTTGGAAATAATGTATTAATGGATATGTGAAAACTTTATTATATTGGAATTTTAAGTATATACTAGCTCGAGTATATAGGTATATTTGTATATCTGAAAAATAATTAGAAAGCATCTGATTTGAATAAAAAAATATAAATAATAATAAGAATAGATACAAGATTTTAGTTTATATATATATTCATAACTTTTGAAATTAAATAATTTTTTTTTAGAAGTTCTTCTTTTTAAAGGTGCATACGAACTAAGCTATAAATATATTTAAGTTTAAAATATAAAACATAATAGTCCAAATTTGAATAGGATTTGATGAAAGATTTAATATGCATTTGAAGATAGTACATTTTTCTTAATATGTTTATATATTAAAAAAATGATGATCTATAAATTAATTAAATGAGAGGAGTTAAGTATAAAATTTAATAAAAATTTAAATAAGGGTTAAAAATAAAGTTATGAAATTAAATTTGAATAAGGACTTAAATACAATTAACTTAACAAATGACAATTGTAAAACTATGTATATGAGAAGTAAACACTTGTAAGCTTATGACAACAAGTGGCAATTTGTTTAATTAAAAATAAAATGTAAATAACATACAAAAAGAAAAAATAAAACCAGATCAAAATCTAGAGACGAAGAAAGTTTGAAAGCAACAGATTAAACAAAAATTAGAATAACTTATAATCATATCCAAAATCAGTTTACAAACTCGAATTAAACTCTTCATTGTCAAATCTGAATCAACCTGAACAATGCAAAGAAATTCATATTCAAAGATGCTATCAACCTGGATCAAAGCATTCAGGTTCAAAGATCAAAACAACAATCAAAAGTCAATTCAAGAAATCTTCAAACCTGAAATGGATTCAAGTAAGCAATCAAATCAAACTGGAAGCAAAGCATGAATTCAGCAAAACAGTTTTCTGTTTGAAAAAAAAATCAAAATCTGGAAAAAAAAAAGAAACTCGAAAAACTTTTCTCTGTTCTGTGCATGTGACAGGTGAGCAAATTTACTTATCTTTGTTTTTATGTTCTGATGGTTGTGATTGTGGATGTTATGGAATGTTGCCTAACTGTAGATTTCACTTGAATGCTGTATATACGTATATAGGTGAGCTAAATCATATGTACACAGGCATGTATGCCTGTTCTTATGGTTACAGGCTTGAAAATTTATATCAAGAATTCACATCTCACAATCTATATGAATTTGAGTTATGGTTATTAAATAAAAGATGATTTAAATAGGACATTATCCATGTTAAAAATAAATCCAGGCTTTTGTACTGTGAATTTACTTCAAGATTGAGGAAAACAGTGAATTTTTAACTATATCGAAAATCTCGACTTGAGTAATTCGTTGTTTCAGGTATATTAATTGATTTGTTAAAATTTATGAATTTTAAGATGATAATCATGATTTCTAAGCGCGGGTTTCAAGTGGAATTGCAAGTTGAACAGAAAACGAAAATTAAGTGATTTATGATGAACGAGAAGGGAATGGGCTTCGATATTTATATCGAAGGTAACTCGAGTGTTGTAGATTATTGGAAAAATAATCAGCAAATTTATTATTAACAGGGATGAACATACGAGATTAAATTAGGGTTCTAGCCCATGTTTTAGTTAGGATCGGTTTTGGACTCGCTGTTAACTCGTCAATGCACCGTTGTCGATCGCACCAGCGGCAATTGGACCGGGGAGAGTAGGAGAAGTTTTGACCAAGATGGCGGCATTGTTGGTGGCTTGTGGCGGGCAAGCGAGCAGTTTTTCTGATGATGGGATGTTGTTCCAGTATGGGATCAATGACCAATTTTCGAATTCTTCGTCATTACCAATTCCTGGGTTGTGTGAAGCCTTGAACAGATAATCGGCGATATGTTGGAGGTGGTTGGGTCGATCAGAGTTCATCTGAACTCTGGTGCACGTGCACGTGCATCCTGTGTGTGCCAGTGTTGGTTTGGGGATTAGGTTTCGTTGCATCAAAGATTGTCTCGGGTAAATGGAAGTATGCCTCGAGTTTGTTGTAGGGGAGATTTGAGTGGTGTTACAACAGTTTGGAAATTTAAAAAAAAAACTGAAAACAAATTTAAATTACAAAGGAGGAAGAAGAAGTTGGCCTCGGGTCGAACTCGAGAAATTAGAGAAGACGCTCGCTTGGGTTATTAAATTGTTTACAGGCTTTAAGTTTGTAGTGAAATTTTTTATCAGGTTTTAGAATTAAAAGAAACCAAAGTTTCAAAGTTTTTAAAGCAAAATCCAGAACAGTTTTCAAAAAGGTTTAAAGGTTTTTATATAAAACAAGTTTCAAAATTAAATAAAGTAAGGGTTAACTTTTGAAATGAATCTTGTTTAAATTCTATTCTTTATAAATCTTTTCTTTAACATTTCATTAAGAAGTTTGAAAATTTGTTTAAATAAGGGTAAAGTTATTTTTAAACTCAAGTAAAAAAAATGGAATTTTAAAGACAAGTTTTAAATTTTAGATTAAATTTAGTTTAAACTATCTTTGTTAAATGATTAAGGTTATGTAGAGGAAGATATGTTTGATAACTTCAAATTTATCAAGTTAAATGTTTATTTTATTTCAAAATCTTAATTAATGATTTAATTAAGTAAAGTTATTCATAAAGATAAAATGGTTTATAAAAATGTTCTAATGATAATTAAGGTGTTAATAAGATAATGTTTTGTCTTAAGATAATTAAAGTTTATTATCTTGAAATTAATTAAGTTAATTAAAAGAAATTAGACATGCTTAATTAATTTAATTATGATTAAGAATTAATTAAGAAATTAAATTAAATGTATTGATTTAATTAATTTACCTAAATTTAATAATTAAGGGTTATAAGTTAATTAATTAGAGGTTAATTAATTTATAATTAGATAATTAGAGATTATAAATTAATGATTTAAGATTAATTAATTAAGTAATTAAGGAATGATAATTGAAGATTAAAGACTGATTTAATCAAGTGTTTAAAGGTTAATTGATTAATGAAGGAAATTAAGGATTAATTACTTAATTATTTTAGTTAATTAATTAATGTGATTAATTAATTAATGAGATTAATTTAAGATTAATTACTAAGGGTAATTAATTAAAGATGTAATTAATTAATAAAGTAATTAATTAAGGATTATGTGTTAATTTAATTGATTAGTAATCACTTAATGAGTAATTATTTAGATTAATTAATCAAGGGTTAATATAATTAAGAAGTTAATTAATTAAGATAAGTAATTACAAGTTGTTAATTACTGTTTATGATTAATGAGATGGTTAATTACAAGTTAATTATTTAATTAATTAAAGGGTTAATTAATTAATAAGGATCATTAGTTAATCTAACTAATGATATTAATTAAGGATTGATTAAGGAAAGTGATTAATTAAAGTATGATTAATTAATTGTAATTAATTGAGGATTAATGCAAATAAGTATAGTTAATTAATTAATGGAAGCAAATGAAGGATCATTAATTATTGTAATTAATGATAGTAGTTAAAGGTTAATTACTGGATATGGTTAAGGATAATTACTTGAATGTAATTAAAGGATGATTAATCAAGGGAGATTAATTAAGTAAGATTATTAAGAGGTGGTTAATGAATTTGATTTATAATAAATCAATGAAGCAGGATTAAGATAATCCAAGTGATTGAAGGATAGTAATTAATTTAATTAAAGGATAATTTAAATTGATTAAGAGTTAATCAATCTGGCTTATGAATGATTGAATAATGATAAGTGCTTTGGACTGGTTGATATCTTTGATATGAATTGCTTTGTTATATGATACGTTGGATGAATGGTGATATTGTGATTATATATCAATTATGAGTTGATGTGTAAAAATGTTATCTGGTAATTAAAGTTGAATTGTATTTAATTGGATAATTCTGGTCAAGATGACATTGGATTCCAAGAGACCGGTGTCGGGTATTAGAAAATTCCCGAAACACTTCGATTTGTAATCTATAATAACTCTGTTTAAATTTGATATGTGAAATCTATATTTTGGACTGGGATGATTTAAGTGAATTGGACCATTTAATCTAACATTTGGTACTTAGAATTTGGAGGATGAAATAAGTGATGACTATCACCATTTGTGAATTTGAAATTGATATAAGTACCCCGGGTTTATATAAGTTGTATGCTTTTGTATTCCATGTTAGATGGGTTTACTCACGCTGGTTTCCAGCCTGACCGGGTGTTACTTTGATGTAATGCTCGGGTCAGACCGAGTATTACAGATTTTCAGTTAAGGACGTTCTGGAGCTCAAGAGGCGAGCTGGATGGCAGGGACGTATGGAGAGTTTCCACTATGATATTGTATATATCTGAGACATGTTAAATTGTATCTGTCCAATGTTGTATAAAATTGTTGTAACTCCGATATATCGATCTAATTGATAGATACAGTTTTCTTTGGTATAACTATTATTGATATTATATTTTATCCGCTGCGAATGTGAGTTTGTGTGTTTCTTTTCTGTTTCTTCTTCTATCTCTTTCTTCTTTTCACTAACTATCTGGGAATTTCAGGATCGAAATTTTCGGGTCGTTACATTTGGTATCAGAGCTGAAGGTTACGCGAGAACCTTGGCTCTAGTGGGGGATACTCATTAAGGAAAGGGTCAATGGTACCCTATAATGAGTTGAGTGTATAAATATGAGAGAGCGTACTTGTTATTTTCTTATATAAAGGTTTTTAAATGATTTCAAAAGTAAATGAATCTTATATAAGAAATAGATTATCTATTATATTAAGGAAATTGGTTGTAGTATTAATTAAACTAAAAGTAATAGTAAGGATTAAGTGATAACAAAACTATAGCCAAATTTAAATTTAAATTGAATAAAGATAAGTTTGAAATGGATTCAAACTGAAATTGAAATATTGAATTGGAGAAGAGTTTTAGAATAAGATAATTATAATTGGAAATGATAAATAAAGAGGGAGTTACTTAATGAAGTAACTGGAGATAAGTAATTTAAGGGACAATTACTTAATAAAGGTAATTAAGAAATAAGTTAATTACCGGATGTGATTAATTGGAATTAATTAATGATGTAATTAATTTAAAGAAATAACAAATAATATTATTTAATGCATTTGAATGAAATGATCCTATTTCAAACAAGGGTTGTTTGAAAATTTAAAAAAGAAATTTGTTTTGAATTAAAACCAAAGGTGGTTTAAAATTTTAAAAAGTATAACTTGGTATGTAAAAGAAATTAATATGTATCTATGTGAATATACATAATATCAAGGGTGGTTTGAAATAAACTATAAATGGTCAGTTTTGAATTTAGAATAAGATGTGATACCCAAAGTGATCAGTTTTTGAACTTAATAAGTGGGAAAAATTATTTATGAAAAGTTCAAAATTTGAAATGGAAGTTCAAAATTGAGTAATAAATTAAATTGTTTAAAGGCTTTTAATAATGGTTAACTTGGTTTAAAGAGTTAAACCAACCTTAGTGAATTCAACTCGAATTTATATAACTCGAGATCGTTTAAATTTGGAATTTGAATTGAAATTAGTTCAAATTTGAATTTGATTTGAATTAATTGAAATTGTGATTGAAGATGCATAAGTATAAAATTCAAATGGAAAATTTGAATTTGATTAATTTGAAACAATTTGAAATTGAAGTGGGTTCAGTTTGAAATTAGTCCAAACTAATTTGAATAATTTGAAATTGTAATTAAAGTTGAATAGTTTTAAATTCAAATGGAATTTGAATTGAATTTGGGAACAAATCAAGAATAATTCAACTTGATTTGGAAATGGAGTTTGAAATTGGAATTAATTTAAACTGGAGTAGAAATGAATTGAAATTTGAACTAGTTAAATTGAAATTTATTTGAATTGGTAGAATTTGAGATCAAGGTTGAATAAAGTTAAATTTGGAAAGAAACTGAAGTTAATTCAACTCGAATTGAGGTTGAATCAATTTCAATGGAAATTTTAAATTATTTAAATTGGAATTGGGTCAATTTAAATGGTAGAGGAAATTTAAATTTAATTGATGAGAATGGAGATTGGGAATTGAACGGTTTTAACTCTGGACTATTTTTAAATATAAATCTATTTTTCCAAGCTATTCATTATATAAACAACCTTTCTTTTAAAAGCCAAACTATCTTATACTTGTTTTACAATTATTTTTGAAACTATTTAACAATTTTCTAACTATTTTATAAACTATTTACTATTTTCAACTACTAATTACTGTTTTATAGCTATTTTGAAATTATTTAAAATTTCTATGACTATTTAACTATTTTCCAATTATTTTACAATTACTGAACTAATTTACAGGTATTTTACAAACTAGTAATTATTTTCTAACTACTTATCTATTTTTAATTTTTCAAGCTATTTTCTAAATTTAAACTGGACAGAGTTTAAACTGTTATTGTTTAAATACCCAATCGAGATAAGAATAGAGGTGATAATCCAAATGGATTAAATTAATTGTGAGTAAGTGAATGAAAATCAAAGTGATTGTGAATAGAAATGAAATTGATTTGGCTAATAACCAATAAAGATAAATACGTAGGGTGTACGTATGTTATTTTATTCGCATAGTGATTTGATCCAGATTCGAGCACAGTATTTCGAGATAGTTATATCGATCCGAGTGGGATTTTTTACTCGATTTTCGACGGTGAACCTGGATATGGATTGTTGATTTGTTCTGGATATTCTCTATCATGGTTATGACTATGCAAGGAGAATGATGGTTTCTGATCAAGAAACCAGATCTGTGTCCGCACTAGGAAGTCGGGTGGACGATACTAGTTCGGAAGTGAAATTGTGTGATCGAGTGAGCGATCAGATTGGTATGGCGTACGAATGATATGTGTACATCGTACGGATTTGAATGAAAATGATATTGAAAAGAGTAATCAAATTTGAATATCTGATTTTGAGTAAACAAAGTAAATATCTTTGTTTTATAAGATAAAACTTCCCTTGATGAATCTATTGCCAGAAGGAAAGGATTTTGAAAGTTTTTGAAGTATAAAAGGATTTTTATATGATCCAAATATTTTTATCAAGGATTTTGTATATATATTTCTATATATAAAGTATCATATGTGGATTTTGGAAAAAGGTTTTGGGAACCTATGGATTTGGAAAGGCTTTTGATTTTTGGGTAAAATCAATATTGAATTTGGAAAGCCTAGTTTGAGAATTATCGATTTTGATAATCGATTTTGAGTAAAGGAGCTTGGTATTGAGATCATACTAGGTGTATGATTTGAAGATACTATATGTGTATAGTATAAAATATTTCGATGATGGCTCTGGGGAAAAAGGCGCTCCCTTGAAATGAACTTCTCAGGAGTACCACCGAGTGGTGCTGCCTTGAGCCCCAAGGGGGGGTTCTAAAGTTGATCCTGTGAGGAGTCCGGACAAACTAGTTCCTGTGGATTATTGGGTAGCGAAAGTCGAGGGCGCTGATGCCTATAGGGGCATTTGGGTTATGCTGTGACGGCAGTGTAACTCGATGTCACTGCGATCTACTGTGGGAACCATAGCGAAAACCGTGTGTAGGATGAGTGTCAATGGTCTATACTTGATTTTGCTGGGAAGGCAACGCAATATCGGTAGACTGCGATCTATGGTCAAGTGGAGTGGAGAAGTTTCATTCTTTTGGCAGCGAAATTTGAGGGCGCTGATGCCTACAGTAATATGGGTTTTTGCTGTGATAGCAACGGAAAGCCGGGTATAGCTGCGATCTGTAGCGGGTTCCATGGTGTAATCGAGGGGCGCAGAGGCCTATAGTTATCTATGGATTTTTTCGGGATGGCAACGTAACCATCGGGTTAAATACGACCTTGGATGGGGGTGATGATTTCCAGAGCATTCTCACCAAAGATATATCCTCTATTTTCAAAAACTATTTTCTATATTTACAACAAAATTATTTTCAAAGTATTTTCACTAGATGTTGAAAATGGGTCTGCTAAGTACCTATAGATTTTCAGTCCTACGCCTGATCAACGTATGACCAAATTTCTGTGAGAACGAAGATGGACTTATTGAAACATCGAGTTATAAAAAGATATTTTTATAAAACTATTTTGACAATACTATACAGATTTTAAAAGTGTTTTAAAATGATCAAAGAATATTTTAACTGGTTTTAAAATACTTAATAAATTCTGGCTTTGTTCCTTTTCGGGGATGAAAAGATTCAAAGGGGGGAAGAATGTGATATCCCAGAATTTTTGTCATCTATTAATTGATAATTAGCATAATTTAATTTATTTAAATAATGATTTGCAAATTAAAAACAAATAAAATTTTAGTAACAAAAAGATATCGGGATGTATTTAAAACTATAATAAATATTGAAAATATAAATATATGGAAATAATGTATTAATGGATATGTGAAAACTTTATTATATTGGAATTTTAAGTATATACTAGCTCGAGTATATAGGTATATTTGTATATTTGAAAAATAATTTGAAAGCATCTGATTTGAATAAAAAAATATAAATAATAATAAGAATAGATACAAGATTTTAGTTTATATATATATTCATAACTTTTGAAATTAAATAATTTTTTTTTTAAAGTTCTTCTTTTTAAAGGTGCATACGAACTAAGCTATAAATATATTTAAGTTTAAAATATAAAACATAATAGTCCAAATTTGAATAGGATTTGATGAAAGATTTAATATGCATTTGAAGATAGTACATTTTTCTTAATATGTTTATATATTAAAAAAATGATGATCTATGAATTAATTAAATGAGAGGAGTTAAGTATAAAATTTAATAAAAATTTAAATAAGGGTTAAAAATAAAGTTATGAAATTAAATTTGAATAAGGACTTAAATACAATTAACTTAACAAATGACAATTGTAAAACTATGTATATGAGAAGTAAACACTTGTAAGCTTATGACAACAAGTGGCAATTTGTTTAATTAAAAATAAAATGTAAATAACATACAAAAAGAAAAAAATAAAACCAGATCAAAATCTAGAGACGAAGAAAGTTTGAAAGCAACAGATTAAACCAAAATGAGAATAACTTATAATCATATCCAAAATCAGTTTACAAACTCGAATTAAACTCTTCATTGTCAAATCTGAATCAACCTGAACAATGCAAAGAAATTCATATTCAAAGATGTTATCAACCTGGATCAAAGCATTCAGGTTCAAAGATCAAAACAACAATCAAAAGTCAATTCAAGAAATTTTCAAACCTGAAACGGATTCAAGTAAACAATCAAATCAAACTGGAAGCAAAGCATGAATTCAGCAAAATAGATTTCTGTTTGAAAAAAAAAATCAAAATCTGGAAAAAAACAGGAAACTCAAAAAACTTTTCTCTGTTCTGTGCATGTGACAGGTGAGCAAATTTACTTATCTTTGTTTTTATGTTCTGATGGTTGTGCTTGTGGATGTTATGGAATGTTGCCTAACTGTTGATTTCACTTGAATGATGTATATACGTATATAGGTGAGCTAAATCATATGTACACAGGCATGTATGCTTGTTCTTATGGTTACAGGCTTGAAAATTTATTTCAAGAATTCACATCTCACAATCTATGTGAATTTGAGTTATGGTTATTAAATAAAAGATGATTTAAATAGGACATTATCCATGTTAAAAATAAATCCAAGCTTTTGTATTGTGAATTTACTTCAAGATTGAGAAAAACAGTGAATTTTTAACTATATCGAAAATCTCGACTTGAGTAATTCGTTGTTTCAAGTATATTAATTGATTTGTTATCAAAATTTAAGAACTTAAAGATGATAATCATGATTTCTAAGCGCGGGTTTCAAGTGGAATTGCAAGTTGAACAGAAAACGAAAATTAAGTGATTTCTGATGAACGAGGAGGGAATGGGCTTCGATATTTATATCGAAGGTAACTCGAGTGTTGTAGATTATTGGAAAATTAATCAGCAAATTTATTATAAACAGTGATGACCATACGAGATTAAATTAGGGTTCTAGCCCATGTTTTAGTTAGGATCGGTTTTGGACTCGCTGTTAACTCATCAATGCACCGTTGTCGATCGCACCAGCGGCAATTGGACCGGGGAGAGTAAGCGAAGTTTTGACCAAGATGGCGGCATTGTTGGTGGCTTGTGGCGGGCAAGTGAGCAGTTTTTCTGATGATGGGATGTTGTTCCAGTATGGGATCAATGACGAATTTTTGAATTCTTCGTCATTACCAATTCCTGGGTTGTGTGAAGCCTTGAACAGATAATCGGCGATATGTTGGAGGTGGTTGGGTCGGTCAGAGTTCATCTGAACTCTGGTGCACGTGCACGTGCATCCTGTGTGTGCCAGCGTTGGTTTGGGGATTGGGTTTCGTTGCATCGAAGATTGTCTCGGGTAAATGGAAGTATGCCTCGAGTTTGTTGTAGGGGAGATTTGAGTGGTGTTACAACAGTTTGGAAACTAAAAAAAAACTGAAAACAAAGTTTAAATTACAAAGGAGGAAGAAGAAGTTGGCCTCGGGTCGAACTCGAGAAATTGGAGAAGACGCTCGCTAGGGTTATTAAATTGTTTACAGGCTTTCAGTTTGTAGTGAAATTTTTTATCGGGTTTTAGAATTAAAAGAAACCAAAGTTTCAAAGTTTATAAAGCAAAACCCAGAACAGTTTTCAAAAAGGTTTAAAGGTTTTTATATAAAACAAGTTTCAAAATTAAATAAAGTAAGGGTAAAATTTTGAAATGAATCTCGTTTTAAATTCTATTCTTTATAAATCTTTTCTTTAACATTTTATTAAGAAGTTTGAAAATTTGTTTAAATAAGGGTAAAGTTATTTTTAAACTCAAGTTAAAAAAATGGAATTTTAAAGACAAGTTTTAAATTTTAGATTAAATTTAGTTTAAACTATCTTTGTTAAATGATTAAGGTTATGTAGTGGAAGATATGTTTGATAACTTCAAATTTATCAAGTTAAATGTTTATTTTATTTCAAAATCTTAATTAATGATTTAATTAAGTAAAGTTATTTAAAAAGATAAAATGGTTTATAAAAATGTTTTAATGATAATTAAGGTGTTAATAAGATAATGTTTTGTCTTAAGATAATTAAAGTTTATTATCTTGAAATTAATTAAGTTAATTAAAAGAAATTAGACATGCTTAATTAATTTAATTATGATTAAGAATTAATTAAGAAATTAAACTAAAGGTATTGATTTAATTAATTTATCTAAACTTAATAATTAAGGGTTATAAGTTAATTAATTAGAGGTTAATTAATTTATAATTAGATAATTAGAGATTATAAATTAAAAATTTAAGATTAATTAATTAAGTAATTAAGGATTGATAATGGAAGATTAAAGACTGATTTAATCAAGTGTTTAAAGGTTAATTGATTAATGAAGGAAATTAAGGATTAATTACTTAATTATTTTAGTTAATTAATTAATGTGATTAATTAATTAATGAATGAGATTAATTTAAGATTAATTACTAAGGGTAATTAATTAAAGATGTAATTAATTAATAAGGTAATTAATTAAGGATTATGTGTTAATTTAATTGATTAGTAATCACTTAATGAGTAATTAATTAGATTAATTAATCAAGGTATAATATAATTAAGAAGTTAATTAATTAAGATAAGTAATTACAAGTTGTTAATTACTGTTTGTGATTAATGAGATGGTTAATTAAAAGTTAATTATTTAATTAATTAAAGGGTTAATTAATTAATAAGGATCATTAGTTTATATAATTAATGAAATTAATTAAGGATTGATTAAGGAAAGTGATTTATTAAAGTATGATTAATTAATTGTAATTAATTGAGGATTAATGCAAATAAGTATAGTTAATTAATTAACGGAAGCAAATGAAGGATCATTAATTATTGTAATTAATGATAGTAATTAAAGGTTAATTACTGGATATGGTTAAGGATAATAACTTGAATGTAATTAAAGGATGATTAATCAAGGATATTAATTAAGTAAGATTATTAAGAGATGGTTAATGAATTTGATTTATAATAAATCAATAATGCAGGATTAAGATAATCCAAGTGATTGAAGGATAGTAATTAATTTAATTAAAGGATAATTTAAATTGATTAAGAGTTAATCAATCTGGCTTATGAATGATTGAATAATGATAAGTGCTTTGGACTGGTTGATATCTTTGATATGAATTGCTTTGTGATACGATATGTTGAATGAATGGTGATATTGTGATTATCTATCAATTATGAGTTGATGTGTAAAAATGTTATCTGGTAATTAAAGTTGAATTGTATTTAATTGGATAATTCTGGTCAAGATGACATTGGATTCCAAGAGACCGGTGTCGGGTATTAGAAAATTCCCGAAACCACTTCGATTTGTAATCTATAATAACTCTGTTCAGATTTGATATGTGAAATCTATATATTGGACTGGGATGATTTAAGTGAATTGGACCATTTAATCTAACATTTGGTACTTAGAATTTGGAGGATGAAATAAGTGATGACTATAACCATTTGTGAATTTGAAATTGATATAAGTACCCCGGGTATATATAAGTTGTATGCGTTTGTATTCCATGTTAGATGGGTTTACTCACGCTGGTTTCCAGCCTGACCCGGGTGTTACTTTGATGTATTGCTCGGGTCAGACCGAGTATTACAGTTTTTCAGTTAAAGACGTTCCTGAGCTCAAGAGGCGAGCTGGATGTCAGAGACGTATGAAGAGTTTCCACTATGATATTGTATATATCTGAGACATGTTAAATTGTATCTGTCCAATGTTGTATAAAATTGTTATAACTCTGATATATCGATCTAATTGATAGATACATTTTTCTTTGATATAACTATTATTGATATTATATTTTATCCGCTGTGAATGTGAGTTTGTGTGTTTCTTTTCTGTTTCTTCTTCTATCTCTTTCTTCTTTCCACTAACTATCTGGAAATTTCAGGATCGAAATTTTAGGGTCGTTACACTAAGGGGCACGACCCCCATAACCTTGCTGCATCCTTCCTGTTTCAACCATTTCTGGTGGGTGAGGTTCGATGAAGTCTCGTCCCACAAAGCTACGCTTTTCACAAAAGCCATGCTTCGATCAACCAATGATCAGCAGTTAGCATGCCACATTACCAAATTGGTAATATATCACTAGTAACCATCAACTACATAACCTCTGAGCTCATACGCTCAGAGAAGGGTGTTAAGCTAAGAGAATAAATTCTCCGCCACCAAATAGAAATGTATTTGATAGAATCCAGCTTTATATCTCAAAGTGTAGCATCAAACATACATCTATACAAGTCCATCCTGGGTCTGAATGAAACCGAAGACACTTCGTCCTTTCGTTTTCAGGTAATCCTTTCGTTTTCAAAAATATCCGGTCTTTAACCACGATCTTCAAATGCAATCCGTTTCGTCGTATCATTATTCGGAATGTGTTTTATGACTTAATGTCCTCTCCCGGCTTAACCGAATATTGAGCGCTTATTTTAAAACATATGGATGCATTCGAATCTTAGTTAAGTCACAACTTACCTCCCAAAACCTTTCCTTTTGAATGGTTAAAACAAATTTTCATTTTTAATCTTTTAAACAAAAGATTCACCCTTTAAGATCCTTTCCAATTTGAAACAAGGGTTACCAAATTTTTAACAAAGATTCATTCATAGCTTTCAAAATTATTTCCATTTCAAATTTTTCTACCCATAACTCGAAATTCTTTCTACAATAACTGGAAATTCTTTCTTTATATGAAAGCTATTATCATTTGAAATCAAAGGTCTTTCGTTTCGGGAAAATCCGATTAAATTTGCTCTAGTTATAACCCTTTAAAGTATAAATCGAAAAATCAACGAACTGTCATACTCTCGCAAGCTCTATTTTGAGTTAAGTTTAAATTCCCAAAATAATTTTAATTTCAAAACTTCATTTTCAAAAGTTTTTTCATATTTAACCCAATTTCACTTCCAAACCATTTTGGATTAAAAATTCAACTTTAAATTTTTTTTCACCATTTGAATAAAATATTATTAAATTCAAAATACCTGTGACTTAACCAATTTCCCGCAAAGTCCATATTTGTGTGTGCGTGCTGTGTGTAGGGGATTTGCAAGCAACAATAAAATATCAACCATCATAAATTCAAGCACAACAATACCAATAAGCGGTATAATCCTATCACGCTTATTTTCCATTCACAGATAAATATGTAAATTCATCATAGATAAATAACTTACATTAATCACAACTTAATCTAAAGCAATTCATATCACAGAACATCATACATCAGAGATACCAAACAATTCAAGGCATTCAATATAATCCAATCATCCATAAGCAAGATTAGTTAAACACCTAATTTATAATTAGTTTAAACCAAATAAATTAATTACCTAACCCTGCTAAATTAAAATTAATTAATTACAAACCATTTGTTATTATTTAATTAATTAATGAAATTAATTAATCATCTTTATTATCCAACTTAAATAATTATCCTTAATTACTTACATTTAATTATCCCTTAATTAATCTCATAAATTAATTAACCTAAAGTTAATTACATAATTTAATTAACCCTTAATTAATTACATAAATTAATTATCCTTTAATCACAAATTAATCTTTGATTACTTCTTAGTTAGCCTTTAATTAATCAATAATCCTTTAAGTAATCACATTAAGTAATTATCCCTTAATTACTTTAAGTAATAATCTTTTATTAATTGCATGAAGTAATTATCCTTAATCACTTGATTAATTAACTTGTAATCATTAATTTATTATCCTTAATTACTTTTATTAAGTAATTAACATTTAAGTAATTAACCATACTTAATTACTTACATCAATTAACCTTTAATTAATTATCCTTTAATTATTTACATTAATTAATTAGCCCTCAGTTAATTCATTATCCTTAATTACCCGTCTTAATTAAGCTATTTAATTTTATTTAAAATAAGCTTAAGAATTAAATATGAATGTGTGTATATATATATATATATATTAAAAACACTTTAAACTTGATTAATTAAAATAATTGATTTTGAACCCTTGAACTAATTCCAAAACTAACATTATTGTTTTAAAAGAATTAATCAAGAAAGTGTTTAAAATTGATTTAATTTAAATTTGAAAAACTTGTTTTAGTTTAAAATCTAAAACTATTTCAATTTGTACCCGAAACAACTTCGAGTTCCCACCCGAGCCATTTCACATTTTGTTCGATCAAAACCCTGAGTCACCCTTTCCTTTTATTTTGAAAACAATTAGAGATTTAATATGATAATTAACTAATATCATTATTTAAACCGAAACAATTTTAAAACATTAACTTTTACTTTTAACTTTGAAACTAGTTTTAAAAATCTTGTTTAATAATTTTACTTTGGAACTTGGTAACATTTCTTTGAAAACTTATTTATTTTAACATACTTTAACACTCTATCATGCTTTTATTTAAAAACCTGGTTATTATTTTATAAACAATACCATTCTCTTGCATTTTATAAAACTATTAATATACCAAGCAAACCCGAGCCAGGTTACAAAATCCCCGAGCCAATTAAACTAAATCCTTGAGCTACTCACATTTTCCGTTTGCTTCGAGACAACACGCGATCTACTTCGAGACCGACCCGAGGAAACTCTTCTTCCCCAAGTCCTCAACCACTTCCAGATTCAAACATGCATCCGTGCACGTGTACACTTCATCATCTCCATTCCGATCACCTATGTCGTTGCCAACATGTGGACGACCTTCCTCTCAATGCGACGACCACCCAGATCGACCAATCTTGCTATAATTCAAAATCGAGCAAGTAAACATCTTCCACGAACTCAAGCCTATCGACAATATCGGCTCGCCTCGCTGCCTAAGATCGCCAGAGATCACGCGAACTAGTCCAAAACTGCACCGATGACCCACGAAATGATTCCGCTGGTCCGATCGATTCCATCCACTCTCGACAACGTACGAACCCGAGAACCAACGTCGACCAAACCAAGACATTAAACCCTGAATTGACGCTGCTTCGCCACCACAGTCACTTATAAAACTTTCGACCATTTTTCCTCTGACCATTGACACCTGAGCAACCTTCAGCCTCGAGCACGACGAATATCTCCTCGCCATTCGTCGGAAGTCGACGAAAAACCAAAACCCATTCCACTTGAAATTTCTCAACATCCCCAAACTATGGAATCGTGATTTCTATATTAAAATTCATCCCTTTGTAATGCGAATCAGTTTGTATGATCAAAATTTGAAATCCAGATGATCGATTTCTGACTTATTTTTAGATCATCACTGTAATTTATCTTTTTTGAAATGAATACTCAACATAAACACTTGAAACCATTTTTAAAATTGATATTACATTGTTACAATCATTTTTCATTTATAGATCATAACCTAAAATTGATTGTATAAAGAGAAATTGAATTTATTTAGTGGATTTGAACCTGTATTTCAATAGAGAAATATATACTTGCATATACACATACATGCACATATAAACATCAACATATATACCTGAAATCATACTTAAACAATCATGCAAAGCATTTCACATCATTACATCTATAATTTATCAGGGTAAAAACAGATTTAAACTTTTATAAAAGTAGTTTACTTACAGTTTTTTTGAAAAGAAACAGAGAGCGGGCTTAAATTCTTTGATCTGGAAGTTGTTTTTGAAGCTGAAGCTTTGTTTGTTGATTTGAATCTGAAACTGATCTTGAATTTGTTCTTGAATCAGGTTGAAACTGAGGCTTTTAATCTTTGCATGATTCCAGTTTGAAAAACATAAGTACGATTCGGATTTTCTTTTGATTTTGAAAAGATGAAAGAAGAATTTTGAATAGAGAAAAATGTATCACCTGGTTTAAACACTATTAATATATATCAATATTTTTTAGAAAAAAAATCACACTTGCCACTTGTTAATTACAAATTATACAAAGCTTGCACTTGTTTATGTATGTTGTAATTCTTTTACAAATGTCATTAGCATATAATTTACGTTTAAACCCTTATTTTATAAATTAGTTATATTTTTATGAATTTATGTACTGTGTTTTTTAAATGTGTGTATGTATATATATATACAAATTATACTTATCTCGTGTTAAATTTTAAAAGAAAATATTTTAAATATTTTTATTTATTCTGGAAAATTTCAAATTAATTCACAAGTTAATTATAAAAAATTATATTAATTACTAATTTAAACTTGGCTTAAAAACGGGATCGTTAAATATTCCCCCCTTAAGAAAATTTCGTCCTCGAAATTTGAAAGCAAAGGATAATCCCAAAGCTTTAATTTAAATAGTCAAAGCGTATATATCAACCATATATTAACGACCAAAGCAAACAATTCATTAAATCGAATATTCCTAACTGTCCTGACACGAATCCGAATAGGCTTTCCTAATACTATCTAGAGTTTTCCCAGGTAAAATCATTTGGATCTCCACTCCATTGTACTTTCAGTAATTTCACAACTTCATTCCTTAACCGCTTCTTATCTCGACCAATAAGTATGGATTTCAAACTCTACTTTAGCTTGTCCCTCTTCGAACTTGGATCCTCACAAGAAATCACAACAAAATTTCCAAATTTGGTTTTGACCGAAATCGTTTTATTAGTACAATTAAATTTAGCTTCATATTTTGTTAACCAATTCATTCCAATTAAAATTTAAAATTTATTAAAGTCAAAAACGAAAAGGCTTATAGGAAACTGATGATGAGAATACGAAATATGAACTTTTCTACAATGTAAACAAAGAAACGCAACGCCACCTACCGGATTCTTCACAAAATAGGTTTGTTTACGAATTCGGGTTCAAAATTTAACTCTCCTACGGTTTGTTAGTAATGGTCTCTCACTATACCAAAGCTTCTCTTCTTAGAGCTGTCAGGGAGCCATCAAAGAATTGAAATTGGATGATAATCAAGAGAGATTGGTGGAAAAAGTTGTTCCTTGTGGTTACAGGGTATCGACCATTTGTAGTGGTATTCCCCTGTCACCTACCTCGTCCTCTTCTTGCACTAAATTGACTTAGGCATACGGACAAGATATCTTAGGGATACTCATTCTAGAGCATTTCTAACCCTATCTCTAATGAGTCACCTAATGAGTTATACTCCAAAGCTAAAGTTCTTACTCAACCTTCAGCTCTGATACCAAATGTGACGATTCGAAATCCGACGCTCGAAAATCGACATCCAATACATCACCCATATTCGAATGCTGGAGATTCAAACGTTGGAGTCTGGTTCGCCGGAGCTTATAACACATTAGGTGAAAACAACACGGCAGAAATAGAAAGAATGATTTTATTGATACACAATATGGATACAACATGATACAATATCAGAGCCAATATACAACAGCGAAAAAGAAATAATAGAAATGGGAAAAAGAGCAACAATAGAGGAATATAACTTCAACAGAGCCTCCAAAGAGAGAGTGAGAGAGAGAAAGAGATCAACAGACTGCATCTTCAATGCCAAAAGCTCCAAAGACTCCAAATAAAAAGCTCAAAACCAAAGCTATCATGCTGCAATATAGCAAATGCGATCCCAAATCCACAGACTTCCAAAAGCTACCTCTACTATCTAAACTAGCTCCAGAAGCTACTGATAATCTAACTCTAGGCTGCCCGTGTGGAAAATTATGGGCATCCAGAGTTTACAAAGGGAACAAAATAACTCCAGGTCAGTCATGAGACTGATGTGAGAAAACAAAAACAGTTGTTTATACAAAAGAAATCACAAAAAGAAATAAAAGACATCCAATACATCACCATTTTCGGGGTATGAGGTTCGATTAAGTCTCGTCCCACAAAGCTACGCTTTTCACAAAAGCCATCCTTCGATCAACCAATGATCAGCACTTAGCATGCCACATTACCAAATTGGGAATATATCAGTAGTAACTATCAACTACATAACCTCTAAGCTCGTATGTCTAAGAGAAGGGTGTTAAGCTAAGAGAATAAATTCTCCGCCACCAAACACAAATGTGTTTGATAGAAATCAGCTTTATATCTCAAAATGTAACATCTGACATACATCCATACGTGTCCATCCTGGGTCTGAATGGAACCGAAGGCACTTCATCCAATTAAGGAAAAAGTCCGTGCAAATTCGGATATCCCCAATCACGTCCAGACTTCCCATCACTTAGGGTAATCTCTATACCTGAGCAACTCAACGCAGAGACAATCGACACGTAATCCTTTCATTTTCGAAAATACCCGGTCTTCAACCACCGCCTTCAAATGCAATCCATTTCGTCGTATCATTATTCGGAATGGGTTTTATGACTTAATGTCCTCTCCCGGCTTAACCGAATAATGAGCGCTTATTTTAAAACATACGGATACATTAAGATCTTAGTTAAGTCAAAACTTATTTCCCAAAACTTTTCCTTTCAAATGGTTTAAATAAATTTCCATTTTTAACCTTTTAAACAAAAGACTCACCCTTTAAGATCCTCATCAATTTGAAACAAGGTTTACCAAATCTTTAACAAAGATTCATTAATAGCTTTCAAAATTATTTCGATTTCAAATTTGATTTACCCATTACTCGAAATCCTTTCAACAAAAATTGGAAATTCTTTCTTTCTATGAAAGCTGTTATCATTTGAAAATAAAGGTCTTTCGTTTCGGGAAAATCCGATTAAATTTGCTCAAGTTATAACCCTTTAAAGTATAAATCGAAAAATCAGTGAACTGTCGTACTCTCGCAAGCTCTATTTTGAGTTAAGTTTAAATTCCCCAAAATAATTTTAATTTCAAAACTTCCTTTTCAAAAGTTTTTCATATTTAACCCAATTTCACTTCCAAACCATTTTGGATTCAAAATTAAACTTTAAAAAAATTTCACCATTCAAATAAAATAATATTAAATTCAAAATACCCGTGACTTAACCAATTTCCCGCGAAGTCCATATTTGTGTGTGTGTTGTGTAGGGGTTTCGCAAGCAACAATAAAATATCAACCATTATAAGTTCAAGAACAACAATATCAATAAGCGGTATAATCCTATAACGCTTATTTTCCACTCACGGATAAATATGTAAATTCATCACAAATAAATAACTTACATTAATCACAGCTCAATCCAAAGCAATTCATATCACAGAACATCACACATCAGAGATATCAAACAATTCAAGGCATTCAATGTAATCCAATCATCCATAAGCAAGATTAATTAATCGCTTAATTTATAATTAATTTAAATCAAATAAATTAATTATCTAACCATGCTTAATTAAAATTAATTAATTGCAAACCATTTTTTATTATTATAATTAATTAATGAAATTAATTAATCATCTTAATTATCCAACTTAAGTAATTATCCTTAATTATTTACATTAATTAATTATCCCTTAATTAATCTCATAAATTAATTAACCTTAAGTTAATAACATAAATTAATTAACCATTAATTAATTACATAAATTAATTATCCTTTGATCAAAAATTAATCTTTGATTATTAGTTAATTAACCTTTAATTAATTAATAATCCTTTAAGTAATCATATTAAGTAAGTATCCCTTAATTACTTTAAGTAATAATCTTTTATTAATTATATTAAGTAATTATCCTTAATCACTTGATTAATTAACTTTTAATCATTAATTTATTATCCTTAATTACTATCATTAAGTAATTAACCTTTAAGTAATTAATTATACTTAATTACTTACACTTATTAACCTTTAACTAATTAATTATCCTTTAATTAATTTTATTAAGTAATTATTCCTTAATTACTTACATTAATTAATCAATCTTTAATTATTTACATTAATTAGTAAGCCCCCAATTAATTCATTATCCTTAATTATCCGTCTTATTTAAGCTGTTTAATTTTATTTAAAATAAGCTTAAGATTTAATTAATGAATATATATATATACATATATATATATATGTAAATATATATTAAAAACACTTTAAACTTGATTAATCAAAATAATAGATTTTGAAACCTTGAACTAATTCAAAAACTAACGTTATTATTTTAAAATAATTAATCAAGAAAGTGTTTAAACTTGATTTAATTTAAATTTGAAAACTTGTTTTATTTTAAAATCTAAAAGTGTTTCAACTTGTACCCGAAACAACTTCGAGTTCCCATCCGAGCCATTTCACATTTTTTCCGATCAAAACCCTGAGTCACCCTTTCCTTTTATTTTGAAAACAATTAGAGATTTAATATGATAATTAACTAATATCATTATTTAAACCAAAACAATTTTAAAACGTTTACTTTTACATTTAACTTTGAAACTAGTTTTAAAAATCATGTTAATAATTTTACATTGGAACTTGGTAACATTTCTTTGAAAATTATTTATTTTAACATACTTTAACACTCGATCATGCTTTTATTTAAAAACCTAGTAATTATTTTATAAACATGACAATTCTCTTGCATTTTATAAAACTTGTTAATATACCAAGAAAACCCGAGCCAGATTACAAAATCCCCGAGCCAATTAAACAAAATCCCTGAGCTACTCACGTTTTCAATTTGCTTTGAGACAACACGCGATCTACTTCGAGACCAACCCGAGGAAACTCGTCCTCCCAATTCCTCGACCACTTCCAGGTTCAAACATGCATGCGTGCACGTGTACACCTCACCGTCGCCATTCCAATCACCAACGTCGTTGCCAACAAGTCGATGACCTTCCTCTCTAACGCCACGACCACCAAGATCGATCGATCTTGCCATAATTCAAAATCAAGCAAGTCAACATCTTCCAGGAACTCAATCCGATCGACTAAATCGGCTCGCCTCGCCACCCAAGATCGCCAGAGATCACGCGAACTCGTCCAAAACTACACCGATGACCCACACGATGATTCCCCCTAGTCCGATCAATTCCGATCCACACTCGACGACGTACGAACCCGAGAAGCAACGTCGACCAAACAAAGACATTAAACAATAAATCGACGTCGCTTCGCCCCCACAGTCACTTATAAAACCTTTGACTATTTTTTTCTGACCATCGACACCTGAGCAACCTACAACCTCGAGTACGACGAGCATCTCCTCGCCGTTCGTCGGAAGTCGACGAAAAACAAAAACCCATTCAACTTTAAATTTCTTAACAACCCCAAACTTAGGAATCGTGATTTATATGTTAAAATTTATCCCTTTCTAATGCGAATTAGTTTGTATGATCAAAACTTGAAATCCAAATGATCAATTTTTGACTTATTTTTAGATCATCGCTGTAATTTATCATTTTTGAAATGAATACTCAACATAAACACTTGAAACCATTTTTAAAATTGATATTACATTGTTGCAATCATTTTTCATTTTGAGATCGTAACCTAAAATTGATTGTATAAAGAGAGATTGAATTTATTTAGTGGATTTGAACCTGTATTTCAACAGAGAAATATATACTTGCATATACATAGACATGCACATATAAAAATCAACATATATACCTGAAATCATACTTAAACAATCATGCAAAGGATTTCATATCATTACATTTACAATTTATCAAGTTAAAAAAAGATTTGAACTTTTATAAAAGTAGTTTACTCACAGTTTTTTTGAAAAGAAACAAAGAGAAGGCTTAAATTCTTTGATCTGGAAATTGTTTTTGAAGCTGAAGCTTTGTTTGTTGATTTGAATCTGAAATTAATCTTGAATTTGTTCTTGAATCAGGTTGAAACTGAAGCTTTTAATCTTTGCTTGATTCCAGTTTGAAAAACTTATGTTTGATTTAGATTTTCTTTTGGTTTTGAAAAGATGAAAGAAGAATTTTGAATAGAGAAAAATGTACCAGCCTAGTATAAACATTATTAATATATATCAATTTTTTTTAAAAAAAAATAACACACTTACCAGTTGTTAATTACAAATTATACAAAGCTTACACTTGTTTGTGTATGTTATATTGTTTTATAAATGTCATAAGCATATCTTTTTATGTTTAAACCTTTATTTTATAAATTACTTATATTTTTATAAATTTATGGATTGTGTTTTTTAAATGTGTGTGCATATATGCAAATTATACTTATCTCATGTTAAATTTTAAAAGAAAATATTTTAGAACTTTTTGTTTATTCTGGTAAATTTCAATTTAATTCACAAATTAATTACGAAAAATTATATTAATAACTAATTTAAACTTGGCTTAAAAATGGGATCGTTACAGTATTAGACGTCTGAAACATATTCTTGACATCTAATTTCAAACTTGGATTTTAAATTTAAACTTCAACGACAACATTCGAATAGGCATCTCCGCTTCTCTTCGCTACAACTCTTCGTAATCAACAGAAACAACTGTAGAGCACTTGTTAATGGATGCAACTACTCAAAAAAACTCTCTACAACTACATATATCATCAAGAATCATGAGAACAAACTTTACTTACTTACACCCTCTAATTACATACTTTATCATATATTCTTGATCTCTAGCAATCTATACTTGTATTTCACCTTCCATATATTTAGTTCCTCACAAACAATACTCTTTAGATATATATTGAAAGCATTTGTGCTAATTAGTCAATATCCATTTTATAGAACACACATTTGACAAGAACAATTTACTGTAATCAAGCCTATTCCTCCTGGCGAAGCGAGAGTGTTTGATAGTCGAATTCCGAATGGGAGCTTCGAGACTGGACGTAGGATGAGAGGTCAGAACTAGTATAAAATCTTGGTGTGCTTATTCTATATTTACTTATATTAATATTGTATTTGTTGCATCGTATATTTTGTCACATATACTTGCGTATACACTACACGATCCACCCTGTAGACTTTCAATTGGTATAAGAGCAAGGTTTGATCAAAGTACAGTAACACGTTTTTGAATCACTTTAATATGGAAAGTATTTTTCTAGAAGGTCAATCCACAGCACGACCCCCGCTTTTTAATGGTTCTGACTATGCATATTGGTCAACACGTATGAGAATATTTATGGAAGCTAAAGGATTAGAAATTTGGTCAATGACTCAAAATAAATATGAAGCACCTAACACAACAACATAGCGAATGTTGCACAAAACACCCCAGCTTCTAATAATGCAAAAGCTATGATTGTTTTATTTTGTTCATTGGATAAGAATGAATTTTCACGTGTCATGTTATGTAACACTGCATATGATACTTGGCGTACCCTACAAGTTACACACGAAGGCACAAACAAAGTTAAACAAACTAAGATTTCAATTTTACAAAATTGATTTTCATCATTTAGAATGAAAAAAAATGAATCTATAGTAGATATGTACTCTATATTCCATACCATTTAACGCAATTTAATGACACTCGGAGTCAAATTCAAAAAATTTGACTTAATATCTAGAATACTCAATTCGTTAACTCCAGAGTGGAAAGGAAAAGTACTAGCTATCGAAAAAGCTAATGATCTCTCAACACTCTTAGATGAAGAATTGATAGAAAATTTAATGTCCTATGAAGCTAATATACAGGCAAGAAAAGAACAAAATTCGAAGAAGAAAAACATAGCATTCCCAGCAAAAAATGAAGACTCTGACTTAGACAAAGAAGAAATCGTATTTATTGCCGAAAACTACAGCAAATTCAAGGAATTTAGGAAAATGACCAGATTCCAGAAAGGAGGAAAATCAAGCTCTACAAATCAAACATCAATCAAGTGCTATGAATGTGACAAATTTGGACATATAAAGAAAGATTGTTCCAAGCTCAACAATGATAAAAAGAAGAACAAATTCGAAAAATTCAAAAAGAAGAAAGCTTTCAAAGTAACATGGGATGACTCGGATTCTTCATCATCATCAGACAGTGATAGCGATAGTGACGGAGAACAAGCTAATGTATGCTTTATGGCACAAACTGATGAGGTATGTCCCGAATTATCTATGATGAATTATTAGAACTTAGATGGAATTAAATGATAAATTTAGACAAATTAAAAAATTAAATAAAGAACATATAGCCAAGTAAATATTTTAGAACTTGAAGTAGGAATATTAAAAGATGAAAAAATTATTTTAAAGGAGGAACTAGAATTATCTCAAGAAAAAATTAAAAATAGTTTGGTTGAAAATAAGACTATAACTATTGATTTTGGAAAAACTAGACTAGAAAAGGATAACTTGTTAAAAGAAAATATCAACTTGAAGAGTAATATTGAAACATTGAAAATTTAGAATTAAAAGAAAAATTAGATAAAGTTACAAATAATGTTTCAAAATTTAATAAAGGAAAACAAGATTTGGAAAATCTTATCAAAACTTCAAAACCATCAGGTAATAGAAATGGAATAAGATTTAAAAATATTCCTAAATAAAAAGGGAATAATATTAAGAAATATAGTTTTATCTATCAAAAGACTAAAAAACCACCTAAGTTTATTACGATTACCAAAAGCAAAAATTTGGATTCCTAAGACAAATAATAATTTGATTAGACAAAAATATATTAATAATCTTTTAGATAATGTAGTCTATAATAAAAATTATGTTCATAAAGATACCAAACCTTCTTGGGTATGGCTACCTGCTCCTCCTAACAACTAGAACTCTAACAAAATATATGAGTAACAATTAAATCATCTTTTATTTTGTAGGTACCCAAAATAAAAAATAAGGAGAAATGGATACTTTAATAGTGGATGCTCTAAACATATGACCGGAAACTCAAAAATGTTATCAAATATAACGTACATCGATGGTGGAACGGTAACTTTTGGAGATAACTCAAAAGCATACGTCATTGGCATCGGAGAAGTCATCAACTCTATTATATATCCTTTTTGACAATGCCAAAGGGGGAGAAATAATAAAGATCACAATAAATGATGGAAATCGCATATTCAGGGGGAGATTTATACAATTATATATAAGTACATTGTATAGTTTTCATCATCAAAGAGGGGGAGACTGTTAGAAAATCATAATCTACGGTTTCGATGACAACTATGCAATGGAAATCGAATGTGCATATATATTTATATATACAGGTACTTGCTAGAGCAACATCACTAGAAAGAAAAGAACAAGGCTCAAAGAGCACTACAAGAGACTATAAGACGATAGGATCAAAGAAGCACAAGAAAAAAAGCATAAAAACTGATATGCACAATATCAGACGCCTGGGTGCACAAGCCAGACGTCTGAAACAGTTTTCTGGAACAACAGACGGACTGAACCAAACGTCTGGCAATTGTACTCAAACGTCTGATCTACTACTATATTTAAATATATATAGTATAAGACATCTGAAACATATTCCAGACGTCTGATTTCAAACTCGGATTTTAAATTTGAACTTCAACTGCCACATTCAAATAGACATCTCCGCTTCTCTTCGCTGTAACTCTTCATCATCAATAGAAGCAACTGTATAGCAGTTGTTAATGAATGCAACTACTCAAGAAAACTCTCTACAATTATATATATCATCAAGAATCAAGAGAACAAACTACCTTACTTACTTATGCTCTCTAAATGCATACTCTATTATATATTCTTGATCTCTACCAATCCATATTTGTATTTCACTCTTCCTTATATTCAGTTCCTCACAAACAATACTCTCTAGATATATATTGGAAGCATTTGTACTAATTAGTCAATATCCGTGTTATAGAACGCATATTTGACATGAAGAATTTATTGTAACCAAGCCTATTCCTCCGGACGAAGCGAGGGTGTTTGATAGTCGAATTCCGAAGCGGAGCTTCGGGACTGGACGTAGGACGGAAGGTACGAACCAGTATAAGATACTGGTGTGCTTATTCTACATTTACTTAGATTAATATTGTTTTAGTTGCATCGTATATTTTGTCACATATACTTGCGTATACACTACATGATCCATCCTGTAGCCTTTCAATATAAATGATATGACTGAATTTCTTAAATGTCATTAACAATTAATTGTAATTGTAATTGTAATTGTTATATTAACACATATATTATCGACTACCATGCCAATGAATTCAGTTAAAAAATAGTCATCATACATCACTTTCAAAAGTTAAAGAATAATGGCATCCGTATAAATGCATTTGATACACATTAGGATCCAAATGTGTATTAATTGCATGTCTAGCTATTGGGCTTGCATCAATACACAACCGACTTTGAGCATGTATTTATTTTTCGACCAGTCCCTAAAATACATGTTCAGCTATTGGGAATTAATTATATGTTCATCCAGTTGTTGAATATGTACATAATACACATTCTGTTTGTGTATTTAAATTACGTTTACTTATCGAGCTTGTATTAAATACATCTCCAACCATCGCTTTTGCCTACTTAAAATGGTAAGATTGTATGTTTTAATATCAATATATGTAAAGCTATTCAGTGAAGATGCTTATATAGGTCTATATTTATGAACAATTCATGACATGTAACTACAATCATACAATGAATAAGCATCGAACTATATAATCAAGGATAAATTTTGTATATATGCCAAATTTGTAAACAAATTATAAGAATATGCCACATTACAAAGTATTTACAAAACTAGACCAGTTTTCGCCACGTTGGATGTCACGTATACGGGCGGCATTTCAAATGCCGCCGGAACACGTATATTGTGAAAAATACATTGGCAGGATTTGAAATGTCGCCAGTTTGTGACATCTCAAATGCCGCTATTATATCCGGCTTTAATAGGCAACAACCTTTTTCTATTTGCCTTCTTCCAAAGTTTTCTCAGATCTACAAAAATCCTAAACTCCAAACTGCTAAAATATTTTCAAATTACAGTTTAATCTTGATTGGTTTTAGCTATAGACGAGGAGCAACATCTAATTCTTCCTCTTGAACGAGGAAAAAGCTACTGTAGGTACGTTTTTTTGGAAACCCTAGTTCAATTAAAAAAAATTCTCATTTGTTGTTTGGCAAATAATGATAATAGGCAATGAGTTGACTAAATAAATTGCAGAATGGCTTCCAAGTGTGTACCTACGATCTGTTATTTTGATGACGAATTGGTTGTTGATAACATAATTATGGAAAATATGTCGGTGGGTCGTGCAAACCAGCTAAAGTGTTGAAAGATTGTGATTTGGTACAACTGAAAGAATCGATTTATAAAGCGACCAAGTTAAAATCTAAAGATTTTGACATAAAATTAGTATGTAACTGGCCGACGGACTTAGGATCGAAAGTCATTAAAATAGTCGAGTCAACTATGTCAGTTGCTGAAGTAGAGTCATACAGCCTCCGGGGACCGTCGTAGGACCAACGCAACTCTCGTAAGCACCATATAGGTGAAAGCTAGCACCGCACTGCCCTATGAATATTGCCGACATAAATCAAAGTCTTCTAACAATGGAAGCCATTAAAGAGCCACTCTTGTCTCGATCAATCGTAGAATAGATGTTGCGTAATGATGTGCAACATAATAACGTGGTCGGGTCGGGCTATCTGCAAAGGAGAGGTTCGATGGGGAATATCACTGGCCAACTACTCCCTAAACCATGTGGCCGCTATCGACTCATTTGCCCATCTCATGTCTTATGGAGGAGACAAGCCGAGCAAGGGCTCACACAATTCCATATAATTTTTTGAAAAATCCGGTTTTAGGATGGGATCCCCATTGATCGGCAATCCGACCAACACAGCTACGTCTTTCAAAGTGATGGTCATCTCACATACTCTAAGATGAAATGTAGACATCTCTGCTCGCCATTTATCGATCAACGCCGTCAAAAGTTTCCGGTCGAGATCTGTATATCCCAACTTATTGAAAACACCAAATCCAGCTCTGTCTAACAGTTCTAACATGCCTGGATGCGCTGACGCGACGAGCTTTAAAGCGGATGAATGTTCAATGAAGCCGTCCGGCTCAACCCCCTGTCGATAAATAATAGAAAATGAAAGCTAATATGGTATTTACCAACACTTTGCAAAAGTAATGAGAAATTATATAAACTTGTACCTCCATCATATCGATGCTTTTTGTGCGGACTTGAGGTTACAGAAAAAGCATGCTAGGATCAATCATCTGGATGTCATTTCATCGTATTCTACCACAATAACATAACATAATCATAGTCATACCATAATATATTCTTATATCAAATCAACAAACGATTAAACATGTGCTCTAAGTGACTGCTCTACACATTGGAGAAGAAGCTTCCAGCAACCTTAATTCAACCGAGGTATTGAATTGAGAAAAAAGAATTCGAAAACTGTAAAGCTTGCATTTGCTTTCGGGAAAATCATGGCAAGGTTCCTTTTGCTGATTCAATTGGGTTGCTTGGGTCATCTCTAGTTTTCTACGTGTGATTTCTGTATTCGGTAGTAGGTATTGTGTTGACTATGACTACTTGTTGTTTTCTTATGTTGTATCTTGTGGTGTTGTTGTCTGAAGAAGCAGTTAGCTGTGTGAGGAAATCATTTCATGCTACAAAGGTTAGTTCTTTAACTTGCAAGCTCAAAGCTATAGGTTGAAGTTTGTATCTAGTTGGCAACGGTCATAAGACCTATGCCAACTTAGTTGGACTAAATTTTGGGAACTGAATTATGAATATATAGAAGTTTAAAGGTGGAATTTAAGTGTAACCTTTGAGTTCAAGATCCACCTCCACATATATTTGTTCATAGTAGCTGCACAAAAGCATGTTTAGAAAATGAGAAGGATGATTAGCTGCTTTGAATCAAAAGTTTTGTTGCATAATTACAGGAGATACAGAGAGTGGAACGGGTTGGTAGATCCAGAAAATGCTAAACTACCTTCGCATAAAAAGAACACACCGCCGTCGCCGGGGATCGAACCCGGGTCACCCGCGTGACAGGCGGGAATACTCACCACTATACTACAACAACTTTGATGTTATTCAAGTTGAAACATATAGAGCTTTTGTTAGATGACCGTTTGAAGCAAATGAGCGAATATATATATATATATATAAACCTTATTTTTCGAAAATCTTAATATCAAACAATTTAAACTTGTTTCAACTTCATTTGGTTACCAGTTTCCGATTCAATACTCAATTCAAACCCTAGTTGTGAAAAATCAGCAGTCCATTTTAACAATGGATATCGAGATGTTTATTTGAATCTACAATTCAAATGTTATTGTCTCTCAAAGGAAAAAATGGAACAATGGAAGAAATCAAATTTTAGATATAGTTGTAGAAATCCAATTTTCAAAATTAGTTTCAAACATATATTAATGTGGGTAGAAGTCGATGCTTTTATGTACTTATATGCTTTTATGTACTTGTAGCGACATTGTTTGTTTGCACTCAAGAAGTAGAACATTTCGTTTTGATAATAAGGGTGATACATTATTCAAGCCGAGCACTCATTAAGATGTCTTAGAGGCTCGAGCTCATGATCTCTAGAACATTTGTTTAAAGCATCATACCTCTAACCACTTAAGCTAAAGGTCCTTGACATGAGAAGAAACATTATCTTGTTATTAAGATTTATGATATTTTCGTATGCTAGTGGAATGAAATCCAATCAATTCCATGAACATATATAAAATAGATAATTTCATCAAAAGTTTAAAAAATACCGAATATATTAGTAGCTAACCCAAGTGCTTAACTTTGTACACATCAAATGATTATGCCATGAACACAATTTCTTATTCGGTTTATATAGAAATCCGTACAATGGTACAATAAGCTACAATAAAATGATATGATAGGCGTATGCTGGGATGCTTCTATAACATGATAATGCATAAAACATCAGAATAATGAGATGATATATAATTTTATTCGAACATAACTAGGTGTAGTGAGAACAAAACGATGTTGAAGAAATAACTTGATCATCCAGGTTTGTAAATGTTTTGAGGCAATTTATAGATCTAAATGAAATAAAAGTCGTACACGTAGATGGAGATACCAAATGGTGCATGAGTGCTTGTGTATTGTAGTATAATAGTTGAGTATTTATGCTTGTATTCCAAGCGACTTCTGTTTTATCCGACGTTTATATAAAATAGCATAATACAAGAAAGCAATATTATCGATCGATATTTTATTTTCAAGGGCCTATGAAACTTTGCTTTTGGATGGTAAACACAACATTCTTTATAATTGATTTTCAAACTCTTTGTATACAGGTGACGTGGGACTTGAAACCTGTAACTTTCTTCCCCCATTTTCTTCCCCCATTCATTTAGATCCTTTTCTTTTCTAATATAACAATGCACGGTGTTTACTAAGATTTTCCATGCAAATTTTTATTAGTTGCAAGGTAACATCTTGTTTCCTAATAAATTCGATGGTTACATCAGTGGAATTCATGAATTTGTGGCTATTAACATATATTTGAGCCATTGAATGTTTTATACATAAAAAGTAATGTAAAAGCGACATTTTTATACTAAAACTGTTATAAAATATTATTTATACTAGGGCTTTCGATTGTATTTTACTTTTATTTGTGTGTTTTTATCTGTTTCTGTGTATGTGCATTAGTGAAAAGCTATCTCTAAATGTAATAACTCTAGGAAAAAAAAGAAATAAGCCCCAAAATTTCCGAGTGGTTAAGCATCAAACCATTTAGAGAAAGGTACCGTATTCAAACCATAGCGATAACATAGAATCAACATGATTTTGATAGTTTGATCAACCTTAGACCAACGCGGCTTGATCCATGGTTGGGTATTCAGAACGATTATTGGTAGGTTCTCTTTTCTTAAAGTAAAAATATAATACCATCTCCAATAATGGAATAGAAATATTCAAGCAATTTATAACTTATATAGTTGGCAGTGTATCTTTTTAAAATAATAATAATAATTGATAATAACATGTTTGATATGCCCAATAGGTTGGATTACCAACATAGCACCTACAAAAGCTAATAAATAATGTGTAGGTATTTATTTCATCTTTGAAAAACGTAGCAAGCTTATTACTTGAACAGAAAAAATGTACAAATAATACAAAGTAGTACACAGATGTATCTACAAAGCAAAGTCTTGTGTAATCAAAGCAATCCTACATAACTTGTTTGTTCCTAAGTGTTTAAACTTACCAGTACGTTTTTCATTCCATATGTTGTTCCACATGGTATACTGGTAGTTGTAGATAATGTACTAGTTAGGCCACTTACTTTTTTCTTGGAACCTAAGACTAAATATGAAGTTATACCATGTTATGTTGAGTTATTTTTTACATCTAAACGGACCTGTGTCATGCCTGTTTGATATTTTTAAAATTTACTTAATATTTAGTGTGTTATAAGCAACTATTTACATCTTTTATATGTTATAAAATGCAATATCCTTTGAATAGTGTCTCACAAGAAAGTATATATGGATTTATTTTTCCTAAATTTTAATCAAACCATCTCAGTTCAGTTTAAAGTTCGAAGCCATGCAATAACAATTTCAAAACTATTATCTTACAGAAGGCAACAATCTTTGATTTGTATCTCAAAAGGAAACATGTATATTGGTTACTTTATTCTTATCCCAAATTTTGACAAGACCATCTTGACTACTCACCTATATTCTAGAAGGGCTCAATGTGTCATATCATGTCTGCACTTTTTTGGTTATATAATATGATTCAGATCATACGATACAATTATACTATTGTAACCTATACTATGGGTAGTTTTTCTTGAAGTAATGATCCAATACTACATCCACCAATAAAAAACAGAATATTCAATCATTTTGTAATCCGTAATTTTTTTTGGTTTCTCCTTTCTTGCTTTAACAGTAACATGTTTGATATGCTCAATAGGTTGGACCGCCAACGGAGCACTTACCAAAACTAATAAATAATATCTAGTTATTTTTTTTACAGGTAAATAGGCACAAGGAAGAAGTTGCAAAAAAAATTAGTCTCAGGGACAGCAAGTTTGCTTTTTAGTCTGAAGGACACTTTTTAGTGTAAACTGAAAATGATAGTTACAACTATCATTCGGTGATTTACACTGAAAAGTGTCCTTCAGCCTAAAAAACAAACTTCTTGTCCTTGAAACTAAAAATTTCTCTAACTTTTTCCTTGAACCTAAAAACCTCTTTGTTTTATTTGTGGAAAACTGGGCAATCTTACTACTCAAAGAAATATATTGTTCAAAATAGTACAAAGTAGTACACCGATGTCTACAAAGGTAAAGTTGCTCAATAGTATATTAAATTAAGGACTAAATTTCATTTTATACCCTAGAAAAAAAATCTTATTTCCACTTTAGGCTTCGTTCAAGACTATTTACAAAAATTGACGCGCAATCCAAATTTGCGCAAGTCTATTTTAAAATAAATAAATTTTAAGTGTAATTTTTTTAAAAAAGTTTATTTTTACGTATTTTTGAAATGCGCAATTGTAAAATATTGTTATATATGAAAACAGACATATATTTATAGTAAGTTTTGACCGTGGTCTAAAATGAAAATAAGTTTTTTCTTGGGCCTGATATGAAAAATTGTCCTTAAATTAAATCACTTTTTTACGATTTATTACTGTTTACATGCAAATGTACATACATATAGTTTGTTCGTTTCTAGGTTTTTAAACTTACCTGTACCTTTCTCATTCCAAATGTGTGTCACATGGTAGTTTCAAATGTCCCGTATAAGTTACTACTTTACAGGTTTTGTATCTTATAACAGGAAATATCCTTTAATCAGTTTATCGAAAGAAACTACGTTTCATTACATTTTCCCGTCCCTAATCTTAATTAGGTCATCTCAATTCTATTTAACATCTGAAAAATGCCATGCCATCCATCTATTTGAAAACTAGTGTCTTGTAAATGGCAATATACTTTGATTTGTATCTCAGAAGAAAACACGTATGTCCATTTCTTATTCTTAATCCAAATTCGGATGCAACCTTCTTACCTTCTCAGCTTTTATAGAGAGAACTTATGGTTCGTGCTGTGTTTATTTTTTATTTTGGGGTCAGAGGGTATAATTCAACTCATATGGTATACTTATATAATTTTAACTTATGCTATTGGTAGTTTATCTTTTCTTAAGCTAACAGTACAATATTATCTCGGTATAAAATAGAATAGCACAATTTGTAACTTATGCTCTTGGTAGTTTCTCATTTTAAACTTTAACAATAAGGTTCTTGATATGCCAAATTGGTTGGATTGTTAGCGCGGCACCTACAAAAGCTAATAAATAATATCCAACAACCAGGTATTTATGTTTTGAAAAGACTTGATACTCTTGTTACATAAAAAATGTATAGTATAATATAAAGTAGAATAGCAATATATCTACAATCATAGAGTTGATTGTAATTTTTATCAAGTTGTCGTTAGTATATTCATCACCAACTTTATTTTCAGGTGTTATCATTTTTAACATGTCAACGCGTATACATAGCTTTTCCATTTCTAGATGCTTAAACTTACCTTTCTTCATTCTTAACGTTCCACATGGTAGTTGTAAATACAGTACTTGGTTGGTCACGTAAAATTTTTTTCTCTCTAAACTTAGATAATATGAAACTGTCAATGGAGCTAAACATCATATATGTGCACATGTTATGTCGAATTTTGTTTTAACATTAAAAAAAGTCATACCATGCGTGTTTGATATTTTTTCTCCAATTCATACCTATAAGGAACTCTTTTACAACTATTATGTCTTATAAAAAGCAACATCTACTGATTTGTGTCTCAAAAGAACAAATATATGCTTTTCTTCTTTGTATCCCCAATTTTAGTTCGTCCATCTCAAATCTGTTTAACATCTAATAATATTAATGCCATGCAATTATTTTTCTAACTATTTTGTCTTATAAAAGGCAATATCCTTTGATTTGAGATTTGATATTTGATTTGTATCTTAAAAAACATGTATATTCATTACTTATTCTTATCCTAGATTTTTGTATACCATCTTAAATTCTCACTTTTACTCTAGAACAATGTGTCATATCATGTATACATTTTTTCATTTAGATCTGTAAACTCTGTACGAATCTGATATCTGAACGAACTAATTTTCGTTTAGGATATGAATTTGGGGAAGCGAAAATACAAATTATGCTTGTTCGAATTGTTTGTTATTTTGTTATTTGTGGATTATCTGGTCTATTCGAGGAGTGTTCGAACATAAATTCATATTGGCTATGTCCATCCAAATTGCTTATTAGACATGACTTGAGCACATTGTAGTTTGAGGCGTCTTTTTGCAAAATTCAAATTTTAGTCTACAAAATAGTTAAATAAAAAATTTAAATAGTTAAATGAATTATAAAATATGGTTTAGAATTTTAAATTTAAATAATAAAATATTTAAATAGTTGAATTGAGTTATAAAATGTGGTTTAAAATTTAATTTGTAGTTAGTAAAATAGTATATCAAACTTGTATAAAAGGCTCGCAAAAAGGCCCAAGGCTCAAAAAAACCCAAGGCTCAGGTTTGCGCCTTTTTGCGTTTTAGGGCCTTAACTACTATGCATACAACTAAAGAAAAATATGGCATATGCAAAGCATCTATATATGTACAAAGCCATTTATGACAAAAATGGGAAAACATAATTCAAATATTTGATTCAAAATTTTGCAAAAGTTTTTTTTTAATAAGAGCAATGTCGATCATTAAAATGTGGTGCAAGATAAACGTAATATTAAAATAAGAAATGATGGCACATACGACTAAAAAAGGCATGATATAATTCAAATTATTATAAGAAGAGACGGTATAATCCAAATCGAAATGCCACATACAACTAAAGAAGTATATGGCATATGCGATGCATATACGTACAAAACCTTTTATGACAATCGGGAAAACAGAAATCAAATGTTTGGTTCCACTTTTTTTTAGTAAGAGTAACGTAGATTATTAAAATGTGCTGTAAAATAAACATAATATCAAAATTATAATCAATGGCCCATGCAGGTCTCGAACCTGCGACCTTCGCGTTATTAGCACGACGCTCTAACCAACTGAGCTAATGGGCCACATGACATAGGAAATGATTTTCAATTAGTAGTGGAGATATTGAGTGTTTAATTGACAATTAAGTATTATTTAGTAAGTTGTGACTTCTATGTAAATACTAAAATATTTCGTTCGAAATGATAGTAGACATTTTGGTTTAGGACTATTATGGTAATCGTTACCGCTACCATTATGCGAATAACGTCACCGTACCGATTTCACTGGCAAACTAAAATAGCTTATTGTTACAATTATCAATTGGTTGGTATACTGAGTTCTGATATACCCAAAATTATCATGGCGTGCTCGCACAAAATTGTCCATAGCATGCTGGCACAAAAAAGCAATTTAACATGTAATAGCTCATGTGCTATCTATAACGCAAAATAATTGTTCAAAATATTGAGCTATTTTGTGTATTTATTTTAGACATGTACATCGGAAAAAGTCCAAATAAAATTGAACGGCACAAACTAGGATATATGTACACTAACCAATCATATGTATTCATTAATAAATCCAAATCATTTATCGACGATTGACCAAGAATCCTTCAAATAAAATTAAATGTAGGTTTTTGGTAGGTGTATCATACTCAAAACGTATAACGTGGAAAAAAGTTAACAAATTTGTTTTTCTCTAACTATATTAACAGGTAGCTACATTATATCTTTAAATTTTCATTTTAAATGTGTTTTTAATATATAGGACTTAATAGTTTGCAATATTGAACTTAGTCATCTACATCGTTTCTAATGCTAAAAAAGCAAAAACATGAAGGTTGGACATCCTTTTATTTTAATTTCTTTTGAATAACCTTTCGGAAATAAAATTCTTTCATTTGATGAAAAATCATAAAATTCTCTCTTAGACATCAAAAGTATTACTTGGCAAGTACATTTAGGATAACCTTACCGATTAGTTTATTTTGGATGTATAAGAAATCAAATTATTCAATATAAGGCTGTCAATGAATATTCGAAAAATTCGAAATCCGTTCACAATCCGAAAAGCGGACAAATATCTGATATTCGTAAAAGCGGTTACGAAGACATCTGGATCCGAAAATTATCCGTCCGGTTTTTGTTAAGATTATACTTTATTTCATATGTATTTGAGTACAATGATATATGTGTATTTATTGTTATATTAAGTTAATAGTTTATATTATATGCAATTACTGCATTTTAACCACTCAGAAGTATTTATTATCATAATATTTGTTGATTTTGCATAATTTCATAATCAATGAGATTGAAAAAAACCAATGTTTTTAAATTATTTTTCCTTATGTATTGATTGTCGGTGGATACGATAATTATCCGATATCCGTCAGTATTCGTGGATGCGGATATCCAATATTCGAAAATGATTTCGAATGCGGATATAACATTATCTGTATCAGAAATTATCCATTTACAATCCTGATTCGGTTCAAGATACCAAAATTTGGTGCGTAATCAATTATGGTATTTTCTAATTTGTTTTCCATAGCACTTAATTATGCGACCTAGTAACAAATGTTTTAGTTTATGATCTACTTCTACCAAATATTATGAGGTTGTTGTGAAGATTCGTTTATAACTCAAGTCCATTTTTCATGCCAACTTGACTAGATGAAGGACTTAACAGTGAGAATACATCTTTTTTTAATTTATAAGCATCTAAAATGTGCGTATGTTTTGACCCCAAACAGCTAAGAAGTTTTCTTTAATAAATAAATCTCAAACAAATGAAATCAAAATTTACATTAAAAATTGAAAAAAGAAGAAATTCGAAATCAACTTCGAAAATATATATATTAAAAATAATTTAACGATATATTAAATTAACAAAATTAATTCAACATAGAAATATATGAAAGTAAAATAGTCAATCTCAATTTGATTGAAGATGCTAAATCTTCGGAAACAATAGATAAATTTTTAGATGGACTTACTTTAGATACAATATTAAGAATTTTAAAGCATGGTTGTAACATCCCAAAATTTGTTAATTTAAATTTGGTAATTTATTTGAACTTTTGAATTTATTTTGAAAAGTTTCAAAGGAAATAAAATATTATTAATATTACAAAGATATAGGGATATAAATAAATATTTGGTAGTTTAAACTTTAAATAAATTATAATAATAAAAAATAAAAAATATATAACACACAAGAATTTGTGTTAAACCATAAAATAAAATATAGGTGATAAATTAAATGCTGATAGTTAAACTTTAAATAGAAATAAAATTTAGAGTTTATGTTTGTAATAAGATTTTATGGTTAGATAGCAACATAAGATAAACTTAAAAATGACATAAGGAAAAACATATAGATGTGTATGTATGCAAGAAAATAATAAAACAAAAGGGTAGGCAAGAAGATAAAAATCTACAAATAAAACAAAAAAATGTACTTACAGAAAAAAGAAAAAGAAAATAGGATTGCATGTTAACAGGAATGGAAACATAAGCATTTAATGCTTTCTTCTTAGCACACCATAATAGATTATCAGCCACCAAAGCAAGATCATTTCAGCCGAAATCAAATTTTGCTTAGTCAACAAGAAAAAAATCTGATCAAAGTAAAAATTTGTACCAGGTAACACCTACTTATACAAGCTGCCTTCTTTATATACACATCCATATTCAATTTAGTTCGTTCAAACAAACATAGTAAAGCCAGAGAATTTTCTTATAAAACATCACTATATTTTCAATTCAAGATCATCCAACAAAACAAAACAATAAAGATTTAAACTGCAGTTCTTCACAACACAGAGCAGCTCTCTGTTCATCACTATTTCCAATTGAGTAAACATACAACTTTAAAAAGATTAAATCTGTGTATTGATTCATGAATAGCTTTGTGCTTTGCTACATATTGAAAAAGTTTGTTCTGTATGTTCTTTCTGTGTTACTAGAAATCTTATATAACTTGTTCTTTTATATTTTGGTTTCAGAGAAAAGAGAATTAGGAAAAAAACAAAAAAACTTACATCCAAACATTTTTAGCTTAGGGTTTTTAAACAAAATAAGTTTTTTTAAATTTGAATCACAGATTAAAATTTGTTCAAAGCTTAAAGGTGAAATGTGACTCTGTAACTTTCAGTTTTACAGTAAAAGGTGAATTTTTGGATAAATTCGAATGTTGTTAAATATTGATTTGATTACATAAATTGAACTAACATACAAAGTTATGATTTTTAAAAGCAATATGATGATTTTTACTTGAATACTCTAAGAACAGTTCACAGTTGAACAAAATCTGTTCTTTTCCCAATTTCTGATGATCGATCAAATGTTAGTTGATGGAATTTGGTTTGAAGCGAGTTTATTGATCAACGATTTCAGGAAAATTATCAAACAAATTTTCTATTGCATAAATTGGAGGTTCGAGTTCAACTTAAGGTTGTATTCGAGTTTTTTTTTCGTGTTTGTAAATAAGGTGATTTCATCACCTCGGAGGCATCGAGTTGCACGTGATGATGGGAGATGGTAGTATGGAGTGTTGACGTGATATAGCCGGAGTCATGGATTTTCTGGTGAACGGCGCGAGGAGGACGAGGCATTTGGGTTTGGGTATGTTCGAGTTTCAGTTTCGACGAAATGGTGGATTTTGATTCCGAGGTTTCTATGCCGAATCGAGCTTCGATTTCGAGTATAAGGATGAATTGCGACTTGCCGAAGGTCGCGATGCCCACCGGAGCGGCGGCGCGGCGACGTGCACGTGCACGGCCTTGCGCAATGTGTCAGGAGATTTTCGGTGGGAACAACTCGAGTTGATACTTGGGTAAATGGTAGATTTGCCTCAAGTTGGATGGGGTGCGTAAGTTAGTTGTCCTGTATAAAGTTTAAAACATAAACTTAGCTGAAGCTAGAAAAAAAAAGAAGAAGAAGAAGAGTGCGTGGAGAACCAGAGGACTGTCTCGGGGAAACTGTTCAGAAACTCGAGTAAACACCTGAGTTTGCTCGGGTTATTTCCAAAATGGGTTAAGCCCAATTTATTTAAAGTTTATAATGTTAAAGTAAATAGACTATTTTTAAGTTAAGAATTTGTTTCAAGTTAATCGACCAAGTGAGTACATATCAATGTTTTCTAAAACGTTAATTAATATTTTATCTAAGTAATTAACTTAAGTTAAATATTAAATGTAATTACCATTAAAGTTTTCAATGTAATAAAAGTATAAAGAAGATTTTTAAATGTTAATTTAGAAAAATAACCAACTGTTTTGGAAAGCAATCAAAAATGATTAAAGTAATAATTATAATTAACTAAGAAATTAAAGATTTATATTGTAATCAAAGATAGGTTAATTAATAATTAAGTATCTAATTAATTTGTAAATTAAGAATTGTTAATTAGATAATTTAAGTTAATCAATTTATAATTGGTAGTTAATTAAAATAATTAATTAAGAAATAATTAATCAAGTTAATTAAGATTTAATTAATTTCTCCAAAATTAATCATTAATTTCAAATAATCAATAAAGATAATTATGTGGTTAATCTAATAAATCACACTTACATTGATTGAAAATAATTAACTATTGTTGTGCACTGATTGTATTTCTGTTTTGGTTGTGACACTGTGTGATGTAGATTAATTTGTACTGGACTGTGATTTGCGAATTAATTTTGTATTGGTGTGAAAACCTTTTTGCCCGTAAAACGGCATTTAAACTTCAATGCGACAGGGAGTCGGATTTTAGTTAGTTATCCGGAACCCACATCGAACCCTGAATGTGAATCTTTGTGATTGATATATCCACGTGTTTTAAAAATTTAGCGTTCACTATTCAGTTTAGCCGGGAGAGGACTTTTGTGTCATATAACTCATTCTGAATAGTGATACGATGAAATGAATAGCATTTGAAGACGGTGGTGAAGACCAGGTGTCTTCGAAAATGATAGGATGGCCTATCGATTGTCTCTGCACCGAGTTGCTCCGTTATAGAGATTCCCTAAGTGATGGGAAGTCGGATCGGGATTGTGCATACCCGGATTTGCAAGGGCTTCTTCCTTTATTGGACGAAGTGCCTTCGGTTCTGTTCAAACCCGGAACAGACTTGTATGGTTGTATGTCTGACACTACGCTTTGAGGTATAAAGCAGATTTCCTTCAAATACATATCTGTTGGTGGCGGAGAATTTATTCTCCTAGCTTAACACCCTTCTCTGATACGTACGAGCTCAGAGGTTATGTAGTTGAAAGTTATCAGTGATATACTCCCAATTTGGTAGTGTGGCATGCTAAGTGCTGCTGTGTGTTGATGATCATTTGTTGATCATTTGTGATCGAAGCATGGCTTTGTGAAAAAGCATAACTTTGTGGATGAGACCTCGTCGAGCCTCACAACCCGGTAATGGTCGAAACAGGAATCGTGGCAGCAAGGTTATTTGGAGGTAGCTCTTCTTGAGGGTATGACTATTTCCTTCTGGATAAAAAAATGATATCATGGTATGGATCCCGGTTATTTATTTATGTTGATTTTTGAAAGTTGGTATAATGGTATGGAGCCCAGATACTTTACTGTGTGGTTGTTGGATTGAGGGCCCTCGGATAAAGGTACCAAAGGACCGGGGAGTGACATACTCGTGTAGTAGTTACCTAGTTACAGAGGTAACCTGGCCTTGTGTTGGCAGAGAGCTGGTTAAGTTCTCGAGACGTCTCTCCAGAGGCGTACCCATGTGGCAGTAGGAAGTTCCTTAGCCTGACCATTTGTTGGAAATCCAAAGAAACAATACGAGCCCCGTACGGTTTTAGTTGTATAACCTGCCATTTACTTAAGGTGACGCTCCACTGTTTAGATGGTAGCTATAGTAGGCATACAATAATGGTTGTATGCTGGCTAAGATTAATATTATATTTTCGAAAGGTTTTCTGCACTACGCACTAGTAATAATATCAAAGAATTTTTCGCGTATCAAGCTTTTTTGACTGTCATAAGGAGAAATCTCCTCCAAGTTTGCGATTGCATTGTGTGTGTGGCGGGAGGTCTTATGGTAGTTTCATTTTCCAAAAGCATAACGATTTTTCCTTTATAAACCTAGTTTATTTAAAAGAAACTGTTTGTTTGCTTATACCAGTCCCATGACTGACCCGGAGTTTATTGTTCCTTTCCTAAACTCTGGGTGCCCACAATTTACCACACGGGCAGTCTGGAGTTGGGTTTTTCAGATAGTAGATATAGATATCGATTCGGTAGCTTTCAGCTTCCTCTTTGGTATTCTTTGGAGACTTTGGATATTGAAGTCTTTGGTTAGGACGAATGACCTTAGTTATCTTTGTGCAATGTGATGATGGTTCGAGCTTGTGGTTTGGAATTTGGGCTTTGAAGCAATGGATTGGAGTTATCCCTTGGCTATTTGTTTTCCGCTGCTGTTTATGGTCTCTGATATTCTTGTATCATATTGTATTAGTGTTATATCATAATTAGATATTGTATTCGTTGGAGTTGTATTTGATATTCATTTCTTTTTCTTCCGCTGTGTTGTTTACTTAATTGTGTTATAAGCTCCGGTGAACCAGATTTGACGTTTGGATCTGCGACATTTGAATACGAGTATCGAATTCGGTGCCAATTTTCGAAGGTCGAGTCAGGATCGTTATAATGGTTCTAGAGTTTTAAATTTGAGTAAAAGGCACCAACTAATACAATGTAAATGACAATGTAAATTTCAATCCATAATTAAATTACAGTGTAAAAAATTCAAGAAAATAACAGTGAATTTCAATCCATAATTAAATTACAGTGTAAAAATTTAAGAAAATAACACTGATGATCATAAATGAGTGATTTGATATTTATGTGAACAAGGACCGCGATTATTCAGTTCCATTTAGTATATATATTAAAACAATGTAATACAAAAGTGAACGAAATAGCATGTGCTGTATAGCGTATAGTGCAAACCTTGCATTACTTTGCTCTGTATGTCATGACTGCCTTAGGTATATCAATAGACCATATATATTAATCTTTCTGTCTCCAATTCTTGTTCCTCTATCCTGCATTTCAATTCCCTGATACAAGTAAATTCTCCATTGTTGTCCCACTCGTATCACTACAAATCACAACTGCCTTTGTGCTATTCCCATCGGCGGCTCAGCCTGCACATTCAAACTGCAACCTACCAAACATCCCCCTGTCAACATCACCTGACCACTTCAGACATTACTCCTCTCTGCCTTAACTCTGCTCCACTCCAGTCATCTCTACTCTACCTCTATCAGTATACTACCAATCCACTTCAAATAGAGACAATTTCATAACTTCCACATACCCATACAACTACTTGCATATTCACAAATTCTTCCATACTACCCCACAACTTCACCACATACAAACTTGCAATTGACTGATAGCCTACATATTCAAACACGGTGCTTCATCATCCAACTCTACAACACAACCCACATCAATACAACCTTAAAGTCACACACCCAAAATCACCAACCTTATCGCCTCCACTGCAAAAAATGCCTTCAACTTCACTTTTACCACATCATCATCAAACAACCCATCAACTCACACCACTGCAACCCACAGCAGCAACCTCCACTATTCCAAACCACACTTCTACCATACAACATCAATATAACTGCAGTTCATAATAATCATCTTGCCTTTAACTTCACAATCATCAATATAACATACATCTGCCTTTAACTCATTGCTGTTGCCACATCGTGCACATCAAACTTGCATCACCAAACTTCCACAACCATACAACTACTATCTACTCCATACAACTACTGTTTGCATTCACATCCATACAAACTCCACCCTTCAACATACTATAAACGGCACCAAGCAACTCTACATTGCAACCATCTCTGACAACTCACCCCAAAATTGCTACGATTCACCTTCGATTTCTCCCAAATTGCCAGACCCAAATCCCCAATCGCCAATCGCCAATTGACCATGAAATCCCCACTGTCATCTACCGCAACCTCGAATTCTAGCCACCATCCACACCCAAACTCCAGTCGACCTTCTCCAACATTGTATGTGGAATTTTCCTTTTTTATTTCTACAGAATTTCCATAGAAATCTATAGGCGCTTTGCAGTATCGGTTATTAAGTATGCAGAAAACCAATTATTTACGACCAATTTGAGGAAAAAACAACACAACCCTCGGATCTAAAGACTACAAGCTCGAACACTAAACATATCCAATCAAAATTTATAACTGGCATGTAAAATCAATAAATTAAGGAGGGAGAACTAATCTTGATGAAATATTGCAAAATTTCCTCACTGTTATTGGGTAATATGATGAGGAGGAGGAAGCGTTCGAGAATCCGAAGTCGATGTCGCAGCCACGAAAACAAAGCCGTCTTCAATGTTTCCTAGAGAAGAAGGACCGCTCCAGAAGCCACTCGCCGTCGTTGAAGTCAAGAGATTGGGGATGGCATGAAACCCTAGTTAAAAAATAATAATTTTATGCGGCCGAAAACTGATGGGAAGGGGGGAAGCATCACAAAACATATCATATGTAAAAATTACGAAACACTCCATTTTTCAGCGAATATTTACATGTTTATCGGCTAGTATAACACTTATTTGTGTCGCAAATTATAACAAATATGTTTCAATGTTTATACATATGACTATTTATTTTTACTAACACTTTTTTAGGCACCCTAACACTTTTTTACTGTTGGTAGTTTATAACATCTATAAGTGTTGGAAATTGACATATATAAAATGTTGCAAAATCACTATTTTGGTGTAGTGAAATGTCATAGATAAATTCTTTAATTAAGTGTTAAATAAATAACACTAGAAGTCATTCTTGTTAGGAAATTAAAATCTACAGTTCTGATGACAATAACTATACAATGGAAATCAGATATGAATATATATATATATAGGTACTTGCTAGAGCAACGTCACTAGAAAGACAAGAACAAGGATCAAAGAGCACTACTAGAGACTACAAGTCGATAGGATCAAAGAAGCACAAGAAAAAGAGCATAAAAACTGATATGCACAATATCAGACGTCTGGTTGCACAAGCTAGACGTCTGCAACAATTCTTTGGAACAACAGATAGACTGAACCATATGTATGGCAGTTGCACTCAGACATCTGATCTATTACTATATTCAAAAATATATAGAGTATCTATGATGATCCGAAACCTAACGCTCAAAAATCGGCATCCAACACATCATCCGTATTCGATTGCCGAAGATTCAAACGTTGGAGTCCGTTTCGTCGGAACTTATAGCACATTAGGTAAAAAAAACAACGGATATAGAAAGAATGATTTTATTGATACACAATATGGATACAGCATGATACAATGTCAAAGGCAACATACAATAGCGGAAAGAAATAACAAAACTGGGAACAAGAGCAACAACAAGGGAATGTATCTTCAACAGTGCCTCCAAAGAGAGAGAGAGAGAGAGAGAGAGAGAGAGAGAGAGAGAAAGAGATCAACAGACTACATCTTCAATTCCAAAAGCTCCAAAGACTCCAATTCAAAAGCTCAAAACCAAAACTACCATGCTGTAATATAGCAAATGCGATCCCAAATCCATAGACTTCCAAAAGCTACATCTACTGTCTGAACTAGCTCTAGAACCTACTGATAATCTGACTCTAGGCTGCCCATGTGGAAAATTATGGGCACCCAGAGTTTAGAAAGGGAAAAAAACTCCAGGTCAGTCGTGTGACTGGTGTGAGCAAACAAAAACAGTTGTTTGTACAAAAGAAATCACAAAAAGAAATAAAAGAAACCCATTATGCTTTTTGGGAAATGAAACAACCATAAGGCCTCCCAGAACACACACAATGCAATCGCACACTTGGGGGAGGTTTCTCCTTTTGATGGCCAAACTTGCTTGATATGCAAAAAAAATCCTTTTGATATTATTATTAGTGCATAGTGTAGAAATTTTTTCGAAAGTATAATATTAATCTTAGCCATCATTCGTACCATTATAGTATGCCTACTATAGCTACCATGTTAAATGGCTGGTTCTACAACTAAAATCATACAGGGCTCGTATTGGTTGATTGGATTTCCAACAAATGGTCAAGCCTATGTAACTTCTTTTCCTAATAGGTATGCCTCTATAGGGGTGCCCCGAGAACCTAACCGGATCTCTACCAACACAATACCAGGTTACCTCTGTACTAGGTAACTAACTATCACGAGTATGCCATCCTCTGGTCGTAACCGACCTTTATCCCAAGATTCCACAAATCCCAATAACCATATAAGTAAAATATCTAGGATCCGTACCATGTTACCACTTTTTATCCAGAAGGAAATGCACATACCCTAAGGGGTGCGACCCCCGTAACCTTGTTGCATCCTTCCATTTTCGACCATTTCTGGAGTGTGAGGTTCGATGAAGTCTCGTCCCACAAAGCTACGCTTTTCACAACATCCATGCTTCGATCAACCAATGATCAGCAGTTAGCATGCCACATTACCAAATTGGGAATATATCACTAGTAACCATCAACTACATAACCTCTGAGCTCATACGTCTCAGATAAGGGTGTTAAGCTAAGAGAATAAATTCTCCGCCACCAAATAGAAATGTATTTGATAGAATTCAGCTTTATATCTCAAAGTGTAAAATCAGACGTACATCCATACAAGTCCATCCTGGGTCTGAATGAAACCGAAGACACTTCGTCCAATTAAGGGAAAAGTCCTTGCAAATTCGGATATCCCCAATCACGTTCGAACTTCCCATCTCTTAGGGTAATCTCTATACCGAAGCAATTCAGTGCAGAGACAATTGACAAGTAATCCTTTCGTTTTCAAAAATACCCGGTCTTTAACCGCCATCTTCAAATGCAATCCATTTCGTCGTATCATTATTCGGAATGTGTTTTATGACTTAATGTCCTCTCCCGGCCTAACCGAATATTGAGTGCTTATTTTAAAACATATGGATGCATTCGAATCTTGGTTAAGTCACAACTTATTTCCCAAAACCTTTCCTTTTGAATGGTTAAAACAAATTTCCATTTTTAATCTTTTAAACAAAAGATTCACCCTTTAAGATCCTCTCCAATTTGAAACAAGGTTTACCAAATCTTTAACGAAGATTCATTCATAGCTTTCAAAATTATTTCCATTTCAAATTTTTTTACCCATGACTCAAAATTCTTTCAACAATAACTGGAAATTTTTTCTTTATATGAAAGCTGTTATCATTTGAAATCAAAGGTCTTTCGTTTCGGGAAAATCCGATTAAATTTGCTCAAGTTATAACCCTTTAAAGTATAAATCGAAAAATCAACGAACTGTCGTACTCTCGCAAGCTCTATTTTGAGTTAAGTTTAAATACCCAACATAATTTTAATTTCAAAACTTCCTTTTCAAAAGTTTTTTCATATTTAACCCAATTTCACTTCCAAACCATTTTGGATTAAATACTCAACTTTAAATTTTTTTTACCATTTGAAAAAAATAATATTAAATTCAAAATACCTGTGATTTAACCAATTTCCCGTGAAGTCCATATTTGTGTGTGTGTGTTGTGTGTGGGGGTTTTGCAAGCAACAATAAAATATCAACCATCATAAATTCAAGCACAACAATACCAATAAGCGGTATAATCCTATCACGCTTATTTTCCATTCACAGATAAATATGCAAATTCATCACAGATAAATAACTTGCATTAATCACAGCTCAATCTGAAGCAATTCATATCATAGAACATCACACATAAGAGATATCAAACAATTCAAGGCATTCAATATAATCTAATCATCCATAAGCAAGATTAATTAATCACCTAATTTACAATTAATTTAAACCAAATAAATTAATTACCTAACCCTGCTTAATTAAAATTAATCAATTACAAACTATTTGTTATTATTTTAATTAATTAATGAAATTAATTAATCATCTTAATTATCCAACTTAAGTAATTATCCTTAATTACTTACATTAATTAATTATCCCTTAATTAATCTCATAAATTAATTAACCTTAAGTTAATTACATAAATTAATTAACAATTAATTAATTACATAAATTAATTATCCTTTAATCACAAATTAATCTTTGATTACTAATTAGTTTACCTTTAATTAATCAATAATCCTTTAAGTAATCACATTAAGTAATTATCCCTTAATTACTTTAAGTAATAATCTTTTGTTAATTGCATGAAGTAATTATCCTTAATCACTTGATTAATTAACTTGTAATCATTAATTTATTATCCTTAATTACTTTCATTAAGTAATTAACATTTAAGTAATTAATTATACTTAATTACTTACATTAATTTACCTTTAATTAATTATCCTTTAATTATTTACATTAATTAATTAGCCCTCAGTTAATTCATTATCCTTAATTACCCATCTTAATTAAGCTATTTAATTTTATTTAAAACAAGGTTAAGAATTAAATAATGAATGTGTATACATATATATATATATATATATATATATATATATATATATATATTAAAAACACTTTAAACTTGATTAATCAAAATAATTGATTTGAAACCTTGGACTAATTCCAAAACTAACATTATTATTTTAAAAGAATTAATCAAGAAAGTGTTTAAACTTGATTTAATTTAAATTTGAAAAACTTGTTTTAGTTTAAAATCAAAAACTGTTTCAACTTGTACCTGAAACAACTTCGAGTTCCCATCCGAGCCATTTCACATTTTTTCCGATCAAAACCCTTAGTCACCCTTTCCTTTTATTTTGAAAACAATTAGAGATTTAATATGATAATTAACTAATATCATTATTTAAACCAAAACAATTTTAAAACATTAACTTTTGCATTTAACTTTGAAACTAGTTTTAAAAATCTTGTTTGATAATTTTACTTTGGAGCTTGGTAACATTTCTTTGAAAACTTATTTATTTTAACATACTTTAACACTCGATCACGCTTTTATTTAAAAACCTCGTTATTATTTTATAAACATGACCATTCTCTTGCATTTTATAAAACTGTTAATATACCAAGCAAACCCGAGCCAGATTACAAAATCCCCGAGCCAATTAAACAAAATCCTTGAGCTACTCACGTTTTCCATTTGCTTCGAGACAACATGCAATCTACTTCGAGACCGACCCGAGGAAACTCTTCTTCCCCAATTCCTCAACCACTTCCAGTTTCAAACATGCATGCGTGCATGTGTAAACCTCATCATCGCCATTTCGATCACCTATGCCGTTGCCAACATGTCGACGACCTTCCTCTCTAATGCCACGATGACGCGGCGGTTTAGCTTTGATACCAATTGACGCAGCTTAGACTTAGGCTCGAACAGTTGAGATGTCAAACTATCGCAGCCTATCCAGGATCTTTCCACGAAATGATGATTTCGTGTCAAATAAACTGGTAGAACGATAAATGCCCAATTCCGTTGATCGTGATGATGCCGAAATCTAGCTATCTCCAACCCGTTGATCTCGCAAGATACCGTGTTGAAAGATCTACAATTCGATCGTTGATCACTCGCAAGTGATACCAAGAATTGGCTTCAACTTCTTTGATTCGCGCATGAATAACCTGAAGATGGAAAGAAGAAGGAGATCACACTCAACTTCAACAATGGTGGCAAAAGCTCACACACAACTTTATTCAAAATCAACTCCTTTTACAAATGACAACACACCCCTATTTATAGGAAATTACAACATCACACAACTTAACAATACAACACAACAACATACGACATAAGATACATGCGACTTATGACAACACACGACATACGACTTACAACAATTACAAGTCACAACATCACATGCTGCTTAACACAACACACGACATACGACTTACGATACATGCGACTTAACAATACAACATAACAACATACGACATAAGACCTAACGACTTAAGGACATAAGAAGAAAACACGGCTTCAGGAATGGCTTAAGAAGATACACAGCTTCATGCGACATAAGAAACCATGCGACCTAGTGACATAGCGACATAAGAGAAAAGCACGGCTTCAAGAACGGCTCAAGCGACTTAAGAAGAATGCGACTTAAAAAATGCGGCTTCAGGGAACGATTTAAGAAATGCGGGCTTGATATATTGAGTCGCTTATCAAGGCAGACGACTTACGACTTAAGGTAGGCAGCGACTTAAGGTCAGGGACTTAAGGAAGCAGCCTTGTTTTCTTGAACCGTTTAACTTATAAGGTAGGTCGTTGAGCGACTTATGGAATGGACGACTTATGTTGGTGTGACTTAAGGTATATGTTGGTTGCGACATATGATGATGCGCAGCATCATCCTCCCCTGGTTGAAAAGAATTCGACCCCGAATTTACACTTTCCTCTTCTTCGACACACTTATTCTCATGATATGGAATCAAGTGTTTGACGTTGAAAAGGTCGGCAGTATGGCTGTGATCCGGCAATCTTAACTGATAAGCATTCTCATTAATCTTTTTCACGATTTCCAAAGGATCAATCTTTCTAGCAGCTAGTTTGTTGTAAGTGCCAATAGAAAATCGATCCTTAGTCAATACTGCATATACAAAATCTCCTTCTTTGAAATTAACATTTCGTTGTTTAATATCTGTAGATTGCTTATATTTCTCATTCGCCCTAAGCAATCGTTCCTGCACAACCTTGTGGCACTCTTACAATTCATTCACAAAATCACTAGCTCGTTTGATCACTCCTTTCCGCTGTGGTACTATAGATAAATCCAATGGTCCTTTAGGGATTGTTGAGTAAACGATCTGCAATGGATTGAACCCAGTGCTACAATTAACTGCATGGTTGTGTGCAAACTCAGCTTGACATAGCTTGGAATCCCATCTCTTCAAATTGTCATTCACGAGGCATCTCAATAGATTACCTAGGGATCTATTCACAACTTCTGTCTGTCCATCCGTCTGTGGATGATAAGCACTACTAAATTTCAGCTTTGTCCCGACCATTCTCCATAGACTCATCCAAAAATGACTCAGAAAATGAGTGTCTCTATCCGATACAATAGATTCAGGCAACCCGTATAGTCGATAGATCTCTCTGAAGTATAACTGTGCGACATTAACTACATCTGCCATCTTCTTGCATGCGATAAAATGTACCATTTTTGAAAATCGATCCACCACCTCGTAGATAGAATCATTGCCACGTTGCGTCCTCGGCAAACCCAATACAAAGTCCATACTAACATCCACCCATGGTTTAGTAGGTAGAGGCAACGACATATATACACCTGCATTTGTCGCGGTTCCCTTTGAAACTTGACAAATATGGCACCTCTCAACAAACTTTTCAACCTCTTTCCTCATTGACGGCCAAAAATAAGACTTTGAGATCAACTGCATAGTATGGTCGCAACCCACGTGTCCTTCTTCATGTAATTCTTTTATTATTTTCATTCGTAGACTGCAATCTGGAATACACAACTGATTTCCTCTTAACAGAAAACCTTCAACCAGCATATATCCATCCATGTTTCCCTGCTTGACTTTGTCTAGGATTTCGGAAAAATATGAATCTGAAGTAAGAAGTTCTGGAAGTAAGTCAAAACCCATCACCTCTGCTTGCATGGTTGTCAGTAAATTCTCCCTCTGACTCAATGCATCGGTGACGCGATTAGGTACTTCAGACTTGTGCTTTACGATGAATGTAAATTGTTGCAAATAAGCTATACACGATGCATGCTTAGCTGCAATTTTATTCTGCCCTTGTAAATATTTCAATGCTTCATGGTCCGTATGCAAAACAAATTCTTTGTGGAACAAGTAATGTCTCCAATGCTTCACAACCTGTACAATAGCATAAAACTCCACATCATAAGTATTGTATCTCATCTTTGCTCCAGAAAATTTTTCATTGAAATAGGCGATTGGACGACTCTTCTGACTCAACACTCCTCCAATTCCAACTTTGGACGCATCTGTATGTAACTCAAATAGTAACTGAAAATCCGGTAACACTAGAATTGATGCTGAGGTTAAAAGTTTCTTGATTTGCTCAAAAGCAGATCCTGCCTCTTTCGTCCATGACAATTGCTTTCCTTTCATACAATCAGTAACAGGAGCCATTACACTACTAAAGTACGGTATAAATCTTCGATAAAATGAAGCTAACCCATGTAAACTTCTGACTTCTATTATAGTTTTGGGCTGTGGCCAATTTCTGATTGCGGCTGCTTTACTCTGGTCCACTTGTATCCCTTCCTTAGACACGACATAACCCAGGAATAAAACACTTGGCGGCATGGACACACATTTATTCGTCGCTGCATAGAACTGTTCTTGACGAAGAATAGTTAACACCCTTCGCAAGTGTTGAATGTGCTCCTCCGTACTAGCACTATATATCAAGATATCATCAAAGTAGACTACAAAAAACTTCCCGATGTAAGGTCTGAAAATTTGATTCATCACCCTCATAAATGTACTTGGTGCATTAGATAGACCAAATGACATGACCAACCATTCATATAATCCTTCCCGAGTCTTGAATGTTGTCTTCCATTCATCACCTTGTCTTATGCAAATCTGATGATAACCACTCTTAAGATCGATCTTAGAAAAGATTACAGATCCACTAAGTTGATCCAATAGATCATCAAGTCTTGGCATAGGAAATCTGTATCTGACAGTTATTTTGTTGAGTGCCCTGCTGTCGGTACACATTCTCCATGAACCATCTTTCTTTGGTACCAACAGAGTTGGTACAGCACAAGGACTGAGACTCTCTCGAACATGCCCTTGATCAAGCAACTCCTCAACCTGTCTCCTCAACTCTTCATGCTCTTTTGGACTCATACGATAATGTGGCCTATGCGATAAAACAGCACCTGGCACTAGATCAGTTTGATGCTGTATATCCCTTAGTGGGTAATTCCTTGGGTAATTCCGCAGGAAAGACATCTTCAAATTCATTTAACACCGGACTAACCTCCGCAGGAATTTCCAGATCTTCACTTCTTTCATACCCAATCAACATAAACAATTCAGCACTATCTTCCACTTCTTTAACAAATTCTCTCGTAGATAATAGACTAGTTTATTCAACTTTCTTCCCTGACTTTCTTTCACTTTGCTCACGCTTCTTAGGAACTAAGGTAATTTGGGTCCCTTCGAACATGAAACTGTAGCTGTTGTTGCGACCATTAAGTTATATAGCTCTATCATATTGCCATGGTCTTCCCAATAGTAAATGACACACATCTATATCGACAACATCACACCATATATCATCTTTGTACTTCTTCCCAATAGAAAATTTAACAAATGCTCGTCTTCCCACTGTCACTTCTCCACCTTTCTTTAGCCATGCCAGTTGATAAGGTCTAGGGTGTTTTTCAGTCTTCAACCCTAACTTCTTGAGGGCTTCTTCAGAAATAATGTTATCACAGCTTCCCGCATCAATAACAAATCGACAAACCTTTCCCAAGATAGGACACGTAGACTGAAAAATATTGCTTCTCATCCAACTACAATCATTCTCATGCTTTGGCACTAAACAAGACCTCCTGATCATCAAGTTACACCCTTCGTCTCCTGACATAACTTCTTCATCTTCATCAAACTTCGATGGTTGAGAATAATCAACTTCAGCTTCCACATCCTCATACTCACATTCCTCTGCAACTAATGCTCTCTTCTTTGGCTTTGTACATTCATTACTTTTATGGCCAAACTCCTGACAATTATAGCACTTGATACTGTTATTGACCTTTGTTCTAGCGGCTTCATTGACAATTGGTTTATTGACTGCCTTGGAAACATTAGCACTGCTACTAGCACCCTTATTCTGGTTGTTGGAACCCGCAAACACACCACTTCCTCGTCTCCCTTGTTTCTCCCAAACTAGAGCTTTCTGATGTGCTTCAGCAACAGACATTGGATTAAACATATTAACCATGTCTTGAATTTGCATTCGTAACCCTCCAATATATCTAGCCGTTAGCTGTTCCTCGGTTTTCATAATATCATTCCTTGCAATCAATTGATAGAATTCATCTGCATAGTCATTCACTGTCTTCATCCCTTGTCTCAAATTCTGCAAACGTTGATACATGAGAGATTGATAATTGTACGGCAAGAAAGTTGCTTTCATCATCTTTCTCATCTTCTCCCAAGTAACAACTTTTGATTTTCCCATTCTCTCCCAAGTTAGTTTAGTTTGTTGCTACCAAGCCATAGCTCATCCCCTTAGTCTTGTAGCAACTAATTGGACTCTGCGATTCTCAGGCACCTCCTTGAATTTCAAAATCTCTTCAACATTCAACAACCAATCAATAAATTCTTCTGCTTGCATACCACCCTTGAATTCTGGAATTTCCATCCTCATACCTGATTCCCATTTACGATCATTTTCTGAATCCAGATATTGATTTCGCACTTGGCCTCGATTTCGAAAATGAATACTACCTCCATCACCATCTTCCTCAAAATCATATGTATTTCGATATCGATCTTGACCATCTACTTCTCTACGACTACGCATGTCCCTTCTACCTTGTCTTTTAGCATCACGATATAGTTCATTTTCAAACCCACGTTGAGTTCTTCCATCTTCATTTCGATACCCATGGTGGTCTCACATCGTTGAAACTGATGATTCTCTCCTATCGCGATAAGATTGGGGTGACATCCTCCTCTCTCCCAAAACCGATGGTGAAACCCTGTTTCCACTCTGGTTCGAAACTGGTGATGTTCTCCTTTGATTCCGATTCATGTCGTTCATCAACTTCTCCAATTGTTCAATACCCTCATTGAACTTTTCATTGATACGCTGGTTCATTTGCTCAGCTTCTTGTCTTCTATACACATCTTCAACGTGATGATAGCGATTAGCACGTCTCGGAGGCATGATTATTAAACAATCTCGTCTCCGTCTCTAATCTAGCTCTGATTTGGCTCTGATACGGCTCTGATACCAATTGACGCAGAGGTTTAGCTTTGACACCAATTGACGCAGCTTAGACTTAGTCTCGAACAGTGTCAAACTGTCGCAACCTATCCAGGATCTTCCCACGAAATGATGATTTCGTGTCAAATAAACCGGTAGAACGATAAATGCCCAATTCCGTTGATCGTAATGATGCCAGAATCTAGCTATCTCTAACCCGTTGATCTCGTAAGATACCATGTTGAAAGATCTACAATTCGATCGTTGATCACTCACAAGTGATACCGAGAATTGGCTTCAACTTCGTTGATACGTGCACGAATTATCCGTAGATGGAAAGAAGAAGGAGATCGCACTCAACTTCAACAATGGTGGCAAAAGCTCACACACAATTTTATTCAAAATCAACTCCCTTTACAAATGACAACAGACCCCTATTTATAGGAAATTACAACATCACACGACTTAACAACACAACACAACAACATACGATATAAGATACATGCGACTTAACACAACACATGACATACAACTTACAACAATTACAAGTCACAACATTACATGCGACTCAACACAACACACGACATACGACTTACGATACATGCGACTTAACAGTACAACATAACAACATACGACATAAGACCTAACGACTTAATGACATAAGAAGAAAACACGGCTTCAGGAACGGCTTAAGAAGATACACAGCTTCATGCGACTGTTCGTCGACGGAAGTTCTATCGGTCTAGAAAACCGTCGAACGAATTTAGAAATAAAAATAACCGCAAGCGCACGGTGTACGAATGTAGCACGCAGCGAATACGGGTCGATCCGCAGGGAGTTGACGATTTTAAATTTCCTACTCAATCAAATTAACCAAAGTTGAAAGTGTGATTAGCTAAAAATGTAAGAAACTAACAAAAAGAAAAGAAATGCAAATATGAGAGTTAAATGACAATTTAGAGAATAAATCCACTCTCTAGATCATGTAGTTCAACACATGAAATCATGATCTCTCTTTTATGGTCATTAGTGTTTTAATTGATGTGTTTATCATAAGTATGACATATTTGAGCTATTGATTAGCCAACATAAGCCACCAAACTATAACTCACCCCTTAAAACACTTACTAACTTTCATGAAACTTGACAAAGAAAATGAGAATGAAATCTATTTTAAGTATGGCCTATTAACTATTGATTAGAAACATAGACCATCAAATTTTAATTTCAAATCACTTTCTTATGCCATAATCATATATTGATGAAGAGGCATTTGTGTTAGTGATTGTTTAAGCATAGCCTATTTGGTGTCAACAATATAGACTATCAAATTCAAAGCAAAAACAACAAATAAAACCACTTCTATCATCATCATTAAGCAAAAAAAAAGAGCACGAATTAACAAAATGTTGAAGCTACATTAATTAGAGAGCTTCATTACCCCTAAATTGAAGGGGTTTAGCTTCTCATATTTGTCATTTTATTAACAAATGTAGCTAACAACATGAAAGCGAAATAAAGAGGATAAAGAGAGCAAAATGAAAAGATGAGCTAATTAACTTGCATAAAAGAAAAAAGATCTACACTACAACATAAAAAAGAGGCATGTAAAAGGAAAGAGCATGTATTAATAACATAAAAAAAGGAAAATTACATGAAAATAAAAATGGCTAAGTAGCCATGAAAAGAGAAAGAGAGCTTTCTTTTATTTGATCTAAACTAAACTAAAGAGAAGGAGGCCTAAGCGAGACTAAGAGAAGAGATGATTACATGAAACACATGGGGTATATATACAAGTTTTAGAACCCTAATTCACATTTTGGGGAATGCCCAAAATGCCCTTTAGGAAGTGTGGAGGCCAAGTAATCATTAACATGTCTTAATACCCCATTAAGTGTACATGAAACCATTAACCCCAAAAGCATGTGCTTTAGCCTTTAATTTGTACATTAAGGTAGGTGGGTAGGTGGGGTCCTCCATGATCTGCACTATGAATTATTTCCATCTTCATTCCTTTATATTCTATGTGCATGCATATTTCTTCATGAAACCACTCCTATTTAAGACCAAATTCCTAAAAAAAAAAATTCGATTATCTCAAAGAAATATATGCACACAAATGACCTTTTTGCCCCTATATGAAGATGGATATGTGATAATTTGGAATTAATATGAATTTTGGTTAAAACAAGTTAAAATACCCAATATGATCATTTATTTAATTTAAATAGAATAAATATGGTGGTAAAAATATGCACATTTACGTGCACATCAAATACCCCCACACTTATCTTTTTATTCGTCCTCGAATAAAGAAAAACTAAGATAAATCCGTTATCGTAGGGAGCACGATTGCATTGAGCGTATGCAACAAGCCGTTAAACCTCTGGGTGTCCCCAGTAGGACGAGTGTTGTCTCGTAAGGGTTTTCAGCGGATACTACCCACAAAATCCAAATGCGGGATGAAAATATTTACAAAATACAAGATTTATTTACAAAGAGATGAATGCAAATTTTTGAAAATATTTACAAATGAAGGATATATTTTTAAATTGACACGAATAAGTTAAATATAGATTTTGGTTATTATCTTGAAAATTTATGTCATTTACTCGTCAAAATTTCCAACAAAAATCAAGTTATCATAACAAGTAGACAATAGTTTAACTTGTTGTTTCAGTTGATAACAAAGTGTAATTATAAAATGGATCCTTAGTTGATTATCAAAGTTTATCACAGTGGTATTTTCATTTCTTTTCAATAACAAATCAAATCAAATAAGTAAAAATAGTGCTAGGATTTCAATTGCTTGCTCTCTCATTATTTGCAAGAAAAATTACACACCTAGCTCAGGTAAACTGAGGCCAGATATACCACCCATGCACTGCCTTTTGGGCTTATGTGAGGGGAGTACAGAGCATGGCGAGTGCATACACTTTCATGCATACACTATCGACCATAGGTGGGTTTTATTAAGTCTTTTTTTTACATGTATTCCATACGTCATAACTGTGAGGACTTTTAAATGAGTATGAAAGCACATAATCAAAAATTCCAAGTAATCATCCATGCATAACCGTGAGGACTTTTAAATGAGAGTGAATACTTGGATGTTATTATTTTTTATATCTTTATATTTTTTTGAGAGGGAGTTTTGCAAAATCATCTTAGCACCATTTAACTTAGAAGACAAAAAAAATGTTATATCCTTTACTTTAAATCAACCACTTTTTAAAACAAAGATTTTCAATTAGGATGTACTTCATAATTAACACATATGAATCTTCCTATATACTAGTTAAACCATTATTATTTGTAATCAAAATTCATTTTTATTTTTGTTAAGACCGATAAATTTTCAAAAATTTCAATTTAATAAACCAAAGCCGTATATTTATCTTATAGTGTTTCTTTAAAAATAAATCAAAAGAAAATTTGTTTTTGGGATTTTCTTTTGATTTTTTTTTTTGATTTTAAAGCAAAAATAAACCATGAAAAAAAAATGAAGATGAGTCTTCCCCCATACTTGATTTTGACCGTGTCCCCACAGTCAACCCAAGTCAAAAGGAACGTTTATTATTATTTACATGAAAATGAAATGTATTTACACGACATCAGAAAGTATATTGCCAAAAAGTAAATGAAACGGTCTTCCAAAGACCGATTCATTTGTCTCGTCAAGTATACGAGACACAGCTTAAGCTCGAAAACCCAAACCATCAAAGATTTCAAAGTTGAATCTTGATTTGGAAAAACGAATGTTGTTTTGAGAATTGTACGAGTTGTTTTGTTTTCGATGATTTTATGGGTAGATAGAAAAATTGGTTGAAGTTCAACTTCCAAATTATGGATTTCAAAATCAAAATGGTGATCGAAATTTTCCCCTTCAGAATCCAACAACTCATTTACAAAAAGTCCATAAAACTAATGTTCATTAAATTCGACTTCCTTTGTTGGATTATCAACAATTTCATTGCGTAAATCGAGTTTAAAATTCAAAGTTGTCATATTCAAATTTTCAGAAAAAGGAAGATCGAAGTTTAAATCGGGTTTCGCACCCTCAAAAGAATTGAAATCCAACTCAATTACCGTGTTTTCAACAACTTCATTAAGACCATCATTTTCAGTTTCAAAAGTTGTTATTTGAAAATCGTCAATTGTGGTAAAAGATGGATTATTATTTGACTCGTCACACGTTGGGATTTGATTTTGTCTCTCACGAAAATTTTCTAATGTTTTAATCAACAAATTCGTGTGATCATCGTAAATTTCATTCATTTGCTCAACAAAGTCAAATTTGTAATTATTAACTTAAAAATTTTTGATTTGGACTTGTTGAGAACAAGAATTGTCAATTTCGATAAACGGTAGATTATTATTTGATTCTTTGCAAGTTGAGATTTGATTATGATTTTCACGAAAAGTTTTGTATTTTTCGAATAATAAATCTCCGTTATCTTTTTCCATTTGGTCAACAAAATCAAATTCATGATTATTAATCTGAAAATTATCATTTTGAATTTGTTGATATCCAAAGTTTTCAATTGTATCGTTATTGAAACTATTCCCATTGCCAAAATTATTTGAAAATTGGATCACATTTTTGTCTTGATTTTGAAATTCATTTTGAAGCTCGAAATTGAATTGGCATGGGTTGCACTCAAAATCATTTGAATTTTGAAGTGAATTCAAATTTTGATTCGAGTTATCGCATAAATATGAGTTACACAACTCATTTATCATTTGATTTTGTTGTGTAGAGATTTCAAGTAAAGATGAAATGCTATTTTCGAGATTTGAGGATTGCCCATTAATTTGAAAATTTTGTGGTTTGAAATTTGTATCGTTTAAACAATAGTTGATGTTAAAATATCCATACGAATTTGGAGTGAAATCATATGGATTATACTGATTTTCATAATTATTGTAATATTCACGTGAATATGAAAATTCAGACATTTTCAAGAATGTTTTTGGTTTTTTTTTAATAAAGGAAAAATATTTACAAATAGAATTTATTTTTCAAAATGGAAAATTGATTTTTGTTTTGTTTTTGGATTTTCAATTTTTTTTGGCTTTTGAAAAGATTATATTTTTTTTTTTGGATTTTAGAAATTTCAAAGAAAAATGATTAAAATAAATTTCAAAGGAAAAGGAATATTTACAAAAAAAAATTAGTTTTGGATTTTGAATTTTTTATTGTTTTTTTTTAAATATGCATGAACTAATGCAACTAAATGAATGCAAGGGTCAATTATAATTATTTATCCTAAGTTACCCCAAAATTGTATAATCATAAATTGTCTTAAATCAACAAGATAGTTCTTAGCCAGGTAACGGGCAGGATTTATCGATGCACCACGAATCACCGTACCAATGCAGCCGAAGGTTTAAGTACCTTTAGAGAAACAACCACTATAATATTTACAAATCACCGTAATATTTATAAATGGTTATTACTCTGTCGTAGCCTAGACACCAAGAAATTAAATTGTTCAAAGAAGACAAATTGTCGATATACAATTAAGTGTTGTCGATGTCTAACCGTTTTTATTAATCAAAATCTAGGATGACATGCAAAGCAGAAAATATAACGTGTATCAACAATGCAACTATGAATGGATGTTTTTTTTCTCCAAATGCAAGCAAACAACAATGCAATGCAAATAAAAACAAGAGATAGAGAAAGCAAGTGTTTTTTTTTGGCAAGCTTAGCAGCGCAATCCACTTATTGTTTCTTATCCGCTTCTGCAACCTAAAAATAAAAACAAGATTTATATATACACACAAACATAGTTTTTTTTTAGAGAAAGGAACTAAAAAAAGATTGAACCCAAAACAAACAATTTGCCAAAATCAATTTCACTAAGTAAATAAGACCAAAAACAACTGTTATTATTACTCTTTTTTTTAATAATTTGCAATTTTTGTTTATTAAGAAGATATAAGAAAACAAAAGGATTAACACAAATCAAAACAATTTAATCCAAACGCAACCCGTATCAACAAGTATCGGCCCACTGCCCAAGCCGAAGAAAACCACGCTTATTTTTTTTCGTTCAAATTAAAAACAACGCCCAAGCTTTCCCAAATCAACTCCCTAAAAGTCAACTCGTTCCGTCCTCACGAACTCTCTCTTCTGTTTTTTTTCGTGAATTTGGGTTTAAGGTGCTGGCGACTTTGTGTTCGGGCGTCGAAGTGGGGATGGAATCGCGAGTGGATTTGAGGTGATACTTGGGTGAAGTTTGGATTTTTGAAGCAAAGGGGAAATCGAATTGCAGCGGAGTTGGAGGCGATTTGGGTTGTGGTGGTTGTAGATGGGGGCCGACTGCGTATTGCTTGGTGAGGCTCGGAGTTGTGTTGATCTACAGAGGTGGTCGAAGTCGATTGGTGGTTCAAGCGGTTCGAATTTGCGATGTTGGTTGTGGTTTGAGGGGATTTGAGGCAGTTAGGTGGATGGTTGAGGAGTGCGAACGTGGGATCGAGTAGATGGGTGCAGGTGTTTTGCGGCTTTGATGGAGTTTGGGTGAGTTCGACGATTGTGGTCGCGGCAGTTTGAGGAGGCAATGGTTAAAGAAGGAAGAAGCAGTTCGAATTTGAAATTCAAGTTGGGGAATTCGATCTTGAAGTGAAGCCGATGAATGTGGTATCGAGATTGTTGTGGGATGAAGTGTCGAATTGTTGCGGATATGGGTGGCTATATGTCAGTAAATGGTGGTTTGTGATGATGGACTCGAGATGGCGATTGAGTAATCGATGACAGTGACGGTTTCTGGCAATTGAAGTGGGTAGGAATAAGTGATGTTGCTCACGGTTGTGGTGTATGGTCAGGGAGGTTGTGGTGGTTTGTATGTCAGTTGTGGTGATTGTGGTCTGAAAGAAGTAGGAAAGGGGACTGTAGTGATGGACAGAGGAGTGTGTGCACTCGCAAGAGGGGTTTCAGTGGTGGAGATTTGTGAAAGTTGGTTAGTTGAAGTTGTTGAAATAGCAAGGTAGATGTTGGATGTGAAGGGTCAGACTTTCGGGTGATGGGGAGGATGATTGTTTGATGATGAGATTGAATGAGTGATGGTTGTTGTATATGGGCAGATGTTGCAGCTGAGTGGTTGTTGAAGCAAGCTAGGAGTTGTTTAGTGAAGTTATGTTGGTTGATGACGGCAACTGCAGTGGTTTATGGCAGTGGATGGGTTGATGTTCTTGACAGCACTTGTGAGTTGACGGCAGGGGTTCAAGGTTTAGTAAAGGAGACAGCAGATGGTATGTGGTAGTGAAATGTTTGAAGCAGTAATTTGATGCTGTAATGTTAAAGTGGAGTGCTGGAGCACAGTGAAGTGTGGACAGTATGAAGAATATAGTTTGAAGGCGTAGATAGAGAAGTGAAGGAGGAAGTGTTATAGGCAGATTGACTGGTAGTTTCGGCAAGGGTAGAACAGTTGATGTGTGGTGATTGCTGGATAGTTTGGTGGAAGTGTTTTGTTTCACAATGGTGAAGGAGTTTGTGTGGTTATTGCAGTGTTGTAGGCCGGAGGCAGCGGGAAGTAAATGGTGGATGGTCGCAAGAAGTTGAGTTGTGCAAAAAGATGGTGATTGTAAGCATTGACAGTGGAGGTTGAATCGGTGTAGAAGCAGTTAGGGGGTAGAGAACAGTGTTGTTTGGAGACTTAGTTTTGTGGTTGGAGGACTTGGTTATGGTAGAAGTTATCGAATGGTGAATGTGATGAACATGGAAGGGGAGGCAGAGAAGGAACTGTAGAATCAACAGTGTGCAGACCAGAAGGAAAAAAAAACAGTGTGGCAATGTAAATGCAAAACTGTCGAAAGCAAATTGAAATTGTAAATGCGAATTTGTGAAGAAAAATGAATTTTTTTTTTGAGAAATTAACACACAAAACACACACAAGAGAAAATCAAACAAAATAATTTGAAGAATAGAAAATTAAAATCAAAACAGTTCCCCGGCAACGGCGCCAAAAACTTATTCCTCGACGGAAGTTCTATCGGTTTAGAAAACCGTCGAACGAATTTAGAAATAAAAATAATCGCAAGCGCACGGTGTACGAATGTAGCACGCGGTGAATACGGGTCGATCCGCAGGGAGTTTATGATTTTAAATTTCCTACTCAATCAGATTAACCAAAGTTGAAAGTGTGATTAGCTAAAAATGTAAGAAACTAACAAAAAGAAAAGAAATGCAAATATGAGAGTTAAATGACAATTTAGAGAATAAATCCACTCTCTAGATCACGTAGTTCAACACATGAAATCATAATCTCTATTTTGTGGTCATTAGTGTTTTAATTGATGTGTTTATCATAAGTATGACATATTTGAGCTATTGATTAGCCAACATAAGCCATCAAACTATAACACGCCCCTTAAAACACTTAATAACTTTCATGAACCTTGACAAAGAAAATGAGAATGAAATCTATTTTAAGTATGGCCTATTAACTATTGATTAGAAACATAGACCATCAAATTTTAATTTCAAATCACTTTCTTATGCCATAATCATATATTGATGAAGAGGCATTTGTGTTAGTGATTGTTTAAGCATAGCCTATTTGGTGTCAACAATATAGACTATCAAATTCAAAGCAAAAACAACAAATAAAACCACTTCTATCATCATCATTAAGCACAAAAAGAGAGCATGAATTAACAAAATGTTGAAGCTACATTAATTAGAGAGCTTCATTATCCCTAAATTGAAGGGGTTTAGCTTGTCATATTTGTCATTTTATTAACAAATGTAGTTAACAACATGAAAGCAAAATGAAGAGGAAAAAGAGAGAAAAATGAAAAGATAAGCTAATTAACTTGCAAAAAAGAAAAAAGATCTACACTACAACATAAAAAAGAGGCATGTAAAAGGAAAGAGCATGTATTAATAGCATAAAAAAAGGAAAATTACATGAAAATAAAAATGGCTAAGTAGCCATGAAAAGAGAAAGAGAGCTTTCTTTTATTTGATCTAAACTAAACTAAAGAGAAGGAGGCCTAAGAGAGACTAAGAGAAGAGATGATAACATGAAACATATGGGGTATACATACAAGTTTTAAAACCCTAATTCACATTTTGGGGAATGCCTAAAATGCTCTTTCGGAAGTGTGGAGGCCAAGTAATCATTAACATGTCTTAATACCCCATTAAGTGTACATGAAACCATTAACTCCAAAAGCATGTACTTTAGCCTTTAATTTGTACATTAGGGTAGGTGGGTAGGTGGGGTCCTCCATGATCTTCACTTTGAATTATTTCCATCTTCATTCCTTTATATTCTTTGTGCATGCATATTTCTTCATGAAACCACTCCTATTTGAGACCAAATTCGTACAAAAATATATAAAAAAATTCAATTAATTTTTCTCAAAGAAATATATGCACACAAATGGTCTTTTTGCCCCTATATGAAGATGGATATGTGATAATTTGGAATTAATACGAATTTTGGTTAAAACAAGTTAAAATACCCAATATGATCATTTATTTAATTTAAATAGAATAAATATGGTGGTAAAAATATGCACATTTACGTGCACATTAGCGACATAAGAAACCATGCGACCTAGCGACATAAGAGAAAGCATGGCTTCAAGAACGGCTCAAGCGACTTAAGAAGAATGCAACTTAAGAAGAATGCGACTTAAGAAATGCGGCTTCAGTGTAACAGCCCGCAAATCCGTACCCCTTGAGTTAACCCTATTCTATAACAATCAACTCAAGTTGTACAGAAATACGAACCATTTGGGTTAAAGAAGAAGAGGTAGAAGAAGAAAATAGAAATTAACATCATAATCTAACCATCGCAGCGGAACAAAATATAATAGATAATAAATAATCTTTACTCAAAGATCAAATATATCAGTTTATATATTACATCATTAGAGTACATCAATCACAGCTCAACATCAATATCATACAAATGGATACACAACAACTCAACACAACGGAATATATATAAAACAAGTACGAGAGTATGTATCATCATCCAGCTCGTCTCCTGAGCTCCACAGCATTTCTTGTACCCTATATTACTCGGTTTGACCCGAGCATTATAGTTAATTAACACCCGAGTCAGCATGGAATACCAGCGTGAGAAATTCACACCCAATTTGATTATTAAAGTTTCAAAAATCCTTTGAAAACAAAAGCATCTCGTAAGACCACGCCACAAATAAACATGTCGGGTTTTTACCTTACGATAGCTAAAATATTTTTATTAAAATCCTCTGATATTATAATAGTGTCTATAGAAAGTAAAATAGAATCTAGCTGAAATGCTTGCATCTCACGTTTCAGCAATAGTTGGGCACAATCAAAACCGTACGGGCGCGTAGGGAAAATGGATTCCAACTAATGGCTAGGCACTGGGGTACCACCTGTCACAGTACCTGGTCTAGATCAGCGTACCGAGGAGCCACCCTAACTCCCCTGCAACACAAAACTGGAACCATCCCTTATTGGACAGTCCCGAGCAAGATCACCCCGCGGTTGGGATCAGAAACCGCCCACTAAGCCGAAATAAAAGGGACATCTAGACAGGGATGACCTCACCCTCCAGTGGGGGCTACCCACGAAGCCTTGCTGCATAACCCCTAATTTTCAGCCATTCCCATTTGATGAGGCTTGAGGCTAAGCGTTACCTTAAAGAACATATCCCTTAGAATGCCCATCGTCCACCTGACGATGTTTCGCAAGCATTCATCCATACAAGTCCGTCCCGGGTTCGAACGGAACCGAAGGCACTATTCCTACTACATCCATTCTGGAAATATCCTCAGGATTAGTAGCGACTAGCCCTTGCACTTCACTGCTCCATCTTCGAATCCAAAATCGTTTTTCACGAAAACGTAAAAACCGGATCGAAGTGGTTTTCGAGAAATAAATCTCGATCCCGATCTCTTCGAAACGATCAACGCATTTGGCCAATATGGATAGTCGGTGATTTAACTATCAATTTATATTCCAAACAACCATTCAACAATAAATAATTTCCCAAATTATTTATTTACCTCGAAAATATCTTCACAAGATATATTTCCACTTTTCATACCCTTTTGAAAACAGTTTTCAAATTATCTTCCTTTCTCAGAATAAATTCCAAGTATTTCTATTTCCACTGGAATCACCAAGCATAAAACTTTAGATTTAAAATAATTTAAACGCTTTACTTTAAAATATACTTTAAAACGTTTAAGTTAAAAACTACTTAAAATACTTTATTAAAACGCGTATTATACGAATATTTGAAAATAAGATTACTTTATAAATATAAAACTAGGTTTTCACTTTTAAAACAAAACACTAAGTCACTTTTAAATAATTATTACAATAATAGATTTGAAAAATATTTACCTTAGAATTTTACACATTCAGAAATAATAAATTTTCTAAAATATGCTTTTTAAAACAACATTAATCTTTTATCTTATATTTAAAAATTTACTTTGAAAACGTGCCTGGCCATCCAGGGAAATATACTTCTCTTCAAATCCTTTAAAAATAAATCACTATTTATTTTTAAACAGACTTTCTCATTTCCTCTTAATAAATTTCCACCTTGAATTTATTCTTCCAAATATCCAATTTCAAACACTTAAATCAATTTTCCAATTGATTTCCGATTTACTTCATTTATTCAAAAATCCTTTAATTTCAGATTTTATTTCTTAATTATGATTTTAGATACTTTCAATGGAAATACCGATTTAGATTTCTTAGTTTACTTCTGATTCCTTTAAATAAATTTAAAACTTTAAGTTTTGAAATGATTCTTTATTCCTTTAAAATAATATCACTTGATTTTACAGTTCAATAATTACTGTTTATTCAAACCCCTTTCTTTTAATACTCGAAGTTATTTATTAGTATTTAACATACTTCCATTCCTTTTCGATTCATTCTAATTTTATTAAATTTTTAAGATTATTTCGTTTACAACTTTATTTCCTTTATTTTCTTTCCAAAATCCAATTTATATATTTTTGGTAATTCATTATAACCAATATATCCAATCCAATCATATCATTCAATATCCCAATATATTCAACATAGAATATCAAGTAATCACATCAGAGATTATTAAATAATAAATATTGAGGGGTCCAGTTGGATCCCTCCAACCTGTTTTTCCCTACATCCATAGATGTTAGCACAATATAATATGCCAATTCCCAAAATATACCACACTATAGCACATCAATCAATATCAACCACTCAACAATTATTTAAATTTATTCATTTAAATTTAAATTTAAATTAACCGAGTGAGATTAACCCACCTTTAATTCTGTTGGCTATTCACTTCAACATTGCCTCGGTTTCCCATTTTTGACCTTCACTGCCACGTCGCCCTTCCTCGTCGCCAACGACGAACTCGACTTCGCCGCTTCGATTGACCCCCCTTGCGCACGCGAGACATAACTTCCCTCTTTCCTTTCTGAACTCGAGCACGAGCATCCATCAATCGTACTCGCAAAACCCTATAGCCACGCGCGCCTCGATCTCATCGCGATCGTCATCGCGACCTACCGCAACACGGTACCCACATCGATCCAACGTCGCGATGCCGTTCCCCTTTTTTGCTTCGAGATTTAGGTGATATGATTTTGGAATTAGGGCTTGAGAGAGAGAAGAGGGGAGGGTCGCGTTTGTTCGATGCCACACTCGTTAACTGAAGAAAGGGATGAAGGGCCGCCATCAGAGCTCGACATTCGAGGCCCACGGCTGTAGTGGGATTCGCGATTCAGTTGGAATGAAGAGGGTTCTTATTTATTTTATTTTTCGTCCGCCGTTACTATAACTTCTTCGAGTTTGGATTTGAGTTGAAGCTGAAACAATCGTGTTCTCATCAATTTTCATTTTTTTTAAGAAGAGAAAGGTGTGGCTTCGTTTAAACGATTGGATTCACTAGAAATAGGGGAACAAAATCTGATGTTGCGTGATAAATGTTTGTTGCAGTGTTCTGAAAATAAACAAAAGTTGCAGCGAAAGAAAAAGGGGTGATGTTGAAAGGAAGTAGGCTGAAGTTGACTAGGGTATAAAAACAAAAATTAAATTCAATCGATTAATTTTTGTTTAGACGTTTATATCTCGTACGATCACACCATAGCCCTGAAAGCTATGAAATTTGAAATCCGATAATAATTCAATATTACGGATCCAATGGAACTGGTTTCCTCAAATTCTGAGACCGTGCCTCGGAAGGCTATTTTTAATTTCAATTTAAACAATAAAATTTTAAAACTTAACAAACCACTGTTAATTTCGATTTTACAACTTCTATTATCTTTTAGTATTATTAATATAAATTTTACAAGCCTTCAAATTATTTTTAACAGGGTTAAAATCCCAGATTTCATATTTCACCCGATTTTAAATTATTTAATTCAATAATTTAATTATCAAATATTAGTGATATTTGAATTCAACTTAAAAAATTTACTTTTAATTATTTCAAATCAATTAAATATTCCAATCTAATTTGCTTAAAAATTCTGGGTCGTCACATTCCTCCCCCGTTAAAAGAATTTCGTCTCCGAAATTACTTGTTAAGAGGAATGGTCCAATACCCGTTAATATTTTTCCAAAACAAAACATTTCATCATCCTACCAACTATCGTTCATAAAGACCCATTACCATTCTTTCTAACTTTCCCAATTTTCCCATAGTTTCAAACAATATTACCTACTCAATCATTCAAATTTAAATTTCAAATCAAATTTAAAATTATAAAATTTTCTCAAAAAATTTCTAACTCTCTAACTTTCCGAAAATTTTTGCCAGCGTCTCCTTTGCGCGGCTAGCTCGGTACAACTACAAAATGGCTCTACGGCCTTCCAAATCCAAAAAGAAAACAAAAGCCAAGTGGCTAGATCCAGAAACCCAATCAAATTCCATAAGGAAAATTAAACACATACCTTTCTATCGAGCAATTCTAATTTATTATCTGAAATCAAAACCAGTTTTCTTTTCCCTTTTTCATACCAGCATATCCTGTTTAGCAATAATATATAATCACAACATTCAAAAACATTTTATTGACTTCTTTTACACATTTCCAATATTTGTTTTACTTAAGCCCGTACGATGTACATAAATCATCCGTACGCAATACCAAATCCGATCGCCTACTCGATCACACAATCTTACTTCCGAACTAGTATCGTCCACCCGACTTTCTAGTGCGGACTCAGATCTGGTTTCTTGATCAGAAACCGTCATTCTCCTTGCATAGTCATAACTATGATAGAGAACTTCCAAAATCAATCAAAATTCCATGTCCAGGTTCGCCGTCGAAAATCGAGTGAAAAATCCTAACTCGGATCGATATTACCATCTCGAAATTCTGTGCTCGAATCTGGATCAAATAGCTATGCGAATAAAATAATATACGTACATCCTACGTATACATTCTAATTGATTATCAATTATATCAATTTCCTTTTTATTCACATTTATTTTGATTGTTATTCACTTATTCACAATTCCCACAGTCATAAATATCAGTTTCAACCTTAATTCAATTATTCACTTAACATACTTTCAATACCAAATTTACTTAAGAATTCATTATTCTCTTCTTAAGTGCAATATAAATATTTTACATATTTCTTACATTAATTTTTGCTTCACTACTGAAGTTTATATTCAAGTTGAATTTCAATTCTATATAAGTTTCAATTTGCTTCAATTTGTTAATTAATTTCAAATATAAATACTTCTTCCCAATTTTACTTGAATTCAATTCGTTTCCAAACATTGAATATTGAATTTTGATTCACCCTATCTCAATCCATTATTTAATTAATCATTTCCCTTATTCGTTTTACTTACTAATTTATTTTTATATCTCAAATAAAAGTTAGTTTGCAAACCTTTTCTTCTTTTAGTTTCTTTGAACAATTCTTCAGTTCATCTTACTTTACTTGTACAATTTAAATTAAATTTCAACATTCAGTTATAATTTTATTTGCTTAACAAACTTTAATTCATTTGTCGTTAGTGAAAATTTTCAAAAATTTCAAAAATTTTCTAACTCCCAAAATTTCCAAAAATTTTTGGTGGAGTCTACTTTGTACGGAGGAGCTTTTGCAATTTGACAAGAGAGATAAATATACATACATCGACCTACACGGTCGGAAAACAAAAAAACAGTTCATATTTCCTATTTGTATTGCGTAGGAGTACCTTATTTAGCATTTTTAAGCAAGCAGCTATTTATTTAAGCAGTTAGCGCAGTCAAAACCGGTCATACGACTTCCAAAAACCTGTACTTACTCAATTTAAACATGTCAGTGTCAAATATACAAAGTTTATTAACATTTCACTTTATTATAAATAACTAAAACATGCATTCTATAAACAGTGCATATTATATATTTCCATAAGCACATATGAAATATTTCGACACTTATTTATAATGCTTCCAAACAATATTCAAACCATCCTATTCAATTGAAACGATTTCACAACTCCCTTAACTTAAATTCATTTTAAGTCCAAGCAAACTCATTTAAATTGAATTAATTTCCAAAGCAATCTAACTTCCATTTTATTCCAAGTCAATTTCTCATTAATATAACTTAAGTTAATTAACTCAATTACTAATTTCATTTACCCAATAAGTTTTATTTCAAATCATTTCGTAAAACTCGACACCACCATATCTCAAATTTACTTAAGTCAAGCCTTTTATCCAAATATTACTTAAGTTAATTTATTTTCCTTCAACATATTTCAACTTCAAAACTCAAGTTATATTTTTATTTTTATAAGCACTTCCCAATTTAAATCCTTAATTTGATTTTCAATTATCAACCAATTTTATCTACTAACTAATTTAAATTGGTTTATTCAGTCAACCATTTTGAATTTCATATTTTCAGTTATATTCAATTCACCAACAATCCAAGCTGAACTCATTTACACTCTTGTTTACACTCAATTTATTTTTCATCCAAACAAACCCATATTTATTACAATTGAATCAAAAACCAACTTCATTGGCTTCTGTTAAACCATAGAATTTACATAAACTCGTTTACGTCAAATGACAATTTTCTTCTACGAAATTTGATCATATGCAAGAGAATAAATAACTACGTAAGCTTGTAACCACTTTAATTTGATTTCAACTCAATTAATAGTCAATTTCTTCCATTCTAATTCATTCGCAATCCTTTAAATTTTATTTTTATTCACTTGGATTTTGTGTACCACTCAAACCATTACTATTTCAACTCCATTCGTTTAAATTAAATTAATATATTTCATTGAATCAATATGAATTCTAATTCACATTCAACAATTTATTTCTGAATCCCTTTCTCTTCATAACGAGGAAATTTCCAATTTATCTCTACTTGGATTTTTATTTGCAATACAAATCATTTTTATGTAAATTTAATTCCATTCAACTTCAATTCAATTTTAATTCACTTACAATTTCAAGTTGAATTTCTATTAATAACTCAAGCTTCACTTTCAAATTTTATCATTTATTAACAACTCAAAATTTTATTATCCAATTGGAGTTCCATTTCCATATTCCATTAATTAATCAAGTAGTCTTTTTAAAAACTTTACCCAATATTTGATTTTTATTTCAAACATCACTCTATCCGTTTTACTTGAGTTCAATCTATTTTATATTTTAATTTTGGATTATATTCATTATCATTACAAACAATTTTATTTGGCCTATTTATTTTACTTCCAAATTTTATAAGTCACAACTTATTCATATACATTTTTTTTTACAATCAATCCCATCCACATTTTACTTTTTAACTCGTAATTATATCTTTTGTTTCGCCAATATATTTTTGTTATTCCATAAACATTTAAACAAAATTCCAGAGTTAAACAATTTTTCCAAAATTTCAATATCACCTTAGAATTCAACTACATCCAAATCCTTTGGCAAATTCAATTATCCCCTTTTGAATTTCAAAACCAAACCCAGTTCGCGAACAATTCCAATTTAAAACAACTTAGTAGCAATTTCTCTTCTAGAAACTCGAAAATGAACTTCGATGATGCTGCAGTCATCACCGAAATTATTTTCCAGCGATCGAAAGAGAACTAAATGCTTTTATCTCTTTAAAATCCCTTTCAAATATTTTTAAATTCCAAATTCCTCCATATTCAATTCCCATTCAAAAATATTCCCGAAATAATACCACTATTATTTCTTCAAACCTTTTGAAAACCATTTCCAAATCCAAAGAAATTTAAACCCTTTTCCAAAATTCCAGATTTGAAATCCATCATATTTATATTCCAACATTATTCTGGGATTTTATTTCCAATGTTAAATCACATTCATAGTTTAAATTTACAAATTTCTCTAGAGGTTTATTTCAATTTATAAATTACATTTATAATCTATATTTCAAATTCCATTCTGTTATATAAATTTATTCTTCAACTTTGGTTATTCAATTTCCACATAATAGTGTTCATAACTTAATATTATCATTACTTAACAATCAAACATCCAAGTACTATAATAATTTACAAAAATTATATCCTTTTTATATACAAAAAAAATTTGGGTAAAATTATTTCATTTACCCTATTTAAAACAATACTGTGTCGAATTGTTCTATTCAAGTGCTTAGAGATCCCTATCAATAACGTTAATTACTCGTATTGACCAGAATCCATAAACTAATCAATAAACCAATCAACACAATATAAAACCATTTTATATTGACTAACAAATACGCGCTCATATCTATTAATACACTCAAACTCATTCTAGAGTAATATTGAACTATTTCAATGAGTAATTCCCACCAGAGCCAAGGTTATCACCAACCTAAGCTCTGATACCAAGTGTAACAGCCCGCAAATCCATACCCCTTGAGTTAACCCTATTCTATAACAATCAACTCAAGTTGTACAGAAACACGAACCATTTGGGTTAAAGAAGTAGAGGTAGAAGAAGAAAATAGAAATTAACATCAGAATCTAACCATCGCAGCGGAACAAAATATAATAGATAATAAATAATCTTTACTCAAAGATCAAATATATCAGTTTATATATTACATCATCAGAGTACATCAATCACAGCTCAACATCAAAATCATACAAATGGATACACAACAACTCAACACAGCGGAATATATATAAAACAAGTACGAGAGTACGTATCGTCATCCAGCTCGTCTCCTGAGCTCCACAGCATTTCCTGTATCCTATAATACTCGGTCTGACCCGAGCATTATAGTTAAATAACACCCGAGTCAGTCGGGAATACCAACGTGAGAAATTCACACCCAATTTGATTATTAAAGTTTCAAAAATCCTTTGAAAACAAAAGCATCTCGTAAGACCACGCCACAAATAAACATGTCGGGTTTTTACCTTACGATAGCTAAAACATTTTTATTAAAATCCTCTGATATTATAATAGTGTCTATAGAAAGTAAAAAAGAATCTAGCTGAAATGCTTGCATCTCATGTTTCAGCAATAGTTGGGCACAATCAAAACCCTACGGGTGCGTAGGGAAAATGGATTCCAACTAATGGCTAGGCACTGGGGTACCACCTGTCACGGTACCTGGCCTAGATCAGCGTATTGAGGACCATCCTAACTCCCCTGCAACACAAGACCGGAACCATCCCTTACTAGACAGTCCCGAGCAAGATCACCCCGCGGTTGGGATCAGCAACCGCCCACTAAGCCGAAATAAAAGGGACATCCAGACAGGTATGACCTCACCCTCCAGTGGGGGGCTACCCACGAAGCCTTGCTGCATAACCCCTGATTTTCAGCCATTCCCATTTGATGAGGCTTGAGGCTAAGCGTTACCTTAAAGAACATATCCCTTAGAATGCCCATCGTCCACCTGACGATGTTTCGCAAGCATTCATCCATACAAGTCCGTCCCGAGTTCGAACGGAACCGAAGGCACTATTCCTACTACATCCATTTTGGAAATATCCTCAGGATTAGTAGCGACTATCCCTTGCACGTCACTGCTCCATCTTCGAATCCAAAATCGTTTTTCATGAAAACGTACAAACTGAATCGAAGTGGTTTTCGAGAAATAAATCTCGATCCCGGTCTCTTCGAAACGATCAACGCATTTGGCCAATATTGATAGTCGGTGATTTAACTATCAATTTATATTCCAAACAACCATTCAACAATAAATAATTTTCCAAATTATTTATTAACCTCGAAAATATTTTCACAAGATATATTTCCACTTTTCAAACCCTTTTCAAAACAGTTTTCAAATTATGTTCCTTTATCGGAATAAATTCCAAGTATTTCTATTTCCACTGGAATCACCAAACATAAAACTTTAGATTTAAAATAATTTAAACGCTTTACTTTAAAATATACTTTAAAACGTTTAAGTTAAAAACTACTTCAAATACTTTATTAGGACACATACTATATGAATATTTGAAAATAAGATTACTTTATAAATATAAAACTAGGTTTTCACTTTTAAAAAAAAAACACTAAGTCACTTTCAAATAATTATTACAATAATAGATTTGAAAAATATTTACCTGAGAATTTTACACGTTCAGAAATAATAAATTTTCTAAAATATTCTTTTTAAAACAACATTAATCTTTTATCTTATATTTAAAAATTTACTTTGAAAACGTGCCTGGCCATCCAGGGAAATATACTTCTCTTCAAATCCTTTAAAAATAAATCACTATTTATTTTTAAACAGACTTTCTCATTTCCTCTTAATAAATTTCCACCTTGAATTTATTCTTCCAAATATCCAATTTCAAACACTTAAATCAATTTTCCAATTGATTTTCGATTTACTTCATTTATTCAAAAATCCTTTAATTTCAGATTTTATTTCTTAATTATGATTTTAGATACTTTCAATGGAAATACCAATTTAGATTTCTTAGTTTACTTCTGATTCCTTTAAATAAATTTAAAACTTTAAGTTTTGAAATGATTCTTTATTCCTTTAAAATAATATCACTTGATTTTACAGTTCAATAATTACTGTTTATTCAAACCCCTTTCTTTTAATACTCGAAGTTATTTATTAGTATTTAACATACTTCCATTCAATTCATTCTAATTTTATTAAATTTTTAAGATTATTTCATGTACAACTTTATTTCCTTTATTTTCTTTCCAAAATCCAATTTATATATTTTTGGTAATTCATTATAACCAATATATCCAATCCAATCATATCATTCAATATCCCAATATATTCAACATAGAATATCAAGTAATCACATCAGAGAATATTAAATAATAAATATTGAGGGGTCTAGTTGGATCCCTCCAACCTGTTTTTCCCTGCATCCACAGATGTTAGCACAATCTAATATGCCAATTCCCAAAATATACCACACTATAGCACATCAATCAATTTCAACCACTCAACAATTATTTAAATTTAATCATTTAAATTTAAATTTAAATTAACTGAGTGAGATTAACACACCTTTAATTCTGTTAGCTATTCACTTCAACATTGCTTTGGTTTTCCATTTTTGACTTTCACTGCCACATCGCCCCTCCTCGTCGCCACCGACGAACTCGACTTCGCCGCTTCGATCAACCCCCTTGCGCACGTGAGGCATAACTTCCCTCTTTCCTTTCTGAACTGGAGCAGGAGCATCCATCAATCGTACTCGCGAAACCCTACAGCCACGAGCGCCTCGATCTCATCGCGATCGTCATCACGATCTACCGCAAGACGGTACCCACATTGATCCAACGTCGCGATGTCGTTCCCCCTTTTTGCTTCGAGATTTAGGTGATATGATTTTGGAATTAGGGATTGAGCGAGAGAAGAGGGGAGGGTCGCGTTTGTTCGATGCCACACTCGTTAACTGAAGAAAGGGATGAAGGGCCGCCATCAGAGCTCGACATTCGAGGCTCACGGCGGTAGTGGGATTCGCGATTCAGTTGGAACGAAGAGGGTTCTTATTTATTTATTTTTTCGTCCACCATTACTATAATTTCTTCGAGTTTAGATTTAAGTTGAAGCTGAAACAATCGTGTTCTCATCATTTTACATTATTTTAGAAGAGAAAGGGGTGGCTTCGTTTAAACGATTGGATTCACTAGAAATAGGGGAACAAAATCTGATGTTGCATGATAAATGTTTGTTGCAGTGTTCTGAAAATAAACAAAAGTTGCAGAGAAAGAAAAAGGGGTGATGTTGAAAGGAAGTAGGCTGAAGTTGACTAGGGTATAAAAACAAAAATTAAATTGAATCGATTAATTTTTGTTTAGACGTTTATATCTCGTACGATCACACGATAGCCCTGAAAGCTATGAAATTTGAAATCCGATAATAATACAATATTACGGATCCAATGGAACTGGTTTCGTCAAATTCCGAGACCGTGCCTCGGAAGGCTATTTTTAAATTCAATTTAAACAATAAAATTTTAAAACTGAACAAAGCACTGTTAATTTCGATTTTACAACATCTATTATCTTTTAGTGTTATTAATATAAATTTTACAAGCCTTCAAAATATTTTTAACAGGGTTAAAATCCCAGATTTCATATTTCACCCGATTTTAAATTATTTAATTCAATAATTTAATTATCAAATATTAGTGATATTTGAATTCAAGTTAAAAAATTTACTTTTAATTATTTCAAATCAATTAAATATTCCAATCTAATTTGCTTAAAAATTCCGAGTCGTCGCATTCAGGGAACGACTTAAGAAATGCGGGCTTGATATATTGAGTCGCTTATCAAGGCAGACGACTTACGACTTAAGGTAGGCGGCGACTTTAAGGTCAGCGACTTAAGGAAGCAACCTTGTTTTCTTGAACTGTTAACTTATAAGGTAGGTCGTTGAGCGACTTATGGATTGGGCGACTTATGTTAGTGCGACCTAAGGCATATGTTAGTTGCGACATATGATGATGCGTTGCATCACATGACCACCCAGATCGATCAATCTTGCCGTAATTCAAAATCGAGCAAGTAAACATCTTCCATGAACTCAAGCCGATCAACAATATCAGCTCGCCTCGCTGCCCAAGATCGCCAGAGACCACGCAAACTCGTCCAGAACTGCACCGATGACCCACGAGATGATTCCCCTGGTCCGATCAATTCCATCCACTCTCGACAATGTACGAACCCGAGAACCAACGTCGACCAAACCAAGACATTAAACCCTAAATTGACGCTGCTTCGCCACCATAGTCACTTATAAAATTTTCGACCATTTTTCCTCTGACCATTGACACCTGAGCAACCTTCAGCCTCGAGCACGACGAATATCTCCTCGCCATTCGCCGAAAGTCGACGAAAAACCAACACCCGTTCAACCTGAAATTTCTCAACATCCCCAAACTTAGGAATCGTGATTTCTATATTAAAATTCATCCCTTTCTAATGCGAATCGGTTTGTATGATCAAAACTTAAAAACCAGATGATCGATTTCTGACTTATTTTTAGATCATCGCCGTAATTTATCATTTTTGAAATGAATACTCAACATAAACACTTGAAACCATTTTTAAAATTGATATTACATTGTTACAATCATTTTTCATTTATAGATCATAACCTAAAATTGATTGTATAAAGAGAGATTGGATTTATTTAGTGGAATTGAACATGTATTTCAACAGAGAAATATATGCTTGCATATACACAGACATGCACATATAAACATCAACATATATACCTGAAATCATACTTAAACAATCATGCAAAGCATTTCACATCATTACATCTATAATTTATCAGGGTAAAAACAGATTTAAACTTTTATAAAAGTAGTTTGCTCACAGTTTTTTTGAAAAGAAACAGAGAGCGGGCTTAAATTCTTTGATCTGGAAATTGTTTTTGAAGCTGAAGCTTTGTTTGTTGATTTGAATCTGAAACTGATCTTGAATTTGTTCTTGAATCAGGTTGAAACTGAGGCTTTTAATCTTTGCATGATTCCAGTTTGAAAAACTTAAGTATGATTCGGATTTTCTTTTGATTTTGAAAAGATGAAAGAAGAATTTTGAATAGAGAAAAATGTATCACCTGGTTTAAACACTATTAACATATATCAACATTTTTTAGAAAAAAAAATCACACTTGCCACTTGTTAATTACAAATTATACAAAGCTTACACTTGTTTATGTATGTTATAATTCTTTTACAAATGTCATTAGCATATATTTTTACGTTTAAACCCTTATTTTATAAATTACTTATATTTTATGAATTTATGTACTGTGTTTTTTAAATGTGTGTATATATACACAAATTATAATTATCTCATGTTAAATTTTAAAAGAAAATATTTTAAATCTTTTTATTTATTCTGGAAAATTTCAAATTAATTCACAAGTTAATTATAAAAAATTATATTAATCACTAATTTAAACTTGGCTTAAAAAGGGGATCGTTACAGATTCCCCCTTAAGAAAACTTCGTTCTCGAAATTTAAAAGCAAAGGATAATCCCAAAGCTTTAATTCAAATAATCAAAGCGTAAATATCAACCATATATTAACGACCAAAGAAAACAATTCATTCAACCGAATATTCCTAACTATCCTGACACAAATCCGAATAGGCTTTCCTAATACTATCTAGAGTTTTCCCAAGTAAAATCATTTGGATCTCCACTCCATTGTACTTTCAATAATTTCACCACTTCATTCCTTAACCGCTTCTTATCTCGACCAATAAGTATGGATTTCAAACTCTACTTTAGCCTGTCCCTCTTCGGACTTGGATCCTCACAAGAAATCACAACAAAATTTCCAAATTTGGTTTTGACCGAAATCGTTTTATTGGTACAATTAAATTTAGCTTCATATTTTGTTAACCATTTCATTCCAATTAAATTTCAAATTTATTAAAGTAAAAAATGAAAAGACTTATAGGAAACTGATGATAAGAATAAGAAATATGAACTTTTCTACAATGTAAACAAAGAATCGCAAGGCCACCTACTGAATTCTTCACAAAATAGGTTATTTTACGAATTCGGGTTCAAAATTTAACTCTCCTACGGTTTGTTAGGAAATAAAACTATGCATGGCTCTAGTGCTGGATCGAACTCTAAATTTTTTTCGATAAATAAGAAGATTATCTTCAAAAACTCCTTTTAATTAATTAACAAATGTGACGGTCTAGGTTATGCAACCTTCGACGGCACCCAAAGTAATGGTCTCTCACTATACCAAAGCTTCTCTTCTTAGAGCTATCAGGAAGCCATCAAAGAATTGAAATTGGATGATAATCAAGAGAGATTGGTGGAAAAAGTTGTTCCTTGTGGTTACAGGGTATCGACCATTTGTAGTGGTACTCCCCTGTCACCTAACTTGTCCTCTTCTTGCACTAAATTGACTTAGACATACGGACAAGATATCTTAGGGATACTTATTCTAGAGCATTTCTAACCCTATCTCTAATGAGTCACCTAATGAGTTATACTCCAAAGCTAAAGTTTTTACTCAACCTTCAGCTCTGATACCAAATGTGACGATCCGAAATTCGACGCTCGAAAATCGACATCCAATACATCACCCATATTCGAATGCTGGAGATTCAAACGTTGGAGTCTGATTCGCCGGAGCTTATAACACATAAGGTGAAAACAACACAACAGAAATAGAAAGAATGACTTTATTAATACACAATATGGATACAACATGATACAATATCAGAGCCAATATACAACAGCGAAAAAGAAATAATAGAAATGGGAACAAGAGCAACAATAGAGGAATATATCTTCAACAGAGCCTCCAAAGAGAGAGAGAGAGAGAGAAAGAGATCAACAGACTGCATCTTCAATGCCAAAAGCTCCAAAGACTCTAAATAAAAATCTCAAAACCAAAGCTATCATGCTGCAATATAGCAAATGTGATCCCAAATCCACAGACTTCCAAAAGCTACCTCTATTATCTAAACTAGCTCCAGAAGCTACTGATAATCTGACTCTAGGCGGCCCGTGTGGAAAATTATGGGTATCCAGAGTTTACAAAGGGAACAAAATAACTCCAGGTCAGTCATGAGACTGGAGTGAGCAAACAAAAATAGTTGTTTGTACAAAAGAAATCACAAAAATAAATAAAAGAAATCCATTATGCTTTTTGGAAAATGAAACTACCATAAGGCCTCCCGGCACACACACAATGCAATCGCACACTTAGGGGTGGTTTCTCCTTATGATAGTCAAACATGCTTGATACGCAAAAAAAAATCCTTTTGATATTATTATTAGTGCATAGTGTAGAAACATGTCGAAAGTATAATATTAATCTTAGCCAGCATACGTACCATTATAGTATGCCTACTATAGCTACCATTTAAATGGCAGGTTCTACAACTAAAACGTACAGGGCTCGTATTGGGTGATTGTATTTCCAACAAATGGTCAAGGCTAAGAAACTTCCTTTCCGAATTGGTACGGAGGGACGCCCCGAGAATTTAACCGGATCTTTGCCAACTCAAGGCCGGGTTACTTTTGTAACTAGGTAACTAACTGTCATGAGTATGCCATCCGCCGGTCGTAACCGACCTTTATCCCGAGATTCCACAAATTCCGACAACCACATAAGTAAAATATCTGGGCTCCGTACCATGATACCACTTTTTATCCAGAAGGAAAGGCATGTACCCTAAGGGGCACGACCCCCGTAACCTTGCTGCATCCTTCCAGTTTCGACCATTTTTAGGGTATGAGGTATGATTAAGTCTCGTCCCACAAAGCTACGCTTTTCACAAAAGCCATCCTTCGATCAACCAATGATCACCACTTAGCATGCCACATTACCAAATTGGGAATATATCAGTAATAACCATCAACTACATAACCTCTGAGCTCGTACGTCTCAAAGAAGGGTGTTAAGCTAAGAGAATAAATTCTCCGCCACCAAACAGAAATGTGTTTGATAGAAACCAGCTTTATATCTCAAAGTGTAACGTCAGACATACATCCATACATGTCCATCTTGGGTCTAAATGGAACCGAAGGCACTTCATCCAATTAAGGAAAAAGTCCTTGCAAATTCGGATATCCCCAATCACGTCCAATCTTCCCATCACTTAGGGTAATCTCTATACCTGAGCAACTCAATGCAGAGACAATCGACAGGTAATCCTTTCGTTTTCGAAAATACCCGGTCTTCAACCACCGTCTTCAAATGCAATCCATTTCGTCGTATCATTATCCAGAATGGATTTTATGACTTAATGTCCTCTCCCGGCTTAACCCAATAATGGGCGCTTATTTTAAAACATATGGATACATTAAGATCTTAGTTAAGTCCCAACTTATTTCCCAAAACCTTTCCTTCCGAATGGTTTAAATAAATTTCCATTTTTAACCTTTTAAACAAAAGACTCACCCTTTAAGATCCTCATAAATTCGAAACAAGGTTTACCAAATCTTTAACAAAGATTCATTCATAGCTTTAAAAATTATTTTGATTTCAAATTTGATTTACCCACTACTCAAAATCCTTTCAACAAAAACTGGAAATTCTTTCTTTATATGAAATCTGTTATCATTTGAAAACAAAGGCCTTTCGTTTCGGGAAAATCCTATTAAATTTTCTCAAGTTATAACCCTTTAAAGTATAAATTGGAAAATCAGTGAACAGTCGTACTCTCGCAAGATATATTTTGAGTTAAATTTAAATTCCAAAAATAATTTTAATGTCAAAACTTCCTTTTTTTCATATTTAACCCAATTTCACTTCCAAACCATTTTGGATTCAAAATTCAACTTTAAATTTTTTTCACCATTCGAATAAAATAATATTAAATTCAAAATACCTGTGACTTAACCAATTTCCCGCGAAGTCCATATTTTTGTGTGTGTGTTGTGTAGGGGTTTTGCAAGCAACAATAAAATATCAACCATCATAAGTTCATGCACAACAATATCAATAAGCGGTATAATCCTATAACGCTTATTTTCCATTCATGGATAAATATGTAAATTCATCACAAATAAATAACTTACATTAATCACAGCTCAATTCAAAGCAATTCATATCACAGAACATCACACATCAGAGATATCAAACAATTCAAGGCATTCAATATAATCCAATCATCCATAAGCAAGTTTAATTAATAACTTAATTTATAATTAATTTAAACCAGATAAATTAATTATCTAACCCTGCTTAATTAAAATTAATTAATTGCAAACCATTTGTTATTATTATAATTAATTAATGAAATTAATTAATCATCTTAATTATCCAACTTAAGTAATTATCCTTAATTACTTACATTAATTAATTATCCCTTAATTAATCTCATAAATTAATTAGCCTTAAGTTAATAACATAAATTAATTAACCCTTAATTAATTACATAAATTAATTATCCTTTGATCAAAAATTAATCTTTGATTATTAATTAATTAACCTTTAATTAATTAATAATCCTTTAAGTAATCACATTAAGTAAGTATCCCTTAATTACTTTAAGTAATAATCTTTTATTAATTATATTAAGTAATTATCCTTAATTACTTGATTAATTAACTTTTAACCATTAATTTATTATCCTTAATTACTATCATTAAGTAATTAACCTTGTAATTAATTATACTTAATTACTTACACTAATTAACCTTTAACTAATTAACTATCCTTTAATTAACTTTATTAAGTAATTATTCCTTAATTACTTACATTAATTAATCAATCTTTAATTATTTACATTAATTAATTAGCCCCCAAATAATTCATTATCCTTAATTATCCGTCTTACTTAAGCTATTTAATTTTATTTAAAATAAGCTTAAGAATTAATTAATGAATATATACATACAACATACATACATACATACATACATACATATATTAAAAACACTTTAAGCTTGATTAATCAAAATAATAGATTTTGAAACCTTAAACTAATTCAAAAACTAACATTATTATTTTAAAAGAATTAATCAAGAAAGTGTTTAAGCTTGATTTAATTTAAATTTGAAAACTTGTTTTATTTTAAAATCTAAAACTGTTTCAACTTGTACTCGAAACAACTTCGATTTCCCATCCGAGCCATTTCACATTTTTTCCGATCAAAATCCTGAGTCACCCTTTCCTTTTATTTTGAAAACAATTAGAGATTTAATATGATAATTAACTAAATTTAAACCAAAACAATTTTAAAACATTTAACTTTGAAACTAGTTTTAAAAATCATGTTAATAATTTTACTTTGGAACTTGGTAACATTTCTTTGAAAATTATTTATTTTAACATACTTTAACACTCGATCATGCTTTTATTTAAAAACCTGGTAATTATTTTATAAACATGACCATTCTCTTGCATTTTATAAAACTTGTTAATATACCAAGCAAACTCAAGCCAGATTACAAAATCCCCGAGCCAGCTAAACAAAATCCCTGAGCTACTCACGTTTTCCATTTGCTTTGAGACAACACGCGACCTACTTCGAGACCAACCCGAGGAAACTCGTCCTCCCCAATTCCTCGACCACTTCCATATTCAAACATGAATGCGTGAACGTGTCCACCTCACCATCGCCATTCCAATCACCAACGCCATTGCCAACAAGTCGACGACCTTCCTCTCTAACGCCACGACCACCAAGATCGATCGACCTTGCCATAATTCAAAATTGAGCAAGTCAACATCTTCCAGGAACTCAAGCCGATCGACCAAATCGGCTCGCCACGCCACCCAAGATCGCCAGAGATCACGCGAACTCGTCCAAAACTACACCGATGACCCACACGATGATTCCCCCTGGTCCGATCGATTCCGATCCACTCTCGACGACGTATGAACCCGAGAACCAACATCGACCAAACGAAGATATTACACCCTAAATCAACGTCACTTCGCCACCACAGTCACTTATAAAACCTTCGAATATTTTTTTTGACCATCGACACCTGAGCAACCTTTAGCCTCGAGTACGACGAACATCTCCTTACCGTTCGTCGAAAGCCGACGAAAAAAAAACCCATTCAATCCGAAATTTCTCAACAACCCAAAACTTAGGAATCGTGATTTCTATATTAAAATTTATCCCTTTCTAATGCGAATCAGTTTGTATGATCAAAACTTGAAATCCAAATGATCGATTTTTGACTTATTTTTAGATCATCACTATAATTTATCATTTTTGAAATGAATACTCAACATAAACACTTGAAACCATTTTTAAAATTGATATTACATTGTTGCAATCATTTTTCATTTAGAGATCGTAACCTAAAATTGATTGTATAAAGAGAGATTGAATTTATTTAGTGGATTTGAACCTGTATTTCAACAAAGAAATATATACTTGCATATACATAGACATGCACATATAAACATCAACATATATACCTGAAATCATACTTAAACAATCATGCAAAGCATTTCATATCATTACATCTACAATTTATCAGGTTAAAAACATATTTGACTTTTATAAAAGTAGTCTACTCACAGTTTTTATTGAAAAGAAACAGAGAGAAGGCTTAAATTCTTTGATCTGGAAATTGTTTTTGAAGCTGAAGCTTTGTTTGTTGATTTGAATATGAAACTGATCTTTAATTTGTTCTTGAATCAGGTTGAAATTGAAGCTTTTAATCTTTGCTTTATTCCATTTTGAAAAACTTAAGTTTGATTTAGATTTTCTTTTGGTTTTGAAAAGATAAAAGAAGAATTTTGAATAGAGAAAAATGTATCAGCCTAGTTTAAACATTATTAATACATGTCAATTTTTTTAAAAAAATAACACACTTGCCATTTGTTAATTACAAATCATACAAAGCTTACCCTTGTTTGTGTATGTTATAATTGTTTTGTAAATGTCATAAGCATATATTTTTATGTTTAAACCCTAATTTTATAAATTACTTATATTTTTATAAATTTATGTATTGTGTTTGTTAAATGTGTGTGCGTATATGCAAATTATACTTATCTCATGTTAAATTTTAAAAGAAAATATTTTAAATCTTTTTGTTTATTCTGGTAAATTTCAAATTAATTCACAAATTAATTATGAAAAATTATATTAATTACTAATTTAAACTTGGCTTAAAAATTGGATCATTACAGTATTTGACGTCTGAAACATATTCTTGACGTCTAATTTCAAACTTGGATTTTTAATGTGAACTTCAACTACAACATTCGAATAGACATCTCCGCTTCTCTTCGCTGCAACTCTTCATAATCAATAGAACCAACTGTAGAGCACTTGTTAATGGATGCAACTACTCAAGAAAACTCTCTACAACTACATATATCATCAAGAATCATGAGAACAAACTACCTTACTTACTTACGCCTCTAATTATATACTCTATCATATATTCTTGATCTCTAACAATCTATACTTGTATTTCACTCTTCCATATATTTAGTTCCTCACAAACAATACTCTCTAGATATATATTGAAAGCATTTGTGCTAATTAGTCAATATCCATTTTATAGAACACACATTTGACAAGAACAATTTACTGTAATCAAGCCTATTTTTCCGGGCGAAGCGAGAGTGTTTGGTAGTCGAATTCCGAATGGGAGCTTCGGGACTGGACGTAGGATGAGAGGTCGAACTGGTATAAAATCCTGGTGTTCTTATTTTATATTTACTTATATTAATATTGTATTAGTTGCATCTTATATTTTGTCACCTATACTTGCGTATACACTACACGATCCACCCTATAGACTTTCAATTGGTATAAGAGCAAGGTTTGATCAAAGTACAGTAACACGTTTTTGAATCACTTTAATATGGAAAGTATTTTTCAAGAAGGTCAATCCACAGCACGACCCCCACTTTTTAATGGTTCTTACTATGCATATTGGTCAACACATATGAGAATATTTATGGAAGCTAAAGGATTAGAAATTTGGTCAACGACTCAAAATAAATATGAAGCACCTGACACAACAACATAGCGAAGGTTGCACAAAAAACCGCAACTTCTAGTAATGCAAAAGCTATGATTGTGCTATTTTTTTCATTGGATAAGAATGAATTTTCACGTGTCATGTTATGTAACACTGCATATGATACTTGGCGTACCCTAAAAGTTACACACGAAGGCACAAACAAAGTTAAACAAACTAAGATTTCAATTTTACAAAATTAATTTTCATCATTTAAAATGAAACAAAATGAATCTATAGTAGATATGTACTCTATATTCCAAACCATTTAACGTGATTTAATGACACTCGGAGTCAAATTCAAAAATTTTGACTTAATATCTAGAATACTCAATTCGTTAACTCCAGAGTGGAAAGGAAAAGTATTAGCTATCGAAAAAGCTAATGATCTCTCAAAACTCTTAGTCGAAGAATTGATAGAAAATTTAATGTCCTATGAAGCTAATATGCAGGCAAGAAAAGAACAAAATTCGAAGAAGAAAAACATAGCATTCCCAGCAAAAAATGAAGACTCTGACTTAGACAAAGAAGAAATCGTATTTACTGCCAAAAACTGCAACAAATTCAAGGAATTTAGGAAAATGACCAGATTCCAGAAAGGAGGAAAATCAAGCTCTACAAATCAAACATCAATCAAATGCTATGAATGTGACAAATTTGGACATATGAAGAAAGATTGTTCCAAGCTCAACAATGATAAAAAGAAGAACAAATTCGACAAATTCAAAAAGAAGAAAGCTTTCAAAGTAACATGGGATGACTCAGATTCTTCATCATCATCGGATAGTGATAGCGATAGTGACGGAGAACAAGCTAATGTATGCTTCATGGAAAAAATTGATGAGGTATGTCCCGAACTTAGCCATGATGAATTATTAGAACTTAGCATGAAATTAAATGATAAATTTAGACAAATTAAAAAATTGAATAAGGAACATATAGCCAAAATAAAATAGATTAGAACTTGAAGTAGGAATATTAAAAGATGAAAAAATTATTTTAAAGGAGGAATTAGAATTATCTCAAGAAAAAATTAAAAATAGTTTGGTCGAAAATAAGACTATGACTATTGATTTTGGAAAAACTAGACTAGAAAAGGATAACTGTTAAAAGAAAATATCAACTTGAAGAGTAATATTGAAACATTGAAAATTTAGAATTAAAAGAAAAATTAGATAAAGTTACAAATAATGTTTCAAAATTTAATAAAGGAAAACAAGATTTGGAAAATCTTATCAAAACTTCAAAACCATCAGGTAATAGAAATGGAAAAAGATTTAAAAATATTCCTAAATAAAAAGGGAATAATATTCAGAAATATAGTTTTATCTATCAAAAGACTTAAAAACCACCTAAGTCTAATACGATTACCAAAAATAAAAATTTGGATTCCTAAGACAAAATAATAATTTGATTAGACAATAATATATTAATAATCTTTTAGATAATGTAGTCTATAATAAAAATTATGTTCATAAAGATACCAAACCTTCTTGGGTATGGCTACCTGCTCCTCCTAACATCTAGAGCCCTAACAAAGTATATGAGTACAAATTAAATCATCTTTTATTTTGTAGCTACCCAAAATAAAAAATAAGGAGAAATGGATACTTTAATAGTGGATGCTCTAAACATATGACCGGAAACTCAAAAATGTTATCAAATATAACATACATCGATGGTGGAACAGTGACTTTCAGAGATAACTCAAAAGGATACGTCATTGGCATCGGAGAAGGCATCAACTCTGTTATAAATCCTTTTTGACAATGCCAAAGGGGAAGAAATAATAAAGATCACAATAAATGATGGGAATCGCATATTCAGGGGGAGATTTCTACAATTATATGTAAGTACATTGTATAGTTTTCATCATCAAAATGGGGGAGATTGTTAGAGACTCAAAATCTATGGTTTCGATGACAACTATGCAATGGAAATCGAATGTGCATATACATATTTATATATACCGGTACTTGCTAGAGCAACATCACTAGAAAGACAAGAACAAGGCTCAAAGAGCACTACAAGAGACTATAAGTCGATAGGATCAAAGAAGCACAAGAAAAAAAGCATAAGAACTGATATGCACAATATCAAACGCCTGGGTGCACAAGCCAGACGTCTGAAATAGTTCTCTGGAACAACAGACGGACTGAACCAAACGTTTGGCAATTGTACTCAGACGTCTGATCTACTACTATATTTAAATATATATAGTATCAGACGTCTGAAACATATTCCAGACGTCTGGTTTCAAACTCGGATTTTAAATTTGAACTTCAACTGCCACATTCAAATAGACATCTCCGCTTCTCTTCGCTGTAATTCTTCATCATCAACAGAAGCAACTGTAGAACACTTGTTAATGAATGCAACTACTTAGGAAAACTCTCTACAACTATATATATCATCAAGAATCAAGAGAACAAACCACCTTACTTACTTACGCTCTCTAAATACATACTCTATCATATATTCTTGATCTCTAGCAATCTATGCTTGTATTTCACTATTCCTTATATTCAGTTCCTCACGAACAATACCCTCTAGATATATATTGGAAGCATTTGTACTAATTAGTCAATATCCGTGTTATAGGACACATATTTGACAAGAACATTTTATTGTAACCAATTCTATTCCTCCGGACGAAGCGAGGGTGTTTGATAGTCGAATTCCGAAGGGGAGCTTCGAGACTGGACGTAGGAATGGAGGTACGAACCAGTATAAGATACTGGTGTGCTTATTCTACATTTACTTAGATTAATATTGTTTTAGTTGCATCGTATATTTTGTCACATATACTTGCGTATACACTACATGATCCACCCTGTAGCCTTTCAATATAAATGATATGACTGAATTTCTTAAATGTCATTAACAATCAATTGTAATTGTAATTGTTATATTAACACATATATTATCGACTACCATGCCAATGAATTCAGTTAAAAAATAGTCATCATATATCACTTTCAAAAGTTAAAGAATAATGGCATCCATATAAATGCATTTGATACACATTAGGATCCAAACGTGTATTAATTGCATGTCTAGCTATTGGGCTTGCATCAATACACGACCGACTTTGAGCATGTATTTATTTTTCGACCAGTCCCTAAAATACATGTTCAGCTATTGGGAATTAATTATATGTTCATCCAGTTGTTGAATATGTACATAATACACATTCTGTATGTGTATTTAAATTACGTTTACTTATCGAGCTTGTATTAAATACATCTCCAACCATCGCTTTTGCCTACTTAAACTGGTAAGATTGTATGTTTTAATATCAATATATGTAAAGCAATTCAGTGAAGATGCTTATATAGGTCTATAGTTATGAAAAATTCATGACGTGTAACTACAATCATACAATGAATAAGCATCAAACTATATAATCAAGGATAAATTTTGTATATATGCCAAATTTGTAAACAAATTATAAGAATATGCCACATACAAAGTATTTACAAAACTAGATCAGTTTTCGCCACGTTGGATGTCACGTATACGGGCGGCATTTCAAATGCCGCCGGAACACGTATATTGTGAAAAATACATTAGCAGGATTTGAAATGCCGCCAGTTTATGACATCTCAAATGCCGCTATTATATCCTGCTTTAATAGGAAACAACCTTTTTCTATTTGCCTTCTTCCAAAGTTTTCTCAGATCTACAAAAATCCTAAACTCCAAACTGCTAAAATATTTTCAAATTACAGTTTAATCTTGATTGGTTTTAGCTATAGACGAGGAACAACATCTAATTCTTCCTCTTGAACAAGGAAGAAGCTACTGTAGATACGTATTTTTGGAAACCCTAGTTCAATTAATTTTTTTTCTCATTTGTTGTTTGGCAACAAATGATAATAGGCAACGAGTTGACTAAATAAATTGCAGAATGGCTTCCAAGTGTGTACCAACTATCTATTATTTTGATGATGAATTGGTTGTTGATAACTTAATTGCGGAAAATATGTCGGTGGGTCGTGCAAACCAGCTAAAGTGTTGAAAGATTGTAATTTGGTACAACTGAAAGAATCGATTTATAAAGCGACCAAGATAAAATCCAAAGAATTTGACATAAAATTTAGTATGTAACTGGCCGACGGACTTAGGATCTAAAGTCATTAAAATAGCCGAGTCAACTATGTCTGTTGCTGAAGTAGAGTCATACAGCCTCCGGTGGACCGTCGTTGGACCAACGCAACTCTCGTAAGCACCATATAGGTGAAAGCTAGCACCGCACTACCCCATGAATATTACCGACATGAATCAAAGTCTTCAACAATGGAAGCCATTAAAGAGCCACTCTTGTCTTCGATCAATCGTAGAATAGATGTTGCGTGATGATGCGCAAAATAATAACGTGGGCGGGCCGGGCTATCTGCAAAGGAGAGGTTCGATGGGGAATATCACTGGCCAATTGCTTCCTAAACCATGTGGCCACTATCGACTCATTTGCCCATCTCACGTCTTCTGGAGGAGACAAGCCGAGCAAGGGCTCACACAATTCCATATAATTTTTTGAAAAATCCGGTTTTGGGATGGGATCCTCATTGATCGGCAATCCGAGCAACACAGCTACGTCTTTCAAAGTGATGGTCATCTCACATACTCTAAGATGAAATGTAGACATCTCTGCTCGCCATCTATTGATCAACGCCGTCAAAAGTTTCCGGTCGAGCTGTGTATATCCCAACTTATTGACAACACCAAATCCAGCTCCGTCTAACAGTTCCAACATGCCTAGATGCGCTGACGTGACGAGCTTTAAAGTGGATGAATGGTCAATGAAGCCGTCCGGCTCAACCCCCTGTTGATAAATAATAGCAAATGAAAGCTAATATGGTATTTATCAACACTTTGCAAAAGTAATGACAAATTATATGAACTTGTACCTCCATCATATCGATGTAACGACCCAGAATTTATATTTATTAAAATTCATCTATTTAATTGATTTTAAATATTAATAAGTGAAATATATAAGTCGAATAAATTTTATTTCGAATAATTAGATTTAATTGGATAATTAAATCGATAATTTAATAGTTGAAATTTCAAAAATAATTGCAAATCGAGTTTAATATGATTGAAAATGATTTGTAAAATTTTATTATATCATATTGGAGTTAGAGTAATGTTATAGAACTTTTAAAATCGAATTAAAAGTTAACCTGTGAAAATTGAATATTTTAATATTTAATCGACTAGTGAACTTTGCCATTTTTCAAACAGTCTCAGAATTGGACGAGACTAGTTCCATTGGATCCGTAATAGTTTGTTATTATCGGATTTCAATTTTCGTAGCAATCAAAGTTTTCCTTTGACCATGGCAGCTCGAAACGCATCGAAATTGTTTTAATATTAATTTGGCAAGTTAAAATAGTCATTTTTCAAACAGTCTCGGATTTCGACGAAACTAGTTTCGTCGGATCCGTAATGTGATATTATTGTATGGTTTAAAATTTCGTGTTAATCGGATTTAGCGTTTGTCCAGGGGAAGCCAAAACGCATAGAAAATCGTTTAATCGGTTTAATTTAAAATCGATCGTTTATTGCCGTAACTCGCACATATGGTCAAATTAGCTTTCGAAACCTATTCCATTGTGTCTGGAACGCGGGGTAAACCATAGAAACGTCGGTCTCCGCACGAGGTTTGGAGTTCGGATTTTGGAGTGAATAGTGTTCTTCTGGTGAAATTCTATAAAAGGAACCCTTACCCTTCATTTAACCCAAAACCCTAATTCTCTATAGCCGGCCACCATTTTAAATTTCAATGGCTAGAATCTTCTAGCTTTCTTCCCCCAAGATCTATCAATCCATAAACAATCACGACAAATGCTCAACTACAAAGATGAAGAGCTTCGCGAGGGCTTCGTATCCATACGGAGTTGATGGGATAAGGCGCGACGATGTTGGAGATTTCTGGCTGCGTTTGTCTTCGTTGGGCACGGAATTCGAGAAGCATGATGAGGCCGAGCTTGGCCGCAACCTGGGCGTGGGTAGAGGGAGCTATGGTCGTCATTGCTGTGGTCCTTGATCTCGATCTAATCGAGTGTGGTGGCTGCAAATTTTAACCCTAGATGATAATGTTGGGTTCGGTTTCAACCTGAATGGCCTGAAGCAACGCGTGATGGAAGAAAGGGGGGCATCGGCATTGATGCGTGCAGGGTAGATCCAACGGCCAGGATGATTAAAGTAAAATATAAAAAGAAAATTTGTAAATTTAATTTTATTTTAAATCGTTCAAACTTTGTAGTGTTATATCTTGGTCGTACGAGGTTGGAATTTGACGAAACGACTTGCGTCGGATTCGTTTTGACGAGCACTACGTAATGGAGCTGGTTTGGACTCGTTTGGAGCTAGTGAGAATTTCGGGTAAAATTAAACGCGCGTTTAATTTTATTCGAAATAAAACGCTCAAACGAAATTGAAAACAAGGTGAGAACTTCTCACTCAATCGAATTAGTTTCGATTTTAATTTTAAATAGTTAGATTTAAAATTGTTGATTATATGCCTGAATGATAAATTATTATATGTTGATTGTTGAAATAGACATTATGCACGTTAGTAAGCGGATGTTATTTATTAAAAACATATACCGCGATAATTCCAACTTGTATGGAATTGGTATTATTCATGTACTTGGAGTTGATTTTCCCGCATTATATAGTGGATGAGACCCTATTGCGCCGCCTATTAAGCGGATAATATTTTATAAATCCCATATACCGCGATAATTCCGTACTGGAACGGAATTGGTATTGTGCTAACATCTTTGGATGTAGGAAACAGGTTGGAGGGATCCAACTGGATTCCTCAAACATTTGAATTAGTTTCAATGTTGTGTGTTGATCTATTTATTGATCTATTTATAATCTGCGTGATTATCTTCGTGATTGAGATTGTTAAAGGCTAAATTTTAGCCGAATATATTTTGGTATCGTTAGATGCCGAAATTAAATAAAATTGGATTTTTTAAAACGTAAGTTGAGAATTCAGAATAAAATTTAATTTTTGAATTTATTCATTTTAAATAAATAAACGTTATAATTTTTATTATTAAAAAAAATGATATTTTTGGAATAATACTTAAGTATGATTTTGGAGTTATATAAGCTTTAATAACGATTTGTAAATTATTAAAAGGATTGGCTTATTAAATTAGGGATTTTTGAATTATTATAAATGATTTATATAAAATATATATAAAATTGATATTTATAAATTAAAAATATTGGAATTATAAAACAAGTTTTTATAAGTGTTAAAATGGAATATAAATGGATTTTATAAGTGAATGAAGTCTATATATTTATAAATTTTGGAATTATAAAATGAATAGATTTTATAAAATAAAAAGATTTATAAGTAATTAACTTATAAATTGGATTTTTTGCATGTAAATGGAATATGGATAGAATTTGTTAATAAAGTGATTTTATAAGTTGAAGTGGCCATAAAATATAAATGGAATTTATAAACGTTGTTTTATAAATCCGAAAAACGACTTATTTTGATAAGTTAATAATTATAGCATATTAGCGGAAATATATCCGCGATTTTGGACAGTGGATAATCCTTTAAATAAAATATGTAGAAATTGAATTTGGTTAATGAAGTATATTCACGATTTTGGACGGTGAATAATATATTAAAGAAATATTTTGAAAAAGTGATATTTTAAAATAGAATTAAAACGATTTAAAAATGTTTTAAAATGTGTTAAGTATCGAAATCATAGATTTCAACATTGATTGTTGAAATAGACGTTTTCGAGGAATAGAAGGAAATGGTGGAATATAACATTGTTGTTATATTAAATGATTTTCGAAAGGAAATGTTTTATATTGTATTGGGATTTATATATCTATTTTAAGCTCGAATCCCTATACTAGTGATTTTGGGTTGTCGTAACGATGTTTTACGTAACATTCATTTTGATCCAAATAAATGTGTTTAAGAGAATGATTTCTTAAAGAATGAAATATATACTTGACTATGATTTAAGTATATTGAATATTTTCCAAGTGTTGAAAATAAATAGATTGGTGAATTACTTATTATTAAATAAGTATGGAAATGTTTTTCCAATATGAAGTGAATGTTTTGAGATTTTTATCTTTTAAAGATAAATTGAAATGAATATTAGAAATCGATTTAAAAAAATCGTATACTCATAGATATTTTGGAATTGTAAATTCACTATGGAATTTATAAAAGAAAGGGAAATTAGTTAAAAATAAACGTTGATTTATTTTGAAGTGTGGAGATTAATTTACGGATTTGGAACGTAAATTTAATAAATCGATAAGGATTTATTTAATTGGTTTAAATGAACCATTTTGAAATGAAAGTATAAGGGTGTAAATTGATTTGAAATTGGTTTTCAAATGGTTGAAGTGTGGGATATATATATCTTATAAAGATATTTTTGAAAATAAATAATTCGGGAAATTATTTGAAATAGGGTGATGTTGTGAATCTTGATTGATAGTTAAATAACCGACTATCAATATTTACCTTTAAATAGGTATTTTTGTGATTTGCTAGAATTTGAATGCTACACTTATTTTTGAATAAGCGCTCACTATTCGGGTTAGCCGGGAAAGGACCTTGGGGTCGTATAACCCATTCCGAATATGTGATACGTCGTTATGGACTGCATTTGATGACCGACATTGAAGACCGGGTATTTGTGAAAACGATAGGATGACCTATCGATTGTCTCTGCACCGTTAGCTACGGTATGGAGATTTCCTTTGTGATGGGAAGTTTTATCGGGATTGTGAATACCCGGATTGCAAGGGCTTTCTTTGGAAGTGCCTTCGGTTCTGTTCGAACCCGGAACAGACTTGTATGGTTACGTGTCTGACATTATATTTTCAGATATAAAGAAGATTTCTTTCAAATACATTCCTGTTGGTGTCGGAGAATTTATTCTCTTAGCTTAACACCCTTCTCTGAGATGTACGCGCTCAGAGGTTATGTAGTTGAAGGTTATCAGCGATATATTCCTAATTTGGTAATGTGACATGCTTAGTGTTGCTGTGTGATGATTATTTATTGATCATTTGTTGATCAAAGCGTGGCTTTGTGCCTAGCTTTGTGGACGAGACTTCGTCAGACCTCACTCCTCGGAAATGGTCAAAACAGGAATATGCGGCAAGGTTATGCGGGTCGCGCCCTTTAGGGTATGTCATTTCCTTCTGGAAAGGGTGGTATCATGGTAAGGAGCCCAGATACTTGCTCATGTTGATACACTATATCTATTACTGTGTGGTGTTGTTGGAATCGAGCACTCGGATAAAGGTCCAAAGGGACCGGGGGATGGCATAGTCATGTAGTAGTTACCTAGTGACAAAGGTAACCCGGCCTTGTGTTGGCGGAGAGCTGGTTAAGTTCTTGGGACGTCCCACCAGAGGCGATCCCATATGGCAGTAGGAAGTTCCTTAGCCTGACCATTTGTTGGAAATCCAAATAAAACAATACGATCCTTGTACGGTTTTAGTTGTATAACCTGCCATGGAATGTCGCGGTAACATTCTATTGAACATGGTAGCTATAGTAGGCATACGATAATGGTCGTATGTTGGCTAAGATTTATATCTTTACTTTCGAAATTTTTTCTACACTATGCACTAGTAATAATATCAAATGTTTCTTTTTAATGCGTATCAAGCGTCTTTGACTATCATAAGAAGAAATCTTCTCCAATTCTGCATTTGCATTATGTGTATGGTGGGAGGTCTTATGGTAGTCTCATTTTCCAAAAGCATTGCAAATTGACTTTAAAATTATCCTTGTTGTTGTTGTTTCAAAAGATAAACTGTTTTAGTTCTCACACCAGTCACATGACTGACTTGGAGTTTATTGTTTCCTTCCTAAACTCTGGGTGCCCACAAATTTCCACACGGGCAGTCAAGAATCAGGTTTATCAGGTTATTCTGGAATTCAGGAGTTGCTGGAGGCAAGCTGGATGGCATAGCATATTATCTATTGTATATAGTATTTCTTTTTCGCTGTTTATTGTTGTTTGTTGATGTACACTCTGACGATGTAATGAAACTTGATGTGATGTAATGTAATAACCGATATAGTTCTTTGTTAAAGATTATTCATTTATCTATTATATGTTGTTCCGCTGCGACTGTGAGATTCTGACATTGTTTCTGTTCTGTTTTCTTATTTCTTCTATCCTTTTCTTCTACCTCTTCTTCTTTAACCCTAAAATTCGGTTTTTCGGCATTCGATTATGCGGCATTTGATACAGTGGACGTAAGAATGCCGACCTTCGGATCCCGATAAAATCACAAACTTTACATTTGGTATCAGAGCATTTGGTTAAGCGACAACCATGGCTCTGTTGGGTGTTACGCATTAGAGATAGAGTCAGTAGTACTCTAGAATGAGTTTGAGTGTAATAATAGCTATGAGCGCATATTTATTAGTGAATATAAAATTATTTTATATTGTGATGATTAGTTTGTTGAGTGGTATATGGATTCTGGTCGGTATGGTCCGTACAACTCTATTGGTAGGGATCTCTAAACACTTGTACAGAACAAATTCGACACTATATTGTTTTAAATTGGGTAAATGAAATAATTTTACCTTGATTATATTTTATACATAAAGGAATGATTTTTCATAATTATTAAAGTGTATATGAATTGATTGTTTGGTTTTTGAATAAGTTAAATAAAAACAACAATTGTAAAAGGAATAATCGGATAAGCAAATGAATTATAAGTATGGAATTATAATTAAAATGATCTACAATTGTGAAATGATCTTATATAAAGTAAGGAGAAAATAATGAAATTTTATAAGGAAAGATTTATAAAAGTGATTTATAAGATAAAAGGAAAATTTTGAAAGAATTTAAAAGCACTGAATTCACTATTGTTGCTGGAAAATAATAAGGGTGGTGACTGCAGCATCATCAGTATCATTTTCAAGTTTCTATGTGAGGGATTTGCAACCACAGTGAATTGAAAATTGAAGTTTTGTTGTGATAAACAAATTTGGAAATAAATATAAAAATCCAAGTTGAAATTGATGAATATAGGTGAAATGAATTTTGAACTTATAATATGAAATAATAAAGATTTAATCTTGGTAACGTTGAAATAAAATTTGACTTTGGTAAAAGTTAAATAGAATTTACTTTAGAATTGAAATCTGAATTAGATTTGGAAATTTAAGTAGGTTAAACAGATGATGTTTAAATGGAATATGACTTAAGTAAAAATTGAATGAAGTTGATTGTGGTATCGAAGAAATTAATCAAGAGAAGTGATGATTATGAACTTGAGTTATATAACTGAAATTCAACATTATATTGTTAAAGGAATTGGCAATTAAATTAATAAATGGATTGAATGTTAATCAGTCGAATGTAAATAAGTTGATATGGAAAAATGAATGAAGTGTTAATTCATTGAAAGCCAATATAATTAGAAGTTAAATAATTGAATGAAAATCAATTAAATGTTAAACCAATTGAAAAAAAAGTGTTGAACCAAATTGAATGTTGAAAGAAAATTGAATGAATTTGGTTATGTTAAATATACATTGGTTGTCATATGAATGTTAGTTGATTGTATATAAATTCATTAAGTGTTAATGAAATTGAATTAGCAAAATTTGAAAGCTAAAGTAATTGAATCCAAATTGAAAGTAAATGAATATGAACTGAATTTGATTCAATTTGGAAGTGAACTAATGAATGTAAATTAGTGAATGTAAACTAATTGGAAACGAATGAATGAATGTTAATTAAATCCAATGTAAACAAATCAAATGTGAATAAAATGAAAAAAAAACCAATTCATTGAATATTAATGAGAAATGAAAGAATATTGATTAAGTTATGGATTTGTTGGATGTTTATTGGTTGGATAGTTGTTTGATGGTTGCATTTGTTGCTTTTGTTTCATTTGCTATATTGGCATATGTAGTTGTTGTAGTGACATATGTTGTATATTGATATTACTTTCATATATGCATGTTTCTCATGGTTTGTTGAGTGTTTAGTAGGTGCGGATTGCGCTTGCTTCGCATTTGGAGCTCGCTTTCGCGCTATATTAGCCGTATACGCTCGCTAATAATAATATAAGGTACATATCTCGGATTAAATATCGTACTTTTATACTTTTTTCCCTGCAGGATGCCTCATCACTTGATGGGATGTATATTTGTGATATATATACTATCATTTTTTTCGGATCGAGCCGCGCAAAGGAAACTCTGGCGAATTTTTCCGAAAATTTAAGGCGTTAGAAAATTTTTGAGAATTTTGAAAATTATTGAAACTATAACTAAGTTTGGATTTGGAAACTAAGTAAAGATTTTGTAAGAAGCTTAACTATGAATTTTGGGAAAGTTAAACACTTAAGAGATTTGTAAGTCAAATTGAATGGTTTGTTTTGAAAAATTAATAGATTCTGTAACTTTTTCTTACTTGGTAATTTCGAGGACGAAATTCTTTGAAGGGGGGAAGTCTGTAACGACCCAGAATTTATATTTATTAAAATTCATATATTTAATTGATTTTAAATATTAATAAGTGAAATTTATAAGTCGAATAAATTTTATTTCGAATAATTAGATTTAATTGGATAATTAAATCGATAATTTAATAGTTGAAATTTCAGAAATAATTGAAAATCGAGTTTAATATGATTGAAAATGATTTGTAAAATTTTATTATATCATATTGGAGTTAGAGTAATGTTATAGAACTTTTAAAATCGAATTAAAAGTTAATCTGTGAAAATTGAATATTTTAATATTTAATCGACTAGTGAAATTAGCCATTTTTCAAACAATCTCAGAATTGGACGAGACTAGTTCCATTGGATCCATAATAGTTTGTTATTATCGGATTTCAATTTTCGTAGCAATCGGAGTTTCGTTTGACCGTGGCAGCTTGAAACGCATCGAAATTGTTTTAATATTAATTTGGCGAGTTAAAATAGTCATTTTTCAAACAGTCTCGGATTTCGACGAAACTAGTTTCGTCGGATCCGTAATGTGATATTATTGTATGGTTTCAAATTTCGTGTCAATCGGATTTAGCGTTTGTCCGGGGGAAGCCAAAACGCATAGAAAATCATTTAATCGGTTTAATTTAAAATCGATCATTTATTGCCGTAACTCGCACATATGGTCGAATTAGCTTTCGAAACCTATTCCATTGTGTCCGGAACGCGGGGTAAACCATAGAAACGCTGGTCTCCGCACGAGGTTTGGAGTTTGGATTTTGGAGTGAATAGTGTTTTTGCGGTGAAATTCTATAAAAGGAACCCTTACCCTTCATTTAACCCAAAACCCTTATTATCTATAGCCGGCCGCCATTTTAAATTTCAATGCCCAGAATCTTCTAGCTTTTTCCCCCAAGATCTATCAATTCATAAACAATCACGACAAATGCGCAACTACAAAGATGAAGAGCTTCGCGAGGGCTTCGTATCTATACGGAGTTGATGGGATAAGGCGCGGCGATGGTGGAGATTTCTGGCCGCGTTTGTCTTCGGTTGGGCACGGAATTCGAGGAGCATGGTGAGGCCGAGCTTGGCCGCAACCTGGGCGTGGGTAGAGGGAGCTATGGTCGTCGTTGCCGTGGTCCTTGATCTCGATCTAATTGAGTGTGGTGGCTGCAAATTTTAACCCTAGATGATAATGTTGGGTTCGGTTTCAACGTGAATGGCCTGGAGCAACCCGTGATAGAAGAAAGGGGGGGCATCGGCCTTGATGTGTGCAGGGCAGATCCAACGGCTAGGATGATTAAAGTAAAATATAAAAAGAAAATTTGTAAATTTAATTTTATTTTAAATCGTTCAAACTTTGTAATGCTCTATCTTGGTCATACGAGGTTGGAATTTGACGAAACGACTTGCGTCGGATTCGTTTTGACGAGCACTACGCAATGGAGCTGGTTTGGAGTCGTTTGAAGCTAGTGAGAATTTCGGGTAAAATTAAACGTGCATTTAATTTTGTTCGAAATAAAACGCTCAAACGGAATTGAAATCAAGGTGAGAACTTCTCACTCAATCGAATTAGTTTCGATTTTAATTTTAAATAGTTAGATTTAAAATTGTTGATTGTATGCCTGAATGATAAATTATTATCTGTTGATTGTTGAAATAGACTTTATGTACCATTAGTAAGCGGATATTATTTATTAAAAACATATACCGCGATAATTCCAATTTGTATGGAATTGGTATTATTTATGACTTGGAGTTGATTTTCCCGCATTATATAGCGGATGAGACCCTATTGCACCGCCTATTAAGCGGATAATATTTTATAAATCCCATATACCGCGATAATTCCGTACTGGAACAGAATTGGTATTGTGCTAACATCTTTGGATGCAGGAAACAGGTTGGAGGGATCCAACTGGATTCCTCAAACATTTGAATAGGTTTCAATGTTGTGTGTTGATCTATTTATTGATCTATTTATAATCTACGTGATTATCTTCGTGATTGAGATTGTTAAAGGCTAAATTTTATCCAAATATATTTTGGTATCGTTAGATGCCGAAATTAAATAAAATTTGATTTTTGAAAACTTAAGTTGAGAATTCAGAATGAAATTTAATTTTGGAATTTATTCATTTTAAATAAATAAACGTTATAATTTTTATTATTAAAAAAATGATATTTTTGGAAAATAATACTTAAGTATGATTTTGGAGTTATATTAGCTTTAATAACGATGTGTAAATTAATAAAAGGATTGGTTTATTAAATTTGGGATTTTTGAATTATTATAAATGATTTATATAAAATATTTATAAAATTGATATTTATAAATTAAAAATATTGGAATTATAAAACAAGTTTTTATAAATGTTAAAAAGGAATATAAATGGATTTTATAAGTGAATGAAGTCTATATATTTATAAATTTTGGAATTATAAAATGAATAGACTTTATAAAATAAAAAGATTTATAAGTAATTAACTTATAAATTGGATTTTTTGCGTGTAAATGGAATATGGATAGAATTTGTTAATAAAGTGATTTTATAAGTTGAAGTGGCTATAAAATATAAATGGAATTTATAAACGTTGTTTTATAAATCCGAAAAATGACTTATTTTGATAAGTTAATTATTAAAGCTTATTAAAGGAAATATATCCGCGATTTTGGACAGTGGATAATCCTTTAAATAAAATGTGTAGAAATTGAATTTGGTTAATGAAGTGCATTCACGATTTTGGACGGTGAATAATATATTAAAGAAATATTTTGGAAAAGTGATATTTTAAAATAGAATTAAAACGATTTAAAAACGTTTTAAAATGTGTTAAGTATCGAAATCATAGATTTCAACATTGATTGTTGAAATTGACTTTTTCGGGGAATAAAAGGAAATGGTGGACTATAACACTGTTGTTATAGTAAATGATTTCCGAAAGGAAATGTTTTATATTGTATTGGGATTTATATATCTATTTTAAGCTCGAATCCCTATACTAGTGATTTTGGGTTGTCGTAACAATGTTTTACGTAACATTCGTATTGACCCAAATAAATGTGTTTAAGAGAATGATTTCTTAAAGAATGAAATATATACTTGACTATGATTTAAGTATATTGAAATTTTCCAAGTGTTGAAAATAAATAGATTGGTGAATTACTTATTATTAAATAAGTATGGAAATATTTTTCCAATATGAAGTGAATGTTTTGAGATTTTTATCTTTTAGAGATAAATTGAAATGAATATTAGAAATCGATTTAAAAAAATCGTATATTCATAGATATTTTGGAATTGTAAATTCACTATGGAATTTATAAAAGAAAGGGAAACTAGTTAAAAATAAACGTTGATTTATTTTGAAGTGTGGAGATTAATTTACGGATTTGGAACGTAAATTTAATAAATCGGTAAGGATTTATTTAATTGGTTTAAATGAACCATTTTGAAATGAAAGTTGTAAGGGTGTAAAGTGATTTGAAATTGGTTTTCAAATGGTTGAAGTGTGGGATATATATATATCTTATAAAGATATTTTTGAAAATAAATAATTTAGGAAATTATTTGAAATCCAGTGATGTTGTGAATCTTGATTGATAGTTAAATAACCGACTATCAATATTTACCTTTAAATAGGTATTTGTTGTGATTTGCTTGAATTTGAATGCTACACTTATTTTTGAATAAGCGATCACTATTCAGGTTAGCCGGGAAAGGACCTTGGGGTCGTATAACCCATTCCGAATATGTGATACGTCGTTATGGACTGCATTTGATGACCGGCGTTGAAGACCGGGTATTTGTGAAAACGATAGGATGACCTATCGATTGTCTCTGCACCGTTAGCTACGGTATGGAGATTTCCTTTGTGATGGGAAGTTCTATCGGGATTGTGAATACCCGGATTGCAAGGGCTTCTTTGGAAGTGCCTTCGGTTCTGTTCGAACCCGGAACAGACTTGTATGGTTTGGTGTCTGACATTACATTTTCAGATATAAAGCAGATTTCTTTCAAATTCATTTCTGTTGGTGGCGGAATATTTATTCTCTTAGCTTAACACCCTTCTCTGAGACATACGCGCTCAGAGGTTATGTAGTTGAAGGTTATCAGCGATATATTCCCAATTTGGTAATGTGGCATGCTTAGTGTTGCTGTGTGATGATTATTTATTGATTATTTGTTGATCAAAGCGTGGCTTTGTGCCTAGCTTTATGGATGAGACTTCGTCAGACCTCACTCCCCGGAAATGGTCAAAACAGCAATATGCGGCAAGATTATGAGGGTCGCTTCTTTTAGGGTATGTCATTTCCTTCTGGAAAGGGTGGTATCATGGTATGGAGCCCAGATACTTACTCATGTTGATACACTATATCTATTACTGTGTGGTGTTGTTGGAATCGAGCGCTCGGATAAAGGTCCAAAGGGACCGGGGGATGGCATAGTCGTGTAGTAGTTACCTAGTGACAAAGGTAACCCGACCTTGTGTTGGCAGAGAGCTGGTTAAGTTTTCGGGACGTCCGGCCAGAGGCAATCCCATGTGGCAGTAGGAAGTTCCTTAGCCTAACCATTTGTTGGAAATCCAAATAAAACAATACGATCCTTGTACGGTTTTAGTCGTATAACCTGCTATGGAATGTGGCGGTTACCTGCTATTGAACATGGTAGCTATAGTAGGCATACGATAATGGTCGTATGTTGTCTAAGATTTATATCTTTACTTTCGAAATTTTTTCTACACTATGCATTAGTAATAATATCAAATGTTTCTTTTCAATGCGTATCAAGCATCTTTGACTATCATAAGAAGAAATTTTCTCCAATTCTGCATTTGCATTGTGTGTATGGCGGGAGGTCTTATGGTAGTCTCATTTTCCAAAAGCATTGCGAATTGACATTAAAATTATCCTTGTTGTTGTTGTTTTAAAAGATGAACTGTTTTAGTTCTCACACCAGTCACATGACTGACTTGGAGTCTATTGTTTCCTTTCTAAACTCTGGGTGCCCACAAATTTCCACACCGGCGGTCAAGAGTCAGGTTTATCAGGTTATTCTGGAATTCAGGAGTTGCTGGAGGCAAGCTGGATGGCATAGCATATTATCTATTGTATATAGTATTTCTTTTCCGTTGTTTATTGTTGTTTGTTGATGTACACTCTGACGATGTAATGAAACTTGATGTGATGTAATGTAATAACTGATATCGTTCTTTGTTAAAGATTATTCATTTATCTATTATATGTTGTTCCGCTGCGACTGTGAGATTCTGATATTGTTTCTGTTCTGTTTTCTTATTTCTTCTATCTTTTTCTTCTACCTCTTCTTCTTTAACCCTAACAATTCAGTTTTCCGGCATTCGATTATGCGGCATTTGATATAGTGGACGTAAGAATGCCGACCTTCGGATCCCGATAAAATCGCAAACGTTACCATCGATGCTTTTTGTGCGGTGTTGAGGTTGCAGTAAAGCACGCTAGGATCGATCATCTGGATTCCATTTCGTCGTATTCTACCACAATAACATAATCATAGTCATACCATAATACATTCTTATATCAAATCAACAAACGATTAAACATGTGCTCTAAGTGACTGCTCTACTTCATTGTTGTATACAACCATAGATTTGCAATTATAAAACAAGGTTAACCCTAAACCCTAAATTCAAAAAATCAAAAGTAGAGACAAAATCGATAGATCTCAAACCTGTAGGAGGTGGTTGAGACAATGAGGAAGCCATACTTCAAATTCTAGCTAGACTTAAGTAGTTTTCTATTTAAAATTTTGATTTTTGCTGAAATGAGAGGGTGGGTTCGGTTTTCTTTTAGAGAGAGTTTGATAGAAGAGGGAGAGTGGGAGTGAATGGATGAAGGGGCTGCAAATTTAGGGAGAGCAAAAAATTTGACGTTATTTAGGATGATATTAATTGACGGCATCTCAAATGCCGCTAAGTGGCAGCATCTCGAATGCCGCTAAGTATTGTTTTGCAAATTACAAGTGTATTGGCGGCATTTGAGATGCCATCAATACATATGGCACCAACGTGGCCAAAACTGGCCTATTTCGATAAATAGTTTGGAATGTGGCCTAAAATTGTAATTGTTTAGCAATTTGGCCCAAATTAAAAAATAATCCTATAATCAAACAACTGCCATATGTAAAGTACAGGTTTCGTCCTAGCATATGTGTGTCAAATTTAACTAAAGAATGCATAATTTTGCAAATATTTGTAAAATGAACAGATACACAAACTTTTTTGCGTGTGTCTGCAAAACGACTACATGTTTTTACAAATATTTGCAAAATGTTTGAAATTAACTATATTATCTGAAATAAAGATGGTTTTGCAAATGTTTTGGAAATGGTTGCATAATTCAGCAAATAATTACAAGATAAATGAATATAAAGATATATATATAAATATATGCTAAATATATACATATTTTTTAAGCGCCTTCTAAATTACTCCATTTTTGAGCAAGATAATGTCTTGAGAAAAATCACAACTAGGAGAAAATGAAAGTCATCTAAAAAACTAAAAAGAAAAATAGAATTCAAAATAAACAAGGAATAAAAAGATTTGGTAATTCAAATATGTTAGGGTTGGCACATATACCGCTGTTATGGTGATGTTTACTGTTGTCATTTTGTAAATACTGCATCGTACCATTTTTACCGGTGAACTAAAATTGTTTACCGTATCGATTGACTAATATACCGATGACTGATATACCAATAAACTGGTAACCGTTACACTGCTAATGGTAAGTTAGCTTTTGTCTAGAAAAATAATAAATTGATATGTTTTTACACGGGATGATGGTTCGTTATATATCTCATTGGGTCACTTAATAAAGAACATAAAAAAGAAGTATATTTATCATCATTTGACTTGAATTATTGAAATAAATTGATATGTTTTCTTGCTTCTAAATGCCCATAATACGACATTTTACATGAATACCAATGTATTATGAATGGATTGGTAAATTAACATTGCCACTGGTTTTGAAAAAAATATTACCGCCGTTTTACCGTAAAAAACAGTAAATTTACCTTTACCGTACCGATTAGCCTGGTATATCGACTTTATTTTAAAATGGTAAGCGATTGACTAGTAATGGTATGATAATCGTAAATTTACCATTACCACAACAGCCCTAGGTGCATATACGAGAGGAAACATATGTTTGGGATAATTAAGAAATAAAAAATCTAAACCTAAGGGCTATTTTATTTTAGAGTTTTTTACTTGTAAAGTTTGATATTTTGGGCCATACAATAGCAGGCTGTAATCCAGCCACAACACTACCGACTTTCGGATTCCCGCCGTTTCCAACCTTTTTATTCTAAATCCCTAATCCTAGCGAATCCTCTTCCACACACTTCAAAACATTCACGCCATTTCCAACGTCTTTCTTCTCTCTACGAATCCCTAACCCTAGCAAATTCTCTTCCACACGCTTGAAAGCCGAATCTCTAACCGGATGCCAAAAGATTAATGGAAGATGCCTGTACACATTGGAGAAGAAGCTTCCGGCAACCTTAATTCAAACCGAGGTATTAAATTGAGAAATAAAAATTCAAAAACTGTAAAGCTTGCGTTTGCTTTCGGGAAAATCATGGCAAGGTTCCTTTTGCTGATTCAATTGGGTTGCTTGGTTCATATCTAGTTTTCTTCGTGTGATTTCTGTACTCGGTAGTAGGTTTTGTGTTGACTATTACGACTTGTTTTCTTATGTCGTATCTTGCGGTGTTGTTGCCTGAAGAAGCAGTCAGTTGTGTGAGGAAATCATTTCGTGCTAGAAAGGTTAGTTCTTTAACTTGCAAGCTCAAAGCTATAGGTCGAAGTTTGTATCTAGTTGGCAACGGTCATAAGACCTATGCCAACTTAGTTGGACTAAATTTTGGGAATTGAATTATGAATATATAGAAGTTTAAAAGTGGAATTTAAGTGTAACCTTTGAGTTCAAGATCCACCTCCACATATATTTGTTCATAGTAGCTGCACTAAAGCATGTTTAGAAAACGAGAAGGATGATTAGCTGCTTTGAATCAAAAGTTTTGCTGCATAATTACATGAGATACAGAGAGTGGAACTGGTTTGTACATCCAGAAAATGCTTAACTACCTTCGCTTAAAAAGAACACACCGCCGTTGCCAGGGATCGAACCCGGGTCACCCGCGTGACAGGCGGGAATACTCACCACTATACTACAACGACTTTGATGTTATTCAAATTGAAACATATAGAGCTTTTGTTAGATGACCGTTTGAAGCAAATGAGAGAATATATATATATATATATATATATATATATATATATATATATATATATAACCTTATTTTTCGAAAATATTAATATCATATAATTTAAACTTGTTTCAACTTGATTTGGTTACCAATTTCCGATTCAATACTCAATTCAAACCATAGTTGAGAAAAATCAGCAGTCCATTTTAACAATGGATATCGAGATGTTTATTTGAATCTACAATTCAAATGTTATTCTCTCAAAGGAAAAAAATGGAACAATAGAAGAAACCAAATTTTAGATATAGTTGTAGAAATCCAATTTTCAAAATTAGTTTGAAACATATATTAATGTGGGTAGAAAAGACGATGCTTTTATGTACTTATATGCCATTCAATATTTTGCATATCTCAAAATTTCTTATGAACAAGTCTATATGCATTACAGTATAAACCTTTTGAATTTACGATTTACCATTTAAATTCTTTTTTTATTAGAAGTTTAAATTTAAATTTCTTATTTAATGGAAATTTTGATACCTTGCTTATCCTAGTCATAAAATGAAATGTTCCCTTATTAAAAAATTTACACACATTAAAAAACCATTGTAGCAACATCGTTTGTTTGCACTCAGGAAGTAGAACATTTCGTTTAGATAATAAGGGTGATACATTATTCAAGCCGAACACTCATTAAGATGTCTCAGAGGCTCGAGCTCATGACCTCAAGAACATTTGTTTAAAACATCATACCTCTAACCACTCGAGCTAGAGTTTCTTAACATGAGAAGAAACATTTTCTTGTTATTAAGATTTATGATATTTTCGTATGCTATTGGATTGAAATCCAATCAATTCCATGAACATATATAAAATAGGCAATTTCATCAAAAGGTTAAAAAATACCGAATATATTAGTAGCTAACCTAAGTGCTTAACTTTGTACACCAATGATTATGTCATGAACACAATTGTTTATCCAATTTATATAGAAATCCGTACCAAAGTACAATAAGCTACAACAAAATGATATGATAGGCATATGCTACGATGCTTCTATAACATGATAATGCATAAAACATCAGAATAATGAGATGATATATAATTTTATTCAAACATAACTAGGCGTAGTGAGAACAAAACGATGTTGAAGAAATAACTTGATCATCCAGGTTTGTAAATGTTTTGAGGCAATTTTTAGATCTAAATGAAAATAAAAGTCATATACGTAGATGTAGATAACAAACGGTGCGTGCGTGCTTGTGTATTGTAGTATAATAGTTGAGTATTTATGCTTGTATTCCAAGCGACTTCTGTTTTATCCGACGTTTATATAAAATAGCATAATACAAGAAAGCAATATTATCGATTGATATTTTATTTTCAAGGGCCTATGAAACTTTGCTTTTGGATGGTAAACACAACATGCTTTATAATTGATTTTCAAACTCTTTGTATACAGGTGACGTGGGACTTGAAACCTGTAGCTTTCTTCCCCCATTTTCTTCCCCCAATTCATTTAGATCCTTTTCTTTTCTAATATAACAATGCACGGTGTTTACTAAGATTTGCCATGCAAATTTTTATTAGTTGCAAGGTAACATCGTGTTTCCTAATAAATTCGATAGTTACATGAATTTGTGGCTATTAACATATATTTGAGCCATTGTATGTTTTATACATAAAAAGTAATGTAAAAGCGACATTTTTATACTAAAACTATTATAAAATATTATTTATATTAGGGCTTTCGATTGTATTTTTAATACAAATTTCTTTTTTCTGTGTGTTTTTATTTGTTTCTGTGTATGTGCATTAGTTAAAAGCTATCTTTAAATGTAATAACTCCAGAAAAAAAAAGAAATAAGCCCTAAAACTGCCGGGTGGTTAAGCATCAAAACATTTAGAGAAAGGTACCGTATTCAAACTATAGTGATAACATAGAATCAACATGGTTTCGATAGTTTGATCAACCTTAGACCAACGTGGCTTGATCCATGGTTGGGTATTCAGAACGATTATTGGTAGGTTCTCTTTTCTTATAGTAAAAAAATAATACCATCTCCAACAATGGAATAGAAATATTCAAGCAATTTATAACTTATATAGTTGGCAGTTTATCTTTTTTTTAAAAAAAAATTGATAATAACATGTTTGATATGCCCAATAGGTTGGATTACCAACATATCACCTACAAAAGCTAATAAATAATGTGTAGGTATTTGTTTTATCTTTGAAAAACTTAGCAAGCTTATTACTTGAACAGAAATAATGTACAAATAATACAAAGTAGTACATAGATGTATCTACAAAGCAAAGTCTTATGTAATCAAAGCAATCCTACATAACTTGTTTGTTTCTAAGTGTTTAAACTTGCCTGTACGTTTTTCATTCCATATGTTGTTCCACATGGTAGACTGGTAGTTGTAGATAATGTACTAGTTAGGCCACTTACTTTTTTCTTGGAACCTAAGACTAAATATGAAGTTATACCATGTTATGTTGAGTTCTGTTTTACATCTAAACGGACCTGTGTCATGCCTATTTGATATTTTTAAAATTTACTTAATGTTCAGTGTGTTATAAGCAACTATTTACATCTTTTATATGTTATAAAATGCAATATCCTTTGAATAGCGTCTCGCAAGAAAGTATATATGGATTTATTTTTCCTAAATTTTAATCAAACTATCTCAGTTCTGTTTAAAGTTCAAAGCCATGCAACAACAATTTCAAAACTATTATCTTACAGAAGGCAACAATCTTTGATTCGTATCTCAAAAGGAAACTTATATATTGATTACTTTATTCTTATCCCAAATTTTGATAAGACCATCTTGACTTCTCACCTATATTCTAGAAAGGCTCAATGTGTCATATAATGTCTGCACTTTTTTGGTCATATAGTATGATTCAGATCATACGAACAATTATACTATTGTAACCTATAGTATAAGTAGTTTTTCCTTAAGTAATGATCCAATACTATGTGCACCAATAAAAAACAGAATATTCAATCAATTTGTAACCTGTATTTTTTTGGTTTCTCCTTTCTTGCTTTAGCAGTAACATGTTTGATTTTCTCAATAGGTTGGATTGCCAACGGTGCACTTACCAAAACTAATAAATAATATCTAGTTATTTGTTTTATTTGTGGAAAACTGGGCAATCTTACTACTCAAAGAAATATATTGTTCAAAATAGTACACCGATGTCTACAAAGCTAAAGTTGCTCAAAAGTATATTAAATTAAGGACTAAATTTCATTTTAGACCCTAGAAAAAAAATCTTATTTCCACTTTAGGCTTCGTTCAAAACTATTTACAAAAATAGACGCGCAATCCAAATTTGCGCAAGTGTATTTTAAAATAAATAAATTTTAAGTGTAATTTTTTTTAAAAGTTTATGTTTACGTATTTTTGAAATGCGCAATTGTAAAATATTGTTATATATAAAAAGAGACATATATTTATAATAAGTTTTAACCGTGGTCTAAAATGAAAATAAGTTTTTCCTTGGGCCTGATATGAAAATTTATCCTTAAATTAAATCACTTTTTACGAGTTATTATTGTTTACATGCAAATGTACATACATATAGTTTGTTCGTTTCTAGGTTTTTAAACTTACCTGTACTTTTATCATTCCAAATGTGCGTCACATGGTAGTTTCAAATGTCCCGTATATGTTACTACTTTACAGGTTTTGTATCTTATAAAAAGAAATATCCTTTAACCAGTTTATCAAAAGAAAGTACGTTGCATTACATTTTCCTGTCCCTAATCTTAATTAGGTCATCTCAATTCTATTTAACATTTGAAAAATGCCATGCCATGCATCTATTTGAAAACTAGTGTCTTGTAAATGGCAATATGCTTTGATTTGTATCTCTGAAGAAAACACAGATGTCCATTTCTTATTCTTAATCCAAATTCTGATGCAACCTTCTTACCTTCTCAGCTTTTCTAGAGAAAACTTATGGTTCGTGCTGTGTTTATTTTTTATTTTGGGGCCAGAGGGTATAATTCAACTCATATGTATACTTATATAATTTGTAACTTATGCTATTGGTAGTTTATCTTTTCTTAAGCTAACAGTACAATATTATCTCAGTATAAAATAGAATAGCACGATTTGTAACTTATGCTCTTGGTAGTTTCTCATTTTAAACTTTAACAATAAGGTTCTTGATATGCCAAATTGGTTGGATTGTTAGCGCAACACCTACAAAAGCTAATAAATAATATCCAACAACCAGGTATTTATTTTTTGAAAAGACTTGATACACTTGTTACTTAAAAAATGTATAGTATAATATAAAGTAGAATAGCAATATATCTACAATCGTGGAGTTGATTGTAATTTTTATCAAGTTGTCGTTAGTATATTCATCACCAATTTCTTTTCAGGTGTTATCATTTTTAACATGTCAACGCGTATACATAGCTTTTCCATTTCTAGATGCTTAAACTTACCTTTCTTCATTCTTATCGTTCCACATGGTAGTTGTAAATACAATACTTGCTTGGTCACGTAAATTTTTTTTGTCTCTAAACTTAGATAGTATGAAACTGTCAATGGAGCTAAACATCATATATGTGCACACGTTATGTCGAATTTTGTTTTAACATTAAAAAAAGTCATACCATGCTGTTTGATATTTTTTCTCCAACTTCATACCTATAAGGAACTCTTTTACAACTATTATCTCTTATAAAAAGCAACATCTACTGATTTGTGTCTCAAAAGAACAAATATATGCTTTTCTTCTTTGTATCCCCAATTTTAGTTCGTCCATCTTAAATCTGTGTAACATATAATAATATTCATGCCATGCAATTATTTTTCTAACTATTTTGTCTTATAAAAGGCAATATCCTTAGATTTGAGATTTGATATTTGATTTGTATCTTAAAAAACATGTATATGCATTACTTATTCTTATCCTAGATTTTTGTATACCATCTTAAATTCTCACTTTTACTCTAGAACAATGTGTAATATCATGTATACATTTTTTCATTTAGATCTGTAAATTCTGTACGAATCTGATATCTGATCAAACTAATTTTAGTTTAGGATATGAATTAGGGTAAGCGAAAATACAAATTATGCTTGTTCGAATTATTTGTTATTTTTTTATTTGTGGATTATCTGGTCTATTCGAGAAGTGTTCGAACATAAATTTCATATTAGTTATGTCCATCCAAATTGCTTATTAGACATGACTTGAGCACATTGTAGTTTGAGGCGTCTTTTTGCAAAATTTAAATTTTAGTCTACAAAATAGTTGAATAAAAAATTTAAATAGTTAAATGAATTATAAAATATGGTTTAGAATTTAAAATTTAAATAATAAAATATTTAAATAATTGAATTGAGTTATAAAATGTGGTTTAAAATTTAATTTGTAGTTAGTAAAATAGTATATCAAACTTGCATAAAAGGCTCGCAAAAAGGCCCAAGGCTCAAAAAAACCCAAGGCTCAGGTTTGCGCCTTTTTGCGTTTTAGGGCCTTAACTACTATGCATACAACTAAAGAAAAATATGGCATATGCAAAGCATCTATATATGTACAAAGCCATTTATGACAAAAAAGGGAAAACATAATTCAAATATTTGATTCAAAATTTTACAAAAGTTTTTTTTTTAAATAAGAGCAATGTCGATCATTAAAGTGTGGTGCAAGATAAACGTAATATTAAAATAAGAAATGATGGCACGTACGACTAAAAAAGGCATGATATAATTCAAATTATTATAAGATGAGACCGTATAATCCAAATCGAAATTCCACATACAACTAAAGAAGTATATGGCATATGCGATGCATATACGTACAAAACCATTTATGACAATCGGGAAAACAGAAATCAAATGTATGGTTCCACTTTTTTTTAGTAAGAGTAATGTAGATTATTAAAATGTGCTGTAAAATAAACATAATATCAAAATTACAATCAATGGCCCATGCAGGTCTCAAACCTGCGACCTTTGCGTTATTAGCAAGACGCTCTAACCAACTGAGCTAATGGGCCACATGACATAGGAAATGATTTTCAATTAGCAGTGGAGATATTGAGTGTTTAATTGACAATTAAGTATTATTTAGTAAGTTGTGACTTCTATGTAAATATTAAAATATTTCGTTCGAAATGATAGTAGACATTTTGGTTTAGGACTATTATGGTAATCGTTACCGCTACCATTATGCAAATAACGTCACCGTACCGATTTCACTGGCAAACTAAAATAGCTTATTATTACAATTATCAATTGGCTGGTATACTGAATTCTGATATACCCAAAATTATCATGGCGTGCTCGCACAAAATTGCCCACAGCATGCTGGCACAAAAAAGCAATTTAACCTGTAATAGCTCACGTGCTATCTATAATGCAAAATAATAGTTCAAAATATTGTGCTATTTTGTGTATTTATTTTAGACATGTACATCGGAAAAAGCCCAAATAAAATTGAACGGCACAAACTAGGATATATGTACACTAACCAATCATATGTATTCATTAATAAATCCAAATCATTTATCGAAGATTGACCAAGAATCCTTCAAATAAAATTAAATGTAGGTTTTTGGTAGGTGTATCATACTCAAAACGTATTACGTGGAAAAAAGTTAACAATTTTGTTTTTCTCTAACTATATTAATAGGTAGCTACATTATATCTTTAAATTTTCATTTTAAATGTGTTTTTAATATATAGGACTTAATAGTTTGCAATATTGAACTTAGTCATCTACATCGTTTTTAATGCTAAAAAAGCAAAAAAAATGAAGGTTGGACATCCTTTTATTTTAATTTCTTTTGAATAACCATTCGAAAAAAAATTCTTTCATTTGATGAAAAATCATAAAATTCTCTCTTAGACGTCAAAAGTATTACTTGGCAAGTACATTTAGGATAACCTTACCGATTAGTTTATTTTGGATGTATAAGAAATCAAATTATTTAATATAAGGTTGTCAATGAATATTCGAAAAATTCGAAATCCATTCACAATTCGAAAAGCGAACAAATATATGATATTCGTAAAAGCAGATACGAAGACATCTACATCCGAAAATTATCCGTTCGGTTTTTGTTAAGATTATACTTTATTTCATGTGTATTTGAGTACAATGATATATGTGTATTTATTGTTATATTAAGTTAATAGTTTTTATTATATGCAATTACTGCATTTTAACCGCTCAGAAGTATTTATTATCATAATATTTGTTGATTTTGCATAATTTCATAATCAATGAGATTGAAAAAGACTAATGTTTTTAAATTATTTTTCCCTATGTATTAATTGTCGGTGGATAGGATAATTATCCGATATCCGTCAGTATTCGTGGATGCGGATATCCAATATTCGAAAATGATTTCGAATGCGGATATGACATTATCCGTATCCGAAATTATCCATTTACAAGCCTAATTCGGTCCAAGATACCAAATTTTGATGCGTAATCAATTATGGTATTTTCTAATTTGTTTTCCATAGCACTTAATTATGCGACCTAGTAACAAATGTTTTAATTTATGATCTACTTCTACCAAATATTATGATGTTGTTGTGTAGATTCGTTTATAACTCAAGTCCATTTTTCTTACCAACTTGACTAGATGAAGGTCTTAACAGTGAGAATACACCTTTTTTAATTTATAAGCATCTAAAATGTGCGTATGTTTTGACACCAAAAAGCTAAGAAGTTTGCTTTAATAAATAAATCTCAAACAAATGAAATCAAAATTTACATTAAAAATTGAAAAAAGAAGAAATTCGAAATCAACTTCGAAAATGTATATATTAAAAATAATTTAAAGATATATTAAATTAACAAAATTAATTCAACATAGAAATATATGAAAATAAAATAGTCAACCTCAATTTGATTGAAGATGCTAAATCCTAGGAAACAATAGATAAACTTTTAGATGGACTTACTTTAGATACAATATTAAGAGTTTTAAAGCATGGTTCTAGAGTTTTAAATTTGAGTAAAAGGAACCAACTAATACAATGTAAATGACAATGTAAATTTCAATCCATAATTAAATTACAGTGTAAAAAATTCAAGAAAATAAAAGTGAATTTCAATCCATAATTAAATTACAGTGTAAAAATTTAAGAAAATAAGACTGATGATCATAAATGAGTGATTTGATATTTATGTGAACAAGGACCGCGATTATTCAGTTCCATTTAGTATATATATTAAAAAAATGTAAAAAATACAAAAGTGAACGAAATAGCATGTGCTATATAGCATATAGTGCAAACCTTGCGTTACTTTGCTCTATATGTCATGACTACCTTAGGTATATCAATAGACCGTATATAAATACATATAATACAACATATTACATGAATATAAATATTACCGATGTTTTACCGAGGAAAATGATAAATTTACCGTTATCATAACACGTCGACTTTAATAAAAAATTGTAACCGATTGACTGATAATTATATGATGGTGAGAAATCCGTCACCATAGCAACCCTAATTTGGTTTTTTTTTTGATGGTATGTTCTTCATCATTTTTTCTTTTCTCAAATGATTGAAGCATCTTCAGTTGAGATCCCATTTTTTATAATTTTCTATCGATCATATCTTCAGTTTATTTTTTAGATCATGTTTAGTGTCTTCTTACTATGTTAATCTAACTCTTTTTATTCTCTTTCCTTTTACGAAAATGTTATCATCTATATTCACTGGTGCATTACATTATTTTCAATAAAGGTATACATAGCGGCTATGTCTATATTTTCTATTTTTCTTATTTATATGTGTTGCACTTAGTTTCTTCCACTCTTCTCACATGTTATTCACATGCAGAAAAGTATGTTTGAGGATAAATTTGAATTTAAATCAAATTCTTATTTGTGTATGGTTTTTAATAGAAGAACTATTACACAATAAAATACTCACGACACGAATCTCAAACACGCCTATTAACAATGTACACAGGAGAAGTCACTTTGGGGGCGTGTTGCTTGAATTAATTCATTTGAAATGGTAGATAATCATGACTTATTTTATAAGGAGACCAAAAAAATATTTAAGTTTATTTTAAATCACTACTTTATGTCCATGTGACAATATTAGAAATGTAACTTATAATTATAATAAAACATTTTTTTTTTGAATACCCAAGAGAACCATATTTTGATAATGTATTTGAAACCATTCCAGATTCTCACATCATGCCATATGGTAGATTCAATATTATTAATGCCTTATTGATAACTAAAGTTTTTTTATCATCGACAAGAAGATCGTAGTTTCTCTTTAATGTGCGTGAGTTTTTTTTGGACATTCTAATTAGTCATGTTCGCTTAAGCTTGGTCAATTTCATTTTGTCGATAATATTTTTCGTCAACTTCTTAGTTATGATAATACGGTATGAGTAACAAAGGTTACTTGATAATCGCTAGGCTTAATGACGTAAAAAAAAAGAGCCTTTAGAGGTAAATGACACAAAATGTGAAGTGGTTCGGCTAAGAGGCCTACGTCCACTATAAAATTCTTTTACTATATGAATCTCTTACAATTACAAGAAATTAAAAGAGAGTAATAAGAAAAGATGATACACCAAAAGATTAATTAATCTGTTAATCTCAGAAAGCTTAAGTGGTAGATCGTGGCTGCTAACATTCCGGGTTCCCTTCCATTGAGAACCCAACCAACTATAGTCCCCTCCACCGAGGGCCCGACGATCCCCTTGTAACTGGCCATGCATGAGGTTCTTATAGCATTTGAACTAATGTTTGGATAGGTAAGATCATGTTGCAAAACATACCTGAAGCATGCCTAGCCATTGATCTGACTAAATGGACCTATTGAGAGACAGCAGGCGAAATAAAGAAATGCATTGTTGGATAAAGGCCAATAGAACTGTGCTAGGAACATGCTCTACCATGCTCTGCATTAAATCCTCTTGTACCTGCCGAGGTTGTATCAACTTCTAAGAACTTTTCCTTCAAGTCAGAAATCAACAATAAAGTATTAAAGTGGATGTAGGCTTTGCTTTGCCGAACCACTGTAAACCCAATGTGTTCATTATTTACTTGTTTCTCATTTATTTTTTGTTTAATTCTTCACTTTTATTATCTAATTAGATCTTTGAGTGTTTTTGCCATTTTTGGTTCAAAAAATTATAGAATACAACTTTGTATATTCAGTATTTTTTTTTTGAAACAAAAAAACACTAAATGCCACTAACCCTACATGTGTTGATCCAAAACATTATGACGCATTGCCAAATAATACCATTGAGCATGTCCGCTAGTTACAATCCATCACTTGTTCAAATGAACCCTAAAGTTACAGATAGTAAATACATCATCCTTACATCAAAATGCTTTTTTTCCCCAAAATCTAGCGGACTTCTCACAAATAAAATAGCAAAAGCATCCATTAATGTGTATATAGTTAGGTTCAAAGAGAAGATAGAACACTACTGCCACCTGTAGCAGGTAACAACACTTCCCATCCTGGGCCTTTTAGGGGAAGAGAATAACTGGGCTTCTCATCAACGCTATCCACCAAGTCCGTAAGATCCAGAACTTTTAATAGGTTTCTTCATTTATGTCAGTCCGAGTCAGCTTATCTTCTTCGTTCTATTCATCTCTAAGCAATGCAGTACTTATAATCCTCTAATGTGTTTGTGTTAAGCTTAACACTATCCTGTTCAAAGTTTCCTTTGGAAACAACCACATGCTCTAATCTCAATTTTCCAAATGCTTTCTTGATCATTTTCCCCTCAATAGAATGTGCAGTAGCAAGCCTGTATACATGGACAGACTTGGTTTTTCCAATCCTATGGAATCAATCCATTGCTTGCAAATTAATTTGAGGATTCCAATCGCTATAATAAAGATGCAAGTGTCGGAAATAGTAAGATCAATACCCAGACCTCCTGCGTGTGTGCTGAGGAGAAATATTCTAACATTGATTATGGTGATTCTATCTATCATAACGGGTTCTGGAAAAGAATTATTTGATTAATTGTTAATTTCTAGAACAGCCCATGCTAGTGGATAAATAGACAATTTACAGCAATGCAAGTCCAACAATATAGTAGTTAAGAAATTACAAAGACTATTCATACACGCTTCCATTTCTTCGTTTATTCATTTTCATGACTGATAAGCAAGTCACACAGAGAAACAATATGTTACTAATTAAAGTTCATAGAAAAACCAGAGGTGTAACGCCCCGAAAATTTTCGACTTTCGAAAATTCAACATCGATACTCACTTTATCGACTGCCGAGAAATCGAAGGCCGAAAACCCGAAAGGTTATGGTTTTAAGAAAAAGAAAAGAAAGAAAAAGGAAGAAGAAAGAAAGAAAAAGGTAGAAGATAGAGAGAAAAGAAAATAGAAAATTTTAAAATAGAAGAAAAAAAAAGAGAATAGAAAATAGAAATATAGAACGGAACAGAAAACAACAGAACAACATCAGAATCTCACAATTCGCAGCGGAACAACATATAATAATAAATGAATAATCTTTAAACAAAGAACTATATCAGTTATTACATTTTATACATTACATTACATCATATCATCAGAGTGTACAACAACAACAACAAATAGTGCAGAAAAAGAAGTACTATATACTAGTATTACGCCATGCCATCCAGCTTGCCTCCAGCAACTCCAGAATATCCAGAATATCCTGATAAACCTAACTCTTAACTGCCCGTGTGGAAATTGGTGGGCACCCAGAGTTTAGGAAGGAAAACAATAAACTCCAAGTCAGTCATGTGACTGGTGTGAGAACTCAAAATAGTTTATTTATCTTTAAAATCAAAATAGAGGAATATTTTTAAAGTCAATTCGCAATGCTTTTAAAAATGAGACTACCATAAGACCTCCTGCCACACACACAATGAAAACGCAGACTTGGAGAAGATTTCTCCTTATGATAGTCAAAGATGCTTAATACGCATTAAAATCAAATCAATTTTGATATTATTATTGGTGCATAGTGTAGAAGAAATTCATTTCGAAAGTAGAATATAAATCTTAGCCAGCATAGGTACCATTATATTATGCCTACTAATAGCTACCATATTAGATGGCAGGTTCTACAACTAAAACCGTACAAGTTTCGTATTGTTTCTTTGGATTTCCAACAAATGGTCAGGCCAAGGAACTTCCCATTGCCACATGAGAATGCCTCTGGAAAGACATCCCCGAGAACCAAACCGGAACTCTGCCAACACAAGGCCGGGTTACCCCTAACTGGGTAACTACTGACACGAGCACGCCATTCCCCGATCGTAAACGACCTTTCTCACGGGATCCCGATAGCCAACAACCACAAAGTAATAAATTCGTAGTAACCACATAGGTTAAATATCTGGGCTCCATACCATGATACCACCTCTATCCAGAAGGAAATGTACATACCCAAAAGGGTGCTACCCCTCATAACCTTGCTGCATTTTTCCTGTTTTGACCATTTCCGGGGTGTGAGGCTCGACGAAGTCACGTCCACAAAAACATACTTTATACAAAAGCCATGCTTTGGGTCAACAAATGATCAACACAATGATCACCAAGATAGACGATCAAATAAACGATCCTATCACAATAATCAACACAATGATCATTTCAGCAACACTCAGCATGTCACATTACCAAATTGGGAATATATCGCTGATAACTTCAACTATATAACCTCTGAGCTCGTACGTCTCAGAGAAGGGTGTTAAGCTAAAAGAATAAATTCTCCGCCACCAACAGAAATATATTTGAAAGAAATCGGCTTTCTATCTCAACTTGTAATGTCAGGCATACTATCCATACAAGTCTGTTCCGGGCTCGAACAAAACCGAAGGCACTTACAAAGAATTCCTTGCAATCCGGATATTCACAATCCTGATCGGATTTCCCATCACTTAGGGAGTCTCTATACCGCTGCAACTCAGTGCAGAGACAATCGACAGGTCATCCTATCGCTCTCGCAAATACCGGGTCTTCAACACCGATCTTCAATGCAATTCACAACGACGTATCACATATTCGGAATGGGTTATACGACCCCATGGCCCTTTCCCGGTTAACCCGAATAGTGAGCGCTTATTCAAAAATAAGTGTAGCATTCACATTCAAACAAATCACATCAATTACCCATTCAAAGGGAAATATTGATAGTCGATTATTGAACTATCAATGGATATGCACACATCACCAGATTCCAAATAATTTTCCAAATTATTTATTTTTGTAAGATATCTTTACAAGATATCTAATTTCAACACTTCAAAAATAAATCAATATTTATTTTTAAACAAATTCCACTTTTCATTTATAAATTCCATAATGAATTTATATTTCAAAATATCCATGCATATACGATTTCAACTATCCATTTTCGATTTATCTTCAAAAAGATAAATTCTAATTATTCACTTCATATTGGAAAACATTTCCATACTTATTTATTCATAAGTAATTCACAAATCTTTTTATTTTCAACACTTAGAAAATATTCAATATACTTAAATCGAGATTAAGTATATATTTCATTCTATTAAGGAAATCATTCTCTTAACATATTTATTTGGGCCAAAACGAATGTTGCGTAAAACATCGTTACGACAACCCAAAATCACTAGTATAGGGATTCGAATTTAAAATAGATATATAAATCCCAATACTATACAAAACATTTCCTTTCGGAAATCATTTACTATAACAACAGTGTTATAGTCCACCATTTCCTTTTATTTCTCGAAACATCTATTTCAACAATGAATGTTGAAATCTATGGTTTCGAATCTCAACACAATTAAAACTTCGTTAGATCGTTTTAATTCTATTTCAAATATCACATTCAAAACAATTTCTTTAACATATTATTCACTATTCAAAAACGTGAATATTCTTTGTTAACAAATTTCATCCTTTTATTCATTTTATTTCAAAGGATTATTCACTATTCAAAAATGTGAATATAACTCCATTTATAGGTTTCAACAATTAACTTATCAAAATAAGTTGTTTGCGAATTTATAAAACAACGTTTATAAATTCCATTTCTATTTATTTATAAAAACTTCCTTTTTATAAATTCTTTTATTAACCTATTCCAGTTTATAACTCAATTATAAACTAAAAGTTCATATTATAAGTCAAATGCTTATAAAACAATTATTTTACAAAATCGTTCTCTTTAACTTCCCAAATTATAAATCTTATAACTTATAAGATTCATTCATTTATCCAAAATCATTATTTTAATAACTTAATAAATTTTATAAACCTACTGCTTATAAAATTCCATTTATAACTTCACCGTATAAAATTCTATAAATTCCATTCAATTATGAAATTCATTTTCACTTCATTCAAACACTTATAAAAACTCGTTTTAAAATGTCCATATTTCAATTTATAAATATCCATTTATAAATCTCTTAATATAATTCAATTTATATTATTCTTTTAAAACGTCTTTAATCTCCTTTATTATTTCACCATTTTGATTCATAAAATAATTAAATTTTATAAATCCTATATTTAGACCTTTCACAATTATTTCATAAATCCCAATTTAACTATCTTATAAAGTCATTAATTCCTTATTTTCAAAAATCAGCTTTTAACTATATTGCTCAAAAATCATAATTTTTATAACTTTAAAAATTATAATGTTTATTTATTTAAAATGAATCAATTCCAAAAATATTTTATAAACTTATACTTTCAAAAATCACTTTGAAATCATTTTTAAAATTCCAAATTTGGTCCAATGATGCTACACACCAAATAGTCAATCACGACTACAACGATATCATATATCAATATGAAAATCCATCAAATATCAAAATATCTGAAATCAAATAAATACTGTTGAGGAATCCAGTTGGATCCCTCCAACCTGTTTTCCTGCATCCAAAAACATTAGCACAGTACCAATTTCGTTCCAGTACGAAATTATCGCGGTATATGTTCTTATTAAATATTATCCGCTTAATAACGGCACAATAGGGTCTCATCCGCTAAACAAAAAATGCGGGAAATCAACAACTGCAATATATACATATGCCAATATATATATATTGATATTATATATAATACCAATTTCACTGTTTATGAAATATTCGCGGTATATGTTTTTAATAAATAACATCCGCTTAATAACGGCGTATAATGTCTATTTTAACAATCAATAGATATCAATCATCATTCATACATGCATTCAAATATTTTAAATCTAACTATTTAAAATAAAATCGAAACTGATTCGATTGAGTGAGAAGTTCTCACCTTGGTTTTAAATTCCGTTTTAGCGATTTATTTCGAATAAAATTAAACGGACGTTTAATTTTACCCAAAATTCTCACTAACTTCAAACTACTCCAAACCAACTCCATCGCGTAGTGCTCGTCCATACGATTCCCAACGCAACTGGTTTCGCGCGTTTTCGACCTCGTATGAAAAAGATATGAATTTATGAAGTTATACGAATTCTTAAATATGAATGTTACAACATTATTTTACATTCCTCAACCCAGATAAATCCAGGACGCACATCACGCTACCCTTCCTTCCTCTCTTCTTCACGCACGCCTCCAGGTGATTCACGCAAGGCCGAACCCATATATATGAATTAGGGTTTGATTTTTCTCCTCCAACACTCGATGAAACTCGATCAAACCACCGCCAAGCGAAAGCCCTCAACTTCCTCTATACTCGGCCCCCATCCTATGAAGTTCGGCCCTCATCTGCACTTGAACGACGTGCATAAACTCGACACCTTCATCTCCATTTTCCCGCTGATCCACTCAACTATTTTCGATCATGACCGTTGGATATCAAGATCGTGTTCTGCTCTACAACTTTCATTTAGAAAGTTTCTTGAATTAATGAACGGATTTGAAGATAATGAAGGAGAATCGAAACTAATTTCTGGCCGTTCTTATAGGGGGTGGCGGCTAGGGTTATGAAATTAGGGTTTTTTTTTTTTATTATGAAGAGGTGGGTGCTATTTATAAAGAAAATTCGAAACACTATTCATCCCGGAAATTCCGAACTCCGATTTACGCGCCGAAACTGACGTTCCTAGGGTTTATCCCGCGTTCCGGACACAATGGAACAGGTTTCGGAAGCTAATTCGGACATCTGTGCGAGTTATGGCTATAAACGCTCAATTTAAATTAAACTGATTTAAATCGATTTCTAGGCGTTTTAATTTGTACCGGACAAACGGTAAATCCAATTGACTTGAAATTTGAAACCTTACAATAATATCACATTACGGATCCGATGAAACTGGTTTCGTCGAAATCCGAGACTTTTTGAAAAATGGCTATTTTAGCTCGCCAAATTAAAATTAAAATAAATCGATGCGTTTCGAGCTGCCACGCTCAAACGATAACTCCAATTGACACGAAATTTGAAATCCGGTAATAACTAACTATTACGGATCCAATGGAACTGGTTTCGTTCAATTCTGAGACTGTTCAAAAATTGACTATTTTCACTAGTCGATTTAATATTAAAATATTCAATTTTCACAAATTAACTTTTAATTCGATTTTAAAAGTTCTAAAATATCGTTCTAACTTCCATATGATATAATAAAATTTTACAAATCATTTTCAATCATATTTAACTCAATTTTCAATTGTTTCCATAATTTAACGTATTAAATTATCGATTTAATTATTCAATAAAATCCAATAATTCAAATAAAAATTTATTTGACTTATAAATTCACTTATTAATATTTAAAATTAATTAAATATTCAAATTTTAATTAATAAAAATTCTGGGTCGTTACAATCTTCCCCACTTAAAAGAATTTCGTCCTCGAAATTAACAAGTAAGAAAAGTTACAGAATTTATTAACTTTCCAAAATTCATAGTTAAACTTCTTACAATACTTTACTAAGTTTTCCAAATCATACTTAGTTATCTTTTCAAAAACAATTACTATTGTTTAACTTTCAATTCAAAATCAAAATTAAAGTTTTCAAAATTTTCCATTTTTTCTCAATTTTTTTCTAACGCCTTAAATTTTCGAAAAAATTCGCCATAGTCTCCTTTGCGCGGCTCGATCCGAAAAAAAATGACAGTATATATATCACAAATATACATCTCATCAAGTAATGAGGCATCCCGAAGGGAAAAAAGTGTAAAAGTACGATATTTAATCCGAGATATGTACCTTATATTTTATTAGCAAGCATATACGGCTAATATAGCGCGAAAGCGAGCTCCAAATGCGAAGCAAACGTGATCCGCACCTACTAAACACTCAACAAACAACATGAGAATCATGCATATAGATAATAATCTTAATATACAACATATAGCAACATAATAACTATATATGTCAACATAGCAAATGTAACAAACAACAAATGCAATATATTCAACCATCAACCAACTAACATCCATAACCAATAAATATTCATTCATATTCTCATTCATATCCAATGAATTGGTTTTCAATTTAATTCACATTGATTCATTAACATTGGATTTACTAGCATTTATTTTCAATTAGTTTATATTTACTAATTCATATTCAAGTTGGTCCACTTCCAAATCAAATTCAATTCTATTCAAATTTATTTACTTCTAATTTGAATTCCAATTACTTTAGCTTCCAATTTCATTAACTCTTAATGAATTATATACAATCGATTAACAATCATATAACAATCAATGTATATTAATTACAACCAAATTCCTTTGCTTACAATTTGGTTTAATTTAATTGATTTTCATTCAATTATTCAACTTTCTAATAACATTAGATTTTAATGAATTAACACTTATATTCATTATTTCATATCAATTTTATTCACATTTAATTGATTAATATTCAATTCAATTTCAAAGTTGAATTTCATTTATATAACTCAAGTTCATATCTATCACTTCACTTTATTATTTTACTTTGATATCAATATCAATTTCATTCAACAACACTTAAGTTATATTCCATTTACAAACATCACTTGTTTTCACATAACTTAAATTCATTTTTATATTTACAACTCATATTCATATAGTTTCATTTCTTATATATATAAGTTTATTTCGCAATTGTAAATCACTTTAATTATAATTCAATTCTTATAATTCTTTTGCTTATACAATTCCTTTATTTAGATTATTCAAACAACCAAACAATCAACTTATATGCACTTTTATAATTCTGAAAAATTATTTCTTTATATATAAAATATACTCAAGGTAAAATTATTTCATTTACCCAATTTAAAACAATATTATGTCGGTTTATCTTGTTTAAGAGTTCAGAAACTCCTATCTACGATAGTTAGCTAGACTACATCGATTGGAATCTATAAACAATCAACCGATAAGTCAACACAATATAAAACAATTTATATTCACTAACAAATACGCTCTCATAGCTATTATTACACTCAAATTCATTCTAGAGTACTGTTGACTCTATCTCTAATGAATAATACCCAACAGAACCATGGTTGTCGCTTAACCATAAGCTCCGATACCAAATGTAACGCCCCGAAAATTTTCGACTTTCGAAAATTCAACATCGATACTCACTTTATCGACTGCCGAGAAATCGAAGGCCGAAAACCCGAAAGGTTATGGTTTTAAGAAAAAGAAAAGAAAGAAAAAGGAAGAAGAAAGAAAGAAAAAGGTAGAAGATAGAGGGAAAAGAAAATAGAAAATTTTAAAATAGAAGAAAAAAAAAGAGAATAGAAAATAGAAATATAGAATGGAACAGAAAACAACAGAACAACATCAGAATCTCACAATTCGCAGCGGAACAACATATAATAATAAATGAATAATCTTTAAACAAAGAACTATATCAGTTATTACATTTTATACATTACATTACATCATATCATCAGAGTGTACAACAACAACAACAAATAGTGCAGAAAAAGAAGTACTATATACTAGTATTACGCCATGCCATCCAGCTTGCCTCCAGCAACTCCAGAATATCCAGAATATCCTGATAAACCTAACTCTTAACTGCCCGTGTGGAAATTGGTAGGCACCCAGAGTTTAGGAAGAAAAACAATAAACTCCAAGTTAGTCATGTGACTGGTGTGAGAACTCAAAACAGTTTATTTATCTTTAAAATCAAAATAGAGGAATATTTTTAAAGTCAATTCGCAATGCTTTTAAAAATGAGACTACCATAAGACCTCTTGCCACACACACAATGCAAACGCAGACTTGGAGAAGATTTCTCCTTATGATAGTCAAAGATGCTTAATAAGCATTAAAATCAAATCAATTTTGATATTATTATTAGTGCATAGTGTAGAAGAAATTCATTTCGAAAGTAGAATATAAATCTTAGCCAGCATAGGTACCATTATATTATGCCTACTAATAGCTACCATATTAGATGGCAGGTTCTACAACTAAAACCGTACAAGTTTTGTATTGTTTCTTTGGATTTCCAACAAATGGTCAGGCCAAGGAACTTCCCATTGCCACATGAGAATGCCTCTGGAAAGACATCCCCGAGAACCAAACCGGAACTCTGCCAACACAAGGCCGGGTTACCCCTAACTGGGTAACTACTGACACGAGCACGCCATTCCCCGATCGTAAACGACCTTTCTCACGGGATCCCGATAGCCAACAACCACAAAGTAATAAATTCGTAGTAACCACATAGGTTAAATATCTGGGCTCCATACCATGATACCACCTCTATCCAGAAGGAAATGTACATACCTTAAAGGGTGCTACCCCTCATAACCTTGCTGCATCTTTCCTGTTTTGACCATTTCCGGGGTGTGAGGCTCGACGAAGTCACGTCCACAAAAACATACTTTATACAAAAGCCATGCTTTGGGTCAACAAATGATCAACACAATGATCACCAAGATAGACGATCAAATAAACGATCCTATCACAATAATCAACACAATGATCATTTCAGCAACACTCAGCATGTCACATTACCAAATTGGGAATATATCGTTGATAACTTCAACTATATAACCTCTGAGCTCGTACGTCTCAGAGAAGGGTGTTAAGCTAAAAGAATAAATTCTCCGCCACCAACAGAAATATATTTGAAAGAAATCGGCTTTATATCTCAACTTGTAATGTCAGGCATACTATCCATACAAGTCTGTTCCGGGCTCGAACAAAACCGAAGGCACTTACAAAGAAGTCCTTGCAATCCGGATATTCACAATCCTGATCGGATTTCCCATCACTTAGGGAGTCTCTATACCGCTGCAACTCAGTGCAGAGACAATCGACATGTCATCCTATCGCTCTCGCAAATACCGGGTCTTCAACACCGATCTTCAATGCAATTCACAACGACGTATCACATATTCGGAATGGGTTATACGACCCCATGGTCCTTTCCCGATTAACCCGAATAGTGAGCGCTTATTCAAAAATAAGTGTAGCATTCACATTCAAACAAATCACATCAATTACCCATTCAAAGGGAAATATTGATAGTCGATTATTGAACTATCAATGGATATGCACACATCACCAGATTCCAAATAATTTTCCAAATTATTTATTTTTATAAGATATCTTTACAAGATATCTAATTTCAACACTTCAAAAATAAATCAATATTTATTTTTAAACAAATTCCACTTTTCATTTATAAATTCCATAATGAATTTATATTTCAAAATATCCATGCATATACGATTTCAACTATCCATTTTCGATTTATCTTCAAAAAGATAAATTCTAATTATTCACTTCATATTGGAAAACATTTCCATACTTATTTATTCATAAGTAATTCACAAATCTTTTTATTTTCAACACTTAGAAAATATTCAATATACTTAAATCGAGATTAAGTATATATTTCATTCTATTAAGGAAATCATTCTCTTAACATATTTATTTGGGCCAAAACGAATGTTGCGTAAAACATCGTTACGACAACCCAAAATCACTAGTATAGGGATTCGAATTTAAAATAGATATATAAATCCCAATACTATACAAAACATTTCCTTTCGGAAATCATTTACTTTAACAACAGTGTTATAGTCCACCATTTCCTTTTATTTCTCGAAACATCTATTTCAACAATGAATGTTGAAATCTATGGTTTCGAATCTCAACACAATTAAAACTTCGTTAGATCGTTTTAATTCTATTTCAAATATCACATTCAAAACAATTTCTTTAACATATTATTCACTATTCAAAAACGTGAATATTCTTTGTTAACAAATTTCATCCTTTTATTCATTTTATTTCAAAGGATTATTCACTATTCAAAAATGTGAATATAACTCCGTTTATAGGTTTCAACAATTAACTTATCAAAATAAGTTGTTTGCGAATTTATAAAACAACGTTTATAAATTCCATTTCTATTTATTTATAAAAACTTCCTTTTTATAAATTCTTTTATTAACCTATTCCAGTTTATAACTCAATTATAAACTAAAAGTTCATATTATAAGTCAAATGCTTATAAAACAATTATTTTACAAAATCGTTCTCTTTAACTTCCCAAATTATAAATCTTATAACTTATAAGATTCATTCATTTATCCAAAATCATTATTTTAATAACTTAATAAATTTTATAAACCTACTGCTTATAAAATTCCATTTATAACTTCACCGTATAAAATTCTATAAATTCCATTCAATTATGAAATTCATTTTCACTTCATTCAAACACTTATAAAAACTCGTTTTAAAATGTCCATATTTCAATTTATAAATATCCATTTATAAATCTCTTAATATAATTCAATTTATATTATTCTTTTAAAACGTCTTTAATCTCCTTTATTATTTCACCATTTTGATTCATAAAATAATTAAATTTTATAAATCCTATATTTAGACCTTTCACAATTATTTCAGAAATCCCAATTTAACTATCTTATAAAGTCATTAATTCCTTATTTTCAAAAATCAGCTTTTAACTGTATTTCTCAAAAATCATAATTTTTATAACTTTAAAAATTATAATGTTTATTTATTTAAAATGAATCAATTCCAAAAATATTTTATAAACTTATACTTTCAAAAATCACTTTGAAATCATTTTTAAAATTCCAAATTTGGTCCAATGATGCTACACACCAAATAGTCAATCACGACTACAACGATATCATATATCAATATGAAAATCCATCAAATATCAAAATATCTGAAATCAAATAAATACTGTTGAGGAATTCAGTTGGATCCCTTCAACCTGTTTTCCTGCATCCAAAAACATTAGCACAATACCAATTTCGTTCCAGTACGAAATTATCGCGGTATATGTTCTTATTAAATATTATCCGCTTAATAACGGCGCAATAGGGTCTCATCCGCTAAACAAAAAATGCGGGAAATCAACAACTGCAATATATACATATGCCAATATATGTATATTGATATTATATATAATACCAATTTCACTGTTTATGAAATATTCGCGGTATATGTTTTTAATAAATAACATCCGCTTAATAACGGCGTATAATGTCTATTTTAACAATCAATACATATCAATCATCATTCATACATGCATTCAAATATTTTAAATCTAACTATTTAAAATAAAATCGAAACTGATTCGATTGAGTGAGAAGTTCTCACCTTGGTTTTAAATTCCGTTTTAGCAATTTATTTCGAATAAAATTAAACGGACGTTTAATTTTACCCAAAATTCTCACTAACTCCAAACGACTCCAAACCAACTCTATCGCGTAGTGCTCGTCCATACGATTCCAACGCAACTGGTTTCGCGCGTTTTCGACCTCGTATGAAAAAGATATGAATTTATGAAGTTATACGAATTCTTAAATATGAATGTTACAACATTATTTTACATTCCTCAACCCAGATAAATCCAGGCCGCACATCACGCTACCCTTCCTTCCTCTCTTCTTCACGCACGCCTCCAGGTGATTCACGCAAGGCCGAACCCATATATATGAATTAGGGTTTGATTTTTCTCCTCCAACACTCGATGAAACTCGATCAAACCACCGCCACGCGAAAGCCCTCAACTTCCTCTATACTCGGCCCCCATCCTATGAAGCTCGGCCCTCATCTGCACTTGAACGACGTGCATAAACTCGACATCTTCATCTCCATTTTCCCGCTGATCCACTCAATTATTTTCGATCATGACCGTTGGATATCAAGATCGTGTTGTGCTCTACAACTTTCATTTAGAAAGTTTCTTGAATTAATGAACGGATTTGAAGATAATGAAGGAGAATCGAAACTAATTTCTGGCCGTTCTTATAGGGGGTGGCGGCTAGGGTTATGAAATTAGGGTTTTTTTTTTTATGAAGAGGTGGGTGCTATTTATAAAGAAAATTCGAAACACTATTCATCCCGGAAATTCCGAACTCCGATTTACGCGCCGAAACTGACGTTCCTAGGGTTTATCCCGCGTTCCAGACACAATGGAACAGGTTTCGGAAGCTAATTCGGACATCTGTGCGAGTTATGGCTATAAAAGCTCAATTTAAATTAAACCGATTTAAATCGATTTCTAGGCGTTTTAATTTGTACCGGACAAACGGTAAATCCAATTGACTTGAAATTTGAAACCTTACAATAATATCACATTACGGATCCGATGAAACTGGTTTCGTCGAAATCCGAGACTTTTTGAAAAATGGCTATTTTAGCTCGCCAAATTAAAATTAAAAATAAATCGATGCGGTTCGAGCTGCCACGCTCAAACGATAACTCCGATTGACACGAAATTTGAAATCCGGTAATAACTAACTATTACGGATCCAATGGAACTGGTTTCGTTCAATTCTGAGACTGTTCAAAAATTGACTATTTTCACTAGTCGATTTAATATTAAAATATTCAATTTTCACAAATTAACTTTTAATTCGATTTTAAAAGTTCTAAAATATCGTTCTAACTTCCATATGATATAATAAAATTTTAAAAATCATTTTCAATCATATTTAACTCAATTTTCAATTGTTTCCATAATTTAACGTATTAAATTATCGATTTAATTATTCAATAAAATCCAATAATTCAAATAAAAATTTATTTGACTTATAAATTCACTTATTAATATTTAAAATTAATTAAATATTCAAATTTTAATTAATAAAAATTCTGGGTCGTTACAAGAGGAAACTTATAGAGAAAAAATAGGGCATTTTTCAAATACACACACATATATACACAGTAGTTCAAAACCACTGAATTGTTTTTAAATGGATTATTATTCTTTGAATGAACATACCATGGTTCAACTAAGAATGGGAAGAAAATATTTCAGGCAAAATGAAGTTCAGTAATGACAAAAATTCTACCAAATTATTCTGCAATAGAGTCCCAGTCAAAAGAAGTTTGTTTTCAGTTGGCAAACTTTTCAATTCCCTTATCAGCAAGCAGTTCATATTCTTAAGTCGATGGTCCTAGGGAGAAATAAAAAAGTATGAATGCAGATAAAATTATGAAAAATACATATAATAATATGTGTACAGTTATAAATTGGCAAATTCGACGTCATTTGTGGTGAAGAACTGATTGACGAGATAAAGAACATAAGACCAGATCCGAGATTGAGTAGGGGCACTTGTGCTTTGGGAAATATTATTGTAGTTTTAGATATAATTGCATAAAATTTAAAACTGAAACTAAATATAATTGCAGTTTCAAATTTGATAAACACTAACCTCAACAGCCAAGTCGACTGCAATAATCTCCAAAATGTTAACATTAGAGTACCTCATGTTGATCAGTTCCAAACAAACCAACTATATCAACCACCAAACCTCATCATCATCAAAACATTAGTACATCCTCTTGAGCCAGCATCTACAAAAGCTACACAACCATCATTTGAATAGCGCTCATTAGGGTTAAGTCATGATGCAACCATACCCGATGCAACTAATCATCTCAGTATCTGGCAAGAGCTCAAACTCTCCTACCACATTTTAAAAGCATTGACCGGTAAACAAGGCATGACGATGCAAATTAGTTCCAGTCAAGCATTTCTAGATTTCGAGCTAACGACACAGTCAATCCCAAAGTCATGAGCATATTTGGATCTGAAGACACATTCTTGAACTAGGTAGCAAGCTCTGAAAGCATCTTTATCTTGGATTGTCGAATTTATCTGGAGAAGATTCAACGGGGATTTGAATTTGATTTTGGAGGCAATGACTGAAGGAGTAGGGTGTGAAGCGATTTGGAAATTGAGCTAAGATATGAGGTTGAAAGTGGAATGTTATTAAAGCTTTAGGAACGGCTGACTATTTCTTAATTTACATTGTAAATTGGAAATTTAGGTTGGAATCAAAATAAAAATTTGGTTTGGAGCCAAAGTTTATGGGGTGGAGCCAAAGTTTATGGGGTGGAGCCAAAAATAAAAAGTTTCATATAGTAAAGAAGAATATAACAAAATAAAATCTTTAAATGCATATGTAAGTAATACTTTGTATCATACATAAGTTTGTAATAATTAGTATCATACACAAGCTCAAACTCTCCAACCACATTTTAAAAGCATTGACGGGTAAACAAGGCATGACGATGCAAATTAGTTCCAGTCAAGCATTTCTAGATTCGAGCTAACAACATAATCAATCCCAAAGTCATGAGCATATTTGGATCTGAATACACATTTCGAACTAGGTAGAAAGCTTTGAAAGCATCTTTGTATTGGATTGTTGAATTTATCTGGAGAAGATTCAACGGGGATTTGAATTTGATTTTGGAGGCAATGACTAAAGGAGTAGGGTGTGAAGCGATTTGGGAAATTGATTTAGGGTACGAGGCTAAAAGTGGAGAATGTTATTGAAGCTTTAGGAACGACAAACTACTTAATTTACATTGGAAATTGGAAATTTAGGTTGGAACCAAAAAAAAATTGGTTTAGAGCGAATTTTTTTGGGTTGGAGCCAAAATTAAAACTTGCATATAGTAAAGAAGAATATTACAATATAAAATCTTTGAATGCATATGTAAGTAATACTTTATGTCATACATAAGTTGTAATGATTAGTACCATACACAAGCTTAATTGTTTTTAAACGTTTTTGAATTTTCTTAAATTTTAAATATTTTATAGAATTTTCAATTGATTTAAAAATTATATCTTTTTATTTTTTTAATTTTATAAATAGTAATTATTAATTATTATGTTAAATTAAATTAAAACGCTTAATTATTTTTTGAATTACATTAATTTAAAATTCGTAATTATTATTAAATAAATAATTACTAATTATTGGTTATTAAATTAAGTACTAAATATTAATAGTAGTTATTTAATATTTAATAATAGTAGTAATTATTATAAAATATAATTGTTAATAATTTAATATTAGTTATTAATTTTATCAATTATTAATTAATTTTATCAATTATTAAATGTAATTAGTAATATTAATTATAATTTAATAATTGTATTATTAATTGTTAATTATTTTAAAGTAATTATTAATTATTTTCATTATGTGTATAATAATAATTATTACTTATTAATTTTAATTATGTATTTAATAATAATTAATAATTATAAAAAATTAATTATTAGATACTAAATATTACCTCTAGATTATTAAATATTTCCTAATAATTAAATATTAAACGTTAAACGTTAATTATTAAATATTAGTTAATAAAATTTAATTATTAATTATTTAATAGTAATTCTTAATCATTAATTATATTTATTAATTATTAAGTGTAATCAATAAATATTAACTATAATTTCCTGATTACTAATAGTTAATTATAATTAATTATTAAATATAAAAAATAATTATTGATTATTGATAATAATTAGTAATTATAAATTATTTGTTGGTAATCCTCAATTATAATAAATTATAAATTATGACGTATATAAGTTCCCATTTATAATTATAAGTTAATATATATAAATTATTAAGTAAGCTATTATATAAAAGTATTTACATGGTCAAATTATATTAGTTGTTATTGATCTCTATTACAATTGCCAAAACAAATGGTGGTTAAAAATATGTTTATTGCAACCGGTAAGAAAACATAGTTGTTAAAAATTTGTTCATTGCAACTGCTGGGAAAACGCAGTTGTTAAAAATCTGTTTATTGCAATTGGCAGAAAAACGTAGTTGTTAAATTTTTGTTTATTGCAACTGGCAGAAAAACATATTTGCTAAATATATGTTTATTGCAATTGATAGGAAAACGCAGTTGTTAAAAATATGTTTATTGCAACTGGCAGAAAAATGTAGTGGTAAAAATACGTTTACTATAACTAGAGGAAACACTAATTGTTAACACTACAACAAATTTTTTTATATCATGAAAATTTTATGAAAATTAAATTTTCTTAAATTTTGAAAATTTTAAAAAAATTTAAGTTAATAGAAAATTTTAATTTTCCAATTTTCAAATTTTATGAAAATTTTAAAATTTGTTTATAAATTGAGTTTAGAAGATTACAAATTTAATTAATTATCAAATATTGAATAATAATATAATTGTTTAATATTAAATATTAAATACTTCTTTATTATTAAATATTACTTAATAATTATTGATTGTTAAATATTAAATATTATACTTAATTATTAATTATTGAATAATAATGATTAATTATTATTTATTAAATTAAGTACTAAATATTAATATTAGTTATTTCATATTAAATATTAATAGTAATTATTATAAAATACAATTGTTAATAATTTACAGTAAATTTAAATTAAATTTATTAATTATTAAATGTAATTAACAAATATTAACTAAAATTTACTAATTATTAAAAAATTAATTGTAATAAATTATTAAAAGTAAAAAATAATTATGAATTATTTGATAATAATCATTGGTTATAAATTATAAATAATAGCCTATCTAATTTTTCATCTATAAATTATTAGTTTTAAACTACCATTTATAATTTTTAAGTATTTATCATAATTATTGTTTATTATTAATTATAATTTTTTTAGTAGTCGTTATTAATTAATAATTATTTAAAATTAATTATTAAATACTAAATATCACTTCATAATAATTAAATTTTATTATCAACTATAATTATTTAATATTAGTCTTAAATTAACTAAAAATGTGTCTATTGCAACTAGCAAGAAAACGCAATTGTTAAAAATATGTTTATTGCAACTGACAGGAAAAAGCAATTGTTAAAAATATGTCCATTGCAACTGGCAGAAAAACGTGTGTGACGCCCCACCTCTATACCCACGCTAGCCAAGAACACTCCGGAGAAGTGCTGTCAACTAGCACGGAGAATAAGGCTGTTGAGGAGCGACCATCCATGTAATTGCTTATCACACGGTGGCTATAAATAATCTTCGGAAACAAACATAGAAATAATCATATCACAAATCAGTCACAGATATCCATATCACAAAGGCGGAAGAAGATATGAATATATAACTAACACATGAAAGTGTACATCAGAGTAGTGGTCAATAAGATCCACGATAATACAAAAGAATAGCAACACGTGCTATACAAAAGAATACAACTATGAGTCTATATCTCAAGTGTATACAACAAAAACTGCTAATCTAAACAGTTAGCCAAAAGTCAGAGTGATGAATCCCTGGGAAGAAGTCAAGCAGAAGCACCTGTAACATCTCGGTCTGATCCGAGTATTATTTAAGAAAATAATAAACGGATCAGTCTAGCTATAAATATCAGATGACATGATATAACATAAAAGATATGGCATAAACATAAACATCCATAACGACATACCACTATAAGTATGTAAATAATGATCAACAGAAGATCAATCAATAAGAGATAATCAATATCACAAGAATCTTCTCAAAGATTCAAAGGGGGCATCATACCCTAAATTTGTACTCATAACAAGTCAATGACATAAATTCCAGAAATCAACACGAGAAATCCAGAAATCATAAAAAAAGGGGAAGAGGCCTATCACATGACGGTCCGAAGACCATGGGGAGCTACCCCACATGTGTGAGTGGAATCACACAGAATGAGGTCAAGTCTAACCAAAAAGCAGAAAGGTATGTGTGAATGGAATCACACAAGTGGTGTCTAGTCTAACCTTGCAATGAAAGAGACATCGCGCAATTGCTAGTCTAATTCATAGAGCGATCATCAAGATCAACGAGAAGTGTCAATTACACTAAGCTAGTAAATATAGAAGTTTAGCTTCATGTCCCATAACCACTTGCTTAACTTCAATATTTACGAACAAACTGTAAATCTTCACTAATAAAATTGTCATAAGAGGTTCAATCGAACAAGTCCAAGAATTAACCGACGAAGTGAACGCAAGCGTTTCATACCACTTGTTTTACTAAGTCGTTTAATTAGATTTCTCATCCGAGTGAGGTAAAGGCTTGTATATACTAATAGATTGGAAAACGGTTTAAGAAAAGAGCTTTGTTATTAAAAATAGAGTTGAAATTGTTTGTTAAAAGAGTTTTGATATTTACTACTAGTATTGAAACCTTTATATTATAAAGTGACAAAACACATAAGTAAGTGTAGAAACAATGTAACAGCCCTAGTTTTAGATATTTATTTTATTATTAATTATTTAGTTTCAAAGTATATTTTATATAAATTGTGTCTAAAGATATAGTTTAATTATTTAATTTGAAGATATATTTTATAAAATTGCATATGTCAATAAAATCTAATAATAACTGTGAAATTTTAAGCTAAGTTAAACAGTTGAATTTCGCGTTCAAAAGACGCGTCAATTATAGGGTATAAGTGACGTAATAAAACGTGTGTTTTTAAAATGTTATTTTTATAATTTTTTTTTTTTTTTTTTTGATGTTTTGGACTGCGTCTGTTTAGCGTAGTGTTAAAATCATGTTTTCGTAAAATTTTGGAGAAAAATATCAGTCAGAGATTTTATAACAAACGTTACGTTGCATTAACTGACAGTCTGATTTTAAATAAATTTGTATACGTTTTTCTAAGCTTTGCATAAATTCTTGCCATTCCATTTATTGTTTTCAAACTAAAATCAAATAAATAAAATGAAGTAAAAACTTAACATGGAAGTAACGTGTGAGACAAAAAATCCAAGGAGAAATTTGTACATGCCTAAATTGATACGATACATATCAACTCTTTCGTTCATCCTCTGATGTATACTTACCTTTATTTCTCCCCATATCAACGTATGCCTTAATTAAACCTTTTGTAAATCAAAACTGAATTGAATATGAGTTTGCCTTTCCTTTTCTCAGAAATAAAATCATGCATTGATAACTTCCCTTGTTTATTTCTTCAATCACGTTTAAGCATTTATTCAAAGAGAAAACTGAAGCAAATCTCTCGGCCTTCCAGTAAATTCAAAAACTTATAATTTTTGCAAACTGAACTAAAAAAAAAAGAACATAAAGTTACGTACAAACTTTATATCCAGGCTTATATCACGCAACTTTTCATTTTGTACGCTTCTTTTTAAAAAGTTTTGCATTAAGTCTGGCCAGTTTGTTTATTAAATCAAACATAGGAGAATCAAAGCATGCTGAAATCACGCATGCATATTTACATATTTTCAAACTTTATATGTTGTGTAACTGCCTAAATCTTATATCACGTAAACATATTTATAACTTTTGTAACTGAAAGCTTTAAATCTCTACAGCTTCCTCTTTTTCCCCTGTGTTTTTGCCTATGATCTAGTATGGTATCTGCGAACGTCCAAATACATTTGTAAACATATTTAATACAAATCAAAATTTATGTAAATATAAATGAATCATCACACACGTATTCATATTTATATATATAAAACTGATACTTTAAACCATTTAAGCTGCTTGCCCTTTTCTCCCCATTTGTCCATTTGATTCCGCCTCAAACAAATCCTTTTATCTGCAAATCATCAATCTAAAATCACGCCTACATTAAATAGTATAAGATTTTGAAATCAAAGCTTCTCATAAAAATTGCAGTTATCGCATGCATTAAATCTAGATTTCAATTGGCAGTTTTAAATCACGCATTCATACTTAACCTTGCCTATCTTTTCAACTTCTCAATTCCCATGTATATCTCTCTATTTCACCTTTATTGTGCAATAAATAAATAAATAAATAAATAAAATTTTCCGTTCCTAATCACACATATAATTCAAGCAAAGTATCCTGGAAGGAAATTACACAGTCCATATTCATCAAATCTGGAAATTTATAAGGCACGCATGCTTTTGAAAAAAAAAAATTCTTAAAAACATTTATATTTGGAAGATATATCACGCATGCATTAAAACTGGAAATGAATCACGCAACCTACAGTTAAAACAAATCTATATGTATTTGCTTGAATCACTAGTTGTATCAGCACCTCTGCCGTTTCTTAAGACCAAGGGAATATTGCATTGTATCACTATTTGCCGTTTGTTTGCCTATAAATCAATGTATAAACTAAATCACGTATAAGCATTTATCATATAGAAACTGATGTTTTCATTCCCATTTATCTCTCCTTTAATTCATACGAAGATTTAAAGCAAATATTTACCAAATCAATGCTTGAAATGTGAACGTATTCCCTGACATCTTGTATAATTGATAACTATTGATTTATCTCCTCTGATTTAGCTCGTCAGTTATATTCAAAGCCCTATATATTTATCCCATTGCTTTAATCACGTGAGTAAACAATTAACATAAGAAACTGATGCATTCAATCAATTGTGTATAACTGGCAGCAGATTTGATTTCTCTTCCTCTTAATATTGAAACCTTTATTTCTTTGAAACTGAAAGGAGAAATCACGCATATATGCAAAACGTTCAGATTTCAAAGCAATGCTCCGTTTCTATTCTTGCCATTTTCCCCATAAATCTCTGCAACTACTTCAAAGCATGTTTGCTTTAACCATGCAACTGTTTAATTGGAACATATTGTGAAATCAAAATATATTCATAATGAGCAGTTTAAAATCACACATATCATCTGGAAAGAAAAAAATATAAATCAAGCACCCTTCAAATGCGCATCAGTTCAAATTTATGTGCCTTGCCGTTTTATCATTTAATCACACATCACATAAATTTGAAGTTATAACAATGTATACCTGCCAAGATACCAGTTCTCTGGTATGAGCTCAAATCACGCAGGAAATTAATCTGGCATTAAATTATCATCAAGCTTTATACGTTGTGAAACTCTTGGCTTCCCCTGTATATTTCGAAGATTTATCCTTTTGCAAACTGATCAGTAAATCACGCTCATAACGTTCTAACAGAGGAGTGGTAGGAGAGATCAACGCTTACATTAATACTCGTACGTTTCATATCTGACTATTTCGCAAAATCCATCTATATATACTTTGCTTTATCTTCTTTAGTTTCATTCTCTCTTGTCTGTTCTTCTCGGGCTCGAACTCTTATCAGGTAAATGGTCTATGTCATTTTCTTTTCTTTGTTCAGATATTTCCTCTTCCTCGAAAATTTTGTTTTATCTCTGCCTTGCTCGGCCACACTACCATTTATCCACTTTGTTTTCTCTAAGAATCTTATCATATGCCTTGAACAACATATGGATCTGGGTTTATAGAGTTTTCTTTTTTTTTTTCTTTTTTTTTTTTAGTATACATAATTAAGTCAGAGGTACTAACTTTATAGAACTGAGAGGTTACTTTGAAAAAAATTTTACATATGTAAAACCAAGTTCTATCAAACATCTCATTAACCTGAGTTTTCTTTTGATTTCAAAATCATGGGTTCGACTAGGGGTATAATAAGGAATTTGCTCATTTTTCTCCTTTCAGACAAACTGTATTTGTAAACTTAGACCAGGTTTGGGTTCTAGTTTCGGTAGGTCATTGCAAAAGAGGATAGAAGAAGAAAAGAGCATAGAGGCATATATGAGTGAATTAAGAAAAACGTAGTTGAGTGGTAGTCTGCATTTATAAAATTCATAGGCTGTGCATATCTGTGTATCACACGGTGCACGAATGGATCAGTAAAAACTTGCTTTGGATATGATGACCAAGCCTTGTGAGTGAATTCATCTAACCTGAGTGTTTAGTAAAAGGCTGGAGTTTGGGGATGCTAGTAATAGTTGAAGATAGGATGAGGTGTGTCTGTACAGTTTTTAAGCCTGGAAAGTTTAGATTGAAGATGGATGAAGTCATAAAGCAATGATGCAAATTAAGTTTAAAATGTAAGATAGTAGCTGGATTTGAAAAAGTGACTCTAAGTTTGAGGAAAATTTAAGCAACAACATTTTCATAATACATAGGAATGCAAGTGTGCACGTGTATGCGTATTCAACATTTTGCCGTTTTTGTTTTAGGAAATTTTGTCGTAATTTTTGTGTTAGCACGGTTCACGTTTGGGTATATTTAGGTCACATTATACGGTGGAGTGGTCGAGCAAGTCAAAACAATTTCCGTTCTATTTTAATCCTTTCTTGACCATACATTCTAAAGTCGCGTTTCAAAATATTTGAATTTGTTCTAGATTTGAATCTAGGCGACATCAGAAGAAATTTGATCGTTATTTTCTGTCGGTCTTTACCGGTGAATCGTCGTTTTGAATTCAAATTTTCTGCAACTTTCAGGTGAGTATTTCTCACCAGACATACGTATTTATATTTCGTAAATTATTGCAAGTGTATGTGTAAAATTTTATGTCACTATTATCTGTCTGTAGTGTAATATAAAATGATGAACCCCATTTAAATTGACACCTCATCAGTTATTATCTGTTGTATTATTTCTGCAGTTATATTATATTATTGTTTATTTACTGCTTAAATCACCACTGCAAGTTCCCTGTTAATTTAGATTGTTATGGGCTGAAATGATAGGCCTAAATGATGATTATTGTTAAACTATTATGTTAACTGCTTAACTGATAACTTGGGATTGCGGGTTTGAAATGATAGAACCCGGGGTTTTTGTAAATTACGGGTTGAAATGATATACATCCGTATCACTTGACCTAGGCTAGAAAACTATATACAGGCCCGTGGTTCTTATAATATTTTCTGAGATATTTAAAATTATTTTGGAAGTTAAATATTTGATTTAATATCTTTAAAGAATTTTATTTGATTTTTGAATAACTTATAAATGTTAATAAATAAATAAATAAATATTTGAATAAAATTTTGGAATATAACTTATTTTGGAAATTCTGGATTTTGAAAGAATAAGATTTTAGTTAAGAAATATATATATAAATAAATAAGTTATATTTGAAAATATTTATTAAGTTAAACAATCTACTACAACATTTAAATGCTGTCTTTTGAAATTGGACTAGTTTTACCCATAACCTTATGTAGCATTTCCTAAGTGCTATGGAATCTAGAATTTGATTGCTCTAAAATTTATGGAATTTGATAAATTTTATTTTACCTTAAGTTTTGGAAAAACTTAAGACATAATATTTATAACTGTATTTTCCTTAATAAATTTAAGATGAATATTCTAGTATTAAGTAAATTTTGAAAATATTTAATGGCTAAAATTTGGAGTTTTGGAATTTATGGGAATATTCAAGACTAAATAATAAAATATTGATTTGTTGAAAGAATAAAACCCAACCTTAGTTTTGAATAGTAATACTCCAATTGGATATATATATAGAAATTGAAATGGTTTTGGGAACATAAAGTGATATTTAAATTATGGGTTAAAACTTTAAATAAAGAAATATATTTGTAAAGCTATGTAAATTATCTTCTTTACAAAGTAACCATAAAGTTAAACCATTTATTCTATATACCGTTGAATGTCCAAACCATTGTGTTTGGGAGTTATGGTTTTAAAGTAAAATTTCCAAAATACTATGTTTGAAGATATAATTCAAATATTTGGTTTCCAGATATTATAAATTTTAAGCAGTATGGTTTTTGGAAAAGAATTATATTTGAATATAACGATATCATATTGTTTTGGGTTTTAAAATGATATCGTATTTATAGTTTTGAAATGGAAATGTTTATTCTGGTTTTAAGTGTAAACTGCTTTTAAATAACCACGGGTAATAATAACGTTTGGTTGGCAAAGAGACCGGGATCGGATATGGACATACTCTCTGTCGATACCGAAAACCACTTTGACTAACCGTGTACGCGGTGGAGATTCCAGAATGAAGTAGGTTGGTGGTGACGGTTTCTTGAAAGGTATATACGTGGACCCGACTCCCGTGAGTTGGCTTAAGGTGGCTAAAACAGGAGCGATCGACGGATTAATGAGGTAGCTCCTCTGATCGAACGCACTTCTTCGTATACCATTCTATTGCTTATGTGATTGTTTGGGTGCACCCTTGATTTGGGAGTGTTGTTCGAGGTGGGCGGTTGCTGCGGCTTCGCGTTACCATCGGTCCGGAAGCGTAATTGGTATATCTACCCTGGCATTGCCTAGTTGTGCCGTGTCACCTACCATATCGAGCCTTGTACGAGTTTGGATTTCTCCCGTAGCCCGTGTGGTATCCTCTGGTGGCTTCCCGATCAGGAGGGGCTATGATATTGGATGGACTACTGGGACTATTACGTGTTAAGGGCTATATGGGTAACCCCTTAATGCTAAGAAAAAAGTATGTTTATTTTATAAATAGACACTATTATAATAGCGCAATATATTACATAGTAAATATTTGACGGATCCTTAGAGGATGGGCGGTCCCAAGCATCCTTTAAGTTACTTGCTATATATTACAGTACACTTGATTTAGCTTACATTATATAAGTATGTATGTCCTGACTCGAGTGTTTTGTTTTATTGTACGCTCGGGTCAGCCTGAGTTGCAGCTTCAGTTTCTTCTCCGTAGCTAGGACACTCAATAGATCATTCGTGCTATTGGAAGTTGTTTCAGCCTTTATCCTTTCTGGAATTCAAGACTTTGAAGACTCTCTATCTGTGTATGTTAAAATTTGTATTGAGGATTATAGACAATGTAAGTTCTGTTTTGTAAAGATGTATCAGTGGCTTCATGAACCACTAAATTTTTAATTTCCGCTGCGAGATTCTGATATCTGTGTATGTGATTCTGCGATTTATTTACTGTATATTCCGAGTTTTGCCAAATTTATTCTACAATCTATTATTTTGAACTATTCCAGCTCGACATGTTCTATTATTGTCGAATTCGAATGGTACAAAATAGTGGGTCGTTACAGCTGGTATCAGAGCTTTGGCTCTAGGCAAACTCAGAATATATGGTAAATTTGATTTACAGAATCACCTTCATTTGAGATTGAATCTCTTCCTTTTCGAATTTGGAACATTCCCTGTGGTTCCAAAGTTCACTCGTGTCCCTCACTTTTCATCTACTCAAGATTCTGGAGTATCCCATAACTCCACTTCGGATGATCTTTATAGTGAATTGGCGGTCTCGCCATCGTTCTAATAAAGGGGTGAAACTCCTTTACCATTAGCATTAATTCACCGGAGATTTATATTTATCATCGGTTTATATGCTAGTATCTTGATTATTCTGAACTCTATCTCTTCGGATCAAATATAGATTTACCCAATCATATCGATCCGACTCTTCAAGTCACGGTTGACCAGATCAAGGTTGTCCGCGATTTATATAGACTTACCCATTTCCTTATTCTGTTATTTAATCATCGGACCTTCTGATTTTAACTAGCTTGGATTCTATTTGATTTGAGTTCATCAAATTTGAATTTCTATCCTTGTTTTGGAAATTTACTCCTATATTTGAAAGGAAATCTAAAATATATATAAGTATAAATTTTCAGAAATTTTAATATTTAATTTAACTAGTGTCAGGAGATAATAGTTTGATTTTATTTATGGTTTTGTAAACCATGTGTTTGTCTAAATAATTGAATATAAACAATGGTTATAAATTAATTTAGAAACAGAAATGAATATAAAACAAGAACTTGAGAATTCAATTTCTGATGGTTTCAAACTTTGGGATTAAAATTTTAAAAGTATATATTATTTAAAGTATTTTCAAAATAGAAGTTTGTTTCCCAAAGAATTTTAAAAATTTAGTGCTCTTCTCTTTGTCGCTGGAAAATAATTTCGGTGATGACTACAACATCATCGACATTCATTTTCGAGTTTCGAAGTGAAAGACCATTCTGTGTATGTGATTCTGCGATTTATTTACTGTATATTCCGAGTTTTGCCAAATTTATTCTACAATCTATTATTTTGAACTATTCCAGCTCGACATGTTCTATTATTGTCGAATTCGAATGGTACAAAATAGTGGGTCGTTACAAACAATCAGTCACAAAGATCGCATACGGAGATGCGAATAAAATCCAAGGAAATCAGCTCAGGAAGTTCGGTTGAATGTTCTTCAGATAAGATCGCCTACGCAGAGTTATACGGGGTTCGACCTGCCCGGTCAGGTCGCGGGGGTCCAGGGGGCAGCGCCCCCGGCGGGGTGCGGGGCAGCGCCCCGTCACGGTACGACCTAAGTGAAGACAAGCGGCTTACGACCTAAAGCAAAATGAGGTCTAACGACCTAAAGAGTTCGCGGCCTAAGGGATACGACCTAAGTGGCGCGACCTAGTGGATGACAGGTCATACGACCTAAGGGTAAGGTCGGAGGCGACCTACGACTTAGTGGGGTCGAACGACTTAAGGACAGCCGACTTAACAAACAGGTCATACGACCTAAGGGTAAGGTCGGAGGCGACCTACGACTTAGTGGGGTCGAACGACTTAAGGACAGCCGACTTAACAATTCGCGACTTAGAGAGGTTTAGGTCGGATACGACCTACGACCTAGTGGAGCATAGGTCGGAGACGACTTACGAGATAACACGCGAACGACTTACTGGAGCTTAGGTCGGAGACGACTTACGAGATAACACACGAACGACTTAACTCTTAACTCGCAGCCGACTTAGCACTCTAACTCGTGAACGACTCAACACAGGCGAACAGAAATACGAAGGCGGTGACTTTTCAACGCGCGCGACTTACGACTTAGGCTTAACTCGTGGACGACTTAGCGATGGCCAGAAACGACTTAAGGCCAGAACGACCTAACTCCGAGGCAGTGCGACCTAACTGCAGTTTTTTGTCAAAAACGCTAAAAATTGGAGTTTTTCGCCAATCCAATCCAAACCAAATGCAAATGCACATGCTAAAGTGATGGGGAATCATTCCCAACAGTCCAATATAGTTATAGGCGAGAATTGTGAGATAAAAATCTCACCTTTGCACTAAAATTTATGAAGATGAAGCTTGAAAGCAAGGAGAAGCAATCCAAAGCTTGAATCCAATATCTTCTACTTGAATTTGGAGTTGAATGATGGAGTTGCAATTGAATTTGAGCTTGGAGTTTTAATTTCCCATTCTCTTCACCATTAATGCTAAAGCTTGAGTTAGTTAGGAAATTTATGAAGAGTGAGGAGAAGAGGGTTGGAACTTGGGCTTAATAGGCTAAACTAACCCAAAGTCCAAAGCGGGAAAAGTTAGTGAAATTTCACTAACTCCAAACCTATCGATGTTTATACTTAAAAAGTTGTAAACGACATTTCGAACTCAATGGAAGTGGTCTCGAGTCCTAATTTGACCGTTTGCAAAAAGTAGTTTTTCGGACCAAAATCCGATTAACGATTTAATATTTAAATAAAAATATTTAAATGTAAACTCGATAAATATGCGGGTTGTTACAACGTGGTTGTTAAAAATATTTCTATTACAATTGGCAACAAAACACATTTGTTAAAAATATGTTTATTGCACCCGGTAGAAAAACGCAATTGTTAAAAACCATCCATTACAACTGTCAGGATATGTTGATTGTTAAAGACCATCTATTACAACTGTCATACTGCGCCAGTTGTAAATAACTAGTTGCAAAAGGGTCATTTTCTTGTACTGGTTTTATATTACTCATCTTAAACTACTTAAGACAGTTAATCAACTATAGCATTTATAGTTTGTATGTGCATACTAGTATATGTATGTATTTTAATTGATTAACTTTTAATTAATTTTATTTAACTAATTTGAAATTTTATTTCAATTTATCACAAACAATTTTAAGGTAAATAAGTAATGACAATTCCACATATATCAATATATATGTTTTAATAATTACCTTTTGATTAATTAATTAATTTAGCGAATAATATTAATTGAATCTTAATTTTCAAAATTTTGAAATTAATTTTTTAATTCTCAAAACAGTTTGAAAAATTGAATGCAACTTATAACTTCCGCAAAATTTTCCTTTTATATTTCAAACTTCACTTTTAAATATAATATATAATTACCAGTTTTAAGCAATTCTTTAAAATCAACACAAAGCCCAAAACAACTTTGGCCTTCATATTGGAGATAACATTTGGACTGACTTCATCCTTCAGTGCAGGCTAGTAGGCAAGTAGGGTAAAGTGCTTTTTACCAAAACACAATCTTAGACAGTATCTTTCTACACCCTGCTAAATGGGTAGGCTTTAATCAGTTAACCATAATATTGCTAATTTTGACCATATATATTATTTGGGCTCTAATACTATTGAAGGAACTGAGCCAGCCGGAAATAGGTTAAATGAGTGACTTCGAATTTTTCTCTCTCCATTTTTAGATCTTTATTTGGATTATGAAGTCCAAATGGATTATTAGATCCAATCTAAAATAGTAAATAAAATCTTTATTTTATTTGATCTTTTAAAAAAAATTAAATTGAATTTAAATGTATATTGTAATGAGTGATTCAAATACGCTCATGTGTGTAAAGTGCAACTGCAACATATAAGTAATGTACATGGCTAATGTAACTATACATAGATACTGGGATTTACACCGCAATAGACTCATTTATCTCTTTATATATGCCTTTATTGTCCATAGTTTTTTTAAGACTATGTATTATAGGAATATATGTATGTGTATATATAGTTTACTTATATTTACACACACACAAAGTAATATGTTATAAAGTTATTTTAACTAATCAAAAGTATTTATATTTAAAATGACAATTAACTATGTTTAAATAAGCAACGAGAATGAAAGGAAAAAGTCGAGGATTTATCTCCTTTTATTTACTCATCCTTTAATGACATTTCTGAACAATTTTGAACATTCAAGCACATCCTTTTTAACTAAGATGTTTTGAAATCTAAAACAAACAATTTTGAACCTATTTTTAATTTAGAAAATATTTAAAATTACATAGAAGATTTCACACAAAAGCCTCCTTTTAAAAATTTGAGATGAAATAATATATATATACATACATGCGTGTGTGCATTCATGCATATGTGTGTGCATGCGCGTGTGTGTACAAATTATCTTTTAAATTTAACATATGTATATGAAGTTTGTAGTTTAAATATGCTTTAATACTAAAATATGACATATTGAAAACAAGCTTTAAATTAACGATGATTCAAAGTAGGTTTGTGATTCTGTATAAAAGCTCACTTATAAAATTTGAATCAAAACAACCTGTAAATATATGCAAACAATTATTGAAATAATTTACATTCAAAACCAACAAACATGCAAAACATTGATTCAACTTTCAAAATGGTTTCAACACTTATGTTTGTGTATGTGATAGTTGAAAATTGCAATAATCAATTGAAATTAGTTTTCAATCAAAAAGGTATTTTACATATCAATTTTAAGACAATAAAAACAGAGCAGACAACTTAGCCATATGTAAATTCGTTGAAGAATAGTAGAAATCAAAATTATTACAAGATGAACACAAAATAAAAGAAGATAGAACTTATGTGGAATCAACCAGCATTACCATCATGATTTCATAAAAAAATAAAATTAGAAATTACCCTGTATATGTAGACAAAAACTGCACCCCGAATGAAGAATAGAACTCCCGAATTCGATTGAATCATCTCTAGACTTTACAACGATCTGAAGTGCTATCTTTTATTTATTTAGTTTTGGTATCTTTTATTTATTTAGTTTTGGTTTGTTTGATTTTGTTTTATAAATTTCATGGCTAGGAAGCCATTAATTTTCTTCCATGGGTAGAGATGAAGAAAAATGAATTGTTAAGAGAGTAAATCAATGAATGAAAGAAAATTTATTTTAAAGGAAACATTGAAACATTTCCAATTCGCTCCTTTAAAACTTTCTCTCTTTAATTCCTAAATAAATATCATCAAAATTTCTCCCCTTCACATGCATGTCTGGCTATAGATGGAGGCTATTTGTGCCCTTGAAATTTCTAAAAACACATAGTAATTAATTGATTAAATCAAATTTAAATGTTAATCCATATCATATATCGATACATACATATATAACTTTTATATATGCACTTTATTAAATTCTAATGACATTCAATAAAATTTAATAATTAATATTTCAAAAATATTAATTAATTCAGTTAATTTACAACAATTATAAATTAATTAAAATCATGTGGTTTTTTAGAGTATTCACTTTTATGGTTATGCGACTCAAAATTATGAATTCAGTCAATGAATAATATTGAACAATTCAGATACTAACGTTCGTACATCACCTTAGCTAATGACATGACATTTCAACTGAATTTATCCGTACACGTCTTCTTAGTAAAACCCATTTGTACTATCATAAGCTACAAAAAGTATATACACTAATTCTCTTCGTCAACACTATACCACATTAGTACTTATGAAATTTGGTTTTGGTAAAAATTCTAACATCGTTCACATTCAACTTGATTAGTCTAAACATAAAATACTTGATTCATTAACAACATTCATTATTAACCGCACTGCTTTGGTCAGAGACTTTGACTTTGAATTGGTTATAGTTGACTGTGATACTAACTTTATATAATCGATGAGATGATTTTTCTACTGAACAGTATTTCACTTCCATTACTTCATCTCACACCAACTATAATCATTCGAACTATAATCATTTGATGGATGCCATATAATAATTTAACTATAATCAAAGTGGGGTATCCACATTGAACTATGTAATACCATCAGTTCGAGATTCTCTGTTTGATCTTAGTTATATTAACCTATCGAAAACTTTCGAGTGAGACATTCCATAGTTATCAAATAACTATTAGTACGTAACTCCTCGATGTCTCCAACAATCATGAGTAGTATATTACCCAACATTTCGAGAGCGTTACACACTCTAGTATTACAAGATGTATCGATACCCCATCTTAAAACGTCTTGATCACAAATAATTAAAATATTATGCTATTTTTAATGCGATAAATTTCTCATGGTTACAATACATAATAATTACTATCATATAACATATCATTTGAGGATTTTCTATTTAATGCACTTTAAATTAATTACTTAATTAATTATATCACAATATAACAAGTATATAGAGAGAGAAAACACATTTTATTTTGAACAAGATTAGTTATCGAGTTAGATATATGTAATAAATTATATAATTGAACATAAGACATTCTCTTAAATCTATCAAATTTAATTATAATCAAATTGGAGTGTCTACATTGAAGATCAATAGTATGCTCAAGTCAAGAGAACTACGTACTATCGTCATTTCAAGATTCTCTGTTTGACCTTAGTTATATTAATTAATAGAAAATTCTCGAGCAAGTCATTTCGTAATTATCCATTAACTAGCAATACGTAACCTATTGGTGCCCCAACAACCATGAGTAATACACTATCCAACATTTGAAGAGTGTTACATACTCTAATCGTAATGGTGTATCGATATTATATATTGGAAATTTTGATTAGGAATATTTAAAATAATTTATTTCAATAGGATAAATTTATCGTGATGACATTGCATTGTAATTACTATCACATAACATATCATTTAAGGATTTTCTAATTAATACACTTAAATTAGTTTATATCAAAATATAACAAAGTATATTGTGGAAATCAAATATCTTTATTACGAAAAAATTGGTTTTCGAGTTAGTTATATGTAATAAATTACATAATTGCCCTAGAACATACCCATGATCTCTGAAAAAGATCAAATAATAAAAACAAATAATAAAAATTACAAATATTTATAATTTTTAAAAATACATGTTTCTTTAAAAAAACAATAAAAGTTATAATTAATATATTTATAAAATATAAAACAATATATTTTTAAGGTGGGATGAGTGAAAAAAATATATTATTAATGTGATATTTTCATAAAAATAAAAAGATAACAATGATGACATCGTTTTTATCTACATCGTTTTTAATAGTTTGCAATATTGGACTTCTTTATCTACATCATTTTTAATGCCAAAAAAGCAAAAAATATGAAGGTTGGACATTCTTTTCTTTTAATTTCTTTTGAGTAACCTTTTGAAAATAAAATTCTACCATTTGATGAAAAACTATAAAATTCTCTCCCATACATCAAAAGTATTACTTGGCAAATACATCGAGGATAACCTTATGGACTAGTTTATTTTGGATGTATAAGAAAGCAAATTATTTAATATAAGGATGTTAATGGATATCCGAAATATTCGAAATCTGTTCACAATCCGAAAAGAGGACAAATATATGATATCCATAAAAGCGGATAAGTGTGCAAATACAAAGACATCTACATCCAAAAACTATTCACTCAATTTTTGTTAAGATTATAGTTTATTTCATGTGTACTTTAGTACAATGAATTGTGTATATTTATTGTTATATTAAGTTAATAGTTTATATTATATGCCATTATTGCATTTTAACTGCTTAAAAATATCTATTATCATATTATTGTAAGGAAATTTGATCGTTTTGTAAGGAAATTTATGTGGTACATTAATGGACCGTTTCCTTCCTCATTATGTGGTACATTAATGGACCATTTCTTTTCTCAAACGTTTCCTTCCTCATTATGTGGTCAATAGAATCTAAAAGGTTTTTCCTATTAATATGCAAAATAAATAAAATGGTTATAATCTAGAGCGTTAATTTCTCTTATCTTGATCTTGATGGACGATCAAGATTAAGTCTACAAATCTGGAAATTTGGTCCTCTCTCTACGTATAAATATAAACCTTTGCCCATCACAAAGGATATACAGAAAACACATAAAGAAATATATAGGAAAAGAGAGAGAAACCATTTTCTTTCTTAATTGAAAGAGCATTCGACAACATCCATTGCTGATTCGTATACAAGATGTCTGGAGGTATGTTTTATTAATTTTTTAAATATGTGATAATCATGTAATTCTAGATCTTAGGGTTTATGTTATTCGCAAGATATAGATTACATGTGGTATCAGAGCGATGGTTTTAGAATTCATGATTATCCATCAATATATAAAACGAAACTACCATAGATCTTTGATATGATGTTTGTAATTTTACTATGATAATGATAATGATTATTAATGTTAATATGATTCAAGTTTAATATTCGTATTATTTAAGTTGCTACAGTAATCATGATTATCAATATTGTTCTATTTATTGTATTCTTAAATCTGGATCTGGAAAGTTTATATTTCCGTAAAAGTTGATTTTTTTCTACTTTAATATTTGACCTACTGTATATTATGGAACAACTTATTTTATGCGAATACTTTTCAGAAAGTATAATATTAAAAACAATTGTTTTCTAGTTTGACATTAAATTCATGACCTGGAACTTGCAAGATAATTGTCTATATATGATTTGCAAAATAATTATTTATATGTTAAATTCATGTATGGAATTTACTTGGAGTTACTAGACATTTATTATCCTTGCTGTGGATTACTTGAAAGAATGAAAAATGTTTATGCAAAAAAAAAAAATTAATGTTTATCTCTTGTTTTATTTTCCGCTTCCGTGCTTAAATTCCTTGTTTCCTCTGGTCTGTTGCATGCAGTCCCGCCCACAGGCGGCTGCTGCTTGCACAATAACGCATGAAACATTAATATTTATCATTCTTTCATGAGCATGGTTCTACTGCCTACCCACAGGAGGCGCTAAACCTAACCTCTTATTATGACATGTGTTTTATTCTAATAAAGAAGCCTACATTTCTTTTATATCTGAAGTTGCAATGCCCTCAAACCTTTTGATGTTCCAACTTTTGGTGGAGAGAAATATTTCATCACTTTTATCGATGATTTTTCACGTTATTGCTTTCTTTATCTGTTGCATGAAAAATCTCAGTCAGTGGACGCCGTACAAGTGTTCATTACTGAAGTCGAAAGGCAATTAGAAAGAAAAGTGAAAATCATTAGGTCAGATAGGGGTGGTGAATTCTATGGAAGGTATGATGAAAAGGGACAACATCCTGGACCATTTGATAGACTTCTTCAAAAACTTGGAATTGTTGCACAATACACAACGCCTGGATCTCCATGGCAGAATGGTATAGCTGAAAGGCGAAACAGTACAAGAATTGTTGAAACCGGCAATGCCAAATTCTATGAGAATGGTGAAATCAGTGGGAGTACAAAACAACAAGAAGTGGTCATTCATGAAATAAGGGTACCCATTATCTTACCCTCTATTTCGAAAGATATTGGGAATCATCCCATTGTTGAACCTGTTCACAATGAGAAAAACCCAATAAATGATCATCAACTCCATAATGAAATTATCACCAATCATAATGTTGATGAAGTACCACAGGAGCTAGCATTAAGAAGATCTCAAAGACAAAGAAGATCAGCTATTCTTGATGATTATATACTTTATCCAATAGAATATGAAGGAATTACATGCTCACCTATAGAAAATCAAGTTACCTACAGGTAACTGGTTATTCTGATTCAGACCTTGCTGGATGTCCTGACACTAGGATCTGCACTCTTGGCTATGTGTACCTTTTATGTGGAGGTGCAATATCATGGAGAAGCCAGAAATCTGAGATGCTTTTCGGATCCACCATGATGGCTGAATACGTAGCATGTTATGAGGCTTCAATTCAGGGAACATGGCTGCGTAATTTTGTCTCACAATTTGGCACTTTAAGTTTTATCTCTAAGCCACTAACTATTTACTGCGACAATGAAGCTGCAACCTTTTTCTCCCAGCATGATAGGATAACCAAAGGTTCCAAACACATGGACCTTAAATACCTACTACTGAAGCAAGATGTTAAACTAAAGAAAATTATTGTTGAATCAATAAGCACAGACTTACAAGTGGCAGACATATTCACGAAAGGACTACCTCCAAAGACCTTTCAGAGACATACTGATAGCATGGGTCTTGCAGATAATTCCTAATTATCTTCTTATTATGCCATTTATTTTGTACTTATCTAGACATAAAAATTATTGAACTCTTAATAATTTGGACATCTTTTATTTCTGTTTTATAATGTGTACACATTTATATTTAAATAAATGATAACAGAAATAGTCTTTTGCTTCAAGACATTATGTGACCATTAAGTTATGCTCATCTACGGTCTAGCTATGAAAGTTGTCAATGTCATAGTACATGGAAGTAAGCATGTTGCAAAATAACGTGTACACGTCATGACTTCCATTGACCACTAGATTAGCCAAGACACTTATGATAACCGACTAAAGAAAAATTTAGCATATCATGCGCGTCTTATGACCTTAATACGAAAACATTAATAGATTTTACTATTGACCAAGTGGGAGACTGTAAGGAAATTTGATCGTTTTGTAAGGAAATTTATGTGGTACATTAATGGACCGTTTCCTTCCTTATTATGTGGTACATTAATGGATGGTTTCTTTTCTCAAACGTTTCCTTCCTCATTATGTGGTCAGTAGAATCTAAAAGGTTTTTCCTATTAATATGCAAAATAAATAAAACGGTTATAATCTAGAGCGTTAATTTCTCTTATCTTGATCTTGATGGACGATCAAGATTAAGTCTACAAATCTGGAAATTTGGTCCTCTCTCTACCTATAAATATTAACCTTTGCCCATCACAAAGGATATACAGAAAACACATAAAGAAATATATAGGAAAAGAGAGAGAAATCATTTACTTTCTTAATTAAAACAGCATTCGACAACATCCATTGCTGATTCGTATAGAAGATGTCTGGAGGTATGTTTTATTAATTTTTTACATATGTGATAATCATGTAATTCTAGATCTTAGGGTTTATATTATTTGTTGAAAAATAATTATGTTAAACCAAAATTTTCTAATTATTTTTCGTTATTTATTGATCGTTAGTGAATATGATAATTATTCGATATCCGTTGGTATCTGCGGATTAAGATTATATTTTATTTCATGTGTATTTTAGTACAATGAATTGTGTGTATTTATTGTTATATTAAGTTAATAGTTTATATTATATGCAATTATTGCATTTTAACTGCTCAGAATTATTTATTATCATAATATTTGATTTTGTGTAATTTTATAATCAACAGGGTTGAAAAATAATTATGTTAAACCAAAATTTTCTAATTGTTTTTCCTTATTTATTGATCGTTAGTGGATAGGATAATTATCCGATATCCGTCGGTATCCATGGATGTGGATATTCGATATTCGAAAATGATTTGAGTTACGGATACGAATATAACACTATCTGCATCCGAAATTATTCATTTACATGCCTAATTCGGTACAAAATACCAAATTTTTGTGCGTAATCAATTGTGGTATTTTCCAATTTGTTTTCCGTAGAACTTAGTTATGCAACTTTGGAAGAAATGTTTAATTTATGATTTGGGTATGGCGGGTATAGTCAAGATTGGTTTGGAAACAACCTGCAATCCGAACCGAGGATGGGTTTTTGGAGCCGTCGCGGGATTGCGACCCTTTGTCCTGCCAATTGTGGTACCTGCGTCGCTCAGGGCACAAGGAGTATAATAAGTTGACGTCATCTCCACCTTCCTCCGGCTTATCCCCGGCAGTTTGTTAAGGGTTATACACTTAATGGTGACAACTAAAGTTACTAAACACGAGGGTTGCGTTCATTGCGAGACTTAATCCAACACATTACAGCACGGGCTAACGACAGCCATTGCTACCAAATATTATGAAACATTCAGAATTTTCGACTTTCGAAAATCGACACTAATAATCCTTGGTATTCGCGTGTTGCAAATCCAAGTGCGGAAAACCTCGATTGTTATGGAAAAATAAATAAAGAAAGAATATAATCTCACACGAATGCAATAACATATATTATCTCAACAATAATCTTTACAGCGGAAAATTTTGAATACAATGTCAAAGTCTAATCTAGATTAAGCCTGGACAGTTATGAATCTTTTGGCATTACAAATGTTGAAAAATAAAAGCAAATGCAATAGATGCAGCGGATAATAGAATACGTCCATATGTAGGTAAAGATCTTTACCTCTACTCTGGAAACTTCAAGCGTCTTCGGCTAAACTTGAAACTACTCGAATTTGATCCGAGTATTAAAAATACCCGGATCAGGCTTGACAAACCAACGTGAGAAACTTGAACCATAAACAGATGACAAAGTCATAGATGGGTGCTAAACAAAACCTTTGAAAAGAATAGTATCTCGTAAGATTATGCTGCTCATAAATACGGTCGGGTTTTACCTTACGATAAGCAAAATACTTTATATGGAAAATCACTTTGATATTATTATTGATGACATCAGTTTGAAAACGTTTTCATTTAAATATGTATTCGAAAAAAATATCAATACTCGGATTTTGGTAATATATTCGGATTAGGTCAAATTGAGTGATTTTATATTTATGTGAACATGGACCACGACTATTTAGTTCCGTTTAGGATATATATTAAAAAAAAATATACAAAGTGAACAAAATAGCATGTGCTATATAGTGCATAGTGCAAACCTTGCGTCACTTTGCTCTATATGTCATGACCACCTTTGGTGTATCGATAAACTAGATATAAATATATATAATACAACATATTACTTTAATATAAATATCACCGATGTTTTACTGAGGGAAATGGTAAATTTATCGTTATCATACCAGTTATATTGGTATGTCGATTTTGATGATTAACTGATAATTGTATGATAGTGAGAAATACGTCACCATAACAACCCTAATTTGGTTTTTTTTATTTGTTCATCATAATTTTTTTCGTTTCTCAAACGGTTGAAGTGTCTTTAGTCGTGATCTCATTTTTTTTATAATTTTCTATCGATCATATTTTCAATATCTTCAGGTAAGTTATTTTTTAGACCATGTTTAATGTCTTCTTACTATGTTAATCTAACTCTTTTTATTCTCTTTCCTTTTATGAAAATGTTATGTTCTATACTCACTGGTGCATTACATTATTTTCTTAAAGGTATATATACATAACGGCTATGTCTATATTTTCTATTTTTCTTATTTATGTGTTGCACTTAGTTTCTTCCTACCCTTCTCTTTTCACATGTTAAGCACATGCAAAAAAATAATATATATATTTGAGGAAAAAGTTGAATTTAAATCATTAAATTCTTATTTGTGTATGGTTTTGATTAAAAGAACTATCAGACAATAAAATAATCACGACATGAATCTCAAACGCGCTTGCTGACAATCTACGTAGGAGAAGCTACTTTTGTGGCTTGTTGCTTGAATTAGTTCATTTGAAATGTTAGATAATAATGACTAATTTTATAAGGAGACCAGACAAATATTTAAATTTATTTTAAATCACTACTTTATGTCCATATAACACTATTAGAAATGTAACTTATAACTATAATAAAACATGATCTAATTATAATCATATTTCTTATTTTAAATATGAGGTAGTACACACCGTATTAAACATTATAAATAAATGACATAAACCCTGTAATAAATGTCATATTCACATGCTTCAATTAAATGTTATAATAACTATGATGAACAAATGACACAATAAAAGTCACACTAAATCAAAAGTTTTGCTGCATAATTACAGGAGATACAGAAAGTGGAACTGGTTCATAGATCCTGAAAACGAACTACCTTAGCATAAAAAGAATACGCCACCATTGCCAAGGATCGAACCCGCGTCACCCACGTGACAGGCGAAAATACTCACCACTATACTACAACAACTTTGATGTTATTCAAATTGAAACATATAGAGCTTTTCTTAGATGACCGTTTGAAGCAAATGAACGAATATACATACGTACATACATACATACATACATATATATATACACATAAAAAACCTTATCGAAAATCTTATATCATACAATTTAAAACTTGTTTCAACTTGATTTGGTTATCAGTTTCCAATTCAATACTCAATTCAAACCATAGTTGAAAAAAATCGGCAGTCCATTTTAACAATGGATATCGAGATGTTTATTTGAATCTACAATTCAAATGTTATCGTCTCTCAAAGGAAAAAAATGGAACAAGAAAAGAAATCAAATTTTAGATATAGATGTAGAAATCCAATTTTCAAAATTAGTTTCAAACCTGTGCAGTTAATGCGCTCGGTAGATTCAAAGCATTGGAGGTGCAAAAAGTCATAGCGGAGATACAGCAAGGATATAACGGACGACTCTAGAATGTCATATAAACCTCGTACTTAATGTTTTTACAAATATATAAATGGTAATTAAATCAAAATTTATCATTCAATTGAATTATAAATAATACATAAATAATTTTAAATAAAAACATGTGCGAATATACTTTAAATTAACGAAAAACTGTTATATAACATAATTGAATTTGGTAGAATATTAGAGTATTTTCATTTCTAAAATTATATTAAAAATTAAATCAAATAAATTAGTTTCATAATTATACAATGTATAAATGCAAATTTTCAATTCATTTTATTAAAAAAGATATACGGGAATAGCGGAATATAGCGGAAATAACGGAATATAGCGGAAATAGTGTAAATTAAAGCGGAAAGACTATATTCTGAGGCTATATGGAAAAATCATAGTGGTAGAAATCCGCTATGAGATATAGCGGGGTAATAGCAGGGCATTAACTACACAGTTTCAAACATATATTAATGTGATAAGAAAAGTCGATGCTTTTATGTAGTTATATGTCATTCAATATTTTGCATATCTAAAAATATCTTACGAACAAGTCTATATATATCACAATATAAACCCTTCGAATCTACGATTTACTATTTAAATTCTTTTTTTATTAGAAGTTAAATTTAAATTTCCGATTTAATGGAAATTATGATACCTTTCTTATCACTAGTCACAAAATGAAATGTTTCCTTATTAAAAAATTTACACACATTAAAAAACCATTGTAGCAATATCGTTTGTTTGCACCCAGGAAATAGGACATTTCTTTTTGATAACAAGGGTGATACATTATTCAAGCCGAGCACTCATTAAGATGTCTCAGAGGCTCGAGCTCATGACCTCTAGAACATTTGTTAAAATCATTATACCTCTAACCAATTAAGCTAGAGGTCGTTGACATAAGAAGAAACATTTTCTTGTTATCAAGATTTATGATATTTGCGTATGCTATTGGATTGAAATCCAATCAATTCCATGAACATATATAAAATAGATAATTTCATCAAAAGATTAAATAATACCGAATAATTAGTAGCTAACCCAAGTGCTTAACTTTGTACACATCAAATGATTATGTCATGAACACTATTTTTTATTCGGTTTATATAGAAATCCATACCAAAGTACAATAAGCTACAATAAAGTGATATGATATGGTAGGTGTATGCTAGGATGCTTCTATGACATGATAATGCATAAAACATCAGAACAATGAGATGATATATAATTTTATTCAAACATAACTAGGTGTAGTGAGAACAAAACGATGTTGAAGAAATAACTTGATCATCCAGGTTTGTAAATGTTTTGAGGCAATTTATAGATCTAAATGAAAATAAAAGTCATATACGTAGATGGAGATAACAAACGGTGCGCGCGCGCTTGTGTATTGTAGTATAATAGTGTAGTATTGATGCTTGTATTCCAAGCGACTTCTGTTTTATCCGACTTTTATGTAAAATAGCATAATACAAGAAAGCAATATTATCGATCGATATTTTGTTTTCAAGAGCCCATGAAACTTTGCTTTTGGATGGTCAACACAACGTGCTTTATAGTTGATTTTCAAACTTTTTGTATACAGGTGATGTGGGATTTGAAACCTGTAACTTTCTTCCCCCGTTCGTTTAGATCCTTTTCTTTTCTAATATAATAATGCACAGTGTTTACAAAGATTTACCATGCAAATTTTTATTAATTGCAAGGCAACATCTTGGTTTCTAATAAATTAGATGGTTACATCAGTGGAATTCATGAATTTGTGGCTATCAACTTATATTTGATCCATTGAATGTTTTATACATAAAAAGTAATGTAAAAGCGACATTTTTATACTAAAATTGTTATGAAATAATATTTATATTAGGGCTTACGATTGTATTTTTAATACAAATTTCTTTTATCTGTATGCGTTTTTATTTGTTTCTTTGTATGTGCATTAGTTAAGAGCTATCTTTAAATGTAATAACTCTAGGAAAAAAAGAAATAAGCCCCAAAATAGACGATTGGTTAAGAATCAAACCGTTTAGACTCTAGAGAAAGGTACCGTATTCGAACCATAGCGATAACATTGAATCAACATGGTTTTTATAGTTTGATCAACCTTAGCCCAACGTGGCTTGATCCATGGTTTGGTATTCAGAACGATTATTGGTAGGTTCTCTTTTTCTTAAAGTAATAATATAATACCATCTCCAACAATGGAATAGAAATATTCAAGCAATTTATAACTTATATAGTTGGTAGTTTATCTATTTTTTTAAAAAAAATTGATAATAACATGTTTGATATGCCCAATAGGTTGGATTACCAACATAGCACCTATAAAAGCTAATAAATAATGAGCAGGTATTTATTTTATCTTTGAAAAAACTTAGCAAGCTTATTACTTGAACATAAATAATGTACAAATAATACAAAGTAGTACACAGATGCATCTACAATGCAAAGTCTTGTGTAATCAAAGCAATCCTACATAACTTGTTTGTTTCTAAGTGTTTAAACTTATCTGTACGTTTTTCATTCCATATGTTCTTCCACGTGGTAGACTGGTAGTTGTAGATACTGTACTAGCTAGGCCACGTAACTTTTTTCTTTTGAACCTAAGACTAAATATGAAATATACTATGTTATGTTGAGTTCTGTTTTACATCTAAACGGACCTATGTCATGCCTATTTGGATTTATTTTTTTAAAATTTACTTAATATTTTGTGTGTTATAAGCAACTATTTACATCTTTTATATGTTATAAAATGCAATATCCTTTGAATAGTGTCTCACAAGAAAGTATATATGCATTTATTTTTCCTAAATTTTAATCAGACCTTCTCAGTTCTGTTTAAAGTACAAAGCCATGCAACAACAATTGCCAAACTATTATCTTACAAAAGGCAACAATCTTTGATTTGTATCTCAAACGGAAACTTATATATTGATTGCTTTATTCTTATCCCAAATTTCGATAAGACCATCTTGACTTCTCACCTATATTCTAGAAAGGCTCAATGTGTTATATCATGTCTGCACTTTTTTGGTCATATAGTATGATTCAGATCATACGAACAATTATACTATTGTAACCTATAGTATTAGTAGTTTTTCCTTAAGTAATGATCCAATACTATGTGCACCAATAAAAAACAGAATATTCAATCAATTTGTAACCTGTATTTTTTTGGTTTCTCCTTTCTTGCTTTAACAGTAACATGTTTGATTTGCTCAATAAGTTGGACTGCCAACGGAGCACTAACAAAAGCTAATAAATAGTATCAAGGTATATGTTTTATTTGTGGAAAACTAGGCAATCTTATACTCAAAGAAATATGTTGTTCAAACTAATACAAGGTAGTATATCGATGTCTACAAAGGTACAGTTGCTCAAAATTATATTAAATTAAGGACAAATTTTCATTTTAGACCCCAGAAGAAAAAATATATTTCCACTTTAGGCTTTGTTCAAAACTATTTACAAAAATAGACCTGGTTTTGCGCAATCCAAATTTGCGCAAGTGTATTTTAAAATAAATAAATTTGTAAGTGTAATTTTTTTAAAAAGTTTTATGTTTACATATTTTTGAAATGTGTAAGTATAAAATGTTGTTATATATAAAAAGAGACATATTTTTATAATAAGTTTTGACTGTGGCCTAAAATGAAAATAAGTTTTTTCTTGGGCCTGATATGAAAATTTGTCCTTAAATTAAATCACTTTTTTACGAGTTATTATTGTTTACAAGCAAATGTGCATACATACAGTTTGTTCATTTCTAGGTTTTTAAACTTACCTGTACTTTTTTCATTCCAAATGTGCGTCATATGGTAGTTTCAAATGTCCCGTATAAGTTACTACTTTACAGGTTTTGTATCTTATAAAAGGAAATATCCTTTAATCATTTATATCAAAAGAAAGTATACTACATTACATTTTCCTGTCCCTAATCTTAATTAGGTCATCACAATTCTATTTAACATCTGAAAAATGCCATGCCATGCATCTATTTGAAAACTAGTGTTTTGTAAATGGCAATATACTTTGATTTGTATCTCAGAAGAAAACACACATGTCCATTTCTTATTCTTAATCCAAATTCTGATGCAACCTTTTTACCTTCTCAGCTTTTCTAGAGAGAACTAATGGTTCGTGCTGTGTTTATTTTTTATCTTTTTTTGGGGTCAGAGGGTATAATTCAACTCATATGGTATACTTATATTATTTGTAACTTATGCTATTGGTAGTTTATCTTTTCTTAAGCTAATAGTACGATATTAACTCGGTATAAAATAGAATAGCACAATTTGTAACTTATGCTCTTGGTAGTTTCTCATTTTTAACTTTAACAATAAGGTTTTCGATATGCCAAATTGGTTGGATTGTTAGCGCAGCACCTACAAAAGCTAATAAATAATATCCAACATCCAGGTATTTATTTTTTGAAAAGACTTGATACTCTTGTTACTTAAAAGATGTATAGTATAATATAAAGTAGAATAACGATATATCTACAATCGTGGAGTTGATTGTAATTTTTATCAAGTTGTCGTTAGTATATTCATCACCAACTTTCTTTTCAGGTGTTATCATTTTCAACATGTCAACGTGTATACATAGCTTTTCCATTTCTAGATGCTTCAACTTACCTTTTTTCACTCTTAATGTTCCACATGGTAGTTGTAAATACAGTACTTGCTTGATAACGTAAATTTTTTTTGTCTCTAAACTTAGATAATATGAAACTGTTAATGGAGCTAAACATTCATATATGTGCACATGTTATGTCGAATTTGGTTTTAACATTAAAAAAAGTCATACCATGCATATTTGATATTTTATTTTCAACGTCATATTTATAAGGAACTATTTTACAACTATTATGTCTTATAAAAAGCAACATCTACTGATTTGTGTCTCAAAAGAAAAAATATATGCTTTTCTTTTTTTGTATCCCCAATTTTAGTTCGTCCATCTCAAATCTATTTAACATCTAATAATATTCATGCCATGCAATTATTTTTCTAACTATTTTGTCTTATAAAAGGCAATATCCTTTGATTTGAGATTTGATATTCGATTTGTATCTTAAAGAACATGTATATGCATTATTTATTCTTATCATAGATTTTTGTAATACCATATTAAATTCTCACTTTTACTCTAGAACAATGTGTCATGTCATGTATACTTTTTTCATTTAGATCTGTAAATTTTGTACGAATCTGATATCCGATCGAACTAATTTTCGTTTAGGATATGAATTAGGGCAAGCGGAAATACAAAATTATGCTTGTTCGAATTGTTTGTTATTTTGTTATTTGTGGATTGTCTGGTCTATTCGAGGAATGTTCGAACATAAATTTCATATTGGCTATGTCCATCCAAATTGCTTATTAGACATGACTTGAGCACATATCAATGGAAGGGGACATATCAATGGATATGCATGTAAACATGTAAGCATGGACATATCAATTGATTCAGTTAAAAAAATTAAATAGTAAACATACATCACTTTAAATTAAAAAGAACAATGGTGATTTTATTTACTTCATTATTTTGAAATGGAATGAATTTTTTTTACATATTATTTGACAAACTTAACCAAATTTATTGCTCAATTAAAATATGGCAATAGGCCTTCGTATTTTTTGCTATATGCGTGATCTACAGTTGAATGTTTCTTGCCATGTTCGATAGAGCTTATGCATTAACTGAGTAGTTAAGTTATCAAAATTTTCTCCAATGGTGGGAACCGACCATTCAATCACAGAATTTCAAGGAAAAAACATTTGATTTAGTTTTTAACTAATTTAATTTCAGTTAAACATCAAATGATAATATGTTGGATAAAATTTAAAATAGAAGAGGTTTAAGGAAACATTCATGGAAGAACAAATTAAATAGCTGAAGAGATGTAATTGAAGAGGTTTAAGAAGATATTTATGGAGCGAACAAATAAAATAACACTGAAGAGATTTAACTGAAGAGCTTTAAGGAGACATTTATTGAGAAAACAATTAATTAGCACGGAAGAGATCTATGGAAACAGGTTAAAGACATGTATATTTTTTTATCCGGCTTTACACAATTTGGTTTTACATGCCTATAGTAGGTAAATCTTGTTAACTGTCAGTTTGATACTTTATGTATATATGACGCCGTTAGAAATGTAACTTATAATAACTATAATAAAACATTGATTATTAATTATAGTCGTAATTCTTATTTTTAATATGAGGTAGTACACACAGCATTAAACATTATAAATAAATGACATAATCCCCACAATAAATGTCATAGATAAATGCTTTAATTAAATGTTATATTGACCATGTAAATAAATAACACTAGAAGTCATACTAAATGATTCGATTGAATGTATTAAATGTCATTAACAATCATCATGATGTTCAATCGTAATTGTAATTGTTATATTAACACATATTATCGACTACCATAACAATGAATTTAGTTAAAACAAATAGTCATCATACATCACTTTCAAAAGTTAAAAGACCAATGGCGATGTTTAATTACTTCATTATTTTCATAACCATTAAATGAAAAAAGAAAATTACATTTAATTTGGCAAAGTAACCAAATTTATTGTTCAATTAAAATGTGGCAATAAGCCAACAAATAGTTCAAAGAATAAAATCACTTGCAATCAGGCTAATATTAATCGCTGTAATCTTTATTTATTATCCTTATACATATATAGATAATTTTTGTAATTTATTTAAGATCCGAAACCAAATAAGGTTACATTTAATAACATTATCTATATTAACCTTATAAATGCATTCCAAAAAGAAGAGTAACTTAATGAAATCACCCCTAAAATTATTCATTTTATTATTATCTTTAATAATAGTTGCAATACCTTTGGTGTCATATTTTTTTGTATCAACATGAACTACCAAATATGCTCTTCTAATATCACTTAAAAATATGATTTAAGGACTAAACTTTCTTTACAAATTCGAACCGCATTTCTACAAATATTAACAAATCTGTATATCACTTAAAAATATGATATAACAAATAAACTACTATGACAGAATCATTCTTTATTAACTAGCGATACAAATAAAAATTAAAACTAACAGCACATGATTTCAACGCGGGAAGCACGTGCAAATCTTTTTTCTCTTGTATGTATTAAACATATACAGTTCGTAGAAAAATAACTCACGCGGAAAGCAAGTGCATGATCATGCACGAAGCGCGTACCGTAAGGCTCGTGCTAAATTGGAAAGAACCATATATTAGGATTTTTTTGGTGATACAATATTTCCAAAACTAATAGATTTTGGAGATATTTTCGGTATTTAGTTACCCGTTCTGTGCATGAAGGAAATGGAAAGAGAAATTAAAGAGATAGGGATTTGGAGATATTTGCCATATATATTTGATTGCCATATTTTATAAAAGGAGAAACAAAAGGAATCAAATAGGGAAATAATTGATTGATGGAGAAAATGGAATATTATCAATCAATTACATGGCAAGGCAATTAATGGGAATATTATTATTTAATGAATTGATTTATTTACATAAATCAATTGCTTCATCCCTAAGTAACTTTTCTCTATATAGAAAGAGAGGCATAGAGAATGTTAAGATATCAGATATGAGAGAACAATCTCTTGTTTATTTTTCTTCATTTCTTTACTCTGTAACCTCTTCAAATAGTAATAAAGCTCTTTCCCATTAAAGTGGACGTACACTATCTCACGATAGTGGAACCACTATAAATCTGTGTGTTCTCTCTTGTATCTATATATTTTTTCTGTGATCTATAATTATCTGTTTGTTCTATCACGCTAAATTGCAAGATCCTATTTTTCTGCTGAGAGGGACTGATCACCCCTCCCCCTTACAACTGGTATCAAAGCTAGATTCGCAAAGAATGTGTTTTGGTAGAATGGCAGGAGGAGATGAAAATAGTACAAATAGTACTTTAGCGCCAGTAGTTGCTCCATACGTCAGAGGCTCCTATGTGGCTTCAGGATCACAGTTGACGATAGAGAAGTGGAATGGTGAAGGAGATTTTGAAAAATGGCAATGGATGATGAAAGCAGTTTTGGGGAGAAATCGCGTTCATCGAGTAGTATTTGATACAGAGACACTGCCTGCTGATGTTTCATCAGTGGAATTAGAAGAGATGGAAGAATGGGCCTTTACTACTCTCCAGCTTGCTATGGGAAAGAATGTAATTTCTGAAATCAGTCAGGAAACCACAGCCAAAGGCATTTGGAAGAAGTTGAAGGACCTCTACATGAAGAAATCCCTAACTAACCGTCTGATCCTATTGAAGATTTTTTTCACTTATAAAATGAAGGAAGGTTCTTCAATTAAAACACACCTAAGTGTGTTTGATGACCTGTTGATGAAGATGAAGTCTGTTGAGTTGAAAGTTGATGAAGAACAGAAAGCAATGATTCTGTTGTGTTCGCTTCCAGAACGATACACTGGTTTCGCTAACAGCCTTATCTATGGTAGAGATACATTGACATTAGATGATGTGAAGACATGTTTGCTCAGTGAGGAGTTGAGAGATCAGATGAAAGAGTTTGGTGTTGGTGATAGTAGTGGAGGAAGTAATAGTAGTTCAGGTTTATTTGTTGAGAGAGGTAGAGAAGAGAAGAAAGTGAAGAATTATAGGGGACGTTCCAATTCTAGGAAGCCTCATTGGCGGAGTAAGTCAAAAGATGGAAGGTGTCATCATTGTAAGAAATCAGGCCATTGGAGAAGAGACTGCCCAGATCTGGAGAAGAAGACTGAAGGTTCTTCATCTATTGCGATGGAGAAAGATGATAGCGATTTATTGACAGCGGTTGTATCAGATGTTGTAGACCACTGGGTATTAGATTCTGGAGCATCATTTCACATGACTCCTAATAAGGATTATTTTTCTTCCTTTGATGCTAAAGAAGGAAGTTCCATCCTTATGGGAAACGATGCTACATGTAAGTCTATGGGAGTTGGTTCAGTTCGCATTTGCATGTATGATGGGATTGTTCACACACTTTCAGATGTTCGCTATGTTCCTGGTCTTCGGAAGTCATTGATATCATTAGGCCAATTGGCATCATTGGGATGCAAGATAACCATTGTCAAAGATGGTTTGAGAGTTTCTAGAGAGGCACTTGTATTGATGAAGGGTGTTATGGTAAGAAATCTGTATTTGTTGATGGGTACCACTGTTCATGGAGAATTATGTGTTGGAGTTGATAGTTCTAAAAGTTTGGATGCTATCAAGCTTTGGCATATGAGACTAGGTCATACTTCGGAGAAGAACTTAGAGTTGCTTCGTAAGAAGAAAAGGATCAAGGGAGAAATCTTCAACAAGTTGAACTTTTGCAAGGAGTGTGTATAGGCAAAGCAAACCAGAGTTTCTTTTGGTGACGGTATGCATACTTCTAAGAGTGTACTTGATTATGTACATTCAGATGTTTGGGGGTCATACCCTACTACTTCAGTTCAATTTCAATTGAATAAAAGGGTTATAGATTGGTGGAGCTTATTATCTTGTTTCATTCATTGATGACTACTCGCGCAAGGTTTGCGTGTATGTAATGAAAGCTAAGTCGGAAGTATTTTAGAATTTTAAGGTTTGGTTAGCTCTTGTTGAAAACCAAACAGGAAAGAAATTGAAGATTCTTAGATCCGATAATGGTGGCGAATATGTCTCCAAAGAGTTCCTCGACTACTGCAGACAACGCGGTATTAGAAGACATTTTACTACACCTGGTGATCCGCAATCCAATGGGGTTGTTGAGAGGATGAATAGGACTCTACTTGAGAAGGCCCGTTGCTTGATATTGACTGCGGGTATGTCTAAGGGTTTTTGGGCTGAAGCTGTTTCGACTGCAGCATATATTATTAATCGGATTCCGTGCTCAGCCATTGGTGGGAAGATTCCAGAGGAGTTATGGAGAGGTAAAAGCACTTTATTAAGTTATTTTCATATATTTGGATGTCCAGTTTATGTTCACAATATAGGACAAAATAAGTTGGCGCCTAGGGCCTCCAAGTGTGTTTTTCTTGGTTATACAGATGGAATAAAAGGATACAGAATTTGGAATCCAGTTACGAAGAAAGTTATACACTCCAGACATGTGACTTTTGACGAGTCAGCAATGTTTAAACCTTTGGAAGGTTTATCAGACGGTTCAGATTCAGCTGATGAGAAGGCCGAAAAGACCGAGATTCCCAACTTTCAAACCCGAAGTACAGCTATTACTATTGGCAATAGTGATAGAACAGTTGATGATACATCACATGACAGTCCACAGATTTCCTCTAGTAGTGATGGAGATGGTCATGAAGCTAGAGAGGATTCAGCTCAAGATGGAGCTCAAGGTGGAGCTGAAGGAGAGTCAGGCGATATAGTCATTCGGGCTAGTCAGAGACCGAAGAGAGCTCCAATTAGATATGGAGATTGGGATTATGCAAATTTGAGCCTTGATGATCAGTTTGAGTATGCTTTACATGTTGTTCATAGTGAACCATTAAGCCTTGAAGAAGCTATGAAGTCGAATGATAATTCGAAGTGGAATTGCGCTATGAATGAAGAGAAGTTAGTTCGCCTTCAGAAGGTTCATACAAATGACAATGCAGCAAATATGTTTACGAAGGCCTTACCTGCTACTAAGTTCGAGCATTGCTCGAACTTGATTCACTTGATGAAGTGCTAGGTGCCACATGGTGGCACTATGGGGAAGAGAGTAACTTGGTTGAAGTTAAGAGAAGATGTGGCATTCTTCTTGTATGAAGAGATATGAGTTTATTTTTGGTTGCACAATGTCTGCCTTATTTTTTTTGAGTGTTTCCAACACTTTGTTGGTGGGCGGTGACCTTGCCGGAGTTCATTAACAAAGTGCAATGAGAGGTGGCTTTTGCAGGAACTCATTGGGAAGCATTCATTTTGGAGTATCTTGGTTTGGAAGAGATATTGTATCAAGGTGGAGATTATTAGGATTTTTTTTGGTGATACAATATTTCTAAAATTAATAGATTTTGGAGATATTCTCGCTATTTAGTTACCCGTTCTGTGCATGAAGGAAATGGAAAGAGAAATTAAAGAGATAGGGATTTGGATATATTTGCCATATATATTTGATTGTCATATTTTATAAAAGGAGAAACAAAAGGAATCAAATAGGGAAATAATTGATTGATGGAGAAAATGAAACACTATCAATCAATTACATGGCAAGGCAATTAATGGAAATATTTTTATTCCATGAATTGATTTATTTACATAAATCAATTACTTCATCCCTAAGTAACTTTTCTCTATATATAAGAGGGGCATAAAGAATGTTAAGATATCAGATGTGAGTGAACAATCTCTTGTTTATTTTTCTTCATTTCTTTACTCTGTAACCTCTTCAAATAGTAATAAAGCTCTTCCCCATTAAAATGGACGTACACTATCTCGCGATAGTGGAACCACTATAAATCTGTGTGTTCTCTCTTGTCTCTATATTATTTTTTTCTGTGATCTATAATTATCTGTTTGTTCTATCACGCCAAATTGCAAGATCCTATTTTTCTGCTGAGCGGGATTGATCACCCCTCCCCCTTACACCATAAACCAAAAAGAGATGTTATTTTGTTAGTATTTCAAAAAATTAGTAACAATAAGTATTTAAAAAGTGAAAATGAGTTGAAATTACAACCTAAAATAAACAGTATGTATTTGCGTTCTATGTTCTGGAACTGAACCTGGCTGAAGTAGTTGTTGTGTTATCATTTTGTGATAACAGATCTCCCTTCTACCTTAAGGTATTCATTTTACTTTCTCTTGCATGATGCAGTTCAATTGATGACTGGAAGAGTACAAGAAGTTAATTTTACTCTATTTATTTCTTACAGTAAACGGAGTTCTTTCATTGGTTGTCTAAAAATGAGATGGAAAGAAAAATTAAAAGATGGATGATGAACTAAGCCTAAACTTCTCCATTACAGTCAGTGTTATTTCCTAAGAATTTTGTGTTATGTTTTTCTATGAAATTCGTTATGTTTTGCATTTTTTTTGCTGGTTCTATTTGTGCAGTTTTGTATGGGATGCAGTATTCATTGAAGTTACTAATCAGCAGGATATGGATAGACACCCTTTTGTATATTAGAACAAAGTCTTGTTATGATAAGCTTGCCTAATTCTCACGATGACGTTGGAAGCATTATGTTGTATGAGTATTTTATGTCATGGTTATGCCTGAGATTATATATTTTATCGAGGCATACTGAAATATGAATAAAGGGCTTATTGCCACTTACTAATTAGTTTACAGGATGCAGCTCTAGTTTTATAAGTTTCCAGGACAAAATAATTAACATATATCATTTAGCATCCATCTTTCAATTTATCTTTTTATCATTTAACATCTATCCTTATTTTTTAGCTTATTTTTTTTTTACTCTTTTGTCCTTTTTCCTTTTAACGTTTGTAAATTATCACTTAGTTTAAATATAATATCTAATTTATCTTTAAAAATTTCAACGTTCATCTAAAGAACTACACTTTATTTGTAAACTCTAGGAAAGTATGTGTTTGCCAAACACATACTTCGTGCACTTTTTACAGGGTTGTTGGTTTTAGAGTTCGAACTCATGTCGCGGTCCAGATTATCAACCAACTGCGCCAACCCTGTTGGTGATTTTGATTTATGTTTGCTTATAAGTATAATAATAGTTTTTAGATCGGACATAATTCAGGTACTTTTTATAGGGTTGTTGATTTTAGAGTTCGAACTCATGTCGCACGCCAGATTATCAACCAACTGTGCGAACCCTGTTCGTGATTTTGATTTATGTTTGATTATAAGTACATTAATAGTTTTTAGGTCAGAATTTTTGATGTTCAATATTTTTGTTCTCTACTTAAAATGTATTTAAATGTTTTTATTATATTTTTTTTAGAGAGAATTAGGGAAAATGACAAACTTTGAAAAAAACTAGACTGAAGGAAATGAAGTTTTATTTTTAGGCTGAAGGACAAATGCTAGTTATAATTAGCATTATGTTCAACTTTTACACTATACAAAATGCTAGTTATATATAACATTATATTCAGTTTTACACTATATAAGAAGATCCTAGTGATAACTAGCATTGTCCTTCAGCCTAAAAAACAAATCTGTTTTCTTCGACCTAATTTTTTTTCTAAGTTTGTCCTTGTGTCTAATTTTCTGTTTTTTTTTATCTATTACATTTTATATTTTATCATATAAAGTATAATAATTTATCGATTTATCAAGTGTTTTATCTTTTCACTTTTATCTTCCTCACTTCAAATATAACTATAGAGAATTTTAAATCAAATTATCTCTTATCTTTTATATTCATGTTTTTATATTGTCATTTCAAGTTTACTTGTTAATGTATGCAGGTTCTTATCATCATGGTGAATACAGACATTCCCCATGATTGTTGTATGTATTACTACAATTTGATACTCAAGTAAAGCAAACAATTGGCTAACCGGAACGCTCTCGTTGGATTGTCTAGTTTTTCAACTTTTATAGTATTTGCTTCTATCTCGTAAATTTATTCTTGATCTCTTTAGCAAAGGGTCGAGTAATTGGAAGAATGGCATAAACAATATCTTTATTTTACAGGAGTTTACAATGGGATGTGTATATTCATATGGACTTGCTGCATTTATTCTGCATAGAAGAAATAGGCGTTATGTCTCTTATACCATCGAATAAATTGCTGACCGTATTCAGCAACAATCAGCCTGGCAGCAACGCAGTTCTCTTCAATATGTCTTCAACTTCAGGCAATCAGTTTTTAACGCCTCAATAATTTAAAACTGGTTTGTCTCTGACGCTGCCTGTAACTGCAGTGACTACCAAATACTCAATTTGCAACATGTGGTACTGAAACTGCATCACATTTTATATATTTTGTCATGCTAGCTCAAAAGAAAAGTAGACAAAAGTTTTTCTGCCAAATGCTTGCATACTTAAGGTTGGTCAGAGAATCGCTCTTGTTTGTACCGATGACGTATTTGTACCGACCTCTTACTACCCACAAAAAATGTCTATTTTTTTAAAAGGATGTGCGTATTAGAGGAAGAATTTTTTTTGGAAAATTCGCATTTAAGAAAAAATTTCTTGGACTCCATTTGGCTACCTGATTCTTCACCTGGTACAGTAGCATCAGCCTACGTCCAGTCTGTTATGGCTTCAGACTGCAATCATGGTGTATCCAGCCAATGAAGATAGGAAACCATCACAGTCAGATCCAAACTAAATTTCCTTGCAACTATGAGTAAAGTAAGCTAATAATCAATGGGCTTCAGTTCCCAAAGCTCAAATATCAGCTTGTCCTGGTCAGCACCAGTGGAGATGATCGCTCAGAGAATGCTTAGGTGGAATTGTTGCTTTGATATGCCTACCTTGATGCTTTCAGTTGTCTGTTAATTCATTTAGTGGAGAGAAAATCAAGTTAGCAAAGATACTTCATGCAGCAGACCATCATCTACGCATTTTGAAATGCTCAATGCATTTTATCAGTCGCATCAACATCCACCTGCATGTTGGAACCTTCAGCAAAGTTTCCACCTATATGAAGTATTTTGCTTGCAGAGAGCATTAAACAAGATCATAATACTGTAATATGCTACATTAAGCAGCTTCAACAAAGTATCCACTTGAATGGTTGGCATAATGATCGGCAAAATCAACAGTTATAATTGAAGCTTGTTGATGGATGAACGTGCATTTGATGCTTATTAGTTATATCTGAGAGAGAATGTGCTTGTGTGCATAGGTTAGTGTGATGTTCTTGTTACATACGCTTCTAATTATCTCTACATTTTTATCTCTATCTTTTTAAAATTTTAAAAATACCCATGTTCATCAATGGAATCCCAGCATCGCTTTACAATCTCTACTGCCATCTTCATCAATGGAATCTCACCTTCGCTTCACAATCTCTATTACCATCCTCTTTCTGATCATTCATTAATAGACTTCACTATCAATTTACAACCAACACTATCATAACTACTTGAAATAAAAGCGTTGTAATAATCAAAGATTTTGCATTTATAACATACATTCATCCATTAATTTTTTATTAAATAAAAACTAAATATTTTTAACTATTAGATGAGGTGCACTTTATGCTAGTCGTAATAATTATACTAACTGCATTAACTTTCGTACTGTTAGAAACAAGCGAATGTAAAGTTACTTCTAGACGAGCAATGTTGGTTTTGGTAACAAGATAAGTCATAGCACATAAATTGCTGGCATAGACAGTGATAGAAGCCAAGGTTGGAAACATTTTCAACTGCGTCAAATACATGTACCATAAAAGATGCGTGTTTAACAGTTTGATGGATGACCTGCAACTTTTTAGCTTTATCTTGTAACAGAAAAGCTAATTCCTTGAAGGTACAGATTTTGTAATATATTTTAATTTTTGATATCCCCTTGCATTGATTTTATTATGTATTCTATCTGATGTACAAACATATTTTTTTTCCATATTTTATAGTAATAATTCTCAGACATAAATATATATCACATATTTACTAATATCGTTACTTTTTTTTAATAAAAACATCACTGAGCAGACAAGTATAAAAGAACATGAAATTGCAATAGCCATAAGTAATACTAACTACAACCCTCTGCTTCTCTCTCTCATGCTTTTTATCTCTCATGCTACTCAACTCTTTGCTGCTGTATGTTGTTTCTCGCTGTTACACCCTCGTTGCTTTCACATGTTTGATTTGATATCACCACCCTTTTGCTGCACTTTCACACTGCATTTCTGATGATGCAACATAAAACATATAAGGAGCACAAAATAACATGCTCCTCGTAGATGCACACAGTAACACATCGTTATGCACTTTATGTTTAGCACTGCGACATATTTGGCATAAGTGGCTCGGCGTTTCCACATGCTTGTTGAATTACTTCACTCTTGCTGATCAATAAGTCTTATCGCTACTCTTTATTGTTCCGTACTGTATCGTGATTATTGCTGCTGCATTTTGTTTATGTATGACCACTTTTGCTTCACTCCCACATTCTAGTTACATGTAATGAACTGCTTACACACTGCAACATGTAAACATTGCACATTATTTCTAATGTTTTGGGATATCTTTGTCAAGACCTGACTGCACTAGCACACTCATATGGGTGCGTTTGCAATGAACGGAAACGGAAATCTAAACGAGGCATTTGAGTGTGGAACTTGAGTGAACGGAGAATGTGTTTACGGCGACGAACGGAGTATTTGAACAAAGCATTTGAGCGGGGCATTTGAGTTGTGATTTTTAATTTAATTGATTTATAGTTTATTGATTAATTATCTGTTTTTTAATAAATAATATGTGTCGATAATTTGTAAGAATGAATAAATAAACATAACTAAACTGGTAAAACTGTAAATGAAAAGGAAATGTTCTTTTGTTAGTATTTCAAAAAACAGGTAATAATGTGCACGCGTGTGTATAGTAAAATGAGTTGAAATCACAACACAAAATAAATAGCATGTAATATTTCAAATCAATTATATATGTTATAAAATCATGAAGAATATATTTTCAGAAAAGACATGTACTGAAACTGAGAGTATTATACGTATAAGAATAAATATGAGAAATTTGCTAACCTAGGCTCGTTTTTGTAAACAGTAACAGAAATAATCCACTTTTTAAAATAATTACAAACGTAGATCTGTTTTTGCCAGATAGACGTTGGCGCATTTTGAAAATGCGCTTTCGGACGAATTTTCAAAATGCGCCAATAGGCAACTTTTCAAAATGTGCCCAAATGCGCATTTTCAAAATGAGCCTTTACAATAACCCTGCACACAAACAAGACAATAGGCAAAGAGTTTATCAAATCTAACAACTGCATAAATATACCTTCTCTAACAACTTTCATAGATATCAGCTTTCAAATTTAGCAATTGCGAAGTTCGTTTAAGTTCGATACATAACTAGTTAGTTTGATATATAGAAATTATATTCGTTTAAAGTTGAATACACAGAAATCTTAATTCGTTACGCAGTCATACATTTGATAATGGAAGTTTAGGTCGCTAAAGTACATCGCTTTCTGTTATGGCCATGTGATCCACATTTGCTGCAACTGTTTTTTTAGGTGTTTGATGCTCGTCCATAAAAAAATTTATCGTCGTAGATTTAGGTCGCTCAGGTTGTCTTCTTGTAGGTGGAGGCAATATATGTGGACCGGTGTATGCTCTCAAGTATCTCTTAACATGCACGGGATGAAACTCTGGCTGATACGAAGCTTTGTAACTTTGAACAGAGTACCACTCTGATGCGAACTTATGATGTGCTCTGTTAGCACCGTAATCGTGTGCCGACAAGCCGCCATTACATGGGCACAGGGTAATTTTTGCAGTAGGGGATGTTGCATGTACATGAACAGTTTGGACCATCAATTAACACTTTAAATTCATTGCCATAGCAATGAATCACTTGCCATTCTGTTCGACTAAATCGAACTAGTCTACAACGACGTGCTTCTATAGCCCGATCTGCTATTTTAGCTTTCTATTTTGGAGTCAAACGTGTTGTGATAACATCCGCGGTCTCTCGTCTCTTACAGAAATATTCAACCGATCGAAAGAAGGTTCGTGCAACCAACGCCTTTATAGGTGATGATCTAGCACCTTGCAGTACACCATTAAACTTTCTGATACATTGGTGGTCATAACATGCAAGCGTCCTCCATCGTCTATGCATAGAGCCCAATTTTCTTCAAAATTCCCTAGACTTCTTTCATTCCATTCATGGGCCCGTGGATTTGTAGCTTTAATTTCTTCTCTGATTTTTTTGTACTCAACTACTTCTGAAGCGCATGTAGCTGAATAAAACAAAGGCGTAAGTTGTTTATCCCTAAAACCCACTGTTTGAAAATTAGCTTTTAGATGTCGTGCACAGAACCTATGTTTGTGTGGTTCTCGCCATTTCTCCTATAAAACCTTTGGAATTCCTTTTATTCGATCCGATATGAAAGTAATACGAAGATTGCAAATACTATAAATGAATTCATCCATGCAAGAAAAAAACAACCCCAACTATCATATGACTGAGATTCGACAACTACATAAGCTAATGAAGACAGACAGTCGTCCGTATCTATAGCAGTAGGAACAAACAACGTCCCTTTGTATTTACCATACAAATGTGTTCCGTCAATACATAGCAATGACCGGAAGTGTAGAAAATTTGTAATGCAAGGGCTAAATGCCCAAAATGCACGATCAAATACTCCAACTTCATCGTGGGTCACATGTCCGACAGTCCTCGGGTTACTTCTCTTTATTTCCTCGAAATATCGAGGCAAAGTCGCATTCGATTCGGCCCAATCACCATAAATTCTTTCTGTGGTTTTGTTTAAAGTTCGCCAAGCTTTCATGTAACTAATTTTAATGAATAGTTGGTCACTGACAAGCACTTGGACTGTAACTGCTGAGATATCCATATCGGCCTTGACAAATGACATAATTTTTGACACAAGAAAATTAGAAGTGGCTTGCTTGTGGTTGAAATTGACTGTAGGATTGACACATTTATGTTCACTATGCAACTTTCTGATTTCCCATCAGCCAGACTGCGATTTCTTTGAGACTATTGCATGTATTCTCCATGGACAATTAGTGTCAACATTACAGATAGCAGTGTATATAGTTTTATTCGACTTGATCGGCTTGTACAAACTCCATGTAGAATTGACCATTCGGTTAATTGGTGTAGCAGCTTTTGTTTACTTTCAAATACCATCCCAGTAACAAATCCATTTTGTATGCATGCGGTTGAAAATTTTTCCCTAGCAAATTGCAGATTAGCAATAACCGACCTTGCCATCATTTGTGCAATACATAGATCATTATCTAACGGTATTTCCATTTGAGCTTCTTCACCATCACCTTCGACATCATCTACGTTCGAAAAGTCATAGTTTAACGATTCATTGTTCACCTGCATTCATTCTATTAACGTGCATCATTATTAGTCCTCGTCGTGACATCCATACTATCAATTGGAGGATCATGTCCGGTGTCTCTATCTATATCAACATCCATATCAATGTCAATATTGGAATCATGTGAGTGTTTTGATGGTCCAACACCATATTCTACAGCCATATCCTCAAGACATGTAAATCTGTTTACAAAACTTTTCTAGTACGAAACTAAAGTGGATAGGAAACATTACCCAAATAAATTACTACACAAATCCTTGACTCTTATCACACATTTCTAATAGAGTTGAATATACCTGTTGTGACAAATGAATACTTTGTTGTTTAGGATGGATATTTTGTAGATACATTTGTTGCTGGAAGCTAAATGTGCAAGAAGAAACTAATAGGCAATTGTAATTTAGAAACGTACATGCAAAATACCAATGTTAACACCAATACCATGGAAGCATCATAGGTGGTGTGCAGTATGGAAAGTACTGTTCTTGAGTTAGTTGCGACATCATGTAAGGCATGAAACCATAGTTGTGGGAGGACCATGACCCCCAACACATACATATGGATTACTGTAAGTAGGAGAACCTAAACTTGCTGAAGGATTATCGACTTCTAACATATCTGTAATATACACTATTCATATGCTAACGATAGATGATGGTACATGTTCTTCCAGATTTTCTTTTGCAACTTTCCTAACATACAATTCAAAGGATTCGGTAACTGCAGAAAAAATAACTTCAACATCCTCATCGTTTGAAAGTGTTATTTCTTTTGAACCCAAATCCGTAGGCTAGTTAACGACCTACTCGATATCAAATTTGATTGCGTCTATTTTTGTCGCTTTGTACACAGATTCCTTCAACTCAAATAGTGTGCAACTTTGCGTACTCTCCCTAGTTTAGAAAAATCGTCGACATACTTCCCATTTAATTCTATTTGATTTTAGTTTAATTTTAGGAATTTATTTCATGGATTTAGGTTGAATCTAGGGTTTGAAGCTTTATGTTTTTGGAAGAGAGAGAAAAAGAGGAAGTAACGTGCAAAAGTAAACATGAAGAGAGATGGAGAGGGTATGGGTGGTTATATACAAGGCTAGTGAGCCTTAGTCCTGTCATGAATTTTTGGCTGAGCGGTTACACTGTAAATTACATGGACTAAATTTATAATGCTGAATTCGGAGGGATGTGTGTCTAATTTTTTAAAGAGGGTTGTGAGAAAAAATTCCCCTAACGGTAAAGAAATATCAAAAGCAGTGGTAATTATAATTATACAAGTCATTTAATGTTGTTTTTCACTAAACGTGGAACCAAGTGCACGAGGCTTTCGCACAATAGCAGGCTCTAAGAAAGTCGATAATGTATGTAGCCTTTCTCATGCATTGCGAAGAGCCTATTTTCTGACTCGAACCTGGACGTGCAGATCACCATACCGGTGACATAACCTTTGCGTCAAGGCTCCACCTTTTTTTTTCAAAATTTTAATTAATCATAACCATGAATATTTTTGAAGATATACCAGATTTTAAGAAGACGTTTTTGAAGATATATTAGATTTTAGTTTTCTAACTTCAGTGTTTGAGATTAGCGAACTTTTTAATATATGTTGTTGTAAATAATTTGTGATGAATCAATTTTTTTAATATCAGCTTAAATAAATCAAAATGTTGATGTGAGCATTAATGGAGTTGGAATCGATACCATAATATTTATTATTATATCACTATCAAAATATTATTATAATAAAAATTTAATGTCTTTATGTATTGGAAAATTTACCATTATTAATAAACAATATACCAATCAATCGATATGCCATTGATCATTTTACCAACAGTAATGATAAAGTATCGGTAGTCAATTTTGACTTACCAATAGTATGAATATTGTAACTGTTACCATTACTATAACAATCCTAGTGTATACATAGGTTTGCTTAAACTTACCTAATTCTTCCTCTTGAACAAGGAAAAAGCTACTGTAGATACATATTTTTGGAAACCCTAGTTCAATTAATTTTTTTTCTCATTTGTTGTTTGGCAACAAATGATAATAGGCAACGAGTTGACTAAATAAATTGCAGAATGGCTTCCAAGTGTGTACCAACGATTTGTTATTTTGATGACGAATTGGTTGTTGATAACTTAATTGTGAAAAATATGTCGGTGGGTCGTGCAAACCAGCTAAAGTGTTGAAAGATTGTAATTTGGTACAACTGAAAGAATCGATTTATAAAGCGACCAAGATAAAATCTAAAGAATTTTACATAAAATTAGTATGTAACTGGCCGACGGACTTAGGATAGAAAGTCATTAAAATAGCCGAGTCAACTGTGTCCGTTGCTGAAGTAGAGTCATACAGCCTCCGGCGGACCGTCGTTGGACCAACGCAACTCTCGTAAGCACCATATAGGTGAAAGCTAGCACCGCACTACCCCATGAATATTGCCGACATGAATCAAAGTCTTCTAACAATGGAAGCCATTAAAGAGCCACTCTTGTCTTCGATCAATCGTAGAATAGATGTTGCATGATGATGTGCAAAATAATAACGTGGGCGGGCCGGGCTATCTGCAAAGGAGAGGTTCGATGGGGAATTTCACTGGCCAACCGCTCCCTAAACCATGTGGCCACTATCGACTCATTTGCCCATCTCATGTCTTCTGGAGGAGACAAGCCGAGCAAGGGCTCACACAATTCCATATAATTTTTTGAAAAATCCGGTTTTAGGATGGGATCCCCATTGATCGGCAATCCAAGGAACACAGCTACGTCTTTCAAAGTGATGGTCATCTCACATACTCTAAGATGAAATGTAGACATCTCTGCTCGCCATCTATCGATCAACGCCGTCAAAAGTTTCCGGTCGAGCTGTGTATATCCCAACTTATTGACAACACCAAATCCAGCTCTGTCTAACAGTTCCAACATGCCTGGATGCGCTGACGTGACGAGCTTTAAAGTGGATGAATGGTCAATGAAGCCGTTCGGCTCAACCCCCTGTTGATAAATAATAGCAAATGAAAGCTAATATGGTATTTATCAACACTTTGCAAAAGTAATGACAAATTATATGAACTTGTACCTCCATCATATCGATGCCTTTTGTGCGGTGTTGATGTTGCAGGTAAAGCACGCTAGGATCGATCATCTGGATGCCATTTCGTCGTGTTCTACCATAATAACATAACATAATCATAGTCATACCATAATACATTCTTATATCAAATCAACAAACGATTAAACATGTTCTCTAAGTGACTGCTCTACTTCATTGTTGAATACAACCATAGATTTGCAATTATAAAACAAGGTTAACCCTAAACCTTAAATTCAAAAAAATCAAAAGTAGAGACAAAATCGATAGATCTCAAACCTGTAGGAGGTGCTTGAGACAATGAGGAAGCCATACTTCAAATTCTAGCTAGATTTAAGTAGTTTTCTATTTAAAATTTTGATTTTTGCTGAAATGGGAGGGTGGGTTCGGTTTTCTTTTGGAGAGAGTTTGAGAGAAGAGGAGAGTGTGAGTGAATGGATGAAGGAGCTGCAAATTTAGGGAGAGCAAAAAATTTGACGTTATTTAGGATGATATTAATTGGCGGCATCTCAAATGCCGCTAAGTGGCAGCGTCTCAAATGCCGCTAAGTATTGTTTTGCAAATTACAAGTGTAGTGGCGGCATTTGAGATTCCATCAGTACATATGGCACCAACGTGGCCAAAACTGGCCTATTTCGATAAATAGTTTGGAATGTGGCCTAAAATTGTAATTGTTTTGCAATTTAGCCCAAATTAAAAAATAATCCTATAATCAAACAACTGCCATGTGTAAAGTACAGGTTTCGTCCTAGCATATGTGTGTCAAATTTAACTGAAGAATGCATAATTTTGCAAATATTTGTAAAATGAACAAATACACATACTTTTTTTGCGTATGTTTGCAAAACGACTACATGTTTTTACAAATATTTGCAAAATGTTTGAAATTAACTATATTATCTGAAATAAAGATGGTTTTGCAAATGATTTATAAACGATTGCATAATTCAGCAAATAATTACAAGATAAATGAATATAAAGATATGTATAAATATATGCTAAATATATACATATTTTTTAAGCGCCTTCTAAATTACTCCATTTTTGAGCAAGATAATGTCTTGAGAAAAATCACAACTAGGAGAAAATGAAAGTCATCTAAAAAACTAAAAAGAAAAATAGAGTTCAAAATAAACAAGGAATAAAAAGATTTGGTAATTCAAATATGTTAGGCTTGGCACATATACTACTGTTATGGTGATGTTTACTGTTGTCATTTTGTAAATACCGTGCCGTACCATTTTTACTGGTGAACTAAAATTGTTTACCGTATCGACTGACTAGTATACCGATGACTGATATACCAATAAACTGGTAACCGTTACACTGCTAATGGTAAGTTAGCTTTTGTCTAGAAAAATAATAAATTGATATGTTTTTACACGGGATGATGATTCGTTATATATCTCATTGGGCCACTTAATAAAGAACATAGAAAAGAAGTATATTTATCATCATTTGACTTGAATTATTGAAATAAATTGATATGTTTTCTTGCTTCTAAATGCCCATAATACATCTTACATGAATATCAATGTATTATGAATGGATTGGTAAATTAACATTACCACTGGTTTTGAAAAAAATATTACCGCCGTTTTACCGTAAAAATAGTAAATTTACCGTTACCGTACCGATTAGCCTGATACATCGACTTTATTTTAAAATGGTAAGCGATTGACTAGTAATGGTATGATAATCGTAAATTTACCGTTACCACAACAGTCCTAGGTGGTTATACGAGAGGAAATGTATGTTTGGGATAATTGAGAAATAAAAAATCTAAACCTAAGGGCTATTTTATTTTAGAGTTTTTTACTTGTAAAGTTTGATATTTTGGGCCATACAATAGCAGGCTGTAATCTAGCCACAACACTACCGACTTTTGGATTCCCGCCGTTTCCAACCTTTTTATTCTAAATCCCTAATCCTAGCGAATCCTCTTCCACACACTTCAAAACATTCACGCCATTTCCAACGTCTTTCTTCTCTCTTCGAATCCTAACCCTAGCAAATTCTCTTCCACACGCTTGAAAGCCGAATCTCTAACCGGATGCCAAAAAATTAATGGAAGATGCCTGTACACATTGGAGAAGAAGCTTCCGGCAACCTTAATTCAAACCGAGGTATTAAATTGAGAAATAAGAATTCGAAAACTGTAAAGCTTGAGTTTGCTTTCGGGAAAATCATGGCAAGGTTCCTTTTGCTGATTCAATTGGGTTGCTTGGGTCATATCTAGTTTTCTGCGTGTGATTTCTGTATTCGGTAGTAGGTTTTGTGTTGACTATTACGACTTGTTGTTTTCTTATGTCGTATGTTGCGGTGTTTTTGCCTGAAGAAGCAGTTAGCTGTGTGAGGAAATCATTTCATGCTAGAAAGGTTAGTTCTTTAACTTGCAAGCTCAAAGCTATAGGTTGAAGTTTGTATCTAGTTGGCAACGGTCATAAGACCTATGCCAACTTAGTTGGACTAAATTTTGGGAATTGAATTATGAATATATAGAAGTTTAAAGGTGGAATTTAAGTGTAACCTTTGAGTTCAAGATCCACCTCCACATATATTTGTTCATAGTAGCTGCACTAAAGCATGTTTAGAAAATGAGAAGGATGATTAGCTGCTTTGAATTAAAAGTTTTTCTGCATAATTACAGGAGATACAGAGAGTGGAACTGGTTTGTAGATCCAGAAAATGCTTAACCACCTTCGCTTAAAAAGAACACACCGCCGTTGCCGGGGATCAAACCCGGGTCACCCGCGTGACAGGCGGGAATACTCACCACTATACTACAACGACTTTGATGTTACTCAAATTGAAACGTATAGAGCTTTTGTTAGATGACCGTTTGAAGCAAATGAGCGAATATATATATATATATATAAACCTTATTTTTCGAAAATCTTAATATCATATAATTTAAACTTGTTTCAACTTGATTTGGTTACCAATTTCCGATTCAATACTCAATTCAAACCATAGTTGAGAAAAATCAGCAGTCCATTTTAACAATGGATATCGAGATGTTTATTTGAATCTACAATTCAAATGTTATTCTCTCAAAGGAAAAAAATGGAACAATAGAAGAAATCAAATTTTAGATATAGTTGTAGAAATCCAATTTTCAAAATTAGTTTCAAACATACATTAATGTGGGTAGAAAAGTCGATGCTTTTATGTACGTATATGCCATTCAATATTTTGCATATCTCAAAATTTCTTACGAACAAGTCTATATGCATCACAGTATAAACCTTTTGAATTTACGATTTACCATTAAATTCTGATGCAACGTGAACTACGGAATCAACAAGTTTAAATGATTCAAAAACTTTAAGTCGTTTGGACAAGGCTAGTTTATTGAGTCGTTCAGGAAATTTAAGTCGTCTACGACTTAACAGAGCAGAGGAAAGGAAGTTACGACTTAGTGGGAGTTTAAGTCATTCACGACTTAGCATGGAGTCACGAGATAAGGAACAAAGCTTTAAGTCGAATGGAAGAATTGAGTCGTCCACGACTCAACATGGAGGAATTGAGTCATACACGACTCAACTAGAGGCCAGAAGGGACACGGGGAAGGAGACGCGAGTTAACGAAGGAGATTTGCATCTTATCCGAGTTAACAAGAATGAAGAGCAGGAGTTACGACTTAACAGGAGCTTAAGTCATTCGAGTTTGATGAGTCGTACGCGACTCAACGACTCATCCATAGGTCGTATCCGAGTTAACAAGCCACAAGAGAGGAAGGCGCCTGGAGCTTAAGACGTGGTTTGCTTGAGTCGTATGGATCTTGAGTCGGTCCTTAGTTGAGTCGTGAGTCGTTCACGACATAGGTTGAGTCGTGTTGTATGTATGTAATGTTGAGTCGTGTGTCGTATGCATTGTGTTGTATTTTGAGTCGTTTGTGTTGTTTGGGGTTGTAAATATTTTAAGTCGTAGACCGTGTGTCGTTAAGTCGTAACTGTTGTATTGAGGCACGTAATGATGAGTCGTTGCCGACCTATGAGCGTGTTGTAATAATGAGTCGTGTGTTATGTGAACCTGTTGTGTCGCTGCCGAGTCAAGAAGAGTCGTGAGTCGCATACGACTTAAGGCCGGGTTTGGGAAAACTATAAATAGGGAGTGTGTTGTACATTTTTACGGGTTGATTTTTGGAATAAAATTTCTTGTTGATTGCTGTGTGCTTTCATCTTAAATTGGTAGTGGAGTGTAATCTCCTATCTCCACTTTCGGTTATTCGAGTGCGCTCGAATCAACGATTGTTGAAGCCGATTCGCGGAATCAAGTGCGCTTGATCAACGCTTGAAGAATTGAAGATCTTCTTTCACGGTATCGTGCGCGATCAACGTGTTAGAGATAGCTAGAATTCGGTATCTTCAGATCAACGAATTTTGGCACTTTGGTATTCATCAATCCACTGATTGCTACTTTCATCGATTCATATCAAGTTTTTTTTAATCCGCTGCGTCAGTTTTGGTATCAGAGCTAGACTTAGCCAATCATAGCTAAGCCGAGACTTGGAGCCAATTTTTGAAGTTGAAGTTTGAAGTTGTTGTTCATCGTGTTCATCTTGAAGTTGCAACGAGTTTGACGATTTTGATCCATTTCATTTTGGATCTAGAGTTGGAGAAGTGTTTGAGTTTGGTCGCGAGATCTTTGCACGCCAAATTTTTGAAGTGTGCGAGCAAGTTAAGTCGTGAAGTGGTATAGCCGAGCTAACTTTGGGTCGAAGCAAGTGTGCGAGCTGGAAGAAGCCGAGCCGAGTCAGTGTTGAACCGAGCTAAGGAGTTGTGCGAGCTAGTGTGAGGCCGTGCATTGTTTGGCTTGTGTTGGACAGTTTTGAAGTACATTTTGTTGAAGCAGAGCTATTGCCGAGTCAAGGTTGAGCCGTGAATTGCTTGACTTGTGTTGCTAGTTTTGAAGAGATTGTGAAGATTTGAATCATGCCGCCAAGGAGAGCTAACCGTCATCAAAATGTTGAAGCTTTGTATAGAAGAGAAGAAGCCGAGCTTATGGAACAACGTATTAATGAGAAATTTGATGAAGGCATTGGAAAGTTAGAGAAGTTGATGAATGATTTGAATCAAACTCAAAGGAGGAGATCACCAAACTCGAACCATGGAGGAAACCGAGTTTCGCCATCGGTTACGGAAGCGAGGAGGGTATCACTGCATTCTTTTAGAGATCGAAGAGAAACATCAATTTCATCACGAAGAGATCATCATGACTATGGACATGAAGAGAGAAGAAGTCAACGTGAATTTGACAATGAGGCGTATAAAGATGAAGAGAGACATAGTCGAAGAAGCATGCATGAACGAAGGGATGATAATGGTCGAGATCGATATAGACGTACATTTGATTTTAATGAAGAGGGTGATAGAGCAAGTATTCATTATCGAGATCGAGACCCAGTTCGAAATTCTTATCGAGATGTTGAAGATGATCGTCGATGGGAGTCGGGTATGAAGATGGAAATTCCAGAGTTCAAGGGTGGAATGGTAGCTGAAGAATTTCTTGATTGGTTGTCAAATGTGGAGGAAATCTTTGATTTCAAGGAGGTTCCGGAGAATCGAAGGGTGAAGTTAGTTGCTACAAGGTTGAGGGGGAGAGCTTTGGCATGGTGGCAGCAAACTAAACTTACGAGGGAGAGAATGGGAAAGTCAAAGATTGAATCATGGGAGAAGATGAAGAAGTTGATGCGAGCTACATTTTTGCCTTACAACTACCAATCACTTATGTACCAGAGGTTGCAGAATCTGAGGCAAGGGACGAAGTCTGTTAGTGATTATGCTGATGAATTTTACCAACTCATTGCCAAGAATGATATTATGGAAACGTAAGAACAGCTAACTGCTAGATTCATTGGGGGATTGAGAATGCAGATCCAGGATATGGTTAATATGTTTGATCCTAGATCAGTTGCAGAGGCACATCAGAAAGCGTTGGCTTGGGAGAAGCAAGGAAGGCATGGAGGTGGTGTGTTTACTAATTCCAATAATCAAGTGAAGGGTGTTAGTGGGAGTTCTAATGTTCCTAAACCTGTCAGTAAGCCTGTCGTGAAGGAGGCTGAGAAGGCAAAGGTTAGCAGTGGTTTCAAATGTTATAATTTTCAGGAGTTGGGTCACAAAAGCAATGAATGTCCGAAGCCGAAGAAGAGAGCAATGGTTGCTGAGATTGAGGATGATGGTGAGGAGGCAGAATGTTCAAATACACCTTATGTTGAGGAGGAAGACTTATTGTCCGAGGATGAAGGTTGTAATCTTATGATGAGGAGATCTTGCCTTACACCAAAGCAAGAGGAAGATTCTAGTTGGTTGAGAAGCAATATTTTTTAGTCGACATGCACTATTTTGGGAAAAGTTTGCAAGTTCGTTATTGATGCTGGAAGTTGTGATAATATTATCTCTACAGAAGCAGTAAGGAAGTTGAACTTGAAAACTGAGAAGCATCCTAAACCGTACAAGCTAGCATGGTTAAGGAAGGGTGGTGAAGTGAAGGTGTGTCGAAGGGCTTGTGTGAATTTTTCTATTGGGAAGAAGTACAAAGACGAAATTTGGTGTGACGTTGTAGACATGGATGTGTGTCATCTGTTGTCGGGCAGACCATGGCAGTTTGATAGAGCAGTGCAACATGATGGTCGTGCTAATAGCTATAGTTTCATGTTCGAAGGTACTAAGATGACTTTAGTTCCTAAGAAGCAACAATAGAAGGAGAGCAAGTTGGAGGAGATCGAAGAACTGAAAACTTTGCTATCTTTGAAGGAGTTTGTTAAGGAAGTTGAAGATGAGCCTGAAGTCTATTTGTTGATTGGACGAGAGAGTCATGAAGAGGTTGAAATTCCAGAAGAAGCGAAGCCAGTTTTGAAAGAATTTGAAGACATATTTCCAGAGGAGTTGCCTAAGGAGTTACCACCACTGAGAGACATTCAACATCAAATCGATCTTGTTCCGGGAGCAGTATTACCGCATAGACCACATTATCAAATGAGTCCGAAGGAACATGAGGAGTTACGAAGACAAGTGGAAGAATTGTTAGAGCAGAGACGTGTTCAGGAAAGCTTGAGTCCTTGTGCAGTACCAGCTTTGTTGGTGCCGAAGAAGGATGGAACATGGAGAATGTGTACCGATAGTAGAGCTTTGAACAAGATTACTGTTCGCTACAGATTTCCTATGCCAAGGTTGGATGACTTGCTAGATCAGTTGAGTGGGGCTACTATCTTTTCGAAGATTGATTTGAAGAGTGGATATCATCAGATTCGAATTAGACCGGGAGACGAATGGAAGATCGCATTCAAGACGAGGGAAGGTTTATATGAATGGCTGGTTTTGCCGTTTGGACTATCAAATGCACCTAGTACATTTATGAGGGTGATGAATCAAATTTTCAGACCATACATTGGGAAGTTTGTTGTAGTTTACTTTGATGATATTCTGATTTATAGTGCAAGCACGGAGGAGCATGTTCAACATTTGAGGAAGGTGTTAATTATTCTTCGTGAGGAACAATTTTATGCAGCTACGAAGAAATGTGTGTTCATGACGAGAAGTGTATTATTTTTGGGATATGTTGTATCTGAGAAGGGAATTCAGGTGGACCAGAGTAAAGTTGAAGCTATTAGAAATTGGCCGCAGCCGAGAACTATCACTGAAGTTAGAAGTTTTCATGGATTGGCATCATTCTACCGAAGGTTTATTCCTCACTTCAGTAGCGTGATGGCACCGGTTACTGATTGTATGAAAGGGAAGCAGTTTTCTTGGTCGAAGGAAGCGGAGGTTGCCTTTGAACGAACCAAAGAACTTTTGACGACAGCACCAATTCTTGTATTACCAGATTTTCAGTTGTTGTTTGAGCTACACACTGATGCATCAAAGGTTGGGATTGGAGGAGTGTTGAGTCAGAGTGGGAATCCAGTTGCTTATTTCAGTGAAAAGCTATCAGGGGCAAAGATGAGATACAGTACATACGATGTTGAGTTTTATGCTGTTGTGCAAGCTGTTAAACATTGGAAACATTATCTATTTCAGAAAGAGTTTGTTCTTTACACTGATCATGAAGCGTTGAAGCATTTGCAAGGACAGGATAAGATTTCAGCGAGACATGCATCGTGGATTGCTTATTTGCAACAGTTTACTTTTGTTGCCAAACATAAATCTGGGGTGACGAACCGTGTAGCTGATGCTTTGAGTAGGAGGAGTCATTTGTTGACCACGATGAAAGTTGAAGTGACAGGGTTTGAATTATTGCCAGAGTTGATTGAAGGAGATCCTTACTTAGCAAAGTTCGTTGAGAAAGTTAAGGATGGAAGTACTGATGAATTTGTGTTGGTTGATGGATTCTTGTTTAAAGGAAATCGGTTATGTATTCCTGAGAGCAGTTTGAGAATGAAGATTATCAAAGAGTTGCACGAAGAAGGCCATGTGGGTAGAGATCGTACTTTGCAGTTAATTTCTCAATCTTACTTTTGGCCGTCGATGAGGAAAGAAGTTGAAAGGTTTGTGGAGAGGTGTCATATTTGTCAGGTTTCGAAAGGAACAGCGACAAATGCAGGATTGTATATGCCGTTACCTGTACCGTCTAAACCATGGGTTGATATCAGCATGGATTTTGTTTTGGGTTTGCCTAGAACTCAAAGGGGAAATGATTCTATATTTGTTGTGGTGGATAGATTTTCGAAAATGGCACATTTTATTGCTTGTAAGAAGACGGCAGATGCTGTTCGTGTTGCTCAGTTGTTCTTTAAAGAAATCTATCGTTTACATGGGTTGCCAGAGTCTATTGTTTCAAACAGGGATACCATATTTTTGAGTCATTTTTGGTTAAGTTTGTGGAAGATGGTTGGAACAAAGCTGAAATTTAGTAGCGCTTATCATCCGCAAACGGATGGACAGACAGAAGTTGTTAACAGATCGTTGAGAAATTTATTGCGATGTCTTGTGAAGGACAATCTAAAGAGTTGGGACATGAAGTTATGCCAGGCAGAGTTTGCACATAATCATGCAGTGAATCGTAGTACGGGATTCAGTCCATTTCAGATTGTATATTCAAATCTACCCAGGGGACCATTGGACTTAGCCGTAGTGCCACAACCAAAGGGGACGGTTAAACGAGCTATAGACTTTGTTGATGGGTTGAATGAATGTCATAAAATCGTTCAGGAACGATTGAAAAAGTCAAATGAGAAATATAAGTAATTTGCAGATTTGAAGCGACGAAATGTTGAATTTAACGAAGGTGATTTTGTTTATGTTGTGTTAACGAAGGATCGTTTTTCAGTAGGCGCTTATAACAAGTTGAAAGCTAGAAAAATTGGTCCTGTCGAAGTGGCGAAACGGATTAATGACAATGCTTATAAGTTGAAGCTGCCGGAGGATGTGTACACCTCTGATGTGTTCAATGTTAAGTATCTTATGCCGTATTATGGAGATGAACAATCTGGTGTAGAGGAATTTACAAATTCGAGGACGAATTTTTCTCAACCAGGGGAGGATGATGCAACGCGAACTACGGAATCAACAAGTTTAAATTATTCAAAAACTTTAAGTCGTTTGGACAAGGCTAGGTTATTGAGTCGTTCAGGAAATTTAAGTCGTCTACGACTTAACAGAGCAGAGGAAAGGAAGTTACGACTTAGTGGGAGTTTAAGTCGTTCACGACTTAGCATGGAGTCACGAGATAAGGAACAAAGCTTTAAGTCGAATGGAAGAATTGAGTCGTCCACGACTCCACATGGAGGAATTGAGTCATACACGACTCAACTGGAGGCCAGAAGGGACACGGGGAATGAGACGCGAGTTAAAGAAGGAGATTTGCATCGTATCCGAGTTAACAAGAATGAAGAGCAGGAGTTACGACTTAATAGGAGCTTAAGTCATTCGTGTTTGATGAGTCGTACGCGACTCAACGACTCATCCATAGGTCGTATCCGAGTTAACAAGCCACAAGAGAGGAAGGCGCCTGGAGCTTAAGACGCGGTTTGCTTGAGTCATATGGATCTTGAGTCGGTCCTTAGTTGAGTCGTGAGTCGTTCACGACATAGGTTGAGTCGTGTTGTATGTATGTAATGTTGAGTCGTGTGTCGTATACATTGTGTTGTATTTTGAGTCGTTTGTGTTGTCTGGGGTTGTAAATATTTTAAGTCGTAGACCGTGTGTCGTTAAGTCGTAACTGTTGTATTGAGGCGCGTAATGATGAGTCGCTGCCGACCTATGAGCGTGTTGTAATAATGAGTCGTGTGTTGTGTGAACCTGTTGTGTCGCTGCCGAGTCAAGAAGAGTCGTGAGTCGCGTACGACTTAAGGCCGGGTTTGGGAAAACTATAAATAGGGAGTGTGTTGTACATTTTTACGGGTTGATTTTTGGAATAAAATTTCTTGTTGATTGCTGTGTGCTTTCATCTTAAATTGGTAGTTGAGTGTAATCTCCTATCTCCACTTTCGGTTATTCGAGTGCGCTCGAATCAACGATTGTTGAAGCCGATTCGCGGAATCAAGTGCGCTTGATCAACGCTTGAAGAATTGAAGATCTTCTTTCACGGTATCGTGCGCGATCAACGTGTTAGAGATAGCTAGAATTCGGTATCTTCGGATCAACGAATTTGGGCACTTTGGTATTCATCAATCCACCGATTGCTACTTTCATCGATTCATATCAAGTTTTTGTTAATCCGCTGCGTCAAATTCTTTTTTTATTAGAAGTTTAAATTTAAATTTCTGATTTAATGGAAATTTTGATACCTTGCTTATCCTAGTCATAAAATGAGATGTTCCCTTATTAAAAAATTTACACACATTAAAAAACCATTGTAGCCACATCGTTTGTTTGCACTCAGGAAGTAGAACATTTCATTTTGATAATAAGGGTGATACATTATTCAAGTCGAGTACTTATTAAGATGTCTCAGATGCTCGAGCTCATGACCTCTAGAACATTTGTTTAAAGCATCATACCTCTAACCACTTAAGCTAGAGGTCCTTGACATGAGAAGAAACATTTTCTTGTTATTAAGATTTATGATATTTTCGTATGCTATTGGATTGAAATCCAATCAATTCCATGAACAAATATAAAATAGACAATTTCATCAAAAGGTTAAAATATACCGAATATATTAGTAGCTAACCCAAGTGCTTAACTTTGTACACCAAATGATTATGTCAAGAACACAATTTTTTATCCGGTTTATATAGAAATCCGTACCAAAGTACAATAAGCTACAACAAAATGATATGATAGGCATATGCTAGGATGCTTCTATAACATGATAATGCATAAAACATCAGAATAATGAGGTGATATATAATTTTATTCAAACATAACTAGGCGTAGTGAGAACAAAACGATGTTGAAGAAATAACTTGATCATCCAGGTTTGTAAATGTTTTGAGGCAATTTTTAGATCGAAATGAAAATAAAAGTCGTATACGTAGATGGAGATAACAAACGGTGCGTGCGTGCTTGTGTATTGTAGTATAATAGTTGGCAGTTTATCTTTTTTTTTATTTAAAAAAATGATAATAACATGTTTGATATGCCCAATAGGTTGGATTACCAACATAGCACCTACAAAAGCTAATAAATAATGTGTAGGTATTTGTTTTATCTTTGAAAAACTTAGCAAGCTTATTACTTGAACAGAAATAATGTACAAATAATACAAAGTAGTACACAGATGTATCTACAAAGCAAAGTCTTGTGTAATCAAAGCAATCCTACATAACTTGTTTGTTTCTAAGTGTTTAAACTTACCTGTACGTTTTTCATTCCATATGTTGTTCCACATGGTAGACTGGTAGTTGTAGATAATGTACTAGTTAGGACACTTACTTTTTTCTTCGAACCTAAGACTAAATATGAAGTTATACCATGTTATGTTGAGTTCTGTTTTACATCTAAAAGGACCTGTGTCATGCCTATTTGATATTTTTAAAATTTATTTAATATTCAGTGTGTTATAAGCAACTATTTACATCTTTTATATGTTATAAAATGCAATATCCTTTGAATAGTGTCTCACAAGAAAGTATATATGGATTTATTTTTCCTAAATTTTAATCAAACCATCTCAGTTCTGTTAAAAGTTCAAAGCCATGCAACAACAATTTCAAAACTATTATCTTACAGAAGGCAACAATCTTTGATTTGTATCTCAATAGGAAACTTATATATTGATTACTTTATTCTTATCCCAAATTTTGATAAGGCCATCTTGACTTCTCGCCTATATTCTAGAAAGGCTCAATGTGTCATATCACGTCTGCACTTTTTTGGTCATATAGTATGATTCAGATCATATCATACGATACAATTATACTATTGTTACCTATACTATTGGTAGTTTTTCTTGAAGTAATGATCCAATACTACATCCACCAATAAAAAATAGAATATTCAATCATTTTGTAATCCTTAATTTTTTTTTTGGTTTCTCCTTTCTTGCTTTAACAGTAACATGTTTGATATGCTCAATAGGTTGGACTGCCAACGGAGCACTTACCAAAACTAATAAATAATATCTAGTTATTTGTTTTATTTGTGGAAAACTGGGCAATCTTACTACTCAAAGAAATATATTGTTCAAAATAGTACAAAGTAGTACACCGATGTCTACAAAGGTAAAGTTGCTCAAAAGTATATTAAATTAAGAACCAAATTTCATTTTAGACCCTAGAAAAAAAAATCTTATTTCCACTTTAGGCTTCGTTCCAAACTATTTACAAAAATAGACGCGCAATCCAAATTTGCGCAAGTGTATTTTAAAATAAATAAATTTTAAGTGTAATTTTTTTTAAAAGTTTATGTTTACGTATTTTTGAGATGCGCAATTGTAAAATATTGTTATATATAAAAAGAGACATATATTTATAATAAGTTTTGACCGTGGTCTAAAATGAAAATAAGTTTTTTCTTGGGCCTGATATGAAAATTTATCCTTAAATTAAATCACTTTTTTAACATGTCAACGCGTATATATATAGCTTTTCCATTTCTGGATGGTTAAACTTACCTTTCTTCATTCTTAACGTTCCACATGGTAGTTGTAAATACAGTACTTGCTTGGTCACGTAAATTTTTTTTGTCTCTAAACTTAGATAGTATGAAACTGTCAATGGAGCTAAACATTATATATGTGCACATGTTATGTCGAATTTTGTTTTAACATTAAAAAAAGTCATACCATGCGTGTTTGATATTTTTTCTCCAACTTCATACCTATAGGGAACTCTTTTACAACTATTATGTCTTATAAAAAGCAACATCTACTAATTTGTGTCTCAAAAGAACAAATATATGCTTTTCTTCTTTGTATCCCCAATTTTAGTTCGTCCATCTCAAATCTGTTTAACATCTAATAATATTCATGCCATGCAATTATTTTTCTAACTATTTTGTCTTATAAAAGGCAATATCCTTTGATTTTAGATTTGATATTTGATTTGTATCTTAAAGAACATGTATATGCATTATTTATTCTTATCATAGATTTTTGTAATACCATATTAAATTCTCACTTTTACTCTAGAACAATGTGTCATGTCATGTATACATTTTTTCATTTAGATCTGTAAATTCTGTACGAATCTGATATCCGATGAAACTAATTTTAGTTTAGGATATGAATTAGGGTAAGCGAAAATACAAATTATTCTTGTTCGAATTATTTGTTATTTTTTATTTGTGGATTATCTGGTCTATTCGAGAAGTGTTCGAACATAAATTTCATATTGGCTATGTCCATCCAAATTGCTTATTAGACATGACTTGAGCACATTGTAGTTTGAGGCGTCTTTTTGCAAAATTTAAATTTTAGGCTGCAAAATAGTTAAATAAAAAATTTAAATAGTTAAATGAATTATAAAATATGGTTTAGAATTTAAAATTTAAATAATAAAATATTTAAATAGTTAAATTGAGTTATAAAATGTGGTTTAAAATTTAATTTGTAGTTAGTAAAATAGTATATCAAACTTGTATAAAAGGCTCGCAAAAAGGCTTAAGGCTAAAAAAAAACTCAAGGCTCAGGTTTGCGCCTTTTTCCGTTTTAGGGCCTTAACTACTATGCATACGACTAAAGAAAAATATGGCATATGCAAAGCATCTTTATATGTACAAAGCCATTTATGAAAAAAAAGGGAAAACATAATTCAAATATTTGATTCAAAATTTTACAAAAGTTTTTTTCAAATAAGAGCAATGTCGATTATTAAAATGTGGTGCAAGATAAACATAATATTAAAATAAGAAATAATGGCACGTACGACTAAAAAAGGCATGATATAATTCAAATTATTATAAGAAGAGACGGTATAATCCAAATCGAAATGCCACATACAACTAGAGAAGTATATGGCATATGCGATGCATATACGTACAAAACCATTTATGACAATCGGGAAAGCAGAGTTCAAATGTTTGGTTCCACTTTTTTTAGTAAGATTAATGTAGATTATTAAAATGTGCTGTAAAATAAACATAATATCAAAATTACAATCACTGGCCCATGCAAGTCTCGAACCAGGAACCTTCGCGTTATTAGCATGACACTCTAACCAACCGAGCTAATGGGCCACATAACATAGGAAATGATTTTCAATTAGTAGTGGAGATATTGAGTGTTTAATTGACAATTAATTATTATTTAGTAAGTTGTGACTTCTATGTAAATATTAAAATATTTCGTTCGAAATGATAGTAGACATTTTGGTTTAGGACTATATGGTAATCGTTACTGCTACCATTATGCAAATAACGTCACCGTACCGATTTCACTGGCAAACTAAAATAGCTTATTGTTACAATTATCAATTGGTTGGTATACTGAATTCTGATATACCCAAAATTATCATGGCGTGCTCGCACAAAATTTCCCATAGCGTGCTGGCACAAAAAAGCAATTTAACCTGTAATAGCTCACGTGCTATCTATAACGCAAAATAATAGTTCAAAATATCGTGCTTTTTTGTGTATTTATTTTAGACATGTACATCGGAAAAAACCCAAATAAAATTGAACGGCACAAACTAGGATATATGTGCACTAACCAATCATATGTATTCATTAATAAATCCAAATCATTTATCGAAGAATGACTAAAAATCCTTCAAATAAAATTAAATGTAGGTTTTTGGTAGGCGTATCATACTCAAAACGTATTACGTGGAAAAAAGTTAACACTTTTGTTTTTCTCTAACTATATTAATAGGTAGCTACATTATATCTTTAAATTTTCATTTTAAATGTGTTTTTAATATATAGGACTTAATGGTTTGCAATATTGAACTTAGTCATCTACATCGTTTTTAATGCTAAAAGAGCAAAAACATGAAGGTTGGACATCCTTTTATTTTAATTTCCTTTGAATAACCATTCGAAAATAAAATTCTTTCATTTGATGAAAAATCATAAAATTCTCTCTTACACATCAAAAGTATTACTTGGCAAGTACATTTAGGATAACCTTACCGATTAGTTTATTTTGGATGTATAAGAAATCAAATTATTCAATATAAGGCTGTCAATGAATATTTGAAAAATTCGAAATCCGTTCACAATCCGAAAAGCAGACAAATATCTGATATTCGTAAAAGCGGATACGAAGACATCTGCATCCGAAAATTATCCGTCCGGTTTTTGTTAAGATTATACTTTATTTCATGTGTATTTGAGTACAATGTTATATGTGTATTTATTGTTATATTAAGTTAATAGTTTTTATTATATGCAATTACTGCATTATAACCGCTCAGAAGTATTTATTATCATAATATTTGTTGATTTTGCATAATTTCATAATCAATGAGATTGAAAAAAAAACTAATGTTTTTAAATTATTTTTCCTTATGTATTGATTGTCGGTGGATAGGATAATTATCCGATATCCGTCAGTATTCGTGGATGCGGATACCCAATATTCGAAAATGATTTCGGATGCGGATATGACATTATCCGTATCCGAAATTATCCATTTTCAAGTCTAATTCGGTTCAAGATACCAAATTTTGGTGCGTAATCAATTATGGTATTTTCTAATTTGTTTTCCATAGCACTTAATTATGCGACCTAGTAACAAATGTTTTAATTTATGATCTACTTCTACCAAATATTATGATGTTGTTGTGTAGATTCATTTATAACTCAAGTCCAATTTTCATACCAACTTGACTAGATGAAGGACTTAACAGTGAGAATACACCTTTTTTTTAATTTATAAGCATCTAAAATGTGCGTATGTTTTGACACCAAACAGCTAAGAAGTTTGCTTTAATAAATAAATCTCAAACAAATGAAATCAAAATTTACATCAAAAATTGAAAAAAGAAGAAATTCGAAATCAACTTCGAAAATGTATATATTAAAAATAATTTAAACGTATATTAAATTAACAAAATTAATTCAACATAGAAATATATGAAAATAAAATAGTCAACCTCAATTTGATTGAAGATGCTAAATCCTAGGAAACAATAGATAAACTTTTAGATGGACTTACTTTAGATACAATATTAAGAATTTTAAAGCATGGTTCTAAAGTTTTAAATTTGAGTAAAAGGCGCCAACTAATACAATGTAAATGACAATGTAAATTTCAATCCATAATTAAATTACAGTGTAAAAAATTCAAGAAAATAACAGTGAATTTCAATCCATAATTAAATTACAGTGCAAAAATTTAAGAAAATAACACTGATGATCATAAATGAGTGATTTGATATTTATGTGAACAAGGACCGCGATTATTCAGTTCCATTTAGTTTATATATTAAAAAAATGTAAAAAATACAAAAGTGAACGAAATAGCATGTGCTATATAGCATATAGTGCATACATTGCGTTACTTTGCTCTATATGTCATGACTACCTTAGGTATATCAATAGACCGTATATAAATACATATAATACAACATATTACATGAATATAAATATTACCGATGTTTTACCGAGGAAAATGGTAAATTTACCGCTATCATACCACGTCGACTTTAATAAAAAATTGTAACCGATTGACTGATAATTATATAATGGTGAGAAATCCGTCACCATAGCAACCCTAATTTGGTTTTGTTTTTGATGGTATGTTCATCATCATTTTTTTCTTTTCTCAAATGATTGAAGTATCTTCAGTTGAGATCTCATTTTTTATAATTTTCTATCGATCATATCTTCAGTTGAGATCTCATTTTTTTATAATTTTCTATCGATCATATCTTCAGTTTAATTTTTTAGATCATGCTTAATGTCTTCTTACTATGTTAATCTAACTCTTTTTATTCTCTTTCCTTTTATGAAAATGTTATCATCTATACTCACTGGTGCATTACATTATTTTCAATAAAGGTATACATAACGGCTATGTCTATATTTTCTATTTTTCTTATTTATATGTGTTGCACATAGTTTCTTCCACTCTTCTCACATGTTATTCACGTGCAGAAAAGTATGTTTGAGGATAAAGCTGAATTTAAATCAAATTCTTATTTATGTATGGTTTTTAATAGAAGAACTATTACACAATAAAATACTCACGACACGAATCTCAAACACGCCTATTAACAATCTACACAGGAGAATTCACTTTGGTGGCGTGTTGCTTGAATTAATTCATTTGAAATGTTAGATGATCATGACTTATTTTATAAGGAGACCAAAAAAATATTTAAGTTTATTTTAAATCATTACTTTATGTCCATGTGACAATATTAGAAATGTAACTTATAATTATAATAAAACATTTTTTTTTTGAAAACCCAGGAGAACCATATTTTGATAACGTATTTGAAACCATTCCAGATTCTCACATCATGCCATATGGTAGATTCAATATTATTAATGCCTTATTGATAACTAAAGATTTTTTTATCATCGACAAGAAGATCGTAGTTTCTCTTTAATGTGCGTGAGTTCTTATTGGACATTCTAATTAGTCATGTTCGCTTAAGCTCGGTCAATTTCATTTTGTCGATAATATTTTTCGTCAACTTCTTAGTTATGATAATACGGTATGAATAGCAAAGGTTACTTGATAATCACTAGGCTTAGTGACGTAAAATAAAGAAAAAAAGAGCATTTAGAGGTAAATGACACAAAATGTGAAGTGGTTCGACTAAGAGGCCTACGTCCACTATAAAATTCTTTTACTATATGACTCTCTTACAATTACAAGAAATTAAAAGAGAGTAATAAGAAAAGATGATACACCAAAAGATTAATTAATCTGTTAATCTCAGAAAGCTTAAGTGGTAGGTCGTGGCTACTAACATTCCGGGTTCCCTTCCACTGAGAACCCAACCAACTATGGTCCCCTCCACCGAGGGCCCGACCATCCCCTTGTAACTGGCCATGCATGAGGTTCTTATAGCATTTTGAACTAGTGTATGGATAGGTAAGATCATGTTGCAAAACATACCTGAAGCATGTCTAGCCATTGATCTGGCTAAATGGACCTATTGAGAGACAGCATGCGAAATAAAGAAATGCATTGTTGGATAAAGGCCAATAGAACTGTGCTAGGAACATGCTCTACCATGCTCTGCATTAAATCCTATTGTACCTGCCGAGGTTGTACCAACTTCTAAAAACTTCTAAGAACTTTTCCTTCAAGTCAGAAATCAACAATAAAGTATTAAAGTGGATATAGGCCTTGCTTCGCCGAACCACTATAAACCCAATGTGTTCATTATTTACTTGTTTCTTATTTATTTTTCGTTTAATTCTTCACTTTTATTATCTAATTTAATATTTGAGTGTTTTTGCCATTTTTGGCTCAAACAATTATAGAATACAACTTTTTATATTCAGTATTTTTTTTTTTTGAAACAAAAAACACTAAATGCCACTAACCCTACATGTGTTGATCCAAAACATCATGACGCATTGCCAAATAATACCATTGAGCATGTCCGCTAGTTACAATCCATCACTTGTTCAAATAAACCCTAAAGTTACAGATAGCAAATACATCATCCTTACATCAAAATGCTTTTTTTCCCCAAAATCTAGCGGACTGCTCACAAATCAAATAGCAAAAGCATCCATTAATGTGTATATAGTTAGGTTCAAAGAGAAGATGGAACACTACTGCCACCTGTAGCAGGTAACACCACTTCCCATCTTGGGCCTTTGAGGGGAAGAGAATAACTGGGCTTCTCATCAACGCTATCCACCAAGTCCGTAAGATGCAGAACTTTTAATAGGTTTCTTCATTTATGTCAGTCCGAGTCAGCTTATCTTCTTCGTTCTATTCATCTCTAAGCAATGCAGTACTTCTAATCCTCTAATGTGTTTGTGTTAAGCTTAACACTATCCTGTCCAAAGTTTCCTTTGGAAACAACCACATGCTCTAATCTCAATATTCCAAATGCTTTCTTGATCATTTTCCCCTCAACAGAATGTGCAGTAGCAAGCCTGTATACATGGACAGACTTGGTTTTTCCAATCCTATGGCATCAATCCATTGCTTGCAAATTAATTCGAGGATTCCAATCGCTATCATAAAGATGCAAGTGTCAGAAACAGTAAGATCAATACCCAGACCTCCTGCGTGTATGCTGAGGAGGAATATTCTAACATTGATTATGGTGATGCTATCTATCATAACGGGTTCTGGAAAAGAATTATTTGATTAATTGTTAATTTCTAGAACAGCCCACGCTAGTGGATAAATAGACAATTTACAGCAATGCAAGTCCAACAATATAGTAGTTAAGAAATTACAAAGACATTTCATACACGCTTCCATTTCTTCGTTTATTCATTTTCATGACTGATAAGCAAGTCACACAGAGAAACAATATCTTACTAATTAAAGTTTATAGAAAAACCAGGGGAAACTTATAGAGAAAAAATAGGGCATTTTTCAAATACACACACGTATATGTACACAGTAGTTCAAAACCACTGAATTGTTTTTAAATGGATTATTATTCTTTGAAAGAACATACCATGATTCAAATAAGAATGGGAAGAAAATATTTCAGGCAAAATGAAGTTCGGTAATGACCAAAATTCTACCAAATTATTCTGCAAAACAGTCCCAGTCAAAAGAAGTTTGTTTTCAGTTGGCAAACTTTTCAATTCCCTTATCAGCAAGCAGTTCATATTCTTAACTCGATGGTCTTAAGGAGAAAGAAAAAAGCATGAATGCAGATAAAATTATGACAAATACTTATAATAATATGTGTACAGTTATAAATTGGCAAATTCTACGTCATTTGTGGTGAAGAACTGATTGACGAGATAAAGAAGATAAGACCGGATCCGAGATTGAGTAGGGGCACTTGCGCTTTGGGAAATATTATTGTAGTTTTAGATATGATTGCATAAAATCTAAAACTGAAACTAAATATAATTGCAGTTTCAGATTTGATAAACACTAACCTCAACAGCCAAATCGACTGCAATAATCTCCAAAATATATTAACATTAGAGTGCCTCATGTTGATCAGTTCCAAAAAAACCAACCACATCAACCACCAACCCGAATCATCATCAAAACATTAGTACATCATCTTGAGCTAGCATCTACCAAAGCTACACAACCATCATTTGAATGGCGCTCATTAGGGTTAAGTCATGATGCAACCATACCCGACGCAACTAATCATCTCAGTATCTGGCGAGAACTCAAACTCTCCTACCACATTTTAAAAGCATTGACAGGTAAACAAGGTATGACGATGCAAATTAGTTCCAGTCAAGCATTTCTAGATTTCGAGCTAACGACACAGTCAATCCCAAAGTCATGAGCATATTTAGATCTGAAGACACATTCTTGAACTAGGTAGCAATCTCTGAAAGCATCTTTGTCTTGGATTGTCGAATTTATCCGGAGAAGATTCAATAGGGATTTGAATTTGATTTCGGAGACAATGACTGAAAGAATAGGGTGTGAAGCGATTTGGGAAATTGATTTAGGGCACGAGGCTAAAAGTGGAGAACGTTATTAAAGCTTTAGGAACAGTAGACTGTTTCTTAATTTACATTGAAAATTGGAAATTTAGGTTGGAACCAAAAAAATTTGGTTTGGAGCCAAAAAGTTGGAGCCAAAATAAAAACTTGCATATATAGTAAAGAAGAATATTACAAGATAAAATCTTTGAATGCATATGTAAATAATACTTTGTGTCATACATAAGTTGTAATAACATACACAAGCTTAATTTATTTTAAACATTTTTGAATTTTCTTAAATTTTAAATATTTTATAAAATTTTCAATTGATTTAAAAATTATATCTTTTTATTTTTTGAATTTTGTAAATAGTAATTATTAATTATTAAGTTAAATTAAATTAAATTCAATTAAATTAAAAACGCTTAATTATTTTTGGAATTACATTAATTTAAGTGAAAATTAGCCACAATGGACTCTTTAGCAAGTGGAATTAGTTTCTAGGACACACAATGAAAATAATTACTTTCAAGGACAAAACGGAAAATAATTAGTTTCTACGACCTAAAAACCTATGAAATTATGTCCTTGAAAGTAAATGGACTACTGACTTTGTCCTTCAAAGTAATTATTCTGCTGATTTTGGCCTTGAAAGTAATTTCTTTGTATGTGTGTCCTAGAAACTAATTGGACTGCGAAGTTTGTCCTTTTAGTGAAATGCCTTTTAATTTAAAACTCATAATTATTAATTACTTATTAATAATTACTAATTATTGGTTATTAAATTAAGTACTTAATATTAATAGTGGTTATTTAATATTTAATAATAGTACTAATTATTATAAAATATAATTATTAATAATTTAATATTAGTTATTAATTTTATCAATTATCAATTATATTTATTAATAATTAAATGTAATTAATAAATATTAATTATAATTTAGTAACTATATTATTAATTGTTAATTATTTTAAAGTAATTATTAATTATTAATCATTATGTGTATAATAATAATTATTACTTATTAATTCTTAATTATGTATTTAATAGTAACTAATAACTAATAATTATTAAAAATTAATTATTAAATACTAAATATCACCTCTTGATTATTAAATATTTCCAAATAATTAAACATTAAACGTTAATTATTTAACATTAGTTAATAAAATTTAATTATTAATTATTAGATAGTAATTATTTAATATTAATTCTTAATCATTAATTATATTTATTAATTATTTAGTGCAATTAATAAATATTAACTATAATTTACTAGTTACTAATAATTAACTATAATTAATTATCAAAAATAAAAAATAATTATTGATAATAATTAGTAATTATAAATTATTTGTTGATAATTCTCAATTATAATAAATTATAAATTATGACATATGTAAGTTCTCATTTATAATTATAAGTTAATATATACAAATTATTAAGTAAACTATTATATAAAAATATTTACAATGGTCAAATTAGATTAGTTGTTATAGATCTCTATCACAGTTGGCCAAAACAAACAGTCGTTAAAAATATGTTTATTGCAACTTGCAAGAAAACACGGTTGTTAAAAATTTGTTCATTGCAACAGCTTGGAAAACGCAATTGTTGAAAATTTATTTATTGCAACTGGCAGAAAAACATAGTTGTTAAATATCTGTTTATTGCAACTGGCAGAAAAACAGTTGCTAAATTTATGTTTAGTGCAACTAGTTGGAAAACGTAATTGCTAATAATATGTTTCTTGCAACTGGCCGGAAAACGTAGTGGTAAAAAATACGTTTACTATAACTAGAGGAAAATACTAATTGTTAACACTACAACAAAAAATTTATTTTTTTATTTCATGAAAATTTTAAGTTAATTTAAAATTTTAATTTTTCAATTTTCAAATTTTATGGAAATTTCAAATTTTGTTTATAAATTGAGTTTAGAAGATTAAAAATTTAATTATCAAATATTGAATAATAACATAATTGTTAAATATTAAATAATAAATATTACTTCTTAATTATTAAATATTACCTATTAATTATTGATTGTTAAATATTAAATATTACACTTAATTGTTAATTATTGAATAATAATGAGTAATTATTAATAATTAAATTAAGTACTAAATATTAATATTAGTTATTTCATATTAAATATTAATAGTAATTATTATAAAATATAATTTTTAATAATTTACATTGAATTTAAATTATATTTATTAATTAGTAAATGTAATTATTAAATATTAACTATAATTTTGTGACGACCCGGAATTTCTAACCATTTAAATTTGAATAGTTAATTGATTTTAAAATATTTAAAAGTTAATTTTAACTTGAATTCCAGATATCAATATTTACTTGATAATTAAATCATTGAATTATATAGATTAAATATTCAATTTAATAATTGAAATTGGGTAAATTGTTGAATCTGGAATTTTTTTTAAGCCTGTTAAAAATAATTTGAAGGCTTATAAAATTTATAATGATGATACTGAAGATAATAGAATGGTTGAAATTTAATTTAAAGATGATTTGTTCAATTTTGAAAATATATCGTTTAAATCGATATTTAATGATAGCCTTCCGAGGCACAGTTTCGGAATTAGACGAAACTAATTCCATTGGATTCGTAATAGCTAGTTATTATCGGATTTCAATTTTCGTAGTGTTTGGATTTGCCGTTTGCTCGTACGGGTGAGAAACGCGTTGAAATTTAAAATCGATAATTTGATATTTTTAATCGATTTAATTTAAATTTGATCGTTTTCTTTTGTAACTCGTGCATACGATCAGATTGGCCTTCGAAACACGCCCCATTGTGTTCGGAATGCGGGTGTAACCTTATGAAGCCTGGCGGCACGCCTCGATAGGAGGTCAAGATTTTGGGATTGTGGTTATCGACATTTTGAATTTGAATTAATATATATATTTGCATATATTAGTCAACCATTTGCATAGTTTTGTTTTTTTAGAAAGCACTGTAACCAGGAGACAACACGCAGCCTTTCTTTCAAAATCATGTTTCCCCTTTTAAAAACATCACGCATCCATCACATACCCATCTCTTCCCTCAGAAGCTAAGATCGAACAAATATCTAAGAGACGATTATATTTACCAAAATCGCCTTCCCTTATTTTAGAGCCTCGTTCTCGAAAATTTTTATTAATCATAGGGCCTAATGAATCAACTGTTAATGGAAGCCGAGCCCGCATTCTTTTCAAATCAATCTGCCTCGTTCAAAATCGCGATTTTTATTCTGGAATCCTCTGACCAATCGAAGAAACGAGGCAAGCTCGAGCTCAAGTGAGGCCGCGACGCGTTCAGGTGGTGAGGAATCGTGTTTTTACTTTTGGGGTTTCGCGATCTTAGGGCCTTGAGCACGGCGACTTGGTGGTATCGGTGGAGTTCGCAAGGGGGCGTGGGTGGCTTCGCGTTTGTCGAGGGGATTTGCTTTGTTGGACTCGAGGTATGCTTGAACGGCACTAGAGGAAACGAGAAGTCTGCGACATCGTGTTGCCATGCGATCAAAGGAGCATATGAGGAGTTGGTTTTGATGTTGTTCTGGAGGAGATGTTTGGGTTTGTTCTTCGTTGGGTATGGGTTCTTTCTATTTTCTGTTAATTTTAAAATATATATAGATATAAGTCAGTTAGGATAACAAAGAAAAATATATGTATGGATTTAAATGCTGTAGAGTTTAGATAAAGAATTTGAAAAAAAATATAAATAAATAAATATTTTGACTGTAGAAATTTAATTTTTGTATTTGCTGTAATATATACATAAGTCTATATAAAGTTGGAATCTGAATTTATATAGATTTTCAAGCATATACGTAGTTTCAACAAAATTAAAATATTTTATTCTACTAGTTTATTTTTAAAAGAATGGGTTTGATAATTAAGTTGTTTTAAATTAACTCATTTAATTATTTGGTGGCTAGAAATAAAGAAAATTAATTATATACATATATATTAGAATTTTTATAAGATTTTGAAATTTTTTTATAAGGGATTGGTGATAAAATTTTCTAATTGACTTAGTTAATTTATTTGGGGTACTAAAAGATTTATAAAGAGAAATTATTAGTTTAGATTTAATTATTTGTTAAACAAAATTGTAAAAAGGGGTAGCTGATCATTCGATTATGTAAATATTAATAGATGGTAATAGGTTGATCGATTGGTTCAAGTGTTAATAAATTCTCAATGTTTATTTAAGGTTTGAAACTGTGAAGAAGCAAGGCGTAATGGAATGGATTGCTAAAGAAAACCAAAGGTGAGTAAATCTCACTCATCTGGAATTATTTAATTTAAGTGGTTAAATTTAAATAATTGGTTGATTGATTGAGTTGTTTGAATGTGTGCTGATAATCTGTGACTTTGGTTTTGTTTGATTCTCGAGTTAACAAGGGTTTAATGATTGGGGATTCATTAAATAGGCGGAATAATTTGAATGGATAATGAATTAATTCAATTAATTAATGATTGTGCTAATTAATTTAGTAATTAAGGGTTCGAATTAATTAAGGATTAAGTTAAATTAATTTAGAACAATCAATAGATGGTTGATATGTAATTACTTAATGAAATTTATAAAATATAATTACTTTGTGAAATTTATCAAGAGATTAATTAAAATAGTTAACTGAGGAGTAATTTATTTATTTAATGAAGTATATAAAAAGGTAGATAATTACAGATTGAGATTAATCGAGAAAAATTAATATTGTGGTTGAATTAAAGTAATTGATTTGGATTAGAACAAATTAAAATATGATTGGAAATTATTAAATTATATAATAATTGATGTACTTAAAAATTGATTAATTAAATCAATTCAATAAATAATGATTTATGAGAAATTAGTTACTGTAAGTAATTAAAAATTAATGTAATTAATACAAATAATTAATTTATGAAATAATTGATTTAAGTGATTAAGATTTCTTATTCATTTTGGTTAAGAACAATTAATATCGAGAAATTAACTAAAGATAATTACATACATTTAATTGAAAAATATTTAATCCAGGGGATTAATTAAGATGAATAATGATGGGTTGACTAATTAATTGATTTGGAATTAATTAATGTAATAAAGGAATCTAAGTAATTGAGGGTTGAATTTCAATGAGAAACAATTGAATTTATTTGTATGTGATTAAGCTTTGCTTATGGATGATTGAATGGTATTAAATGCTTTGAATGTGTTGATATCCCTGATATGATAAGTTGTGTATTTCATTGTATAACTTGGGTTAGGATAACATGAGTTTCGAAGAGACCGGGGGTCGGGTTTTAGAAGATACCTGAAACCACTTCGAATTTTTATTAATTGATTTGTCAATTCAATAGGATGGAATGAAATTATTTAAGTGAATTAGATTATTTTATCTAAGTTTGGTATTTAGAAATTGATGTGTGAAATAAGTGTTGTCTATAGCAAATTGCGAATTTGTTAAATTGATATAAGTTACCTCGGGTTTTATATAAGCTGATTGCTTTGGTATTCCATGTTAGTTGGGTTTACTCACGCTGGTTTCCAGCCTGACCCGGGTGTTACTTTGGTGTAATGCTTGGGTCAGACTGAGTATTACAGATTTTCAGGTAGGTACGTTCTGGTGCTCAGGAGGCGAGTTGGATGGCAGGGGCATATAGAGTATTTTCGCTGTATTTATATTATTATTACCCTGAGATATGATAATTGTAAATATTCAGTGACTGTGTGTAATGTGAAACTCTGATGTATTAGAATGTAACTGACAGTTATAATATTCTCTTGTAGACTGTTATTATTTATTATTATACTTTATCCGCTGCGATTGTGAGATGTTTGGTGTTTCTTTTCATCTTCTTCTATCTCTTTCTTCTTTTTCATAACTATCTGGAATTTTTGGGTTAGAAAATTTCGGGTCGTTACATTTGGTATCAAAGCTGTAAGGTTAAGCGAGAACCTTGGCTCTGGTGGGGATTACTCATTAAATAGAGTCTGTAGTACTCTAAAATGAGATGGGAATATATATGTATATATATGAGCACGTACTTGTTATTTTCTTATATAAAGATTTTAAATGATTTTATATAAAAGTATATTTTTGTATGTAAAGGAATATTTCATTCTAATAAATATTAAGATGATTGGTTGTTAAATTATTGGAACTAAAAATTAAGAAGTAATGTAATACAACAAAATTGAAATCTTGAATTGGAATTAAATTAAGTAAAAACGAAAATACAACCAAATTAAATTTAATGGATTGAAAATGAAATTCTAAATCTGGTCCCAGAACTCGGAAATTTTGTTTCAAGGTAATGAAAAAAATAAAAATAAATAAGTATTATTTGGATAATTGGGACTTGTTGAAAAAAATGGGTTGTTGAAATTTGATTTGAATTTAAAACCAAGGGTAGTTTAAAATTGTAAAACATGGCTGGGAGGACCAAGAAATAAATATGTATATATGTATGGATATACATGATATCAAAGATAATTTGAAATAAACTCTAAGAGGTTGAGTTTTGATTTTTCCCTGAATTGTGATGTAAAAACCCAAAGTGATATAAGTTTTTAAGTGGGAAGATTATTATTGTGAAGTTTAAGGATTGAATGAGGTTGATTGAATTAAGTAAAATTGGAATGTAACTTGGAAAGTTAAAATGGTTGATTTGAATTGGAAATTTGTGTGATTTCAAAACGGGTTTGAGATTTAAAAATTGAAAATGGATGGACGTTTTAAAATAAATTGGATGATAGCATCTTGTTGTTAATGGAAATCTATAAATTGAGAATGGTAGTGTATAAATAGAATAAATTTGAATGATTGAGTTATAAATTAAAATTGTTTATGAACTGGCTTCAAACTGGAAAATAAAATTTAATAATAAATTAACATTTTAAAATAAAATTGTATTGAACTCTTATTTGAACCTTGAAATGCATAAGTTAAGATAATTTAAAATGGAATTTTGAGAACTGAACTCGGAAATTAAATTGGATTATATTGAAATGATTTGAATTTGAAATGGGTTCAATTGATAATAATTCAAATTGATTGGAATAATATGAAATTATAATTAAAATTGAATAGGATTAAAATCAAATAGAATTTAATTTAAATTGGGAAGGGAATCAAGATTGATTCAACTTGAATTGGGCTTAAATAAATTGCAAGAAAATTTGAAGTTATTCAAGTTAGAATCGGCTCAATTAAATGGAAATTAGATGGGGAAGTGAACAGTTGGCTCTTGACTAGTTTCAATATAAATTGTTTTGATATAAACTTATTTTTCTAAGCTATTAAATATATACAACCTTTCTTTCTTAAAGCCAAATTATTTTATACTTGTTTTACAATTAGGTTTGGAGCTATTTAACTATTTTTCAACTGTTTTCTAAACTAATTACTATTTTTCAACTATTTCACAAACTAATTTCTATGTTACAACTATCTTGCAATTATTTAAAATTCCTGAAACTATTCTTCTATTTTCCAACTATTTTACGATTAGTTAATTATATCATAGCTATTTTGTAAACTAATAATTATTTTTCAACTACTTACTTATTATTCAATTTTCAAGCTATTTTCTAAATTGGTCGGAGTTCAAACTGTTATTAATTAAATACCCAATTGAGATAAGAATTGAAGTGATAATCCAAATGGGATTAATGTAAATATGAATAAGTGAATGTGAATGGAAAGGGAATTGATTTAGCTAATAATCTATGAAGTTAAATACGTAGGATGTACGTATATTATTTTATTCGCATAATGATTTGATCCAGATTCGAATACAGAATTTCGAGATAGTTTATCGATCCGAGTTGGGATTTTTTCCACTCGATTTTCGACGGCGAACCTGGATATGGATTGTTGATGGGTTCTAGATGTTCTTTATCATAGTTATGGCTATGCAAAGAGAATGACGGTTTCTAATCAAGATATCAGATCTGAGTCCGCACTAGGAAGTCGGGTGGACGATACTAGTTCGGAAGTAAAATTGTGTGATCGAGTGATCAATCAGATTGGTATAGCGTACGAATGATAAGTGTACATCGTGCGGATTTGAATGAAATTGATATTGGAAAGAGAAGTCAAATTTGAATATTTGATTTTGAATAAATGAAGCTATATATCTTTGTTATATGAGATAAAACTCCCCTTGATAAATCTATAGCCAGAAGAAAATATTTTTGAAAGTGTTTGAAGTATAAAAGGAGTTTTATACAAGTTTGAAAAATCCAAAGTTTTAAAATTGTATATATCTGTATATATTTAAAGGATCTTATGAGGAATTTGGGAAAAGGTTTTGGGAACCTTTGGATTTGGAAAGGCTTTTGATTTTTGGGTAAAATCAATATGAGAATTTGGAAAGCCTAGTTTGAGAATTATCGATTTTGGAATAATCGATTTTATATAAATGAGCTTTGTATGAGATCATACTTGGTGTATGATTTGAAGATACTATATGTGTATAGTATAAAATGTTTTGATGATAGCTCTGGGGAAAAAGGCGCTCCCTTGAAATGAACTTCTCAGGAGTGCCACAGGGTGGTGCTGCCTTGAGCCCCAATGGGGGTTCTAAAGTTGATCCTGTGAGGAGTTCAGACAAAACTAGTTCCTGAGGATTATTGGGTAGCGAAAGTCGAGGGCGCTAATGCCTACAGAGGCATTTGGGTTACGCTGTGATGACAGTGTAACTCGATGTCACTGCGATCTAATGTAGGGACCATAGCGAAATCGTGTGGAGGATGAGTGCCAACTGTCTACACTTGATTTTGCCGGGAAGGCAACGCAACATCGGTAGACTGCGATCTATGGTCAAGTGGAGTGGAGAAGTTTCATTTTTGGCAGCGAAATTCGATGGCGCTGATGTCTACAGTTATATGGGTTTTGCTGTGATAGCTACGTAACCCCAGTTGTAGCTGTGATCTGTTGTGGGTTCCATGGTGTAATCGAGGGGCGTGGAGGCCTATAGTTATCTATGAATTTTGTCGGGATGGCAACGTAACCATCGAGTTAACTGGGACCATGGATGGGGGTGATGATTTCCAGAGCATCCTCACCAAAGATATTTCCTCTATTTTCAAAAACTATTTTCTATATTTCAATAAAATTATTTTCCAAATATTTTCACTGGGTGTTGAAAACGGGTTTGCCAAGTACTTATAGGTTTTCAGTCCTGCGCCTGATCAACGTATGACTGAATTTCTGTGAGAATAAGGATGGACTGGTTGAGGCATCGGGTTATAAAAGTATTTTTATTAAAAGATACTTTAAATAGTATTATTTGAATTTAAAAGCATTCTAAAATTTTAAAATAAAGATGTTGGAATTTTGGAAAATCAAGGAAATCCAAATTGGAATTCTAATGAAGTGAATTTGTAATTAAAATCGAATATTGATTTAGAAGTTGAAATAAGCTAATTGGCTAAATAATTATTTGATTGAGTATATTAATAAAATTTAACTTGGGAAAAATAAGTGGATTGTAAGTGATAATGAGTTTGAAAATGAATTCTAATTTTAAATAGAATTCGACTTAGATTTGATAATTAATTAAAAAGAGGAATGTTGTAAAATAAAAAAATAAAATAGAGTTGGATTGAAAAATATGATGGTTTGAATTACAAATAAAATTCAAGGGTGATTTGAATAATATTTAATGAAATTTGCAAGTAAATTGGATATAAGAGAAGTGATTATGATAGAAATGGTTTGAGTGCAAAACAAAACCCAAGTGAATAGAAAAAAATTGAGTTAAATAATAAATGGATGAAGTCTGATAGAATAAAAACAAAATCAAAATTGTGATTGGAATTAGATTATCAGACTGAACTTAAATTTGGTGGTATATTAGTTTAAAGTATAAATGAGATAAGTATGTGGTTGGGTATTATTTTGGTAAATTGAGAAGGTGAATTTAAAATTAAAATTTAAAATTGATGGGCTAACTGATTTAATGGAAGTTGATTAAATGAGGATCAAATAGAAGTAAACTTAAGTTTGATGTTGGAATAAATTAAAGTAAATTAACTTAAGTTTAAAATTTATGGGAGCTTGGCTTCGAATAAGGGTGAAAACCTATTAAATAAAGCTTGGATTGAATTAATTTGGGAATGGCTAGTAGTATACAAGAATGAAATGTGTCGAGCTAATGAATGGTGGGTGAATAAATTAGAAATGAAATGGAATTAAATATAAAATGAATTGGAAATTAATTTAAAGTGGTTATAAACTAAAATAGATACTCTATTAAACGAATATCGTCGAAATTGCATAAAAATGGTTGTCGTTCGACGTAAATGAAAGTAATTAAAATGCTATGAGTCAATAAAGATTAAATAAAATTGGGCATGAATCATTTGAAGTGAATATGAGCTTGTTTGGATTAAAAATCAATGGAATGTAAGAAATTGAGTTCCAAACCATTGAAATTGAATGAAATGGTATATAAATTGGTTGAAAGCAATTGAATTAGTTTTGAAAACATATAAATTGCTTGTGGAAGTTATTTTGAATGCATTTCTTTTAGAGTTGAAGTGTTACAGTTGTTTAAGTAAGAGAAATGTTGTAAACTTCATCTGTATAGTTCTTATATGTTTAAGTTGAGTAAGTACAGGTATCTGAGGGACGTTTGGCTGGATTTGGATTGCACTAATTGCTAAAATTAATAAGCTGCTTGCTTAAAATGCTAAATAAGGTACGCCTATGCAATAAAAATAGGAAATATGGACTGTTTTTGCTTTTTCCGACCGTGTGGGTCGATGTATACATATTTATATCTCTTGTCAAATTGCAAAAGCTCCTCCGTATAAAGGAAACTCTGCCAAAATTTATCCAAAATTTTGAGGGTTAGAAAATTTTTGGAAAATTTTTGAGAAATTTTTTTGTTAATCAATTAAATGATTTTAAATATGAAACTGAAATAGATTAGTAGATGGAACTAACAAGACTCAGTTATAAATGGAAAATAAAAATTTAATATTCAAAATTGAAATAAGTTGAATTCATATTAAAACCGAAAAACAAATTTGAATAGAAGCAAATATGAAAACCTATATAAGAGAATGTATAAAATGATTTGTAAAGTTTCGATTGAATATTGTTGCTAAACAAGATATGCAGGTATTATAAGGGAAAAGGAAAATTGATTGTGATTCCAAAAGATAAATTTGAATTGCCCGACTAAAAGGTATGTATTTAAAATTTCTGTATGAAATTGGATTGGGTTTTTGATCTAGCCACTTGGCGTTTGTTTTCTTTTGGAATTTGGGAGCCCGTAGAGGCCTTTTGTAGTTGTACCGAGCTAGCCGCGCAAAGGAGACGCTGGCAAAATTTCTCGAAAATTTAGGGAGTTATAAAAAATTTGAGAAAATTTTGGATAATTCAAAATTTGGTTTTAAATTGAAATTTAGATGATTGAGCAAAAAGGGTATTGCTTGAAACCATATAAGGTTTTAGGAAGTTGGCTAAGGTGATAGTGGGCCTTTAATAAAAGATAGTTGGTAGGATGTTGAACTGTTGATTTTGGAAGAAAAGTAAACGGGTATTGAGCCATTCTTCCTAACTAGTAATTTCAGAGACGAAATTCTTTTAAGGGGGGAAGAATGTGACGACCCGGAATTTCTAACCATTTAAATTTGAATAGTTAATTGATTTAAAAATATTTAAAAGTTAATTTTAACTTGAATTCCAGATATCAATATTTACTTGATAATTAAATCATTGAATTATATAGATTAAATATTGAATTTAACAATTGAAATTGGGTAAATTGTTGAATCTGGAAATTTTTTTTTTAAGCCTGTTAAAAATAATTTGAAGGCTTATAAAATTTATAATGATGATACTGAAGATAATAGAATGGTTGAAATTTAATTTAAAGGTGATTTGTTCAATTTTGAAAATATATTGTTTAAATCGATATTTAAAGATAGCCTTCCGAGGCACAGTCTCAGAATTAGACGAAACCAATTCCACTGGATCTGTAATAGCTAGTTATTATAAGATTTCAATTTTCGTAGTGTTTGGATTTGCCGTTTGCTCATACGGGTGAGAAATGCATTGAAATTTAAAATCGATAATTTAATATTTTTAATCGATTTAATTTAAATTTGATAGTTTTCTTTTGTAACTGGCGCATACGATCAAATTGGCCTCCTAAACACGTCCCATTGTGTTCGGAATGCGGGTGTAACCTTATGAACGCCTGGCGGCACGCCTCGATAGGAGGTCAAGATTTTAGGATTGTGGTTATTGACATTTTGAATTTGAATTAATATATATTTGCATAGATTCGTCAACCATTTGCATAGTTTTGTTTTTTTTAGAAAGCACTGTAACCAGGAGACAACACGCAGCCTTTCTTTCAAAATCATGTTTCCCCTTTTAAAAACATCACGCATCCATCACATACCCATCTCTTCCCTCAGAAGCTAAGATCGAACAAATATCTAAGAAACTATTATATTTACCATAATCGCCTTCCCTTATTTCAGAGCCTCGTTCTCGAAAATTTTATTAATCATGGGGCCTAATGAATCGACTGTTAATGGAAGCCGAGCCCACGTTCTTCTCAAGTCCATCTGCCTCGTTCAAAATCGCGATTTTTATTCTGGAATCCTCTGACCAATCGAAGAAACGAGGCAAGCTCGAACTCAAGTGAGGCCGCGACGCGTTCAGGTGGTGAGGAATCGTGTTTTTACTTTTGGGGTTTCGCGATCTTAGGGCCTTGAGCACGACGACTTGGTGGCATCGGTGGAGTTAGCAAAGGGGGCATGGGTGGCTTCGCGTTTGTCGAGGGGATTTGCTTTGTTGGACTCGAGGTATGGTTGAATGGCACCAGTGGATACGCTAAGTCTACGACATCGTGTTGCCGTGCAATCAAAGGAGCATATGAGGAGTTGGTTTTGATGTTGTTCTGGAGGAGATGTTTGGGTCTGTTCTTCGTTGGGTATGGGTTCTTTCTCTTTTCTGTTAATTTTAAACTATATATAGATATAAGTCAGTTAGGATAACAAAGAAAAAAAAATATGTATGGATTTAAATGCTGTAGAGTTTAGATAAAGAATTTGAAAAGAAAATATAAATAAATAAATATATTAACTGTAGAAATTTAATTTTTGTATTTGCTGTAATATATAGATAAGTCTATATAAAGTTGGAATCTGAATTTATATAGATTTTCAAGCATACACGTAGTTTCAACAAAATAAAAATATTTTATTCAACTAGTTTATTTTTAACAGAATGGGTTTGATAATTAAGTTTTTTTAAATTAACTCATTTATTTATTTGGTGGCTAGAAATAAAGAAAATTAATTATATACATATATATTAGAATTTTTATAAGATTTTGACATTTTTTTATAAGGGATCGGTGATAAAATTTTCTAATTGACTTAGTTAATTTATTTAGGGTACTAAAAGATTTATAAAGAGAAATTATTAGTTTAGATTTAATTATTTGTTAAATAAAATTGTAAAAAGGGGTAGCTGATCGTTCGATTATGTAAAATATTAATAGATGGTAATAGGTTGATCGATTGGTTCAAATAATAAATTCTAAATGTTTATTTAAGGTTTGAAACTGTAAAGAAGCAAGGCGTAATGGAATGGATTGCTAATGAAAACCAAAGGTGAGTAAATCTCACTCGTCTGGAATTATTTAATTTAAGTGGTAAAATTTAAATAATTGGTTGATTGATTGAGTTGTTTGAATGTGTGCTGATAATCTGTGACTTTGGTTTTGTTTGATTCTCGAGTTAATAAGTGTTTAATGATTGGGGATTCATTAAATAGGTGGAATAATTTGAATGGATAATGAATTAATTCAATTAATTAATGATTGTGCTAATTAATTTAGTAATTAAGGGTTCGAATTAATTAAGGATTACGTTAAATTAATTTAGAACAATCAATTGATGGTTGATATGTAATTACTTAATGAAATTTATAAAATATAATTACTTTGTGAAATTTATCAAGAGATTAATTAAAATAGTTAACTGAGGAGTAATTTATTTATTTAATGAAGTAAATAAAAAGGTAGATAATTGAGATTAATCGAGAAAAATTAATATTGTGGTTGAATTATAGTAATTGATTTGGATTAGAACAAATTAAAATATGATTGGAAATTATTAAATTATATAATAATTGATGTAATTAAAAATTGATTAATTAAATCAATTCAATAAATAATGATTTATGAGAAATTAGTTATTGTAAGTAATTAAAAATTAATGTAATTAACACAAATAATTAATTTATGAAATAATTGATTTAAGTGATTAAGATTTCTTATTCATTTTGGTTAAGAACAATTAATATCGAGAAATTAACTAAAGATAATTACATGCATTTAATTGAAAAATATTTGATCAAGGGGATTAATTAAGATGAATAATGATGGATTGACTAATTAATTGGTTTGAATTAATTAATGTTAATAAAGGAATCTAAGTAATTGAGGGTTGAATTTCAATGAGAAACAATCGAATTGATTAGTATGTGATGAAGATTTGCTTATGGCTGATTGAATAGTATTGAATGCTTTGAATGTGTTGATATCCCTGATATGATAAGTCGTGTATTTCATTGTATAACTTGGGTTAGGATAACATGAGTTTCGAAGAGACCGGGGGTCGGGTATTAGAAGATACCCGAAACCACATCGAATTTTTATAAATTGATTCGTCAATTCAATAGGCTGGAATGAAATTATTTAAGTGAATTAGATTATTTTATCTAAGTTTGGTATTTAGAAATTGATGTGTGAAATAAGTGTTGTCTATAGCAAATTGCGAATTTGTTAAATTGATATAAGTTACCCCGGGTTTTATATAAGTTGATAGCTTTGGTAGTCCATGTTAGTTGGGTTTACTCACGCTGGTTTCCAGCCTAACCCGGGTGTTACTTTGGTGTAATGCTCGGGTCAGACCGAGTATTACAGATTTTCAGGTAGGTACGTTTTGGAGCTCAGGAGGCGAGTTGGATGGAATGAGCGTATAGAGTATTTTCGCTGTATTTATATTATTGTTACCCTGAGATATGATAATTGTAAATATTCAGTGACTGTATGTAATGTGAAACTCCGATGTATTAGAATGTAACTAACAGTTATAATATTCTCTTGTAGACTGTTATTATTTATTATTATACTTTATCCGTTGCGATTGTGAGATGTTTGGTGTTTCTGTTCTTCTTCTTCTATCTCTTTCTTCTTTTTCATAACTATCTGGAATTTTTGGTTTAGAAAATTTCGTGTCGTTACAAATTTACTAATTATTGACAATTAATCATATTAAATTATTAAAAATAAAAAATAGTTATTGATTATAGATAATATTTAATAATTATGAATTATATGTTAATGATCATTGGTTTTAAATTATAAATAATAGCCTATCTAATTTTTCATCTATAAATTATTAGTTTTAAACTACCGTTTATAATTATAAATATTTATCATAATTATTGTTTATTATTAATTATCAATTTTTTAGTAGTCGTTATTAATTAATAATTATTTAAAATTAATTATTAAATACTAAATATCACTTCATAATAATTAAATTTTATTATCAACTATAATTATTTAATATTAGTCTTAATTATTATATAACTAAAAATGTGTCTATTGCAACTAGCAAGAAAACGCAATTGTTAAAAATATGTTTATTGCAACTGACAGGAAAACGCAGTTGTTAAAAATAAGTCTATTGCAACTGGCAGAAAAACGCAGTTGTTAAAAATATTTCTATTACAATTGGCCGCAAAACGCAGTTATTAAAAATATGCTTATTGCAATTGGCAGAAAAACATAGGTGTTAAAAACCCTTTATTATAACTGTCAGGATATGTCAATTGTCAAAGACCATCTATTACAACTATCATACTATGCCAGTTGTACATAACTAGTTGCAAAAGGGTCATTTTCTTGTATTGGTTTTATATTACTCATCTTAAACAACTTAAGACAGTTAATCAACTATAGCATTTATAGTTTGTATGTGCGTACTGGTATATGTATGTATTTTAATTGATTAACTTTTAATTAATTTTATTTAACTAATTTGAAATTTTAATTTATCACAAACAATTTTATGGTAAATAAATAACTATGACAATTCTAGTTATACATGTATATCAATATATATGTTTTACTAATTACCTTTTAATTAATTGATTAATTAATGATGTAGTGCAATCTGAAAACTCTGAAAATTCTCAAGTTATAGGTCGTTCACGACCTAATGAAGGTCGGCCACGACCTAACGGCTCACGAGAGGAGAAGCAACGACCTAACAGAGGCCTGAGTCGTTCGGGTTTTATAGGTCGTAAGGAGGAAGACTCGGTTTTAGGTCAGCTACGACCTAAGAGAAGCATTTTAGGTCGTCTACGACCTAGTGGGTATGCTGAAGGAGGAAGTTCACGACCTAAGATAAGTCGCGAGGAACGACCTAACGAGATAACACAAAAGGAAGCAAATATGGGTCGCGAACGACCTAACACGTCCAGTAAGTCGCTCCAGCGACCTTATGCTGAAAGTGAGCTGAAATTAGGTCGCGTGAAGGAAAATAGGTCGCGTGATTCTTTGTTGCCGCATCTTTTAGGTCGCGAACGACCTAACTCATATAGGTCGCAAGAAAATCGCTGAAGCCGCTCCTTTAGGTGACTATGTGTTGTACATATGTGTGTTAGGTCGCTAACGACCTTTGTAAGTCGTAGGTCGTATACTTTTGTTTGTACTGTGTTGTAAGTCGCTGTATTGTATATATGTGAATATATGATGTTGTGATAGGTCGCTAACGACCTTACTTAGGTCGTAGGCCGCTCTGAGTTAGGTCGGTGGGTGTTTGTTAGGTCGGGGAACTTTGTTAGGTCGCATGCGACCTAGTGGTGCGTGAGTTGTAAGCCTATAAGTAGGCCGATGGTGTCATTTGTAAAGAGGTGGATATTTTGAATAAAATTCTCTTTTGTTAGCTTTGTGCTTTCATACAAATTGGTAGTTGAGTGTGATCTCCTATCTCCTCTTTCGGTTAATCGAGTGCGCTCGATTCAACGATCGTAGAAGCCGATTCACGGTATCTAGTGCGCTAGATCAACGTGCGAAGAATCGTAGATCTTCTTTCTCGGCATCGTGCGCGATCAACGAGACGAAGATAGCTAGAATCCGGTATCTTTGGATCAACGGATTTGGGTCTTGTAGTATTCTCAACTCACCAATTGCTACTTTCACCGATTGAAGTTTATTTTGATTAATCCGCTGCGTCAGTTTGGTATCAGAGCGAGGTTTAGCCAATCATAGCTAAGCCGAGACTTGGAGCCAATTTTTGAAGTTTGAAGTTGGAGTTCATCGTGTTCATCTTGAAGTTGCAACAAATTTGAAGATTTTGATCCATAGCATTTTGAATCAAAGTGTTGGAGAGTGTTTGAATTTGGACTTGTTGGAAGTTTGCGCGCCAAGTATTGAAGTTAGAGGTCGAGCCAAGTTCAAGACCAAGCCGAGCAAGTTAAGTCGTGAGGATTTGTGGCCGAGCTAAGGAGTTGTGCCGAGCGACGTAAGCCTTAAGTCGTTCACCTTGTGTAAGTTTGAAGCCGTGACTTGTTGTTTGAGAAGCTTTGAAGTATTTGTGAAGAGTTTTCAATCATGCCACCCAAGGAGAGCTAATCGTCATCAAAACGTTGAAGCTTTGTATCGAAGAGAAGAAGCCGAGCTTATGGAACAACGTATTAATGAGAAATTTGATGAAGGCATTGAAAAGTTAGAGAAGCTGATGAATGATTTGAATCAAACTCAAAGGAGGAGATCACCAAACTCGAACCATGGAGGAAACAGAGTTTCGCCATTGGTTACGGAAGCGAGGAGGGTATCACCGCATTCTTTTAGAGAGAGAAGAGAGCATCAATTTCATCACGAAGAGATCACCATGAGTATAGACATGAAGAGAGAAGAAGTCCACAAGAATTTGAGAATGAGCCATATAGAGATGAAGAGAGACATAGTAGAAGAAGCATGCGTGATCAAAGGGATGTTGATGGTCGAGATCGATATAGACGAACTTTTGATTTTGAAGAAGAGGGTGATAGAGCTAGTATTCATTATCGAGATCGAGACCAAGTTCGAAATTCTCATCGTGATGTTGAAGATGATCGTCGTTGGGAATCGGGTATGAAGATGGAAATTCCAGAGTTTAAGGGTGGAATGGTAGCTGAAGAATTTCTTGATTGGGTGTCAAATGTTGAAGAGATCTTTGATTTCAAGGAGGTTCCTGAGCATAGGAGAGTGAAGTTGGTTGCTACTAGGTTGAGGGGGAGAGCTTTGGCATGGTGGCAGCAAACTAAACTTACTCGTGAGCGAATGGGAAAGTCAAAGATAGAATCTTGGGAGAAGATGAAGAAGTTGATGAGAGCTACATTTTTACCTTACAACTATCAATCACTCATGTACCAGAGGTTGCAGAATCTGAGGCAAGGGACGAAGTCTGTTAGTGATTATGCTGATGAATTTTACCAACTCATTGCCAAAAATGATATCATGGAAACGGAAGAACAGCTAACTGCTAGATTCATTGGGGGATTGAGAATGCAGATCCAGGATATGGTTAATATGTTTGATCCTAGATCAGTGGCAGAGGCACATCAGAAAGCGTTGGCTTGGGAGAAGCAAGGAAGGCGTGGAGGTGGTGTGTTTACTAATTCCAATAATCAAGCGAAGGGTGTTAGTGGGAGTTCTAATGTTCCTAAACCTGTCAATAAGCCAGTGGTGAAGGAGGCTGAGAAGGCGAAGGTTAGCAGTGGCTTCAAATGTTATAATTGTCAGGAGTTGGGTCACAAAAGCAATGAATGTCCAAAGCCGAAGAAGAGAGCAATGGTTGCTGAGATTGAGGATAATGGTGAGGAGGCAGAGTGTTCAAATGCACCTTATGTTGAGGAGGAAGAAGAATTATCTGGGGATGAAGGTTGTAATCTTATGATGAGGAGGTCATGTCTTACACCAAAGCAAGAGGAGGATAGTAGTTGGTTGAGAAGCAATATTTTTCAGTCGACATGCACTATTCTGGGAAAAGTTTGCAAGTTCGTTATTGATGCTGGAAGTTGCGATAATATTATTTCTACAGAGGCTGTGAAGAAGTTGAACTTGAAGACTGAGAAGCATCCTAAACCGTACAAGCTAGCATGGTTAAGGAAGGGAGGTGAAGTGAAGGTGTGTCGAAGGGCTTGTGTTAATTTTTCTATTGGGAAGAAGTACAAAGATGAAATTTGGTGTGACGTTGTAGACATGGATGTGTGTCATCTGTTGTTGGGCAGACCATGGCAGTTTGATAGAGCAGTGCAACATGATGGTCGTGCTAATAGCTATAGTTTCATGTTTGAAGGTACTAAAATCACTTCAGTTCCCAAGAAGCAGCAACAGAAGGAAAGCAAGCTAGAGGAGATCGAAGAACTGAAAACTTTATTGACTTTGAAGGAGTTTGTTAAGGAAGTTGAAGATAAGCCTGGAGTCTATTTGTTAATTGGACGAGAGAGTCATGAAGAGGTTGAGATTCCAGAAGAAGCAAAGCCAGTTTTGAAAGAATTCGAAGATGTATTTCCAGAGGAATTGCCTAAGGAGTTACCGCCACTGAGAGACATTCAACATCAAATCGATCTTGTTCCGGGATCAGTGTTACCACATCGACCACATTATCGAATGAGTCCGAAGGAACATGAAGAGTTACGAAGGCAAGTGGAAGAGTTGTTAGAGCAGGGACGTGTTCAGGAAAGCTTGAGTCCTTGTGCTGTGCCAGCTTTGTTGGTGCCGAAGAAGGATGGAACATGGAGGATGTGCACAGATAGTAGAGCTTTGAACAAGATTACTGTTCGCTACAGATTTCCTATGCCGAGGTTGGATGACTTGCTGGATCAGTTGAGTGGAGCTACTATCTTTTCAAAGATTGATTTGAAAAGCGGATATCATCAAATTCGGATTAGACCTGGAGATGAATGGAAGACAGCCTTCAAGACGAGAGAGGGGTTATACGAATGGTTGGTTATGCCATTTGGTTTGTCAAATGCACCTAGTACATTCATGCGGGTGATGAATCAAATCTTTAGACCATTCATTGGGAAAATCGTGGTTGTTTATTTCGATGATATTCTGATATATAGCAGGAGTACGGAGGAGCATGTTCAACATTTGAGGGAAGTGTTGATTATTATTCGAGAGGAACAATTTTATGCTGCTACAAAGAAATGCATGTTCATGATACCACATGTAACAGCCCGATATTTTCAACCATTTGCATCCGCGCATATCGGAATTGAATTGCTCAAAATACTGCATTGTAAATAAAATTTGGCAAATATCAGAATATACAATAAATAAATAATCACAGATCACAGACACAGAGTAAATAATCATGCAGCGGAAGTAAAAGAGACAGTAGTTCATGAAGCTACTATATATACACCAGATACATCAGAGTTAAATAAGATACAACAGAAGAGAAACAAGATACTTCAGGTACAAATCAGAATACATCACTGGAATCACTGGAAACTGAAAGCAAAATAGATGGCTGGATCTTCAAGCAAAGCTCCAACTCCAAAGGTGAGTCTTGAATGCTGAATCACTCAGTTTGACTTGAGCGTAAAGCAAAACACATAACCTCGAGTCAGGACATAAATACTTATGAACTGTAAATCAACTCAAGTGAACAGTAACAAAATGCATCAGTAACTTAAAGGATGCTTGGGATCGTACATCCTTTAAGGACCCGTTAAACTATTTACTATGTAGTAATATTGCGCTATTATAATAATATCTAATAGTAAAATAAACTTAGTTTAAAATAGCATTAAGGGGTTACCCATATAGCCCTTAACACGTAATAGTCCTAGTAGTCCATCCAGTATCAGCATACCTCCAGATCGGGAGGCCACTCTAAATACTCCATGGGCTACGGAAGAAAAACGAACTCGTTGAAAAGCTCGCTATGGTAAGTGACACAGCACACAAGGCAATGCCAGGGTAGATATACACAGGCTGGCGGTAACGTAGCAGCCACTTCGCCCACCTCGGAATACACTCCCAATCAAAATCGAAAGATGGCCTTCAAATCAATCACAAGAAGAGTATAGTATCGAAGAAGTGTGTCCGACCAGAGGAGCTACCCCTTTTGGCCCGAGATCGCTCCTGTTTTAGCCACCTTAAGCCAACTCACGGGAGTCGGGTCCATGTAATATACCTCAAGAACGTCACCACCATCCTACTTTATTCTGAAATCTCCACCGCGTACACAGTTGCTAAAGTGGTTTTTGGACTCGGCAGAGAGTATGACAACTTCCGATCCCGTTCTCCTTAACAACCAATCGTTATTATAACGTCGTAGTCATTTCAAAATAGTTCATACTTCAAAATCAAATCATTTCATTTCCAAACTATATTCCTTTCAAAATAGTTTATACTTCGATACCAAAACCATTTTTATTTCAAAACAATATTCAAATCAAAATAGTTTACACTTTGAAACCAAAACCATTTTGTTTTCAAAAATATATTCAAATCAAAATAGTTTATCATTTCCATTTCAACATATATTCACCTTTCAAAAATCTTAATACTTTCGAAGTTATAACTTTTTCTAAACTAAACTACTTGAAATCATTACACTTTGAAGAATAATAACATTTAGAAATCATAAATTTGAAATCATGGTGCCTTCCTTTAATTCTTTACATTTTACAAATTTATTCAATTAAACCTGAATTTTCAATTTCCAATTTAATTCAATTCAAACCTTCAGTTTCAATTCAATTCAGTTTCCCAACAAAACACTTCAAATCTTATCGATTTCAAATATATATTTGATCCACAAAATAAACTATTCAATCTTTAGTATATTTCAAAGTTTTAATATCCCACATTTCAAAACTTATTTTTATAATTACATATATCTCAAATTTAACTTCATTAGCACTTAGTTTTGCAATGTTCATTTCATAAATCCAATATCATTTAAATAAACTCAAATTACAAGTAAACCAAATATCCTTCATACTAGTATAAACTTCATATATTCATTTGTCGAATAAATCGTATAAATCAAAAATCAAATATCATTCCAAATTCACATTCTTTATCAAAATAAAGATTATGTCATCCGAAACCATTTAAAAATCATTTCCTTTTCAAATCCATTTTACATTCATTATCATTCTTTTATTAAAATATTCAAATTTAAATATCTTTTAAAAAATTCAATTATGTCATTTATTATTATTTCAAATATCATTACAAACACATTTCCAAATTCCATTCAAAAATTCATTTATCTCAATACATTTCATTCCACTTAACACATAACCAAGTCAACCTTATTTAAATTCAAATTCAATTTAATTTCCTTAAAAATTCAAATTTAAATATTAAAATATATTAAAAACTCCTAAAATTTCACAAATAATCAATTCCAAAAGTTAAATCATTATCGGTTTAAAATATAACTCAAACATTGTTAAAATCTATATCATTTCAAAACATTGTCAAATTTTAGCAACGACACCATTTATAAAGTGCTATCGTAGCTTATAGTTTCCAAAATAGTTTACTTCAGGAACAACGGCATTTATAAAATGCCGTAATAGATATTTAGTTATTTCAAACATAGTTAAATTCAAAAACAACAGCAATTAAAAATGTTGTTACAAGACCATAGCATTCTTAGAAATGCTATTAATAAAATTCCAGATTTTATTATAACTTCAGAAACAATAACACTCCAAATTTTTGTTATTATAAACTTATAAATCATACTTCTAGACTTCAAAATTTCACATTTAAATAATTTTAACATATGATTTATCACAATAAAATTTTATAATTAAATATCCAATTAAAAACTCAATTCATTTTTTAAGTCAAAATTCACCGTTTTATTAATCTTGTAAATTTAACAAAAACTTAACATTTTAATTCAAATATCATTTCAAAACTTTAAATTTAATTTCCATTATTTACCCACATTTTAAAAATAAAATTTAAAGTCAAAAATCACATTTACTTCAAATTTACAAACATAAATGCACAAATTCAAAACTTAATATTTAGCCTTCTTAAAACCATAATATATATATATATATATATTTGAATCAAAATTTCATACTTCAAAAATAAATATCTTAAGAAAAATCCTTTAAAAATATACCATGGGGTCTGTATATAATTTTCTAACCTAAGTCAAGTGATACGGATATGTATCATTTCAATCCCCAATTTAAAAAGAAAACCCGGGTTCTATCATTTCAAACCCGCAATTTCAAGTCAAATAAAATACAATAAAAATCACTTGATCCTATCATTTCAGCTCATAATGATTTTTCCCTATTCTAATGTACGTTCGGGTATGTATCATTTCAACCCATAGTTATTCTATTCTAACAGGGAACTTACAGTGTGAACATATGCATAAACAATACAAACGAATATTCTAAAATGTCTATGTCACAATTTATAGTCATATATCATATCTCAGGGATAATTAACAAAGTTAACATGGTAATAACATGGAATCACATATCATATAATCATTATTAACTTGCATAACATTTTAATTACTAATCACTTGTCATCCATTTACCATTTCATAAGTAATAATGTCAGAATGAGAAGGAATCGCCTTTATCAAAGCTAGAGACCACTACGACACACAAGAACGATTCCAAAGGCACGACAAGCACGATACAACACGACTTTTGATTCAAGTGAGCAGAGCCAAGATGTTTATCTTGTATACAACAATTAAACTAGACAATATAAACATATGTATTCAATTCAAAATACATTGAAACAATTGGAAATTTAAAAGCAACAAGAAACAAAGTGACTTGACCTTGCCTTAACCACTCAAGTGCTCGGCCTAGGGGAATCTTATGCTCGGCCATGATGATGTTATAGGCTCAGGTATGCATAACATATGCACGACTACAAGAGGATGTGAAGAGATATGAGTTACAACATGAAGAAGACAAAGGGTCAAGGCCAAAAGGTGGAGTATGATGCAACATAGGCTCGGCCTATGGTCAAATTTGGCTCAACCATGGTCAGATACAGGTCAGGTCAGAGATGGAGTTGCGGCCAGAGGTGAAGTACTTGCTGGTGGTGGTGGCTAAGGGTGTGGCCTTGGCAAACTATGAAGTGTAGGGTGATGTATGTGGTCGGCTAGGCATGTTTTGGTGGAGCTTTTTGCAAATTTGTGGTGATTGCTTTTTATATAGGTCACGGCCAGATCTGGACAAGGGGAAGGGGCTGGTTGCTGCCGTGGATGGTGTTTGTGGTGGTCAGTGGATATGAGGGTGGTAGAGGCTGAGCAAACACAAGAAGAAGCAAGGCAAAAATCAATGGAAAATGAGAAGAAAATGAGAAAGAATGAATCCATTAAACTTAATTTTTTTTCCTCAAGATGAGATAGCCATGAGTTTCGAAGAGAAGGAAATTTTTTCACGTGAATGGAAGTGAGAAATACATGGCTATCCATAGGAGTGTACGGCCAAAGAAAGAAATGAAAAGGCAAGCACATGAAAAGGCAAAGACAATGAAAGGCCACAAGTAAATGAAAAGGTTTTGACTCTTTTAATTTCTAATTTCTTTTATTCAAAATCAACCAATAGAAAAACAAACAAATAAAATTGAAAATGAAAACTAAATAAAGAAAAAATGAAAATAAATAAATAAATAAATTTAGCAAAAATAGAAAATAAATAAGGAAATAGTTTATTAATTTGAAACTAGAATTAAAAATTGTAAACAATATACAATTAACATTGAAAAGTTATAACTACACTTTTAAAATGTTTTAAAAATAAAATTATATACATAGTATGTCATGTTACACATATATACACAAATTAGAACATGATATGACAAACAAAAATACTATTTATATAAATTAAAATAAACAATTTTGTTAAATAAATCAAATTACACACAATGGTTTAAAAAGCATAACTTTCACAATATTAATCGGATTTCAACGAAACGAAAAGCAGTATACTTGAAATTTTATCTATTTTCATAAAAGAAAAATAAATTTCAAATTTTCAATTTTAAATTTTTATATTAAAAGTCAAAGTTTGACCATATTGACCAAAATTCACATTTCTGGAAAATATTATATTTATTCATGTTTGGAATTATAATTCACATATCAAAATTTATATTTAAAATAACAAAATTTATTCCTTTTAATAAATAAAATAAATTTTTTAAATCATAAATTCAATTTAAAATAATTACAAAATACATGGTTGTTACAAAATATGCTTTAAAACCAAATATGACATATTGAAAACAAGCTTTAATTTAACGATGATTCAAAGTAGGATTGTGATTCTGTATAAAAGTTCACTTATAAAATTTGAATCAAAACAACTTGTAAACATATGCAAACAATTACTGAAATAATTTACATTCAAAACCAACAAACATGCAAAACAATGATTCAACTTTCAAAATGGTTTCAACACTTATGTTTGCGTATGATAGTTGAAAAATTATAACAATCAATTGAAATTAGTTTTCAATCACAAACGTATTTTACATATCAATTTTAGGACAATAAAAATAGAGCAGACAACTTAGCTATATATAAATTCGTTGAAGAATGGTAGAAATAAAAAATATACATACAAGATGAACAAAAAATAAAAGAAGATAGAACTTATATGGAATCTAACAGTATTACCATCATGATTTCATAAAAAATAAAATTATCAATTTCCCTGTAGATGTAGACAAAAATTGCATCCTGAATGAAGAATTGAACTCCCAAATTCGTTTGGATCATCTGTAGACTTTGCAACGATCTGAAGCACTATCTTTTATTTATTTAGCTTTGGTTTGTTCGATTTTGTTTTATAAATTTCATGGCTAGGAAGCCATTAATTTTCTCCCATGGGTGGAGATGAAGAAAAATGAATTGTTAGGAGAGTAAACGAATGAATGAAAGAAAATTTATTTTAAAGGAAACATTGAAACATTTCCAATTCCCACCTATAAAACTTTCTCTCTTTAATTCCTAACTAAATGTCATCAAATTTTCTCTCTTTCACATGATGCCTGGCTATAGATGGAAGCTATTTGAGCCCTTGAAATTTTTAAAAAGGCCTAGTAATTAATTGGTTAAATCAAATTTAAATGTTAATCGATATCATATATTGATACACACATATATCACTTTTATATATGCACTTTACTAAACTCTAATGACATTCAATAAAATTTAATAATTAATATTTCAATAATATTAATTAATTTAGTTAATTTACAACAATTATAAATTAATTAAAACCGTGTGGTTTTTTGGAGTATTCACTATTATGGTTATGCAACTCAAAATTATGAATTCAGTCAATGAATAATATTGAACAATTCGGATACTAACGTTCGTACATCACCTTAGCTAATGGCATGACATTTCAACTGAATTTATCCGTACACGACTTCTTAGTAAAACCCAACTGTACTATCATAAGCTACAAAAAGTATTTACACTAATTCTCTTCGTCAACATTATACCATATTAGTACTTATGAAATTTGGCTTTGGTAAAAAGTTTAACATCGTTCGCATTCAACTTGATTAGCCTAAGCACAAAATATTTAATTCAATAACAACATTCATTACTAACCGCGCTGCTTTGGTCAGAGGCTTTGACTTTGAATTGATTATACTTGACTGTGATACTAACTTTATATAACCGAGAAGATGAATTTTCTACTGAATAGTATTTCACTTCCATTGCTTCATCTCACATACAACTATAATCATTCGAACTATAATCATTTGATGGACGCCATATAATGATTTAACTATAATCAAAGTGGGATATCCACATCGAACTATGTAATACCATCATTTCAGGATTCTTCGTTTGATCTTAGTTATATTAACCTATAGAAAACTCTCGAGTGGGACATTCCATAGTTATCAAATAACTATTAGTACGTAACTCTTCGATGTCTCCAGCAATCATAAGTAATACGTTACCCAACATTTAGAGAGCGTTACACACTCTAGTATCACAAGATGTATTGATATTCCATCTCGAAACGTCTTGACTACAAATAATTAAAATATTATGCTATTTTTAATGCAATAAATTTCTCATGGTTACAATACATAACAATTACTATCATATAACATATCATTTGAGGATTTTCTATTTAATGCACATTAAATTAATTACTTAATTAATTTTATCACAATATAACAAGAATATATAGAGTGAAAACACATTTTATTTTGAACAAGATCAGTTATCAAGTTAGATATTTGTAATAAATTATATAATTGTCCCTAAGACATACCCTAAAATCTATCAGATTTAATTATATTCAAATTGGAGTGTCCACATTAAAGTTCAATAGTATGCTCAAGTCAAGAGAACTATGTACTATCATCATTTCGAGATTCTTTGTTTGACCTTAGTTATATTAACCAATAGAAAATTCTCGAGCAAGTCATTTCGTAGTTAGCCAATAACTACCAATACGTAACTTATTGGTTCCCCAACAACCATGAGTAATACACTGTCCAACATTTGAAGAGTGTTACATACTCTAACCATAATAGTGCATCGATATTATATTTTGGAAATTTTGCCAAGGAATATTTAAAATAACATGTTATTTCAATGAGATAAATTTCTCGTGATGACATTGCATTGTAATTACTATCACATAACATATCATTTAAGGATTTTCTATTTAATACACTTAAATTAGTTTATATCAAAATATAACAAAGTATATTGTGGAAATCAAACATCTTTATTACGAAAAAATTGGTTTTCGAGTTAGTTATACGTAATAAATTATATAATTGCCCTAGGACATACCCATGATCTCTCAAAAAGAATAAATAATAAAAACAAATAGTAAAAATCACAAATATTTATGATTTGTAAAAATACCTGTTTCTTTAAAATAACAATAAAACTAATAACTAATATAGTTATAAAATATAAAACAATATTTTTTTAAGGTGGGATGAGTGAAAAAATATATTATTAATGCGATATTTTTCATAAAAATAAAAAGATAACAATGATGACATCATTTTTATCTACATCATTTTTAATAGTTTGCAATATTGGACTTGTTTATCTACATCATTTTTAATGCTTAAAAAGAAAAAAATATGAAGGATGGACATTCTTTTCTTTTAATTTCTTTTGAATAACCTTTTAAAAATAAAATTCTTTCATTTGATGAAAAACTATAAAATTCTCTCGCATAATCAAAAGTATTACTTGAAAAATACATCGAGGATAACCTTATGGACTAGTTTATTTGGATGTATAAGAAAGCAAATTATTCAATATAAGGCTGTTAATGGATATCCGAAAAATTCGAAATCTGTTCACAATCCGAAAAGCAGACAAATATATGATATCCATAATACCAAATAAGTGTGCAAATACGAAGACATCTACATCCAAAAATTATTCGTTCAATTTTTGTTAAGATTATAATTTATTTCATGTGTATTTCAGTACGATGAGTTGTGTATATTTATTGTTATATTAAGTTAATAGTTTACATTATATGCCATTATTGCATTTTAACTTCTCAAAAATATTTATTATCATAATATTTGTTGATTTTTCATAATTTTATAATCAATGGGGTTGAAAAATAATTACGTTGAACCAAAATTTTCTAATTATTTTTCCTTATTTATTGATCGTAGTGGATATGATAATTATCCGTTATCCGTCGGTATCCGCGGATTAAGAGTATATTTTATTTCATGTGTATTTTAGTACAATGAGTTGTGTGTATTTACTGTTATATTAAGTTAATAGTGTATATTACATGCAGTTATTGCATTGTAACTGCTCAGAAATATTTATTGTCTTAATATTTGATTTTGTGTAATTTTATAATCAACAGGGTTGAAAAATAAATATGTTAAACCAAAATTTTCTATTTATTCTTCCTTATTTATTGATGTTTAGTAGATATGATAATTATCTGATATTCGTCATTATACATGGATGCGAATATTCGATATTCAGAAATTATTTGGGTTACGGATGCGAATATAACACTATCTGCATCCGAAATTACTCATTTACATGCCTAATTTGGTGCAAAATACCAAATTTTGGTGCGTAATCAATTGTGGTCTTTTCCAATTTGTTTTCCATAGAACTTAGTTATGCAACTTAGGAAAATTGTTTTAACTTATGATTTGGGTAAGGCGGGTATAGTCAAGATTGGTTTAGGGAAGCAGCCTGCAATCCGAATCGAGGACGGGTTTCTGGAGCCCTCGTGGGATTGCAAACCTTTGTCCCGCCCATTGTGGTACATGTGTTGCCTAAGGCATAAGGAGCATAATGACTTGACGTCATCCTTTGGCTTATCCCCGACAGTCTGTTCAGGGTTCCACACTCAATGGTGGCAACTAAACACAAGGGTTGCGCTCGTTGCGAGACTTAATCCAACACCTCACAGCACGAGCTGACGACAACCATTGCTACCAAATATTATGATGTCGTAACATTCAAGATTTTCGACTTTCGAAAATCGACACTAATAATCCTTGGTATTCACGTGTCGTAAATCCAAGTACCGAAAACCTCGATTGTTATGGAAAAAATAAATAAAGATAGAATAAAATCTTACACGAATGGAATAACATATATTATTTCGACAATAATCTTTACAACGAAAATTTTTGAATACAATATCAAAGTCGAACCTAGATTCAACCTAGACATTTATGAATCCTCTGCCACTACAAATGCTGAAAAATAAAAACAAATGCAATAGATGCAACATATAATAGAATATGTCCAAGATTTCTAGCTTTACTCTTGAAACTCCAAGCATCTTCAACTAAACCTGAAACTACTCGAATTTGGTCCGAGTATTAAGAATTCCCGGATCAGGCTTGATAAACCAGCGTGAGAAATTCAAACCATAAACAGATGACGGAGTCATAATTGGGTACTAAACAAAACCTTTAAAAAGAAAAGTATCTCGTAAGATCATGCTGCTCATAAATACTGTTAGGCTTTTACCTTACGATAAGCAAAATACTTTACACAGAAAATCACTTTGATATTATTATTAATGACATCAGTTTGAAAACATTTTCATTTAAATATATATTCAAAAAAATATTAATACCCGGATTATGGTAATATATCCGGACTAGGTCAATTGAGTGATTTTATATTTATGTGAACATGGACCACAACTATTTAGTTCCGTTTAGCATATATATTAAAAAAAGTAAAACATACAAAAGTGAACAAAATAGCATGCGCTATAAAGTGCATACTGCAAACCTTGCGTCACTTTGCTCTATATGTCATGACTACCTTTGGTGTACCGATAAACTAGATATAAATACATATAATACAACATATTACATTTATATAAATATCACCGATTTTTTACTGAGGGAAATGGTAAATTTACCGTTATCATACCAATTACGTTAGTATGTCGATTATGATGAAAAATGGTAACCTATTAACTGATAATTGAATGATAGTGAGAAATCCGTCACCATAGCAATCCTAATTTGGTTTTTTTTTATTTATTCATCATCAATTTTTTCTTTTCTCAAATAGTTTAAGTATCTTTAGTTGAGATCTCATTTTTTATATTTTTCTATCGATCATAACTTCAGGTTGGTTAATTTTTTAGACCATGTTTAATGTCTTCTTACTATGTTAATCTAACTCTTTTTATTCTCTTTCCTTTTATGAAAATGTTATCTTCCATACTCACTAGTGCATTACATTATTTTCTTTAAAGGTATACATAACGACTATGTCTATATTTTCTATTTTTCTTATTTATGTGTTGCACTTAGTTTCTTCCTACTCCTCTCGCATGTTAAGCACATGCAAAAAAGTATATTTGAGGATAAAGTTGAATTTAAATCATCAAATTTTTATTTGTGTATGGTTTTTTATAAAAGAACTATCACACAATGAAATAATCACGACATGAATCTCAAACACGCTTTAACAATCTACACAGGAGAAGCCACTTTTGTGGCTTGTTGCTTGTATTAGTTCATTTGAAATGTCAGATAATCATGACTAATTTTATAAGGAGACCAAAAAAATATTTAAATTTATTTTAAATCACTACTTTATGTCCATAAGACACTATTAGAAATGTAACTTATAACTATAATAAAACATGATCTAATTATAGCATATTTCTTATTTTAAATATGAGGTAGTACACACCTTAAACATTATAAGTAAATGACATAAACCCGTAATAAATGTCATAGAAAAATGCTTCAATTAAATGTTATAATAACTATGATGAACAAATGACACAGTAAAAGTCATACTAAACGATATTATTGAATGTCTTAATAAATGTCATTAAGAATCATCATGATATTCAATTGTAATTGTAACTATAATATTAACATAATTATTACCGACTACCATACCAATTGATTCAGTTAAAAAAAACTAAATAGCAATCATACTTCACTTTCAAAAGTTAAAAGAACAATGGTGATTTCATTTGCTTCATTATTTTGAAATGAATGAAAAAAAAATTACATATTATTTGACAAAATTAACCAAATTTATTGCGCAATAAAAATATGGCAATAAGCTAACAAATAGTTTATTTTCTTCAACTTGACTAACAAGCTTAGCTCGCTTATGAAGTTTGACCTTCTTCTTCATAGCCTTCGTTTTTTTGCTAGATGTGTGATCTACAATCGAATGTTTCTTGCTATATTAGATAAAGCTTATGCATAAACTGTGTAGTTAAGTTATCAAACTTTACTCCAACGGTGGGAACCTACAATCTATCATATAATTTCAAGGAAAAAACATTTGATGTAGTTTTTCATTAGTTTGATTTTAGTTAAACATCAAATATAATACGTTGGATAAAATTTAAAATTGAAGAGGTTTAAGGAAACATTCATTTAGAGAACAAATTAAATAACTGAAGGGGTTTAAGGAGTCATTTATGGAGAGAACAAATTAAATAGTAGTGAAAAGATGTAATCGAAGAGGTTTAAGGAGATTTTTATGGAGGGAACAAATTAAATAGCATTTGATTGAAGAGGATTAAGGAGACATTTATAGAGAGAGAAAATTAAATAGCACCAAAGAGATCTATGGATACATGTTAAAGACATGTATATCTTTTTTTCCCGGCTTCAATTAATTTGGCTTTGCATTCCTATAGTAAACAAATCTTGCTAACGGTCTGTTTGATCCTTTATGTCTATATGTGTAACGACCCAGAATTTCTGTCAATTAAAATTCGTAGATTTAATTGATTTTGAATATTAATAAGTGAAATTAAACAGTCGAATAAATTTTATTTCAAATAATTGGATTTAATTGGATAATTAAATCGATAATTTAATATTTCAAAAATACAGAAATAATTGAAAATTGGTTTAATATGATTAAAATTGATTTGTAAAATTTTATTATATCATATTGGAGTTGTAATGATGTTATAGAAGTTTTATAATTGAATTAAAAGTTAATTTGTGAAAATTGAATATTTTAATATTTAATTGACGACTAAAAATAGTCATTTTTCAAACAGTCTCGGAAATTCTATGAAACCATTTTCATCGGATCCGTAATGTTATATTATTGTAAGGTTTCAAATTTCGTGTCAATCGGATTTACGGTTTGTCCGGGGCAAGCCAAAACGCATAGAAATTTGTTTAATCGATTTAATTTAAATTTGATCGTTTATTTTCGTAACTCGCACAGATGACCAAATTAGCTTCCGAAACATATTCCATTGTGTCCAGAACGCGGGGTAAACCCTAGAGACGCCAGTCACCGCGCGAGATTTGGAGTTCGGAAAATTTCGAGTGAATAGTAATTTGGAAATTTTCTATAAAAGGCCTTCACATCTTCAATTTGCAAACCAAAAAAAACCCTAACCCTAATCTAAAGCTTCAGGCCTCCATTTTGTATTCAATGGCCATGGAATTTCGAAACAACCTTCCCTCTTTTCTTTAAATCCATCAACAATTAGCGAAAACTTCCAACTGAAAACTTGTAGAGGGCATCGAGATCTTGAAGATCAACGATGGAGATCGTTTAAAACTAGGCGAGTCAACGGCAATTGGTGATCAAAAGGCGCGCGTTTCGTCCCTTTTTTGAGAAAGAAGAGCCACCGCACGTGACCGGTCCTTGGCCGGTGATTGAACTTGCGTGGGGCTTTGAAACCCCGGTCTCCGATCATCTCCATGTTGTTTGTGTTGGTGGCGAAAATTTGAAGAGGGTGGCGGCTTGTTGGGTTCGATTGCACGTATTTGAACGGGGGAGAAGAAGAAATGTTCAGTGGTCTTGATCTGGGAAACGAAAATCAAAGGCCGTGATTGTAGGGGTTTAAAATTGAAATAAAATTTGTAAATTTTATATAATATAAATTCGTGTTAACTTCTAAATTGCATAACTTTTTGTACGAGGTCCGTTTTTGACGAAATTAATTGCGTCGGGTTCGCTTTGTCGAGCACTACGCAATGGAACTGGATTGGAGTCGATTGGAGCTAGTGAGAATTTCGGGTAAAATTAAATGCGTGTTTAATTTTATTCGAAATCAAACACTGCAACCGTTATTGAAATCAAGGTGAGAACTTTTCGCTCAATCGAATTTGTTTCGAATTAGATTTAAAATTGTTAGTTTTAAAATTGCTTGATTGTGTGCTTGGATGATAAATTGTTATCTATTGTGTTAAATAGACATTATACGCCGTATGTTAAGCGGATGTTATTTATTAAAAACATATACCGCGATAATTTCACTGCAAAGTGAAATTGGTATAATATATGTACTTGGAGTTGATTTTCCGCATTATGTAGCGGATGAGACCCTATTGCGCCGCATAATAGCGGATAATATTTTATAAATCCCATATACCGTGATATTCCGTATTGGAACGGAATTGGTATTGTGTTAATGTCTGTGGATGCAGGGAAACAGGTTGGAGGGATCCAACTGGATTCCTCACCAGTATTTATTTGATTACAGATATTGTGATATTTGTTGATTATCATATTGATATATGATGTTTTGATTTTCATGATTGATATATTGTTGCTGTTGCAGCATTGGCCTATTTTTGGAGTTTTAAAAATATTAAAGTAACGATTTTGAATTTATAAGGATTTTAAAGTGATTTTTGAAGGTATACGTTTATTAAATTTTGAATTGTTAAAATAAATAAACGTTATAATTATTATTATTATAAAAGTTATATTTTTGGAAAATAATAGTTAAGTATGATTTTGGAGTTATATATAAGCTTTAATAACGATTTGTAAATTATTAAAAAGAATGGTTTAAATTGGGATTTTTGAATTATTATGAACGATTTATATAAAAAGATTTATAAACTTGATATTTATAAATTAAAAGTATAGGAATAATAAAACGAGTTTTTATAAGTGTTAAAATGAAGTATAAATGGATTTCATAAGTGAATGAAATTTATAGATTTATAAATTGTGAAGTTATAAAATGAATGAATTTGTAGAATAAAAGATTTATAAGGAATTAACTTATAAATTGGATTTTGGCATTTAAATGAGATATAAATAGAATTGGTTAATGAAGGAGATTTATAAATCGAAGTTGTTATAAAATAAAAATGTGAATTTATAAATGTTGTTTTATAAATTCGAAATCAATTGAATTTGATGAATTAAACATAGAAGTTTATTAAAGGAGAGATATTCGTGATTTTGGACAGCGAATTATCCTTTAAGTTAAATGTTGTAATAATAAGAGTTTGGTTGTGAATTATATTCACGATTTTGGACATTGAATATATTATTAAATAAAATGGATATGTTTTGGGAAGTGATGTTTTAAATAGAATTAAAACGATTTAAAGATGTTTTAAAATGCGTTAAGTATCGAATACATAGATTTCAACATTCATTGTTGAAATAGACGTTTCGAGAAGTAAGGAAATATTGGACTATAACACTGTTGTTATAGTAAATGATTTCCGAAAGGAAATGTTTTATACAGTATTGGGATTTATATGTCTATCTTAATTTTGAATCCCTATACTAGTGATTTTGAGTTGTCGTAACGATGTTTTACGCAACATTCGCTTTGACTCAAATAATTGTGTTTAAGAGATTGTTTTCCTTAAAGAATGAAATATATACTTAATTGTGATTTAAGTATACTGAATATTTCGCAAATGCTAAAAATAAATAGATTTTGAATTACTTACTATCATTAAATAAGTATGGAAGCATTTTCCAATATGAAATGAATGTTTTGAGATTATATCATTTTAAGGATAAAATGAAAATGAATATTAGAAGTCGATTTGAAAATCGTATATTCATAGATATTTTGGAAATTTAAATTCACAATGGGAATTTATAAGAGAAAGAGAAATTTATTTAAAAATAAACATTGATTTATTTTTGGAGTGTGGAAATAAATTTTCGAATTTGGAACGTAATCTAAAGTAAATCGGTAAGGATTTATTTAATTGGTTTAAATGAACCATTTTGAAATGAAAGTATTTCCGCGTAAGGAAAATAATTGAAAATTTGTTTTCAAATGTTGAAGTGTGGAAAATATATATCTTGTAAAGATATTTTTGGGAAATAAATAATTTGGGAAACTATATGGAACTTGGTGATGTTGTGCATATCTATTGATAGTTAAATAACCGACTATCAATATTTACCTTTAAATAGGTATTTGTTGTGATTTTCTTGAATTTGAATGCTACATTTATTTTTAAAACAAGCGCTCATTATTCGGGTTAGCCGGGAAAGGACCTCTGAGTCATATAACTCATTTCGAATAGTGATACGTCATAATGGATAGCATTGATGACCGGTGTTGAAGATCGGATATTTATGAAAACGGAAGGATTACTGTCGAATGTTTCTGCATCAGCTGATCTCCGATATAGAAATTTAATTATTACCCTTTGTGATGGGAAGTCCGGTCGTGATTAGTGAATATCCGGATTGCAAGGACTTCTTTGGAAGTGCCTTCGGTTCCGTTCAATCCCGGAACGGACTTGTATGGATATGTGTCTGACGTTACAATTTGAGATGTAAAGCTGGTTTCTATCAAATATGTTCCCGTTGGTGGAGAAGAATTTATTCTCTTAGCTTAACACCCTTAGAGGTTATGTAGTTGATGGTTACCAGTGATACATTCCCAAATTGGTAATGTGGCATACGAAGTGCTGTTGAGCATTTTATGATCAAAGCACATCTTTTGTATAAAGCGTAGCTTTGTGGACGAGACTTCGTCGGACCTCACACCCCGGAAATGGTCAAAACAGGAAGGATGCAACAAGGTTATTAGGGGGTAGCGCCCCTTTAGTGTATGTCATTCCTTCTGGATAGAGGTGGTATCATGGTATGGAGCCCAGATACTTAACCTATGTTGTTGCTGCAAATTTATTACTTTGTGGTAGTTGGAAATCGAGGATCCTCGGATATAGATCGGTTACGATCGGGGAATGACATATTCGTGTCAGTAGTTACCCAGTTAGGGGTAACCCGGCCTTGTGTTGGCAGAGATCTAACCGTAATGTTATGTTCTCGGGTCGTCTTTCCAGAGGTGTACCCATGTGGCAATGGGAAGTTCCTTGGCCTGACCATTTGTTGGAAATCCAAAGAAACAATACGAGCCTTGTACGGTTTTAGTTGTAGAACCTGCCATCTAATATAGTGGCTATAGTAGGCATAATATAATGGTATCTATGTTGGCTAAGATTTATATTCTACTTTCGAAATGTTTTCTACACTATGCACTAATAATAATATCAAAAATGATTTGTTTTGCGTAGTAAGCATCTTTGACTATCATAAGGAGAAATCTCCTCCAATTCTGCGTTTGCATTGTGTGTGTGGCGGGAGGCTTTATGGTAGTTTCATTTTCCAAAAGCATTGCGAATTGACTTTAAAATTCTCCTGTTGTTTGTTTTAAAGATAAATAACTGTTTTAAGTTCTCACACCAGTCCCATGACTAACCTGGAGTTTATTGTTCCCTTCCTAAACTCTAGGTGCACACCAATTTCCACACAGGCAGTCTAGAGTTAGGTTATCAGGATATTCTGGAATTCAGGAGTTGCTGTAGAGATCTGGAAGCAAGCTGGATGGCTTGGCGTATCAACTAGTATATAGTATTTCTTTTTCGCTGTTTGTTGTTGAACACTCTGATAATGTAATGTAATGAGATGTAATGTAATAACTGATATAGTTCTTTGTTTAAAGATTATTCATTTATCTATTATATGTTGTTCCGCTGCGATTGTGAGATTCTATTATGGTTCTGTTGTTTCTTTCTGTTCTGTTCTATTTTTTCTGTCTTCTTCTATCGTTTTCTTCTTCTTTAACCATAACATTTCGGTTTTTCAGCATTCAATTGCTCGGTAGTTGATACAGTGGACGTATTGATGTCGGTTTTCGAGCGACGAAAAATCGCAAACGTTACATTTGGTATCAGAGCATATGGTTAAGTGACAACCATGGCTCTGTTGGGTGTTACTCATTAGAGATAGAGTCAGTAGTACTCTAGAATGAGTTTTGAGTGTAATAATAGCTATGAGCGCGTATTTGTTAGTGAATATAAATTGTTTTGTATTGTGTTGACTTATCGGTTGATTGTTTATGAATTCTGGTCGGTGCAGAAGTACAACCGTGATCGATAGGGGTTTCTAAACTCTTAAACAAGATAAACTGACACAGTATTATTTTGAAATTGGGAAAATGAAATAAATTTAGCCAAACTATTTTCGTATATTAAAAGAAATAAATTTTCTGTAAATGTTTATAATATATGGTTGCTTGGTTGTTTGGAAGTGATGATATTGAGATATTATCATTATTAAAATGGAAACTGAAATAAGAAATTGAAATAATAATCAAAGGATAAAGGAATGAATTTATATACAAATGGGAATTGAAAATATTTATAAGTTGGAATAAAATTCATTAATGGAATGAAATTGGTAATGTGAATGTATAAACGAGTTTTATAAATTGAAATGAGATTTGATTGGGATTAAGTTGGATAAATTTAACTTAAAGGATGGAGTTAAATTAAAGTAAGTATAAGTGAATCAATTAAATCCAAGTTGTAATAGTCGAATATAAGTGAAACCAAATGATAAATGGTTAAACAATTTTGTTATGCAAAATAAATCTGAATTTGAATATGTGATGAAAATTTTGACTTTGGTAAAGTTAAGTAGATTTACTTTAGAATTGAAATCTGAATTGGATTTATAAGTGGGAATTTAAGTTAAGTTAAACAAATGATGTTTGAAATGGAATATAACTTAAGTGATGTTAAATGAAGTTGATTGTAACGACCCAGAATTTTATTAATTAAAATTTGAATATTTAATTAATTTTAAATATTAATAAGTGAATTTATAAGTCGAATAAATTTTATTTCGATTTATTGGATTTAATTGGATAATTAAATCGATAATTTAATATGTTAAATTATCGAAATAATTGAAAATTGAGTTAAATATGATTGAAAATGATTTGGGAAATTTTATTTTATCATGTTGAAGTTAGAACGATATTTTAGAACTTTTAAAATCGAATTAAAAGTTAATTTGTGAAAATTGAATATTTTAATATTAAAATCGACTAGTGAAAATAGTCAATTTTTGAACAGTCTCAGAATTGAACGAAACCAGTTCCATTGGATCCGTAATAGTTAGTTATTACCGGATTTCAAATTTCGTGTCAATCGGAGTTATCTTTTGATCGTGGCAGCTCGAAACGCATCGAATTATTTTTAATTTAAATTTAGCGAGTTAAAATAGCCATTTTTCAAAAAGTCTCGGATTTCGACGAAACCAGTTTCATCGGATCCGTAATGTGATATTATTGTATGGTTTCAAATTTCAAGTCAATTGGATTTACCGTTTGTCCGGTACAAATTAAAACGCCTAGAAATCGATTTAAATCTCTTTAATTTAAATTGAACGTTTGTAGCCATAACTCGCACAGATGTCCGAATTAGCTTCCGAAACCTATTCCATTGTGTCCGGAATGCGGGGTAAACCTTAGAAATGCTGGTTACGGTGCGTAAATCGGAGTTCGGAATTTCCGGATGAATAGTGTCGTTCAAAACTCTATAAATAGACCACCACCATCACAAAAAAAAAAAAATACTAAAACCCTAATCCAATAACTGCAGCCGCTAGTTAATATTCAATGGCTAGTATTTCTTCTCCTTCCTCCCTCGATTACTCCAAATCCGTCGACAATTAGGCTAAACTTTCAACTAGAGTATTGAAGAGGGCGATGAGAGCTTCGATGTGAACGACTGTGATGTAAAATGGAGCACCAGAAGAGGAGCTACAGGGGTGCGTTCGGCCATGCTTGCGCACGAAATTCGAGAAGCAATAGGGGGCCGAGCTCCAAGTGCTTGAGGCCGTGGGTAGCTTGCGTCGAGAGCTTCGAGATGGTGGTAGTGTAATCGAGTATAGTCGAGTATTGGCGATGCATAATTAAACCCTAGTTGAGTGTTATGGGTTCGGCCTCTTCAACGTGTTTACTGGAGATGGAAACGTGAAAGAGGAAGAAAGAAAGGAGCGGTGATGATGGGGGGGGCTGTTGGATCAACGGCCTGTAGGGTTTGAGTTTGAAATTGTTTATATATGTTGTAAAATTATATAAATAAATTCGTGAAAACTTGTAAATTTGATATCTTTTTCATACGAGGTCGAAAACGCGCGAAATCAGTTGCGTTGGAATCGTATGGACGAGCACTACGCGATGGAGTTGGTTTGGAGTCGTTTGGAGTTAGTGAGAATTTTAGGTAAAATTAAACGTCCGTTTAATTTTATTCGAAATAAATCGCTAAAACGGAATTTAAAATCAAGTTGAGAACTTCTCACTCAATCGAATCAGTTTCGATTTTATTTTAAATAGTTAGATTTAAAATATTTGAATGCATGTTTGAATGTTGATTGATATCTATTGATTGTTAAAATAGACATTATACGCCGTTAGTAAGCGGATGTTATTTAATAAGAACATATACCGCGAATATTTCATAAACAGTGAAATTGGTATTATATATAATATCAATATATATATATATATATTGGCATATGTATATATTGCAGTTGTTGATTCCCCGCATTTTTTAGCGGATGAGAACCTATTGCGCCGTTATTAAGCGGATAATATTTAATAAGAACATATACCGCGATAATTTCATACTGGAGCGAAATTGGTATTGTGCTAATGTTTTTGGATGCAGGAAAACAGGTTGGAGGGATCCAACTGGATTCCTCAACAGTATTTATTTGATTTCAGATATTTTGATATTTGATGGATTATCATATCGATATATGATATCGTTGTAGTCGTGATTGACTATTTGGTGTGTAGCATCATTGGACCAAATTTGAAATTTTAAAATGATTTTAAAGTGATTTTTGAAAAATATACGTTTTATAAAATAATTTTTGAATTGATCCATTTTAAATAAATAAACGTTATAATTTTTAAAGTTATAAAAATTATGATTTTTGAGAAATATAGTTAAAAACCGATTTTTGAGAATATGATGCTATTGAGTTTATAAAATAGTTTAATCGAGATATTTTAGAATTATTGTGAAAAGTTTAAATATAGGATTTATAAAATATAATTATTTTATGAATCAAAAATGGTGAAATAATAAAGGAGATTAAAGAAGTTTTAAAAGAATAATATAAATTGAATTATATTAAGAGATTTATAAATGGATATTTATAAATTGAAATATGGACATTATAAAACGAGTTTTTATAAGTGTTTGAATGAAGTGGAAATGAATTTCATAAATGAATGAAATTTATGGAATTATAAACTGTGAAGTTATAAAAGAAATTTATAAATAGTAAGATTTATAAATTTGGTGAAATTATTTGAAGAATAGATTGGGATAAATAAACAATCTTATAAGTTATAAGATTTATGATTTGGAAAGTCTTTAAAAGAACGATTTTGTAAAATAATCGTTTTATAAGCATTTGACTTATAATATGAACTTTTAGTTCATAATTGAGTTATAAACTGGAATAGATTAATAAAAGGATTTATAAAAAGGAAGTTTTTATAAATAAATAGAAATGGAATTTATAAACGTTGTTTTATAAATTCGCAAACGACTTATTTTGACAAGAAAATTTGTTGAAACCTATAAATGGAGTTATATTCACATTTTTGAATAGTGAATAATCCTTTGAAATAAAATGAATAAAAGGATGAAATCTGTTAACAAAGAATATTCACGTTTTTGAATAGTGAATAATATGTTAAAGAAAATGTTTGAATGTGATATTTGAAATAGAATTAAAACGATCTAACGATGTTTTAAATGTGTTGAGATTCGAAACCATAGATTTCAACATGCATTGTTGAAATAGATGTTTCGAGAAATAAAAGGAAATGGTGGACTATAACACTGTTGTTATAGTAAATGATTTCCGAAAGGAAATGTTTTGTATAGTATTGGGATTTATATATCTATTTAATTTCGAATCCCTATACTAGTGATTTTGGGTTGTCGTAACGATGTTTTACGTACCATTCGTTTTTGGCCCAAATAAATATGTTTAAGAGAATGATTTCCTGAAAGAATGAAATATATACTTAATCTCGATTTAAGTATATTGAATATTTTCTAAGTGTTGAAAATAAATAAAATTCGTGAATTACTTATTTAATAAGTATGGAAATGTTTTTCCAATGTGAAATGAAACATTTAGAGAATTTATCTTTTTGAAGATAAATTGAAAATGAATAATTGAAATCGAATATTCATTGATATCTTGGAATTATAAATTCACTAAGGAATTTAAAAGGAAAGTGGGATTGGTTTAGAAAAATAAATATTGATTTATTTTTGAAGTGTGAAATTATATATCTAGTGAAGATATTTTGGAAAATAAATAATTTGGAAAATTATTTGGAATCTGGTGATGTGTGCATATCCATTGATAGTTCAATAACCGACTATCAATATTTTCCCTTTGAATGGGTAATTGATGTGATTTGTTTGAATGTCAATGCTACACTTATTTTTGAATAAGCGCTCACTATTCGGGTTAACCGGGAAAGGACCATGGGGTCATATAACCCATTCCGAATATGTGATACGTCGTTATGAATTGCATTTGAAGATCGGTGTTGAAGACCCGGTATTTGCGAGAGCGATAGGATGACCTGTCGATTTACTCTGCACCGAGTAGCTACGGTATAGAGTTCTCCATATGTGATGGTGAATCCGATCGGGATTGTGAATATCCGGATTGCAAGGACTTCTTTGTAAGTGCCTTCGGTTTTGTTCGAGCCCGGAACAGACTTGTATGGATTGTGTGTCTGACATTACAAATTGAGATATAAAGCCGATTTCTTTCAAATATATTTCTGTTGGTGGCGGAGAATTTATTCTTTTAGCTTAACATCCTTCTCTGAGACGTACGAGCTCAGAGGTTATGTAGTTGAATGTTATCAGCAATATATTCCCAATTTGGTAATGTGACATGCTGAGTGTTGCTGAAATGATCATTGTGTTGATTATTGTGATAGGATCGTTTATTTGATCGTCTATCTTGGTGATCATTGTGTTGATCATTTGTTGACCCAAAGCATGGCTTTTGTATAAAGTATGTTTTTGTGGACGTGACTTCGTCGAGCCTCACACCCCGGAAATAGTCAAAACAGGAAAGATGCAGCAAGGTTATGAGGGGTAGCACCCTTTAGGGTATGTACATTTCCTTCTGGATAGAGGTGGTATCATGGTATGGAGCCCAGATATTTAACCTATGTGGTTACTACGAATTTATTACTTTGTGGTTGTTGGTTTTCGGGATCCCGTGAGAAAGGTCGTTTACGATCGGGGAATGGCGTGCTCGAGTCAGTAGTTACCCAGTTAGGGGTAACCCGGCCTTGTGTTGGCAGAGTTCCGGTTTGGTTCTCGGAGATGTCTTTCCAGAGGCATTCTCATGTGGCAATGGGAAGTTCCTTGGCCTGACCATTTGTTGGAAATCCAAAGAAACAATACGAAACTTGTACGGTTTTAGTTGTAGAACCTATCATTCACTTATGGTGTCGCAACACTGTTTGGATGGTAGCTATAGTAGGCATAGTTCGAAATGTCTATGTTGGCTAAGATTTATATTCTACTTTAGAAATAAATTTTTCTCTACACTATGCACTAGTAATAATATCAAATGTTATTTTAAATGCGTATCAAGCATCTTTGACTATCATAAGGAGAAATCTCCTCCGATTCTGCGTTTGCATGTGTGTGTGTGCGGGAGGCCTTATGGTAGTCTCATTTTTAAAAGCATTGCGAATTGAAATAAAAATATTCCTCTATTTTGATTTTTAAAGATAAATAAACTGTTTTGAGTTCTCACACCAGTCTTGTTAAGCTTTGGGCTATGTGATGGGGGATTCTCGCTTCGCGGTTAGGTGGCGAACGGGAGACTCTTACTCCCACACATCCTCTTTTAGGGGGTTGGTTAGGTGTAACCTGAGACAGTCGAGAGGCTGGCCGTAAAAGCAAGGTCTGGGGTACCGGTGTAAGCCACGGTGGGGCTGGGATGGTTGAAAAGCCTACCGGTTGTGACCGCTAAAACGTTACATTTGGTATCGGAGCTTATGGTTAAGCGACAACCATGGTTCTGTTGGGTATAATTCATTAGAGATAGAGTCAGCAGTACTCTAGATTGAGTTTGAGTGTAATAATAGCTATGAGAGCGTATTTGTTAGTGAATATATAAAATTGTTTTATATTGTGATGATTGGTTTGTTGAGTGGTATATAGATTCTGGTTAATACGAGTAATTAACGTTGTTGATAGGAATCTCTAAACACTTGAATAGAACAATTCGGCACAGTATTGTTTTAAATTGGGTAAATGAAATAATTTTACCTTGATTATATTTTATATATAAAGGAATAATTTTTTAGAATTATTAAAGAGTATATAAGATGATTGTTTAGTTGTTTGAATAATCTAAATAAAAGAATATTGTATAAGCAAAAGAATTATAAGAATTGAATTATAATTAAAGTGATTTACAATTGTGAAATAAACTTATATATATAAGAAGTGAAACTATATGGATATATTTAGGAATTTAAGTTATGTAAAAACAAGTGATGTTTATAAATGGAATATAACTTAAGTGATATGGAATGAAGTTGATATTAGTATCAAAGTAAATTAATAAAATTAAGTGATGAATATAAACTTGAGTTATATAAATAAATTGAATGAATGGATTGAATGATAATCAATTAAATGTGAATTAAGTTGATATGAAATAATGAATATAAGTATTAATTCATTAAAATCTAATGTTATTAGAAAGTTGAAAAATTGAATGAATATAAGCAAAAGAATTTGGTTGTAATTAATATACATTGATTGTTATATGATTGTTAGTTGATTGTATATAATTCAATAAGAATTAATGAAATTGAAAGCTAAAGTAATTGAAATCCAATTGGAAGTTAAGTAAATTTTGAATAGAAGTGAATTTGATTTGGAAGTGAACCAACTTGAATGTGAATTAGTGAATATAAACTAATTGAGAATGGATGTAGATAAAATCCAATGTAAACGAATCAGATGTGATTAAAATTGAAAACCAATTCATTGAATATTAATGAGAATATGAATGAATATTTAGTTGGTTGATGTATTCATTCGTTGTTTGTTTCATTTGCTATGTTGGCATATATAGTAATTATGTTGCTATATGATGTATGTTGATACTATGTACATATATGCATGTTCTCATGTTGTTTGTTGAGTGATTAGTAGGTGCGGATCGCGTTTGCTTCGCATTTGGAGCTCGCTTTCGCGCTATACTAGCCGTATATGCTTGCTAATAAAATATAAGGTACATATCTCGGATTAAATATCGTACTTTTACACTTTTTTCCCTGCGGGATGCCTCATTACTTGATGAGATGTATATTTGTGATATATATACTGTCATTTTTTTTTCGGATCGAGCCGCGCAAAGGAGACTATGGCGAATTTTTCCGAAAATTTAAGGCGTTAGAAAAAATTTGAGAAAATTGGAAAATTGTGAAAACTTTAACTTTGATTTTGAAATTGAAAGTTAAACAATAGTAGTTGTTTTTGAAAAGATAACTAAGTATGATTTGAAAACTTAGTAAAGATTTGTAAGAAGTTTAACTATGAATTTTGGGAAAGTTAATAAATTCTATAACTTTTCTTACTTAATAATTTCGAGGACGAAATTCTTTTAAGGGGGGAAGATTGTAACGACCTAGAATTTTATTAATTAAAATTTGAATATTTAATTAATTTTAAATATTAATAAGTGAATTTATAAGTCGAATAAATTTTATTTCGATTTATTGGATTTAATTGGATAATTAAATCGATAATTTAATATGTTAAATTATGGAAATAATTGAAAATTGAGTTAAATATGATTGAAAATGATTTGGGAAATTTTATTTTATCATGTTGAAGTTAGAACGATATTTTAGAACTTTTAAAATCGAATTAAAAGTTAATTTGTGAAAATTGAATATTTTAATATTAAAATCGACTAGTGAAAATAGTCAATTTTTGAACAGTCTCAGAATTGAACGAAACCAGTTCCATTGGATCCGTAATAGTTAGTTATTACCGGATTTCAAATTTCGTGTCAATCGGAGTTATCGTTTGATCGTGGCAGCTCGAAACGCATCGAATTATTTTTAATTTAAATTTAGCGAGTTAAAATAGCCATTTTTCAAAAAGTCTCGGATTTCGACGAAACCAGTTTCATCGGATCCGTAATGTGATATTATTGTATGGTTTCAAATTTCAAGTCAATTGGATTTACCGTTTGTCCGGTACAAATTAAAACGCCTAGAAATCGATTTAAATCGGTTTAATTTAAATTGAATGTTTATAGCCATAACTCGCACAGATGTCCGAATTAGCTTCCGAAACCTGTTCCATTGTGTCCGGAATGCGGGGTAAACCTTAAAAACGCTGGTTACGGCGCGTAAATCGGAGTTCGGAATTTCCGGATGAATAGTGTCGTTCAAAACTCTATAAATAGACCACCACCATCACAAAAAAAAAAAAAATACTAAAACCCTATTCCAATAACTGCAGCCGCTAGTTAATATTCAATGGCCAGTATTTCTTCTCCTTCCTCCCTCGATTACTCCAAATCCGTCGACAATTAGGCTAAACTTTCAACTAGAGTATTGAAGAGGGTGATGAGAGCTTCGATGTGAACGGCTGTGATGTAAAATGGAGCACCAGAGGAGGAGCTACAGGGGTACGTTCGGCCATGCTTGCGCATGAAATTCGAGAAGCAATGGGGGGCCGAGCTCCAAGTGCTTGAGGCCGTGGGTAGCTTGCGTCGAGAGCTTCGAGATGGTGGTAGTGTGATCGAGTATAGTCGAGTATTGGCGATGCATAATTAAACCCTAGTTGAGTGTTATGGGTTCGGCCTCTTCAACGTGTTTGCTGGAGATGGAAACGTGAAAGAGGAAGAAAGAAAGGAGCGGTGATGATGGGGGGGGGGGCTGTTGGATCAACGGCCTGTAGGGTTTGAGTTTGAAATTGTTTATATATGTTGTAAAATTATATAAATAAATTCGTGAAAACTTGTAAATTTGATATCTTTTTCCTACGAGGTCGAAAACGCGCGAAATCAGTTGCGTTGGAATCGTATGGACGAGCACTACGCGATGGAGTCGGTTTGGAGTCGTTTGGAGTTAGTGAGAATTTTGGGTAAAATTAAACGTCCGTTTAATTTTATTCGAAATAAATCGCTAAAACGGAATTTAAAATCAAGTTGAGAACTTCTCACTCAATCGAATCAGTTTCGATTTTATTTTAAATAGTTAGATTTAAAATATTTGAATGCATGTTTGAATGTTGATTGATATCTATTGATTGTTAAAATAGACATTATACGCCGTTAGTAAGCGGATGTTTTTTAATAAGAACATATACCGCGAATATTTCATAAACAGTGAAATTGGTATCATATATAATATCAATATATATATATTGGCATATGTATATATTGCAGTTGTTGATTCCCCGCATTTTTTAGCGGATGAGAACCTATTGCGCCGTTATTAAGCGGATAATATTTAATAAGAACATATACCGCGATAATTTCATACTGGAGCGAAATTGGTATTGTGCTAATGTTTTTGGATGCAGGAAAACAGGTTGGAGGGATCCAACTGGATTCCTCAACAGTATTTATTTGATTTCAGATATTTTGATATTTGATGGATTATCATATCGATATATGATATCGTTGTAGTCGTGATTGACTATTTGGTGTGTGGCATCATTGGACCAAATTTGAAATTTTAAAATGATTTTAAAGTGATTTTTGAAAAATATACGTTTTATAAAATAATTTTTGAATTGATCCATTTTAAATAAATAAACGTTATAATTTTTAAAGTTATAAAAATTATGATTTTTGAGAAATATAGTTAAAAACCGATTTTTGAGAATATGATGCTGTTGAGTTTATAAAATAGTTTAATCGAGATATTTTAGAATTATTGTGAAAAGTTTAAATATAGGATTTATAAAATATAATTATTTTATGAATCAAAAATGGTGAAATAATAAAGGAGATTAAAGAAGTTTTAAAAGAATAATATAAATTGAATTATATTAAGAGATTTATAAATGGATATTTATAAATTGAAATATGGACATTATAAAACGAGTTTTTATAAGTGTTTGAATGAAGTGGAAATGAATTTCATAAATGAATGAAATTTATGGAATTATAAACTGTGAAGTTATAAAAGAAATTTATAAATAGTAAGATTTATAAATTTGGTGAAATTATTTGAAGAATAGATTGGGATAAATAAACAATCTTATAAGTTATAAGATTTATGATTTGGAAAGTCTTTAAAAGAACGATTTTGTAAAATAATCGTTTTATAAGCATTTGACTTATAATATGAACTTTTAGTTCATAATTGAGTTATAAACTGGAATAGATTAATAAAAGGATTTATAAAAAGGAAGTTTTTATAAATAAATAGAAATGGAATTTATAAACGTTGTTTTATAAATTCGCAAACGACTTATTTTGACAAGAAAATTTGTTGAAACCTATAAATGGAGTTATATTCACATTTTTGAATAGTGAATAATCCTTTGAAATAAAATGAATAAAAGGATGAAATCTGTTAACAAAGAATATTCACGTTTTTGAATAGTGAATAATATGTTAAAGAAAATGTTTGAATGTGATATTTGAAATAGAATTAAAACGATCTAACGATGTTTTAAATGTGTTGAGATTCGAAACCATAGATTTCAACATGCATTGTTGAAATAGATGTTTCGAGAAATAAAAGGAAATGGTGGACTATAACACTGTTGTTATAGTAAATGATTTCCGAAAGGAAATGTTTTGTATAGTATTGGGATTTATATATCTATTTAATTTCGAATCCCTATACTAGTGATTTTGGGTTGTCGTAACGATGTTTTACGTAACATTCGTTTTTGGCCCAAATAAATATGTTTAAGAGAATGATTTCCTGAAAGAATGAAATATATACTTAATCTCGATTTAAGTATATTGAATATTTTCTAAGTGTTGAAAATAAATAAAATTCGTGAATTACTTATTTAATAAGTATGGAAATGTTTTTCCAATGTGAAATGAAACATTTAGAGAATTTATCTTTTTGAAGATAAATTGAAAATGAATAATTGAAATCGAATATTCATTGATATCTTGGAATTATAAATTCACTAAGGAATTTAAAAGGAAAGTGGGATTGGTTTAGAAAAATAAATATTGATTTATTTTTGAAGTGTGAAATTATATATCTAGTGAAGATATTTTGGAAAATAAATAATTTGGAAAATTATTTGGAATCTGGTGATGTGTGCATATCCATTGATAGTTCAATAACCGACTATCAATATTTTCCCTTTGAATGGGTAATTGATGTGATTTGTTTGAATGTCAATGCTACACTTATTTTTGAATAAGCGCTCACTATTCGGGTTAACCGGGAAAGGACCATGGGGTCATATAACCCATTCCGAATATGTGATACGTCGTTATGAATTGCATTTGAAGATCGGTGTTGAAGACCCGGTATTTGCGAGAGCGATAGGATGACCTGTCGATTTACTCTGCACCGAGTAGCTACGGTATAGAGTTCTCCATATGTGATGGTGAATCCGATCGGGATTGTGAATATCCGGATTGCAAGGACTTCTTTGTAAGTGCCTTCGGTTTTGTTCGAGCCCGGAACAGACTTGTATGGATTGTGTGTCTGACATTACAAATTGAGATATAAAGCCGATTTCTTTCAAATATATTTCTGTTGGTGGCGGAGAATTTATTCTTTTAGCTTAACATCCTTCTCTAAGACGTACGAGCTCAGAGGTTATGTAGTTGAATGTTATCAGCAATATATTCCCAATTTGGTAATGTGACATGCTGAGCGTTGCTGAAATGATCATTGTGTTGATTATTGTGATAGGATCGTTTATTTGATCGTCTATCTTGGTGATCATTGTGTTGATCATTTGTTGACCCAAAGCATGGCTTTTGTATAAAGTATGTTTTTGTGGACGTGACTTCGTCGAGCCTCACACCCCGGAAATGGTCAAAACAGGAAAGATGCAGCAAGGTTATGAGGGGTAGCACCCTTTAGGGTATGTACATTTCCTTCTGGATAGAGGTGGTATCATGGTATGGAGCCCAGATATTTAACCTATGTGGTTACTACGAATTTATTACTTTGTGGTTGTTGGTTTTCGGGATCCCGTGAGAAAGGTCGTTTACGATCGGGGAATGTCGTGCTCGTGTTAGTAGTTACCCAGTTAGGGGTAACCCGGCCTTGTGTTGGCAGAGTTCCGGTTTGGTTCTCGGGGATGTCTTTCCAGAGGCATTCTCATGTGGCAATGAGAAGTTCCTTGGCCTGACCATTTGTTGGAAATCCAAAGAAACAATACGAAACTTGTACGGTTTTAGTTGTAGAACCTATCATTCACTTATGGTGTCGCAACACTGTTTGGATGGTAGCTATAGTAGGCATAGTTCGAAATGTCTATGTTGGCTAAGATTTATATTCTACTTTAGAAATAAATTTTTCTCTACACTATGCACTAGTAATAATATCAAATGTTATTTTAAATGCGTATCAAGCATCTTTGACTATCATAAGGAGAAATCTCCTCCGATTCTGCGTTTGCATGTGTGTGTGTGCGGGAGGCCTTATGGTAGTCTCATTTTTAAAAGCATTGCGAATTGAAATAAAAATATTCCTCTATTTTGATTTTTAAAGATAAATAAACTATTTTGAGTTCTCACGCCAGTCACATGACTGACTCGGAGTTTATTGTTTTCCTTCCTAAACTCTGGGTGCCCACCAATTTTCACACGGGCAGTCAAGAGTTAAGGTTTATCAGGATATTCTGGATATTCTGGAGTTGCTGGAGGCAAGATGGATGGCATGGCGTATTATTAGTATATAGTATTTCTTTTCCGCTGCACTGTTTGTTGTTGTATGTTGTACACTCTGATGATATGATGTAATGAAATGAAATGTAATAACTGATATAGTTCTTTGTTTAAAGATTATTCATTTATTATTATATGTTGTTCCACTGCGAATTGTGAGATTCTGTTGTTTTCTATTCCGTTCTATTTTTCTTTCCTCTTTTTCTTCTATTTCTTTCCGTTCTATTTTCTACTCTATTCTCCTATTTTCTTTCCTCTCTATTTTCTATCTCCTAATCTCTTCTTTTTTTCTTTTTTTTTTCTTTTTTTTCTTAAATTCTTTTTAAAAACCATAACATTTCGGGTTTCCGGCCTTCGATTTCTCGGCAGTCGATAAAGTGAGTATCGATGGTGAATTTTCGAAAGTCGAAAATTTCCGTTTGTTACATTGATTCTGGTATCGAAGTAAAATAACAAAGTGAATTAATGAAATGAAGTGATGAATAAAAACTTGAGTTATATAAATGAAATTCAACCTTATATTGTTAAAGGAATTAACAATTGAATTGATAAATGGATGGAATATTAATCAACAGAATGCAAAAGAATTAATAAAGGATAATGAATGTAAGTGTAAATTCATTAGAAGCTAATGAAGTTGTGAAATTGAATAATTGATTGGAAGCCAATTTAATATCAACCAATTGGAGTTAAAAAGTGTTAAACCAAATAGAATGTAAATAATTCATTAAGTATTAATGAAATTGAATTGATAAATGGAAAGCTATAAATCATTGAAATCAAATTGGAAGTTAAGTGAATCTTAAATAGAATTGAATTTGATTTGGAAATGAACCAACTTGAATATAAATTAGTGAATGTATACTAATTGGAAATGAATAAATGAATATTTGTGAAGTCCAATGTTAACAAATCAAATGTGTTTAAAATGAAAAAAACCAATTCATTGAATATTAAGGAGAAATGAAAGAATATTGATTTGGTTATCGATTTGTTGGATGTTAATTGGATGATAGTTGTTTGATGTTGCATTTGTTGTTTTGTTGCAATTGCTATGTGGCACATGTAGTTGTTATGTTGCTATATGATGTATATTGATATTATTTTCATATATACAAGTTCTCATTTGTTTGATTGAGTGTTTCGTAGGTGCGGATGGCTTATGCTTCGCTTTTGGAGCTCGCTTTCGCGCTATATTAGCCGTATATGCTCGCTAATAATATATAAGGTACATATCTCGGATTAAATATCGTACTTTTACACTTTTTTCCCTACGGGATGCCTCGTCACTTGATGAGATGTATATTTGTGATATATATACTGTCATTTTTTTTTGGATCGAGCCGCGCAAAGGAGACTATGGCGAGTTTTTCCAAAAATTTAAGGCGTTAGTACATTTTTGAAAAAATTTGGGAAAAAATATGAGAAAACTAAGTTTTGATTTGAAGTTAAAAGTTAAACGATATATTTGGTTTTGGAAAGATAACTAAGTGATGATTTGTAAACTTAGTAAAGTTATTATAAGAAGTTTAACTACGGATTTTAGGAAAGTTAATGGATTCTGTAACTTTTTCTTACTTGGTAATTTCGAGGACGAAATTTTTTAAGGGGGGAGTTTGTAACGACCCAGAATTTCTGTCAATTAAAATTCATATATTTAATTGATTCTAAATATTAATAAGTGAAATTAAACAGTCAAATAAATGGATTTAATTGGATAATTAAATCGATAATTTAATATTTCAAAAATACAGAAATAATCGGAAATTGGGTTTAATATGATTAAAATTAATTTGTAAAATTTTATTATATCATATTGGAGTTAGAATGATGTTATAGAACTTTTAAAATTGAATTAAAAGTTAATTTGTGAAAATTGAATATTTTAATATTTAATCGACAACTAAAAATAGTCATTTTTCATACAGTCTCGGATTTCGACAAAACTAGTTTCATCGGATCTATAATGTTATATTATTGTAAGGTTTCAAATTTCATGTCAATCGGATATACGGTTTGTCCGAGGCAAGCCAAAACGCATAGAAATTTGTTTAATCGATTTAATTTAAATCTGATCGTTTATTTCCGTAACTCACACAGATGACCAAATTAGCTTTTGAAACATATTCCATTGTGTCCGGAACGCGGGGTAAACCCTAGAAACGCCAGTCACCACGCGAGATTTGGAGTTCGGAAAATTTCGAGTGAATAGTAATTTGGAAATTTTCTATAAAAGGCCTTCACATCTTCAATTTGCAAACCAAACAAAACCCTAACCCTAATCTAAAGCTTCAGGCCGCCATTTTATATTCAATGGCCATGGAAGTTCGAAACTATCTTCCCTCTTTTCTTCAAATCCATCAACAATTAGCGAAAACTTCCAACTGAAAACTTGTAGAGGGCATCGAGATCTTGAAGATCAACGGCGGAGATCGTTTAAAACTAGGCGAGTCAACGGAAATTGGTGATCAAAGGGTGCGCATTTCGTCCCTTTTTTTAGAAGGAAGAGCCACCGCATGCGACCGGTCCTTGGCCGGTGATTGAACTTGCGTGGGGCTTCGAAACCCCGGTCTTCGATCAAGACCATGTTGTTTGTGTTGGTAGCGAAAATTTGAAGAGGGTGGTGGCTCGTTGGGTTCGATTGCACGTATTTGAACGAGGGAGAAGAAGAAACATTCGGTGGTCTTGATTTGGGAAACGAAAATCAAAGGCCGTGATTGTAGGGGTTTAAAATTGAAATAAAATTTGTAAATTTCATATAATATAAATTCGTGTTAACTTCTAAATTGCATATCTTTTTGATAGGAGGTCCGTTTTTGACGAAATGAATTACGTCGGGTTCATTTTGTCGAGAACTACGCAATGGAATAGGATTGGAGTCAATTGGAGCTAGTGACAATTTCGGGTAAAATTAAACGTGTGTTTAATTTTATTCGAAATCAAACACTACAACCGTTATTGAAATCAAGGTGAGAACTTCTCACTCAATCGAATTTGTTTCGATTTAAATTTTAAATTGTTAGATTTAAAATTGCTCGATTGTGTGCTTGGATGATAAATTGTTATCTATTGTGTTAAATAGACATTATACGCCGTATATTAAGTGAAGGTTATTTATTAAAAACATATACCGCGATAATTTCACTGCAAAGTGAAATTGGTATTATACATGTACTTGGAGTTGATTTCCCGCATTATATAGCGGATGAGACCCTATTGCGTCGCATAATAGCGGATAATATTTTGTAAATCCCATATACCACGATATTCCTTATTGGAACAGAATTGGTATTGTGCTAATGTCCGTGGATGCAGGGAAACAGGTTGGAGGGATCCAACTGGATTCCTCACCAGTATTTATTTAATTACAGATATTGTGATATTTGTTGATTATCATATTGATATATGATGATTTGATTGTCGTGATTGATATATTGTTGCTGTTGCAGCATTGGCCTATTTTTGGTGTTTTAAAAATGTTAAAGTAACGATTTTGAACTTAAAAGGATTTTAAAGTGATTTTTGAAGGTATACGTTTATTAAATTTTGAATTGTTAAAATAAATAAAAGTTATAATTATTATTATTATAAAAGTTATATTTTTGGAAAATAATACTTAAGTATGATTTTGGAGTTATATATAAGCTTTAATAATGACATGTAAATTATTAAAAAGAATGGTTTAAATTGGGATTTTTGAATTATTATAAACGATTTATATAAAAAGATTTATAAACTTGATATTTATAAATTAAAAATATAGGAATAATAAAACGAGTTTTTATAAGTGTTAAAATGAAGTATAAATGGATTTCATAAGTGAATGAAATTTATAGATTTATAAATTGTGAAGTTATAAAATGAATGAATTTGTAGAATAAAAGATTTATAAGGAATTAACTTATAAATTGGATTTTGGCATTTAAATGAGATAGAAATAGAATTTGTTAATAAAGGAGATTTATAAATCGAAGTTGTTAATAAATAAAAATGTGAATTTATAAACGTTGTTTTATAAATCCGAAATCAATTGAATTTGATGAATTAAACATAGAAGTTTATTAAAGGAGAGATATTCGTGATTTTGGACAGCGAATTATCCTTTAAGTTAAATGTTGTAATAATAAGAGTTTGGTTGGGAATTATATTCACGATTTTGGACATTGAACATATTATTAAATAAAATGGATATGTTTTGGGAAGTGATGTTTTAAATAGAATTAAAACGATTTAAAGATGTTTTAAAATGCGTTGAGTATCGAATACATAGATTTTAACATTCATTGTTGAAATAGACGTTTCGAGAAGTAAGGAAATATTGGACTATAACACTGTTGTTATAGTAAATGATTTCCGAAAGGAAATGTTTTATATAGTATTGGGATTTATATGTCTATCTTAATTTCGAATCCCTATACTAGTGATTTTGAGTTGTCGCAACGATGTTTTACGCAACATTCGCTTTGACTCAAATAATTGTGTTTAAGAGAATGTTTTCCTTAAAGAATGAAATATATACTTAATTGTGATTTAAGTATACTGAATATTTTCCAAATGCTGAAAAAAATAGATTGTGAATTACTTATTATTATTAAACAAATATGGAACCGTTTTCCAATATGAAGTGAATGTTTTGAGATTACATCTTTTTAAGGATAAATTGAAAATGAATATTAGAAACCGATTTGAAAATCGTATATTCATAGATATTTTGGAAATGTAAATTCACTATGGGAATTTATAAAAGAAAGGAAAATTTGTTTAAAAATAAACATCGATTTATTTTTGGAGTGTGGAAATAAATTTATGGATTTGGAACGTAATCTAAAGTAAATCGGTAAGGATTTATTTAATTGATTTAAATGAACCATTTTGAAATGAAAGTATTTCCGCGTAAGGAAAATAATTGAAAATTTGTTTTCAAATGTTGAAGTGTGGAAAATATATATCTTGTAAAGATATTTTTGGGAAATAAATAATTTGGGAAACTATATGGAACTTGGTGATGTTGTGCATATCTATTGATAGTTAAATAACCGACTATCAATATTTACCTTTAAATAGGTATTTGTTGTGATTTTCTTGAATTTGAATGCTACATTTATTTTTAAAACAAGCGCTCATTATTCGGGTTAGCCGGGAAAGGACCTCTGAGTCATATAACTCATTTCGAATAGTGATACATCATAATGGATAGCATTGATGACCGGTGTTGAAGATCGGATATTTATGAAAACGGAAGGATTACCGTCGAATGTTTCTGCATCAGCTGATCTCCGATATAGAAATTTAATTATTACCCTTTGTGATGGGAAGTCCGGTCTTGATTAGTGAATATCCAGATTGCAAGGACTTCTTTGGAAGTGCCTTCGGTTCCGTTCAATCCCGGAACGGACTTGTATGGATATGTGTCTGACGTTACAATTTGAGATGTAAAGCTGGTTTCTATCAAATATGTTCCCGTTGGTGGCGGAGAATTTATTCTCTTAGCTTAACACCCTTAGAGGTTATGTAGTTGATGGTTACCAGTGATACATTCCCAAATTGGTAATGTGGCATATGAAGTGCTGTTGAGTATTTGATGATCAAAGCACATCTTTTGTATAAAGCGTAGCTTTGTGGACGAGACTTCGTCGGACCTCACACCCCGTAAATGGTTAAAACAGGAAGGATGCAGCAAGGTTGTTAGGGGGTAGCGCCCCTTTAGTGTATGTCATTCCTTCTGGATAGAGGTGGTATCATGGTATGGATCCCAGATACATAACCTATGTTGTTGCTGCAAATTTATTAGTTTGTGGTTGTTGGAAATCGAGGATCCACGGAAATAGATCGGTTACGATCGGGTAATGGCATATTCGTGTCATTAGTTACCCAGTTAGGGGTAACCCGGCCTTGTGTTGGCAGAGATCTAACCGTAACGTTAGGTTCTCGGGTCGTCTTTCCTGAGGCATACCCATGTGGCAATGGGAAGTTCCTTGGCCTGACCATTTGTTGGAAATCAAAGGAAACAATACGAGTCTTGTACGGTTTTAGCTGTAGAACCTTCCATCTAATATGGTAGCCATAGTAGGCATAATATAATGGTACCTATGTTGGCTAAGATTTATATTCTACTTTCGAAATGTTTTCTACACTATGCACTAATAATAATATAAAAAATGATTTGTTTTGCGTAGTAAGCATCTTTGACCATCATAAGGAGAAATCTCCTCCAATTCTGCGTTTGCATTGTGTGTGTGGCGGGAGGCCTTATGGTAGTTTCATTTTCCAAAAGCATTGCGAATTGACTTTAAAATTCTCCTGTTGTTTGTTTTAAAGATAAATATCTGTTTTATGTTCTCACACCGATCCCATGACTGACCTGGAGTTTATTGTTCCCTTCCTAAACTCTGGGTGCCCACCAATTTCCACACGGGCAGTCTAGAGTTAGGTTATCAGGATATTCAAGAATTCAGGAGTTGCTGTAGAGATCTGGAAGCAAGCTGGATGGCTTGCCGTATCAACCCGTATATAGTATTTCTTTTCCTCTGTTTGTTGTTGAACACTCTGATAACGTAATGTAATGAGATGTAATGTAATAACTGATATAGTTCTTTGTTTAAAGATTATTCATTTATCTATTTTATGTTGTTCCGCTGCGATTGTGAGATTCTGATATTGTTCTGTTGTTTCTTTCTGTTCTGTTCTATCTTTTTCTCTCTTCTTCTATCTTTTTCTTCTTCTTTAACCATAACATTTCGGTTTTCCGGCATTCGATTGCTAGGCAGTTGATACAGTGGACGTATTGATGTCGGTTTTCGAGCGACGAAAAATTGCAAACGTTACAATATGACCCGTTAGAAATGTAACTTATAATAATACTTTGATTACAGTCACAGTTATTATTTTAAATATGAGGTATACATCGCATTAAATATACTAAATAAATGACATAAACCCCATAATAAATGTCATAGATAATTCTTTAATTAAATGTTAAATAAATAACAGTAGAAGTCATACTAAATGATATGACTGAATTTCTTAAATGTCATTAACAATCATCGTAATGTTCAATTGTAGTTGTAATTTTTATATTAACACGTATATTATCGACTACCATACCAATGAATTCAGTTAAAAAAATAGTCATCATACATCACTTTTAAAAGTTAAAGAACAATGGCATCCATATAAATGCATTCGATATACGTCAGGATCCAAATGTGCATTAATTGCATGTCTAGCTATTGCGCTTGCATCAATACACGACAGACTTTGAGAATGTTCTTATTTTTCGATCAGTCCCTAAAATACATGTTCAGCTATTGGGAATTAATTATGTGTTCATCCAGTTGTTGAACATGTACATAATACACATTCTGTATGTGTATTTATATTTCGTTTACTTGTCAAGCTTGTATTAAATACATCTCCAACCATCACTTTTGCCTACTTAAACTGGTAAGATTGTATGTTTTAATATCAAGATATGTAAAGCAATTCAGTGAGGATGCTTATATAGGTCTACAATTAGGAACAATTCAAGCCATCTAACTACAATCATACAATGAATAAGCATCAAACTATATAATCAAGGATAAATTTTGTATATATGCCAAATCTGTAAACAAATTACAAGAATAGGTCGCATTACAAAGTATTTAAAAAACTAGACCAGTTTTCGCCACGTTGGATGCCATGTAAACCGGCGACATTTCAAACGCCGCCGGTATATGTACATTGTGAAAAATACATTGGCAGCATTTGAAATGCCGCCAGTTTGTGACGTCTCAAATGCCACTATTATATTCTACTTTAATAGTTAACAATCTTTTTATGTTTGTCTTCTTTCAAAGTTTTCTTAGATCTACAAAAATCCTAAACTCCAAACTGCTAAAATATTTTCAAATTGTAGTTTAATCTTAATTGATTTAGCTATAGACGAGGAGCAACATCTAATTCTTCGACTTGAACAAGGAAAAAGCTACCGTAGGTATGTATTATTGAAAACCCTAGTTCAATTAATTTTTTTTCGCATTGCTATTTGGTAACAAATGATAATAGGCAACGAGTTGACTAAATAAATTGCAGAATGACCTCCAAGTGTGTACCAATGATCTGTTATGTTGATGACGAATTGGTTGTTGACGAACTTAATTGTGGAAAATATGCTCGTGGGTCGTGCAAACCTGCTAAAGTGTTGAAACATTGTAATTTGGTGCAACTGAAAGAATCGATTTATAAAGCGACCAAGATAAAATCTGAAGAATTTGACATAAAATTAGCGTGTAACTGGCCGACGAACTCAGGATCGAAAGTCATTAAAATAGCCGAGTCAATTATGTCCGTAAATGAAGTAGAGTCACACCGCCTCCGGCGGACCATTGTTGTAACGACCCGTAAATTTTCGATAATTAAAATAGCTAATTTAATAAGATTTCGTGATTTAATGTTAGAAAAAAAAATTTGTCATTCGTTTGGAATAATAATAACTGGAATGAATAACAACAATAATTATCCAAGTAATTATTTATAGATTGAATGGAGTTCCAATCTAATTGAATTAACTCAAATGTTATAACTTGGTTATAAGGGAATATATGGAAAAAAAACAAATGTAAATAAGTGAATAAGAATTGTGAATTATTTAGGTAGAAATACAAATTTAATAGATTGGTTTCGAAAATTTGAATAGTAATAAGTATTGAAAAATAAATGCTACTTAGTGAATGCCTTGCAATCAATAGTTGGATAGGATAATAAATGTTGAATTCATTTGGTATAATAGAGTAATTGATTGATAAGTAAAATCTATTTAAAATCAAATAATTGAATATTGAACGGGTAAATTGTTTAAAGTAAATATTTAAAACTTATTGAATAATTGAATAACTGTAAATTGGAAATAGTGTTCTAAGATGTGAATTGGTTTTAAAAGTTGAATCTTATAAGTTCAATTTCAAATATTTCAAAGGATAATGAATTATTGGATAATTAAAATTGTTTAAATTTAATATTTGGAATTTATTGAATAATTGAATAACGGGTTTAATATGATTAAAAATTATTTGTAAAATTTTATTTTATCATATTAAAGTTAGAATGATGTTGTAGAACTTTTAAAATCGAATTAAAAGTAAATTTGTGAAAATTGAATATTTTAATATTAAATTGACGAGTTAAAATAGCCATTTTTAAACAGTCTCGGATTTCGACGAAACCAGTTTCATCGGATCTGTAATGTCGTATTATTGTAAGGTTTCAAATTTCGTATCAATCGGATTTACCGTTTGTCCGGGGCAAGCCAAAACGCATAGAAATCGGTTTAATCGATTTAATTTAAAATCGATCGTTTATTTCCGTAACTCGCACATACGATCGAATTAGCCTCCGAGACCTATCACATTGTGTCCAGAACGCGGGGTAAACCTTAGAAACGCCTGCCGGCACGCTTCGTTTGGAGTTCGGAAAATTTTCGTGAATATTGTTTTTGCAATTTTCTATAAAAGACCCTCCATTTCACAATTTGCAAACAAAGGCTAGGGTTTCAGCCCTTAGCCGCCACTATAGAGATGAATGGCCAAAAATTTCGAAACTTCTTCCTCAGTTATCTCCAAATTCGTGAAGAATTAGCAAAAACTCTCAACTTCAAAGTTGTAGATCTCGACGAGATCTACAAATCCATTGGTCATGATCTGAAATGGAGCTTCGGATCGACGGAAAATCGCGTTCAAAGCCGCTGCGTTTTTCACGCAAATTGTGGCAAGGGGTGGGGCCAAGTTTGACCGCACTCACGGTGAAGATGGAGCTCGCGAAGGCCTTCGAGATGATGGGTCCTGATCGTTCTGGAAGTCGTCGTGGAGGTCGTGAAAATTGCTTGAACATTGGCGGCTATGGGTTTGCGTTGTACGTGTTTATCACGTTGAAGGAGAAGGTGATTTTGGTGGCTCAGATCTGAAGTAAAAGAATGGACGGCCAGATTTGTTTCTAGGTTAAAATATAAAAGAAAGATGTTAATTTATTTATATTAAAATTCGTGAAATCTTTGTAAAATCATATCTTTTTCATACGAGATCGAAAACGCACGAAACCAGTTGCGTTGGAATCGTATTGACGAGCACTACGCTATGGAATTGGATTGGAGTCGTTTGGAGCTAGAGAAAATTTCGGGTAAAATTAAACGCTCGTTTAATTTTATTCGAAATAAAAAGCTGGAACTACATTGAAATCAAGGTGAGTGTTTTATAACGCTCACAACGTATTGAATATCTTTATGCTAGTTAAATCTGATATTATGAAGTGATATGAATTTGATTTGTCGTTGTTTGATAGAATTTAATTGTCATATAGATTGTCATTTGAATTAACCGTTGAAAATTAAATTGACAGTTAAAATTGAAATTGAAATTGGATTGCGATTAAATTATCTGACATTGATTACTATGAAATTGCCATGAATTGTATTGTCTATTGGAAGATGTATTTCGATGGATGCTATTGGTTGATATTTAAATGGTTGGATGTTTATTTGCTTATATATAACCTATTATGCATACATATGACACTATGTCTGATTTAAGTGATATATATTCATCCTTGACATTTAATTGAAATAAATAATTACTTGGCCATAGGATAGAAAATTATATACGGACACCGAATTGGCAAAATTAATAATTTTTAAAATCGTCGATTTGAAATTTATTTAAATGTTTTGATTAAAGGTTATAAATAGAAATCAATTTATAGAAATTGAATTTATCGAAAAATTTAGTTTGGAATGTTGAAATAAATTTCGGTAAAAAAAAAATTTTGTTCAATAATTAAAGTGGAGACTTTGGAATTTAAAATCGGGATATGATTGAATTTCGAAAATCTATTTGTTTAAAGATTTAACCTTAATTCGAGCTTTGAGTATTACTAAGTAAAAGTGGTATAAAAATGATATTTTGAAATTGAGCTTGAAATTGAATCATATTTGAATTTAAAGTTGAATATTGAAGGAAAATTTTGTTAAGTGTTATAAATTAGTATTTGAACATCAAGCTCCAAATCGATATAAATTGAAATTGAATAAATTAAAGGTGAATGTAAAATTGAATTAATTTGAAGTCAAAGTTGACATTGATTTGAATTGAAATCGAAATTGAATCGGTAGAATGGAAATTGAAATTGATTTGAATTGGGAAGTTATAATTGAAATGGATTGGTTTTGAAGCTGTTTTATTTTGTTTCCAAATTACTCGGTTATATAAACTATTTTTGAATACTTAAACTATTTTAATCTATTTTAAATCTACTTAACCCAATTTAAATTATTTTAAATTAATTTATCTATTTCAAATTCGTTTTAAGATTTTAAGTATTTTTAATTATTTTAATTATTTTAAAATACTTTTAAACTACTTAAAACTATTTTCTAAAATTCTAAGCTGATCAATAAGGTGAAATGTTTATATTAAATCTTGAATTTAAATACGAATTACGTTAAATGAAGTTGCAACCTAAATTGAAATTCGAAATGATTTTGAAATCGAAATGAGATATTGATGCGAAAAATGATTTTTGAAACGGAATCTTACATTTGAAAAGATACGATGATATTTGAAATGGATTTGATTTTTTGGAAGCGAATATAATATTTTGATATCAATTATGAATGGATTTGAAATGTAAAAGAGCCAACGATGTAATAATACGTAGTTATTAATGAGACCGGGATGGGATATGGACATACTCTCTGTCGATACCGAACACCACTTAAATAACTATTATATGCGGAGTGTTGATCCAGAATGAAGTGGATGGTTTGTTGAACGCGTTGACTGAAGAAAGAGAACGATATTGGATGACCCTGACATGACTAAAACAGGAGCCGCGCCGGGCCATCGAGGTTCGCTACCTCTAGCGGACACACTTCTTCGATACCATATCTATTTCCTGTTGTGATTCGATTTGGGTGCAGCCCTTGATCTGGGAGTGTTGTTTCGCGGTGTTGGGGTAGCTGCTGGCTATACTGAACATCAGTCCGGATCACGCAACTACTAGTATCCTAGTTGGTATCGCCTCATGTACCTTGTCATACTGATTATCCTATTCGCGACCACTACGTTATGTTTTGTGTTATACCTATGGGGTACCCTCTGATAACCACCAGTTTACGGTGGGGCTTGCGGTGCTGTATAGACTATGGCATTATAAAAATGTATTAAGGGGGATTATGGTAACGCCTTAACGCTATTTTGATACTTTATATTACTGATCGGCATTATCTACTTAGCGTACATTACTACATAGTAGATAGTTTAACGGATCCTTGAGAGATGGAAAACCCCATAACATCTCTTGAGTTATTGCACGCACGTTGACACTGGATAAGAGATGTCAAACCCCGTAAACATCTCTGACGCCGTTACACTCATATTTATTTACGATTGATTTAACTTACATGAGGATATTTTAGTCCTGACTCGGGTGTTTTGTCTTTTCATTACGCTCGGGTCAGACCTGAGTTTTTCAGTTTATTGAAGATCTATTCTGGAGGACGAAGATGAAGATTTGGTAAACTATTGCTATTATTATCTTTGCATCATGTTGTCTGCTGCATTATTTTAATTGTTCTGTTGTATATGTATAACTCTGATAAATGTTGTATAAATAATTGTCAAAGTATAGTAAACAGCTTCATGAACTGTTTATTTGACTATTATATTTTATCCTTCCGCTGCGAGATTCTGTGTTGTTTCATTTCCTTTATTTCTCTTTCTTCTCTTTTCTTATTTACCCCAATAACCATCTGCCCTTTTGAATGGTTTGGAATCGGCATGTGTATTTGATCGTCGGTTTAAACTGTCCAAAAAGGCGGGCCGTTACAATTGTTGGACCAACGCAACTCTTGTAAGCATCATGTAGGTGAAAGCTAGCACCACACTACCCCATGAATATTGCCGACATGAATCGAAGTCTTCTTACAATGGAAGACATTGAAGGGCCACTCTTGTTTTCGATCGATCGCAGAATAGACGTTGCATGATGATATGCAACATAATAGGGTGGGTGGGCTGGGCTATCTACAAAGGAGAGACACGATGGGGAATATCACCATCCAACTACTCCCTAAACCATGTGGCCACTATCGACTCATTTCCCCATCTCACGTCTTTAGGAGGAGACAAGCCGAGCAAGGGCTCACACAATTCCATATAATTTCTTGGAAAATCCAGTTTTAGGATGGGATACCCGTTAATCGGTAATCTGAGCAATACAGCTACGTCTTTCAAAGTGATGGTCATCTCACCTGCTCTAAGATGAAATTTAGACGTCTTCGGTCGACATCTATCGATCAATGCCGTCAAAAGTTTGCGGTCGAGCTATGTATATCCCAACTTATTGACAACACCAAATCTAGCTCCGTCTAACAATTCCAACACGCTTGGATGCGCTGACATGACGAGCTTTAAAGTGGATGAACGATCAATGAAGCAATCCGGCTCAACCCCCTGTCGATAAATAAAAACAAATGAAAGCTATTATGGTATTTACCAACACTTTGCAAAAGTAATGACAAATTATATGAACTTGTACCTCCATCTTATCGATGTTGTTTGTGCGGTGTTGAGATTGCAGGTAAAGCACGCTAGGATCGATCGGTCTGGATGCCATTTTGCCGTATTCTACTACAATAACTCAACATAATAATAGTCATACCATAATACATCCTAATATCAAATTAACAAATAATTAAACATGTGATCTAAATGACTACTCTACTTCATTGTAGTATACAACCATAGGTTTGCAATTATAAAACAAGTTGAACCCTAAATCCTAAATTCAAAAAATCAAAATTAAAGACAAAATCGATAGTTCTCAAACCTGTAGGAGGTGGTTGAGACGATGAGGAAGCCATACTTCAAATTCTAGCTAGATTTAAATAGTTTTCTATTTAAAATTTTGATTTTTGCTGAAATGGGAGGGTGGGTTCGGTTTTCTTTTTGGAGAGAGTTTGAGAGAAGAGGAGAGTGGGAGTGAATGGATGAAGGGGCTGCAAATTTACAGAGAGCAAAAGATTTAGCTTCATTTAGGATGTTGTTAATTGGCAGCATCTCAAATGCCGCTAAGTGGCGGCATCTCAAATGCTGCCAGTATTGTTTTGCAAATTACATGTGGCGCCAGTACTGGCGGCATTTGAGATGCCGTTAGTACATGTGGCGCCAACATGGCCAAAGCTGGCCCATTTCGATAAATAGTCTAGAATATTGCCTAAAGTTGTAATTTGTTTTGCAATTTGGCCCAAATTAAAAAATAATCCTATAATCAAACAACCGCCATGTGTAAATTATGGGTTTCATCCTAGCATACGTGTGTAGAATTTAACTAAAGAATGCATAATTTTGCAAATATTTGTAAAATGAACAAATACACATACTGTTTTGCGTATGTCTGCAAAATGACTACATGTTTTTACATATATTTGAAAAATGTTTGAAATTAACTATATTATCTAAAATAAAGATGGTTTTGCAAATGCTTTAGAAATGAATGCATAATTCAGCAAATAGTTACAAGATAAATGAATATAAAGGTATATATATATATATGCTAAATATATACATATTTTCTAAGCGCCTTCTAAATTACTCAATTTTTTGAGCAAGATAATGTTTTGAGAAAAGTCACAACTAGGAGAAACTGAAAGTCATCTAAAAAACTAAAAAATAAATAGAATTCAAAATAAACAAGCAATAAAGAGATTTGGTAATTCAAATATGTTAGGATTGGTCGCGCATACATGAGAGGAAACGTATGTTTGGGAAAATTGAGAAATAAAAAATTGAAACCTAAGGGCTATTTCGTTTTAGAGTTTTTTTACCTGTAAAGGTGGATATTTTGGGCCATACAATAGCAGGCCGTAATCCAGCCACAACACTTGCTCAGCATCGACTTACGGATTCCCGCCATTTCCACTCTTTTTATTCTAAATCCCTAATCCTAGCGAATCCTCTTCCACAAACTTTAAAACATTCACGCCATTTCCAACGTCTTTCTTCTCTTTTCGAATCCCTAAACCTAGCAAATTCTCTTCCACATGCTTGAAAGTCGAATCTCTAACCGGATGCCAAAAAATTAATGGAAGATGCCTGTACACATTGGAGAAGAATCTTGCGGCAACCTTAATTCAAACCGAGGTATAAAATTGAGAAATAAGAGTTTGGAAACTGTAAAGCTTGCGTTTGCTTTTGGGAAAATCATGGCAAGGTTCCTTTTGCTGATTCAATTGGGTTGCTTGGGTCATCTCTAGTTTTCTACGTGTGATTTCTGTATTCGGTAGTAGGTTTTGTCTTGACTATGACGACTTGCTATTTTCTTATGTTGTATCTTGCTGTGCTGTTGCCTGAAGAAGCAGTTGGTTGTGTGAGGAAATCATTTCGTGCTAGAAAGGCTAGTTCTTTAACTTGCAAGCTCAAAGCTAAAGGTTGAAGTTTGTATCTAGTTGGCAACGGTCGTAAGACCTATGCCAACTTAGTTGGAGTAAATTTTGGTAATTATATTATGAATATATAGAATTTTAAGTGTGGAATTTAAGTGTAACCTTCGAGTTCAAGATCCACCTTCACATATATTTGTTCATAGTAGCTGCACTAAAGCATGTTTAGAAAATGAGAAGGATGATTAGCTGCTTTGAATCAAAAGTTTTGCTGCATAATTACAGGAGATACAGAAAGTGGAACTGGTTCATAGATCCTGAAAATGCTTAGCTACCTTCGCATAAAAAGAATACATTGCGATGTTGTTGCCTGAAGAAATAGTTAACTGTGTGAGGATATCATTTCATGCTAGAAAGGTTAGTTCTTTAACTTGCAAGCTCCAAGCTATAGGTTGAAGTTTGTATCTAGTTGGCAACGGTCGTAAGACCTATGCCAACTTAGTTGGAGTAAATTTTGGGAATTGAATTATGAATATATAGAAGTTTAAGTATGGAATTTAAGTGTAACCTTTGAGTTCAATATCCACCTCCACATATATTTGTTCATAGTAGTTGCACCAAAGCTTGTTTAAAATGAGAAGGATGATTAACTTTGAATCAAAAGTTTTGCTGCATAATTACAGGAGATACAGAAAGTCGAACTGGTTCGTAGATCCTGAAAATGCTTAGCTACCTTCGCATAAAAAGAATACACCGCCGTTGCAACTAAAGCTTGTTTAGAAAATGAGAAGGATGATTAGCTACTTTGAATCAAAAGTTTTGCTGCATAATTACAGGAGATACAGAAAGTGGAACTGTTTCGTAGATCCTGAAAATACTTAGCCACCTTCGCATAAAAAGAATACACCGCCGTTGCCGGGGATCAAACCCGGGTCACCCACATGACAGGCGGGAATACTCACCACTATACTACAACAACTTTAATGTTATTCAAATTGAAACATATAGAACTTTTGTTAGATGACCGTTTGAAGCAAATGAGCGAATATATATACACATACATATACATACATAGATACACACACACATATATACGAAACCTTATTTTTCGAAAATCTTAATATTGTACAATTTAAAACTTGTTTAAACTTGATTTGGTTATCAGCTTCCGATTCAATATTCAATTCAAACCAACGTTGAGAAAAATTGGCAGTCCATTTTAACAATGGATATCGAGATGTTTATTTGAATCTACAATTCAAATGTTATTGTCTCTCGAAGGAAAAAAATGGAACAAGAGAAGAAATCAAATTTTAGATATAGATGTAGAAATCCAATTTTCAAAATTAATTTCAAACATATATTAATGTGGGAAGAAAAGTCGATGCTTTTATGTACTTATATGTCATTCAATATTTTGCATATCTCAAAATTTCTTACGAACAAGCCTACATACATAACAATATAAACCTTTTGAATGTACGATTTACTATTTAAATTATTATTTTGATTAGAAGTTTAAATATAAATTTCTGATTTAATGGAAATTCTGATACCTTGCTTATCACTAGTCATAAAATGAAATGTTTCCTTATTAAAAAATTTACACACATTAAAAAACCATTGTAGCAACATCGTTTGTTTGCGCTCAGCAAATAGAACATTTCTTTTTGATAACAAAAGTGATATATTATACAAGCCGAGCACTCATTAAGATGTCTCAGAGGCTCGAGCTCATGACCTCTAGAACATTTGTTTAAAGCATCATACCTCTAACCACTTAAGCTGGATGTCCTTGACATGAGAAGAAACATTTTCTTGTTATTAAGATTTATGATATTTTCGTGTGCTATTGGATTGAAATCCAATCAATTCCATTAACGTATATAAAATAGATTATTTCATCAAAGGGTTAAAAAATACTGAATAAATTAGTAGCTAACCCAAGTGCTTAACTTTGTACACATCAAATGATTATGTCATGAACACTATTTTTTATTCGGTTTATATAGGAATCCATACCAAAGTACAATAAGCTACAGTAAAATGATATGATATGATGGGTGTATGCTCGGATGCTTCTATAACACGATAATGCATAAAACATTAGAATAATGAGATGATATATAATTTTATTCAAACATAACTAGGTGTAGTAAGAACAAAACGATGTTGAAGAAATAACTTGATCATCCAAGTTTGTAAATGTTCTGAGGCAATTTATAGATCTAAATGAAAATAAAATTCGTATATGTAGATGGAGATAACAAACGGTGCGTGCATGCTTGTGTATTGTAGTATAATAGTTGGGTATTTATGCTTGTATTCCAAGCGACTTCTATTTTATCCGACGTTTATATAAAATAGCATAATACAAGAAAGCAATATTATCGATCGATGTTTTATTTTCAAGATCCTATGAAACTTTTCTTTTGGATGGTCAACACAACATGCTTTATAGTTGATTTTCAAACTCTTTGTATACAGGTGATATGGGAGTTGAAACCTGTAACCTTTTTCCCCTTTCATTTAGATCCTTTTTTTTGAATATAACAATGCACGGTGTTTACTAAGATCTGCTGTGCAAATTTTTATTAATTGGAAGATAACATCTTGGTTCCTAATAATTGGATGGTTACATCAGTGGAATTCATGAATTTGTGGCTATTAACATATATTCGAGCCATTGAATGTTTTATACATAAAAAGTAATGTAAAAGCGACATTTTATACTAAAATTGTTATAAAATATTATTCAAATTAGGGATTACGGTTGTATTTTTAATACAAATTTCTTTTATCTCTGTGTGTTTTTATTTGTTTCTATGTATGTGCATTAGTTGAAAGCTATCTTTAAATGTAATAACTCTACAAAAAAAAGAAATACGCCCCAAAATTGCCGAGTGGTTAACCATCAAACCGTTTAGAGAAAGGTACCGTATTCAAACCATAGCGATAACATAGAATCAACATGATTTTGATAGTTTGATCAACCTTAGACCAACGCGGCTTGATCCATGGTTGGGTATTCAGAACGATTACTGGTAGGTTCTCTTTTCTTAAAGTCATAATATAATACCATCTCCAGGAATAGAAATATTCAAGCAATTCGTTAGTTGGTAGTTTATATTATTTTTTTAATTTGATAATAACATGTTTGATATGCCCAATAGGTTGGATTACCAACACAGAACCTACAAAAGCTAATAAATAATGTGTAGGTGTTAATTTTATCTTTGAAAAAACTTAGCAAGCTTATTACTTGAACAGAAATAATGTAAAAATAATACAAAGTAGTACACAGTATCTACAAAGCAAAGTCTTGTGTAATCAAGCAATCCAACATAACTTGTTTGTTTCTAAGTGTTTAAACTTACCTGTACATTTTTCATTCCATATGTTGTTCCACATGGTAGAATGGTAGTTGTAGATACTGTACTAGCTAGGCCACTTAGTTTTTCTTTGAACTTAAGACTAAATATGAAATTATACCATGTTATGCAGAGTTCTGTTTTACATCTAAACGGACCTATGTCATGCCCATATGATTTTTTTAAATTTATTTAATATTCAGTGTGTTATAAGCAACGATTTACATCTTTTATATGTTGTAAAATGCACCTTTGAGTGGTGTCTCACAAGAAAGTATATGTGCATTTATTTTTCCTAGACCATCTCAGTTCTATTTAAGGTTCAAAGCCATGCAACGACAATTTCAAAACTATTATCTTACAAAAGGCAACAATCTTTGATTTGTATCTCAAAAAGAAACTTATATATTGATTACTTTATTGTTGTCCCAAATTTTGATAAGACCATCTTGACTTATCACTTATATTCTAGAAAGGCTCTATGTGCCATATCATGTTTGCACTTGTATGGTCATATAGTATGATTCAACTCATACGATACAATTATACTATTGGTAGTTTTTCCTTAAGTAATGATCCAAGACTATGTCCCCCAATAAAAAACACAGTATTCAATCAATTTGTAACCTGTATTTTTTTTGGTTTCTCCTTTCTTGCTTTAACAGTAACATGTTTGATATGCTCAATAGGTTGGACCGCCAACAGAGCACTTACAAAAACTAATAAATAATATCTAGGTATTTGTTTTATTTGTGGAAAACTGGGCAATCTTACCACTCAAAGAAATATATTGTTCAAAATAATGCAAAGTAGTACACGATGTCTACAAAGGTAAAGTTGCTGAAAAATATATTAAATTAAGGACAAATTTTCATTTTAGACCCCAGAAAAAAAATCTTATTTCCACTTTAGGCTGCGTTCAAAACTATTTACAAAAATAGACCTAGTTTTGCACAATCCAAATTTGTGCAAGAGTATTTTAAAGTAAATAAATTTGTAAGTGTAATTTTTTTAAAATTTTTTATGTTTACATAAGTATAAAATGTTGTTGTATATAAAAAGAGACATATTTTTATAATAAGTTTTGACCGTGGCCTAAAATGAAAATAAATTTTTTCTTGGGCCTGATATGAAAATTTTTCCTTAAAGTAAATCACTTGTTTATGAGCTATTATTGTTTACATGCAAATGTGCATACATATAGTTTGTTCATTTCTAAGTTTTTAAACTTACCTGTACTTTTCTCATTCCAAATGAGCGTCACATGGTAGTTTCAAATGTCCCGTATCAGTTACCACTTTACAAGTTTCGTATCTTATAAAAAGAAATATCCTTTAATCAGTATATCAAAAGAAAGTACATTGCATTACATTTTCCTGTCCCTAATTTTAATTAGGTCATCTCAATTCTATTTAACATCTGAAAAAAGCCATGCCATGCATCTATTTTAATTTATCACAAACAATTTTAGGCTAAATAAATAATTATGGTAATTCTAGTTATACACATATATCAATATATATGTTTTAATAATTACCTTTTAATTAATTAATTAATTTGATGAATAATATCAATTGAATCTTAATTTTTAAATTTTCGAAATTAATTTTTTAATTCACGAAACAGTTTGAAAAATTGAATGCAATTTATAACTTCTGTAAAATTTTCCTTTTATATTTTAAAATTCACTTTTAAATATAATATATAATTTCTAGTTTTAAATAATTCTTGAAAATCAACGCAATGCCCAAAACAACTTTGGCCTTTATATTGGAGATAACATTTGGGCTTACTTCATTCTTCAGTGTAGGCTAGTAGGCAAATAGGGAAAAGTGCTTGTTACCAAAACATAACCTTAGACAGTATCTTTCTATACATCCTGCTAATTGGGTAGGCTTTAATCAATTAGTCATAACATGGCTAATTTTGACCATACATATCATTTGGGCTCTGATACTATTGAAGGAACCGAGCCAGGGAAATAGGTTAAATGAGTGACTTAGATTTTTTTTTAATTTTTAGATCTTTATTAGGCCTATGAGTCTAAATGGATTATTAGATCCAATCTAAATAGTTTAAATAAATTCTTTATTTTATGTGATCTTTTAAAAATTATTGAATTGAATTTAAATGTATATTGTAATGAGTATTTCAAATACGTGAAGTGCAACTGCAAGATATAAGTAGTGTACATAACTAATGTAACAATACATAGGTGTTGGAATTTACACCGCAATAGACTCATTCATCTCTTTATATATGCCTTTATGTCCCATAGTTTTTTTCTAACTATATGTAATAGCAATATATGTATGTGTATATATAATTTACTTATATTTACACATACACAAAGTAATATGTTAAAAATTTATTTTAACTAATCAAAAGTATTTATATTTAAAATGACAATTAATTATGTTTAAATAAGCAACGAGAAGGAGAGGAAAAAGTCGAGGATTTATCTCCTTTTATTTACTCATCCTTTAATGACATTTCAGAACAATTTTGAAAATTCAAACACATCATTTTTAACTAATATGTTTTGAAATCTCAAATAAATAATTTTCAACCTATTTTTAGTTTAGGAAATATTTAAAATTACATAGAAGATTTTACACAAAAGCCTACTTTTAAAACTTTGAGATGAAATAATATATGTATACATACATGCGTGTGTGTATTCACGCGTATGTGTGCGCGTGCACGTGCAGGTGTACAAATTATCTTTTAAGTTTAACATATGTATATGAAGTTTGTAGTTTAAATATGCTTTAAAACTAAAATATGACATATTGAAAACAAGCTTTAAATTAACGATGATTCAAAGTAGGTTTGTGATTCTGTATAAAAGTTCGCTTATATAATTTGAATCAAAACAACTTATAAATATATGCAAACAATTACTGAAATAATTTACATTCAAAACCAAAAAACATGCAAAAAAATGATTTAACTTTCAAAATGGTCTCAACACTTATGTTTGTGTATATGACAGTTGAAAAATTACAACAATCAATTGAAATTAGTTTTCAATCAAAAAGGTACTTTACATATCAATTTTAAGACAATAAAAATAGAGCAGACAACTTAACCATATATAAATTCGTTGAAGAATGGTAGAAATAAATATTATACATACAAGATGAACAAAAAATAAAAGAAGATAGAACTTATGTGGAATCTAACAGTATTACCATCACAATTTCATAAAAAATAAAATTAGAAATTGCCCTGTAGATGTAGACAAAAATTGCACCCTGAATGAAGAATAGAACTCCCGAATTCGATTGAATCATCTCTAGACTTTGCAATGATCTGAAGCGCTATCTTTTATTTATTTATTTTGAATCACCTTCCTCCGGCTTATCCTCGGTGGTCTGTTCAGGGTTTCACACTCAATGGTGGCAACTAAACACAAGGGTAGCGCTCGTTGCGAGACTTAATCCGACACCTTACAGACGAGCCGACAACAGCTATTGATATCAAATATTATGATGTTGTAACATTCAGGAGTTTCAAATTTTGAAAATCGACACTAATAATCCTTGGTATTCACATGTCACAAATCCAAGTGCAGAAAACTTCAATTGTTATGGAAAATAAATAAAGATAGAATAGACTCTCACATGAATGGAATAACATATATTATTTCAACAATAATCTTTGCAGCGGATAATTTTGAATACAATATCAAAATCTTACCCAGATTCAGCCTGGATAGTTTTGAATCCTCTGCCATTACAAATGCTAAAAATAAAAACAAATACAATAGATTCAGTGGATAATAGAATACGCCCATAAGTAGGTGAAGATCTCCAGCTCTACTCTGGAAACTCCAACCGTCTTCGGCTAAATCTAAAACTACTCGAATTTGATCCGAGTATTAAAAATACAGGGATTGGGCTTGATAAACCAGCGTGATAAACTCGAACCATAAATAGATGACGGAGTCATATAAGGGTACTAAACAAAACCTTTGAAAAGAATAGTATCTCGTAAGACCATGCTGCTCATAAATACGGTCGGGTTTTTGCCTTACGATAAGCAAAATACTTTATATGGAAAATCACTTTGATATTATTATGAATGACATCAGTTTGAAAACGCTTTCATTTAAATATATATTCAAAAAAATATATCAGTACCTGGGTTATGGTAATATATCCGGACTAGGTCAAATTGAGTGATTTTATATTTATGTGAACATGGACCACGACTATTTAGTTCCGTTTAGCATATATATTAAAAAAGTAAAATATACAAAAGTGAACAAAAATAGCATGTGATATATAGTGCATAGTGCAAACCTTGCGTCACTTTGCTCTATATGTCATGAATACCTTTGGTATATCAATAAACTAGATATAAATACATATAATACAACATATTACATTAATATAAATATTACCGATGTTTTACTGAGGGAAATGGTAAATTTACCGTTATCATACCAATTATATTGGTATGTCGATTTTGATGAAAAATGGTGACCGACTAACTGATAATGTATGATAGTGAGAAACCCATCACCATGACAAACCTAATTTGGTTTTTTTGATTTGTTCATCATCATTTTTTTCTTTTCTCAAACGGTTGAAGTATCTTTAGTCGAGATCTCATTTTTTATAATTTTCTATCGATCATATCTTCAATATCTTCAGGTAAGTTAATTTTTTAGATCATGTTTAATGTCCTCTTACTATGTTAATCTAACTCTTTTTATTCTCTTTCCTTTTATGAAAATGTTATCTTCTATACTCACTGGTGCATTACATTATTTTCTTTAAATGTATACATAACAGCTATGTTTATATTTTTCTATTTTTCTTATTTATGTGTTGCACTTAGTTTCTTCTTACTCTTCTCACAAGTTAAGCACATGCAAAAAGGTATATTTGAGGATAAAGTCGAATTTAAATCATCAAATTCTTATTTGTATATAGTTTTAATAAAAGAACTATCACGCAATAAAATAATCACGACATGAATGTCAAACACGCTTGTTAACAATCTACACAGTAGAAGCCACTTTTGTGGCTTATTGCTTGAATGAGTTCATTTGAAATGTTAGATAATCATGACTAATTTTATAAGGAGACCAAACAAATATTTAAATTTATTTTAAATCACTACTTTATGTCCATATGACACATTTAGAAATGTAACTTATAACTATAATAAAACATGATATAATTATAGTCATATTTCTTACTTTTAATATGAGGTAGTACACACCGTATTAAACATTATAAATAAGTGACATAAACCCTGTAATAAATGTCATAGACAAATGCTTCAATTAAATGTTATAATAACTATGATGAACAAATGACACAATAAAAGTCATACTAAACGATATTATTGAATATCTTAATAAATGTCATTAACAATCATCATGATATTCAATTGTAATTGTAACTATAATATTGACATAATTATTATCGACTACCATACCAATTGATTCAGTTAAAACAAACTAAATAGCGATCACACTTCACTTTCAAAAGTTAAAAGAACAATGGTGATTTTATTTGCTTCATTATTTTGAAACGGAATGAAAAAAATTACGTATTATTTGACAAAATTAACCAAATTTATTACTCAATAATAATATGGCAATAAGCTAACAAATAGCTTATTTACTTCAACTTGACTAGCAAGCTTAGTCCGCTTATGAAGTTTGACCTTCTTCTTCATGCCCTTTGTTTTTTTGCTAGATGTGTGATCTACAATTAAATGTTTCTTGCTATGTTCGATAGAGCTAATGCATTAACTGAGTAGTTAAGTTATCAAACTTTTCTCCAACGGTGGGAACCGACATTCAATCATATAATTTCAAAGAAAAAACATTTGATGTAGTTTTTCATTAGTTTAATTTTAGTTAAACATCATATGATAATATGTTGGATAAAATTTAAAAATGAAGAGGTTTAAGGAAAATTCATGGAGAGAACAAATTAAATAATAGAATGGTTTAAGCAGTCATTTATGGAGAGAACAAATTAAATAGTAGTGAAAAGATGTAATTGAGGAGGTTTAAGGAGATATTTATGGAGGGAACAAATTAAATAGCATTTAATTAAAGAGGTTTAAGGAGACATTTATAGAGAGAGCAAATTAAATAGCACTGAAGAGATCTATAGAGACATGTTAGAGACATGTATATTTTTAGCCCGACTTCACACAATTTGGCTTTGCATGTCTATAGTAAACAAATCTTGCTAATGGTCTATTTGATCCTTTATGTCTATATGACCTTGTTAGAAATGTTATTTATAATAAAACTTTAATTACACTCACAGTTATTATTTTGAATATGAGGTACACACCGCATTATATATAATAAATAAATGACATAAACCCCAAAATAAACACTACACCAAAACAGGCAAATCCTAACATTTATAAGTGTTACAAATAATTTCAGTAACATTTTTTAAGTGTTACTAATGGACCGCGAGGAATGAAGCGGTCAAATTTGTAACACTTATAAGTGTTACAAACATACGTATTACTAACACTTATAAGTGTTGGTGCCTAAATATACGGTAATACTTATAAGCGTTGGTACAGTAGTATACGGTAACGCTTATAAGTGTTGGTACAGAAATATACGGTAACGCTTATAAGTGTTGGTACAGAAATATACGGTAATGCTTTTAAGTATTGGAAAATGATTATTTAGTAACACATATATGTGTCGTTACATATAAAATGCTTTGCTTATCATTTAGCTTTGTAACGTAGATAAGTGTTGTTATCCAAAATATTGGTAACACTTATATGCGTTACTAATTGAAATTATGTTTTTACACTATTTTATACACAATTAATATTAAATTCTTAAAACAAATAAATATAATATCTCATAAATGATGATGTCTATATCATATATAATTCATCATATCAATTCAATATGAAGTCTAAAATGCTTCCATATCTTAAATGCAACAATACCATATTTAGATAATACTATAATATGAGCTACAAACTTTCCAATTTCAAAATACCACAATATCATATCCAAATTATAAAAAAGCAAATTCATATCTAATTTTAAATATCCAATATAATACGAGCTACTAATAAATAGAATTTTAGATATTGCGAAGACGCAACACAGGACATATCACAAAGCCCCCATCTGAAAATTCACAAAGCTTGTGGTGCCCATTTTGAGGACCATCGTAAGTTGGTGCTTCCGGTTCTAAAACTTCTGTTATCCAAACAACTTTCTCAACATTTGGAACTATCTCTCTGAAATGACACATAGTTTGTGTTCCAATATAAGTTTTTGCTACATTCTTCTTCGTAGCTTGTGATAGTAGCATTATAAATTGTTTACCTCTTGTGGATGATCCAACATCGTTTGACGGAATACTAGCAACTCCAATATTCGAAGGAGATTTATTCAAGTTAGAAGCGGTTTCAGTCATAGGCATCACATTACCACCATTAAGGTTATGTTGTAACTCCGGTACCATAGTTAAGAAAGATGAAGCAAATGATTTAAGAGCCTCATTGGTTTGGCTCGACACTTGATTCGCCACTTGATTTGCAACTTGATTTGCCACTTGGTTTTGTAATTCCGATGACCATTGACGAAAATCTTCCTTTTATTCTTATCGGCAATTGCTTTTGAAGCTTGCATCACCTTTACTTGTTTTGCACAGGAAGTAGAGCTAATGCACGACAATAGTTTTTCTTTCTATCGGACCTAAATTTTTTAGAGATAGGATCATTGTCAAGGTCGTATGTGTTTGCTTCCTCGTTACCGCTATATTTCCAACTTTTGTTTTTCTTCCTCCTCCTCCACAAGTGCCTGCATTCAATACGTAATAAGGTGAGCTTGTAACGTTAGTTGTCATGTACTTGTATACAAAAAACAAAAAAAGGCTCAGTAGACACACATACTATAATGTAAACTGATATGTGACGTTAGTTGTCACATACTCAGTAAGCAATTCAAACTGATATGTGACGTTAGTTGTCATGTACTTGTATACAAAAAAAGGCTCAGTAAGCACATATACTATAATGTAAACGAGAGAAATTGCAATTGTAATAGAAAATTGAATATTGAAATTCACTGTTTCAAACCTAGTTGTCCTTTTTTTTCATTTTAAACAAGACAATGAAATGAAAGAAGAACAATGCAATGAACAGAGAACAAAGGCAAATCTTTTTCTGAAATGCAAATTGCACAACAATAGAGAACAAAAAGAAAGTGAACAAATGCACATCAAATGAATAGCAAAGAAACAGAGACCAAAATTAATATAGAAACATAGACTTTGTGAAAAATGTAGTGAACTTTTTTTCTGCGCTTTTTTTCACAAACTAACAATTTAAACAAAACGCAAACTAACATAATGTGTATGCACAGAAGCATAAAAATAGAAATCCATAGTAATTGACATGCAATGCAAGGCGCAGTGTAAAAATGTAAGATGCACACGAACAGATAAATGTAATAATGTAACTGCTTGTAATGCAGTAATGCACCAGTGAATGTAACTTTTTTTCGAAAATACAAGTAAGTGAATGTTGTTTGTAAATAACTGAAAATGCAACAATAAGTAACGCATAGAGAAAATATCAAGTAAACACAAAATGCAATACCAAATGATTATGCTTGTTTTTTTCTGTTATAAAGAAAAATTACATAAATTAGAACCAAATGACACCAAACACACAAATGAACCAAACACCAGCGAAAAAAACAAGTAAGAAAAATGTAACAACAAATGCGAAACACAATTTTTTTTCCTTGATAACACAAAATTTTGTTGAACTGTCCAAAGCTAGGTAAATGGTAATTATAATTCAAACAATTCGTTGATGATATGCCTACCATGATAATTTTTTTGATTATGCAAGTTTATTTTCCATGAGAAGCATTTTATTTCTTAAATTTAGTTTGCATTTTATTTACGTATGAAAGCTGGTGTGTTTTCTGTAACTTATAACATCACATTTTTGTAAGGTTTAGCACTTAAATGGTTAAAGTAAGACTACCTTAATGTTACCAACTTACAAACATGATAGTTAGTTTTTAAATTGGCTTCGTAACTTTGGGCTGAAGTACTAATATCATTTGTCTACTTGGCAGTGGACAGTATTTGATCAGTAATGTAAGTTAATAAGGGTAATCTTCTTAATTTATCTTGATAAGAATATATATATAATATATGCATATATATTATTCATTAAAGTATCCACATATTTATGTACTTCAATATTGCAGTTCGTGTTTATGGCAATCAAATTGATCAGTAATTCATACCAAAGTAAAAATACTTACCTAGGCTTTTGCCGCAGATGGAAGAACTTGTCCAGATTTCTTATTTATATGTCCCGCCTTCCAAACCATTGTCTGCATAACTTTCTCTTTCAGATTTTCCTTGACCTGGAAGAACAAATATTTTTAAACTAATTAACTATTCAATATTAATATTTACAAGAAATATTTTTTATGCTATTTCTTACCATTTCGTCGTAAACTCTACGGTCTGATTTTCTTCCTAGTGTATGAGTGATAGTATTTTTAGGTTTGGCTTAGGCGTTTTTCCTACATTGCTCTTTTTTTATCTAAATATTCATTATCTATAAACTTTTCCCACCATACTCTGTCAATGTCCGTGGGACATTTAGTAATAGCAATATTCTTGGGTATGGTGGTTCCTACGACTCTGAGCAATTTATTCCGCAAAGTAGACTTTACCGTACGATAATATCGTGGAAAAGTTTTTTCTAAAATTGGCCAAGCTAGATCGGGATCTATATCCACGTCAAATTCATTCTGTTTAACAAAGAAATTTTAGTACTAAGGATAAATCTTGTGCAAAACATAAATGACTAAATAAGATGAATTCGTGACATACCAATAGCGCTTGCCACAAAATGTTCTTGTAATAATCATCTACATTTCTCCACTCGTCATAGCCAATCGGTATATGACAATTAGGGCTCCGCATCAGGAGCTCCATTCATCTTCATCTTTACCTTTAACACCCTTAAGAACAACAGTTATTAAGTATTTTTTATCACTTGCATGAGGAGGATTATATGCTTCAAGCTCTACATTTGTACCTTTAGATGCACTAGCATTGTAATTGTTCGACATTTAAACCTGCATAAAAAAGATTTTAGTACACAATGGAACTTAAAATATCATTTCAATCATGGCCTTGACTGTTTTGGAGCAAACTATGAATAAAACTATATCAAAATAACATGATCATGTATGTTCATAGACTCATATGCTAGTTTACCAAGTACCAAGTATATCAAACAATACAAATATTCATTTCAAAATGATATCTATTTCATTCAACACATTTCAATAATGGTCCTAAGTTGGCTTGTTCTTTCATAACAGACTGAAAATCGGTCGGTATTGTATAGCCATCTATGTTTTCTGTCATGCGCTTCGGAGGACGTAGAACAATGGACCAATTAGGATTTTGAGTGTCTTTTACATAGAAAACTTGACCTGCTTCGGTTGCTAGAATAGCTGGCTCATCATACTCTCCATTAGAATTTTTAAGCTTTTTCAAGTTCACCATCAACAAATATGAATCGGTAGAAATCTTACAACCATTTGTCTTATCCGCGATGTGTATCCAGTCACAATAGAATACTACATGTTGAGAATCATAACAATCTTCTTCTATGATATCTATAATGATACCATACCAAGTAGTGTCATCGTCTGTAGGATTTATATCTTTTGCACTTGCAACAAATGTGGTGATTGCATCCATGCAAACACCGCTATCTTGGGTCAAAAGAGTGTCGTCATACCGTTGAGGCAAGAATATATATCCATTCACTCTATACTTGAGATAGCTTTTGGCTTCCCACTTCGGACTACTAACATATTGCCACAACATTGTGTTCATGCATTTTTCTTCTAGTAGCTGTCAGGAACAAACAAATTTGCATGACTAACATAGAAGGAACAAAACCTACAATTTCATATTGAAATAACTTGCTTTTTTGTGCAACCAATGAATAAATTCAGTTTGTACAACTACTTCTGCCATTGTGGTAACATTTCTTTTACCACGAGACACACCTTCTAAGGAAGAGCGATATGCACTACAAATTAGATATTATAATGCGAATACATTCGCTATTTTATGTCATCAGTATTTATCATAATATGGAGAAAATTCATACCTATAATATTCATCTCTCTCGTGAACATCGATTCTGAAAAGTATCCACCTTCGAATTTGAACACGTTGCATCCTAGTTAGCTTAATATATTTGCCTTCAATGATGGGGCGTTCATATATATCATCACCATCATCTAAAAAGGATGTTTGCGTAGAACTGTGATTTCCATCACATGGGTTCGGCATATTTTCCATCGCATGTCTAACAGATTCTGAAACAAGATATGCTTCAGCGATTGATCCTTCTATATAGCGTTTATTACTAGTTATATTTTAGCATTCTTTCATAGCCCTACACACATGTGCACATGCACATATATTTAGAAATTGTCATTTTGAAATAATGTTTACAAACCTTGTAAAAATAATATCTCACCTTTCAAATGGATACATCCATATATAGTTTGTAGGTCCGCGTAGCAAAGCTTGGTCAGCTAGATGCACCATAAGACGAACACTTATATCAAAAAGTCTGTAGGAAAATAATGTGCTAGCACACACAATGCCTCGGAAATCATATCTTTGGTGGCTTCAACGTGTTCTCGAACTAAAATTTTCGAGCATATTATGTTAAAATACAAACTCACTTGTAAAATAGCTCGTCGTAACTCACGAAGCTTTGGATATGCATGTTGAACCATTATAGGAAGCAAGTATTGCATAAAAATATGATACTCATATGTTTTTTTTATGTGCAAAGTAGGTAGTTTAATAGTAACAAGGATACCAAATCTTGTCCCAAAACACGATGGAAGTTTGGCATCTTTTAGAACTTGACAACATTTCATTTTACGAATCTTGTCCCATGCAAACTTAGATGATTGATTTCCCTTGTCAAACATTAAGTTGATAAGATGCTCTGCAACATTCTTCTCCGTATGCATCACATCAATAATATGTCGCACTTTATGACTACGCCAATAAATTAAGTCATAGAAAATTGACTTCTTATACCAAGACAATTTTTCTATGTCACCATCTCCAACTGCAAAGAAACTTTTATCGGTAGCTTCATATATCGTTCGCTTCTTAATCTTCGGTAATTTTCCAGGAAAATATTTTATACAATTAAGCTTTTCCAAAAGGGATGGTCACCTTAAACTTGTTGGCGGTTCTTTATCTTCGGTATCCTTATACCATCCATGTTTTACTAATCTATATGGATGGTCATCCTTCAAAAATCTTATATACTTTGGATAAATAACCTTGTTACCAATGTACTCTGACTCGTCTCCATAGCACAAACTGGACATGCTTTATAACCATGTGTCACGCAACCAGATAAATTTCCAAATGCTGGTAAGTCATGGATTCCCTATAATAGTATTGCCTTCATTGTAAACATTTCTCCCTTGTCCATGTCAAAAGAAGCCACTCCTTCCGTCCAAAGTTTCTTCAACTCATCAACAAGAGGTTTTAAGTATGCATCAATGTCTTGACTTGGTTTAAATCATATATACGGGCCAACAACTGTAACTATTAGAGAGAACCCCATTCGGATTGAATCAATCACTAGCGATACCAAGCCATACATTACGTCCTTCATTTGCAAATTCTGGCCACTTACATTTAATTGATCTCCATTCGGCCGAGTCAACGGGATGGCACATGAAATTCCAAGAAGAATCAACATGCTTATGCCACTGCATTTTATGAGCTATCCTCGGTATAGTGTACAATCTACACAGCCTTGGAATTATAGGGAAATGTCTGAGAACTTCCCCTGGTTGGGTTGTCATTTTTTTATGCCTAACGCATTTGCCTTATCTTTAAATCTTGGTGTATGACAATGAGGACATTCTACTATGTTAGCGTTCTCTTTCCAAATTAGCACGCAATCATTTTCGCACGCATGAATGCTTTTTACCTTCATTCACAAATCTATTAACATTTTTTTAATGGTGGGATACTTGTCGGGTAATGTATTTTCTTTTGGAAGACATTTTTTAAATAATTTCAACAATTCCGTCATGCTATTTCCTGACCAGTTAAATTCTTTTTCCAAGTTCTGAAGCTCAACCATTACACATAAAGTTGTAAGTCCATCTTCACAAGAAGGATATATTTTCTCATTTGCTTTGCTTCTGTATTCATGGTACATTTTCTGAACATGTATCTCTTCAAAGTGCACTTCACCGCTAGCCTGTGGCATATCATGCACTCTAAATGCATCATTAACGAGATTTCCAAGAGCGCCCTCAATGGGCTCTTCTACTTGCATTTGGTCTTGAATATGGACCCCTTGGGCGGAATCTGATGTACGAGTCATTTTTACTGTAGCATTGTTTTTCTCTTCATGAAAGAACCACACATCATATGTCGAAAGCATACCAAAAAATATCAAGTGTTTCTCAACTGTTTCTATTGAGATTTTTTTGGAGTTTTTACACTTCTAACAACGACACACACATAACTGGATATCTTGTGGTGAGCGTTGCTTTACAAAGTTGATGAAGTTCTAAACACCTTTCTTATATTCATCCTCATTTCTACGTGGATTTTTAATCCACCCTATTGACGTTTGTTCTGTCATAACTAAAATAATATATAACATTACGTTAGTGCCATATAGATTAGCAAAGAAAAATGCATGAGCAGTATATCAATTAAACCCTACATATTTTCAATTGCAATTGTTTGTAATCGTATTTGCAGTGAGTTCATGGAAATAAAAAGTCCACGTATAGTTGTAGTAAATAAACAAATAAACTTTTTATTTCCGCTACTCTTTTTCATGGATTCCTTCGATTTGGCTTATTTAGCATGTCATTCATATTCAAGATTTTAATTTTTTATTTTACTAATAGATAGACCAAAAAAATATTAATTAGCATCGCTGTTTGGCTCACTTAGATTTCATTTCTAGCTCGGTATCTCTAGGGGGTGCATATACAATAGTTTTTAGCCAGAATCAAACCTCTCCTTTGTAAAGTTCAACCAATGCAGTTGACGAGGTAATTTCACATTGTTCACCTGCACGAATCCGTAAACAGTAATTGCCGATAGAAAATCATTGTAAATCTAGCAAAAAATTAACGACTAAAGATTCTTTGTATGTTTTATGTAAAGCATACCTACACTATGTTATCGGGCTATACTAATTTGTACTCAATTTTATTAATAAATAAATAAGTAAAACATGAAACCATTCCACATCACACCGCGATGAATTTTTTAGGAAACAATTGGTTGCATTTTTTTTGAACAAACTACTCTTGTATCTTTAATGGACAAATAATAGATGACAGTAACCAAAAGGATAAAGCAATGATGCAAAAAATAAATGGTGCACATTAACACAATTTTAGTGTAAAATCATCAGGGCAAACAAATCATGATATACAATTTTTTTCTGGCCTATAACCATATAATGTAAGTGTGCAGTCAATTTAAATGGCATATAATAAGCGATGCATGTATTAGCATATTCTACATGTCAGCTTATTGGCATAATTATATTTATTTTCAACATTGTATGATTTACGAAATCAACTAAAAACATAATTAATCACAAGTACTCAGTGTTGGTGTTTTTAAAATTTATTTACTGCTCATTGTCTTCACCACTTCATTTCAATTTTATTTGATTTATAATTATTTTTCAGTCATAAAGTATTAGATAATATATTGAGATTCGATTTATTTTAATTTGTCATTATATCACAGAAGGAAAATTATTTTATCTTGCATTATCACAGAAGTAAATAAAAAGATAATATATTAATCTTTCCGTCTCCAATTCTTGTTCCTCTATCCTGCATTTCAATTCCCTGATACAAGTAAATTCTCCATTGTTGTCCCACTCGTATCACTACAAATCACAACTGCCTTTGTGCTATTCCCATCAGCGGCTCAGCTGCACATTCAAACTGCAACCTACCAAACATCCCCCTGTCAACATCACCAGACCACTTCAGACATTACTCCTCTCTGCCTTAACTCCTGCTCCACTCCAGTCATCTCTACTCCACCTCTGTCACTATACTACCAGTCCACTTCAAATAGAGACAATTGAATAACTTCCACATACCCATACAACTACTTGCACATTCACAAATTCTTCCATACTACCCCACAACTTCACCACATACAAGATTGCAATTGACTGGTAGCCTACATATTCAAACAGGTGCTTCATCATCCAACTCTACAACACAACCCACATCAATACAACCATAAAGTCACACACCAAAAATCACCATCCTTATTGCGTCCACTGCAAAACTGTCACGATCCAAATTCCAGCGTTCGAAAATCGACATCCGTACTCCACTGTACTTGAATGCCGCAGATTCAAACGTCGAAATTCGAGTCATGCCGGAGCTTATAGCGCATTAAGTAAATAACACAGCGGAAGAAAAGAATAGCATATATCAATATACAACATTTGATACAATATCAGATATCAACATACATCAGAGATACAAAGAATAGTAGCGGAAATAAAAAGATAACACAGCAGCGGAACAAAATCTCCAGTATGGTCTTCAAGAAAGAACTCCAGTATCAGTAATCTCCAAAGCACCAATCCAAAATAGCTCGAACTCCCAAATCAAAATGAAGAGAAGCAACTCGATCCAAAATGCGATTGCCAAATCCTAAGGCTGAAAGCTATCGAATCTACACCTACCATAGATTATCTGAAAACCCAACTCTAGACTGCCCGTGTGGGAAAATAGTGGGCACCCAGAGTTTAGGAAAGGAACAATAAACTCCAGGTCAGTCGTGGGACTGGTATGAGCAAACAAAAACATTTGGTCTTTGAAACAAACAAGAGAATTTAAATTTGAAATCCGCAATGCTTTTTGAAAAATGAAACTACCATAAGGCCTCCCGGCACACACACAATGCAAACGCATACATGGGGGAGATTTCTCCTTATGATAGTCAAACATGCTTACTACGAGAAAAATTCTTTGATATTATTACTAGTGCATAGTGGAAAATATTTCGAAAGTATAATATAAATCCTAGCCAGCATAGGTACCATGATGCTATGCCTACTATAGCTGCCATGTTAAATGGCAGGTTCTACAACTAAAACCGTACAAGGCACGTATTGGATGAATGGATTTCCAACAAATGGTCAGGCTAAGGAACTTCCTACTGCCACATGGGATCGCCTCTGGCGGGACGTCCCGAGAACTAACGTTACGGTTAGATCTCTGCCAACACAAGGCCGGGTTACCTCTGTAACTAGGTAACTACTACACGAATATGTCATCCCCCGGTCCTTTGGGACCTTTATCCGAGCGCTCGCAACAACAACCACAAAGTATCACAAAGTAATAGATCTGCAGTATCCACATAGGTAAGTATCTGGGCTCCATACCATGATACCACCCTTTACCAGAAGGGAATGACACACCCTAAAGGGAGCGACCCTCATAACCTTACCGCATCTTTCCTGTTTCGACCATTTCCGGGGTGTGAGGTCCTGATGCAGTCTCGTCCACAAAGCTACGCTTTGTGCAACAAAGCCATGCTTTGGGTCAACAGATGACCAAACCAATGATCACAAAGATAAATGATCAAACAAATGATCATATCACAAATGATCAACCAATGATCATCAACAGCAGCACTCAGCATGCCACATTACCAAATTGGGAATATCACTGATAAATATCAACTACATAACCTCTGAGCTCGTACGTCTCAGAGAAGGGTGTTAAGCTAAGAGAATAAATTCTCCGCCACCAAGCAGAAATGTATTTGATAGAGATCAGATAACATCTCAAAGTGTAATGTCGGACATACAACCATACAAGTCTGTTCCGGGTTCGAACAGAACCGAAGGCACTTCCGAAGAAGCCCTTGCAAATCCGGGTATCCACAATCCCGATCGGACTTCCCATCACTTAGGGAGAACTCTATACCGGAGCAACTCAGTGCAGAGTCAATCGACAGGTTATCCTATCGTTCTCACAAATACCCGGTCTTCACCACCGGTCTTCAAATGCTATCCATAACGTCGTATCACTATTCGGAATGGGCTATATGACACAAGGTCCTCTCCCGGCTAAACCGAATAATGAGCGCAATATTTTAAAAAATATGGATATGGGATTTTAGCTAAGTCACAAATTATAAAATCCAAAACTTTTTTTTGAAATAGTTAAACAAATTACCATTTTTAAATCTTTAAACCAAAAATATTTATTTCACAAAGTTTCACCCAGTTTCACAAAGATCTATTCATAGATTTCAAAACAATTCCCATTTCAATTGGATTAACCCAATTAAATCTTTAAAGTTAAAGATTTATAGCTTTCAAACCCATTTCCAAAGATTTATCTAAAACTTGGAAAACAATTTTTCTTTTAGACTTGAAAATCCTTTTAACACAACTTGAAAGTCCATTTCTTATGAGAAAGCAAATCTAATTTATACAAGTTGAAATCTTGAGTTGAATTTAAATTTCAAAACATCACCTTTAAAATGGTTTAAAAACCCATATAAACCCATTTATAAGTTGAATACCCTTTTTAAACAATAGTTTCCAAGTCATAGAATTCAATTTCAAATATTGAATTCAAATTTAAATTAATTTATTTACATTTCAAAACTCAATCAAGTTATTCAAATAACTTTTATTTTTGAAAACTCATTTTCAAATGCTTCAATTCTAATTCCAAAACTATTTTGGAAAAATAAATTTTTTTATTAAAACGATTTTTTTTAAAATCTGTGACTTAACCCATTCCCACGTGCAATCCATATTTGTGTGTGTATAGGTGAGGTCTAGGGGTTTTACACAATAGAAGTGCAACATCATCAATCAGCACATATTAAATCATTACAATTCGATGTGGGATTCAGATAACCAAATGGAATCCGACTCCCTGTCGCATCGAAACTCAAATGTCGTTTTACGGGTCAAAGGGTTTGCATAACAATATATATATATATATCACAGATATGACAGCTTAGCACAAAACATCACATAGCATCACATCACATATCAAATATATCAATCCATCACAGAACATTCATTAACAATCAAACATCTTTAATTAAGATGAATAAACCGTGTGGTTATAAATTTATTACCCACAAAATTTCTTTTATTTGAAATCTTTAAACCAATGATTAATTATCATTAACTATAATTAATTAAGTTTTAACTACCTACATTTATTAATCATTTATTTAATTAATTTTCGTAATTAATTAACCTTTAATGGTAATAAATTAAATCTTAGTTACAATTAATTGTCCTTAATAAATAGATTCATTATTCCTTAATTAATTACAAAAAATTAATTATTCCTTAATTAACAATGATTTCTTAATCATTTTAAGTTAATTAATCCTTAATCTATTTTCCTTGACTCAATTATCTTAATTAATTAACCACAGTAACTAATTAATTTGACTTTAAAGTAATTAACCTCAAATATTTGATTAATCAACCCTTAATCTTTAATTATCTTCTCTTAATTACTTTTACTAAGTAATTACTACTTTCATTTGATTATTTATTAATTACTTGTTAAATTAACCTAATAATTTAATGAATCCAAACATTAAATTCTATTTATTTAAGATAAAACGTCTCTTACTTAAATAAAGCATTTAAAAATAATTTGCTTTCAAATTTAACTTAAATTTCATTTTATACAAATTTAACTTAAACAAAATTTTAAAATATATTTCAAACCCTTTCTATTCTACTTAAAAACATTTCTATTCAATATTTAAAACTTCAACTTGATTTGAATTCTAATTGTTTCAAAGTAAAAACTGAGATCATATTTGATTTGATTTCAAAACCAAATTTAGATCTGTCTTACAAAAGGTTTCATTTTAAACTTTGAATTCAAACTTAAAACCATTTTAAATCTTCACCTAAATTTAAATCCTGTTTTAAATATTGAATTCTCTTTTAAAAAAGAACAAAACTATTTTAATATGAAAACCTGGATTTAAAAAAAACCTGAACTATATTCACATAGTTTCCAAATTTGAATTTAAACCTTGAATTAAATTTAAATTTATCATTTTAAACTTTTGAGTTCATAAGCTCAATTGAAATTAATTCAAACCTATACTTAAATTTGAATCATAGCTTTTAAATTTTTAAAAGAACAAAACAGTTTTTAAACAAAAATCTGGATTCAAACCTGAAACTATATCTTACTGTTTCCAGATTTAAATTTAAAACTAACTTAAATTAAAATTCATCATTTAAACTTTTTGAATTCATAAACTTATTTGAATTCAATTCAAACTATTCTTAAATTTTACTCATAGCTTTTAAACATATGGGTTTTCCAGATTTTTAAAAAAAAAACAAAACTCAGGCTATACCCTGCACAACTAACCCGAGACAATGACTAAAGTACTTCGGGTTAAAACCTCTCCCACTTCGAGTCAAAATCAAAACTGCACGGGAGCATCTCCGAGTCACCAAACCTGCACCACCAAAACTTGCACCAGAGTCAACAAAACCTGTCAACCATCATCACAACTCACTCTGGTCATCTTATGGCCTCTAACTCCGGCCACTGCTCCTCATATACACCCACTGCAAAACCCCAAAATCCCATGCTACTCGAATCACCACAAAGATCAGAGACTTACAAAATCTCTGCTACACTAAAACTGGGAATTCAAACTTGGAAAAAACTATTCTTGCCATCTCCATTACTCTCTGACCACTTGCCCCTAATTTTCCCACTCTCTTCATAACTTTCCCTTATTCTCCAAGTTCCAGAATTTACAAAATAGTCATGTATACCCAAAATCCCAAAATCCATTTTATAATTAGTATCCTCAAAATACTGCACTGTCTAATTACTAACCCACAGAAGCCTTTAAAACTGATGCTTGTGTTTAATAATCATGTTTTAATATCCATGTTTAAACATGCATTAAAGTTTTGAACCTGTTTTGAAAATTTTTAAGATGTTTGATAAATTTTACTTTTGAACTATTGTCTGTTGTTATTTGATTTCAGCAGTACAGGTTTTTAATTTTTTTCTAAATTAAATTTTTACAGGCCCTAATCTATGTTAAACACAATTTATTCACACCATACTTCCTAACTAAGATTCATACATAAACAAATGGATTTGTTTTTAAAATCCTAATAAAAACAGTAGCAAATCTGTAGGAATTCTCATCACAACTATTTGCATATACAAAAATGTATGCAGGCAAAATCTCACAATATTCACATCATACTTCTCTGCATACTCAAGCATAATCACACATCAATCAAGCACGTACTCAAACTCATGCACAAATAAAATTTCAACAACTTATAGAATTTGAGATTACTTACTAAAGAGAAGTACAAACAGTCTTAATTTTTTTCTGTTCAATTTGTTTGTTTAAAAGGCATTGTGTATTAAACATTAGATTTCTGCCAATTTCTTGATAAGTTGGATTTTTTTTTTTAATAGTAGTAACTGTTTTTAAAACATTAATTTACTCACATATCAAAGCATAAGAATGTGTTCAAGTATGTTTGCTCACCTGGACTTCAGAAGACAGAGAGGAACAGAGGCAGTTGCAAAGCCTGTTTTTTTTTCTTTTTCTTTTAATCTCCTGCAACTGTTAAATAAATTTGTTTAAATCTTTTTGTTTTAATACTGACTACTAATCTCAAATTCAAATTTTAAACAGAATGAAATTCACTTGCCTTTTATTATTCCCAGAGAACTGCATTTGATTCCCAGATTTGATCTTTTGTATTTCAGTTTGAATTTGTTTTAAACTTTGTTTCAGATCCGACCTTGCCTGAACTTGCATGCTTTATATTTGAATTGATCCTTGCTTGATTGTTGTTTGAGTTGAATTCCTAGTTGATTTCCCAGAATTTGTCTCAAGGCTTTGTTTTTTTTTCTTTTAAGCTTGATCTTCATTTTCCTGGTTTTCAGTTTCTATCTTTCTCCTACATTTGTATTGTTGTAGTTTGAGATTTTTGATTACTAAACTTTTCAGATTTGCTGAGTTATTTTATGATTGTGCATAGGAAAATGAAGAGTTTTGTAATTTTTTAATCTTATTATTATATTTTATTAGATATGGTGAATGCCATTTGTATAAAATCATTATAACCTTTTGATTTTGTTAACTCTTACACTCCATCTCTCATGTGCATGTATAATTCCTTATGTATATATTCACATTTAAAATTTTCAAAGACAACAGATTTTTTTTTATTTTTATATTTATATTTTTCAAAACAAAATTTTATTTCAATTATTGCTTACACTTAATTTTTTTTTTCATAATGTTCATATACTTATATATTTTTACAATTTTAATTCATACATTTATTTATTTATTTATTTTGTACAACCTTTAAAAGAAAAGAAGAATGTAAAATTTTTGATTTCATATTAACAAAGGTCACATTTGTTTAGATAAGAGAATTAAATCCTAAAAATAAATCCTTTTCTGAAATTTATTATATCTTCCAAATAAAATTAATATTTTAGAAAACAACTATCACTATCATTTTATTAATCTCAAGATTTTAAATTCTATTTTTATTTTTAATACATTATCTTTTGAAATTCAATATTTATTTTATAAATCACTTATCCTTAAATTTCTTAATATAAATTACTATTTAAAATCAAAATTATCTATTTATCCTAGAAAATTTTCTAATTAATTCACAATTTATTTCTAAAAATAAATTTAATCGCCAATTTAAACTTGATAAATTTTCAGGAATGTTACAAAAACTGCCTTCAACTTCACTTTTACCACATCATCATCAAACAACCCATCAACTCACACCATTGCAATCCACAGCAGCAACCTCCACTATTCCAAACCACACTTCTACCATACAACATCAATATAACTACAGTTCATAATCATCATCTTGCCTTTAACTTCACAATCATCAGTATAACATACATCTGCCTTCAACTCATTGTTGTTGCCACATTGTGCACATCAAACTTGCATCACCAAACTTCCACAACCATACAACTACTATCTACTCCATACAACTACTGTCTGCATTCACATCCATACAAACTCCACCCTTCAACATACTATAAATAGCACAAAGCAACTCTACACTGCGACCATCTCTGACAACTCACCACAAAATTGCTACGATTCACCTTCGAATTCTCCCAAATCGCCAGATCCAAATCCCCAATCCCCAATCGCCAATCGACCATGAAATCACCACTGTCATCTACCGCAACCTCGAATTCTAGCCACCATCCACACCCAAACTCCAATCGACCTTCTCCAACGTTGTATGTGGCATTTTCCTTTTTTATTTCTACGGAATTTCAATAGAAATCTATAGGCGCGTTGCAGTATCGGTTATTAAGTTTGCAGAAAACCAATTATTTACGACCAATTTTAGAAAAAAACAACACAACCCTCGGATCTAAAGACTACAAGCTCGAACACCAAACATATCCAATCAAAATTTATAACTGGCATGTAAAATCAATAAATAAAGGAGGGAGAACTAACCTTGATGAAATATTGCAAAACTTCCTCGCTGTTATTGGGTAATATGATGAGGAGGAGGAAGCGTTTGAGAATCCGAAGTCGATGTCGCAGCCACGAAAAGAAAGCCGCCTTCAATGTTTCTTGGAGAAGAAGGACCGCTCCAGAAGCCACTCGCCGTCGTTGAAGTAAGGAGACTGGGGATGGCATGAAACCCTAGTTAAAAAAAAAATAATTGTATACTGTCGAAAACTGATTGGAAGGGGGGAAGCGTCACAAAACATATCATATGTAAAAATTACGAAACACTCCATTTTTCAGCGAATATTTACATGTTTACCGGCTAGTATAACACTTAGTTGTATTGCAAATTATAACCAATATGTTGCAATGTTTATACATATGACTATTTATTTTTACTAACACTTTTTTAGGTACCCTAACACTTTTTTATTGTTGGTAGTTTATAACATCTATAAGTGTTGGAAATTGACATATATGAAATGTTGCAAAATCACTATTTTGGTGTAGTGAAATGTCATAGATAAATTCTTTAATTAAGTGTTAAATAAATAACACTAGAAGTCATTCTTGTTAGGAAATCAAAATCTACGGTTCTGATGACAATAACTATACAATGGAAATCGGATAATATATATAGGTACTTGCTAGAGCAACATCACTAGAAAGACAAGAACAAGGCTCAAAGAGTACTACTAGAGACTACAAGTCGATAGGATCAAAGAAGCACAAGAATAAGACATAAAAACTGATATGCACAATATCAAACGTCTGGTTGCAGAAGCCAGACGTCTGAAACAATTCTTTGGAACAACAGATAGACTGAACCATATGTCTGGCAGTTGCACTCAGACATCTGATCTATTACTATATTCAAAAATATATAGAGTATCTATGATGATCCGAAATCTGACGCTCAAAAATCGGCATCCAATACAGAAAGAATAATTTTATTGATACACAATATGGATACAGCATGATACAGTGTCAGAGGCAACATACAATAACGGAAAGAAATAACAAAACTGGGAACAAGAGCAACAACAGAGGAATGTATCTTCAACAGTGCCTCCAAAGAGAGAGAGAGAGAGAGAAAGTGAAAGAGATCAACAGACTACATCTTCAATGCCAAAAGCTCCAAAGACTCCAAATCAAAATCTCAAAACCAAAGCTACCATGCTGTAATATAGCAAATGCGATCCCAAATCCATAAACTTCCAAAAGCTACATCTACTATCTGAACTAGCTCTAGAACCTTCTGATAATCTGACTCTACGCTGCCCATGTGGAAAATTATGGACACCCAGAGTTTAGAAAGGAAACAAAAAACTACAGGTCAGTCGTGGGACTGGTGTGAGCAAACAAAAACTGTTGTTTGTACAAAAGAAATCACAAAAAGAAATAAAAGAAACTCGTTATGCTTTTTGGAAAATGAAACAACCATAAGGCCTCCCGAAACACACACAATGCAATTGCACACTTGGGGGAGGTTTCTCCTTATGATGGTCAAACATGCTTGATACGCAAAAAAATCCTTTTAATATTATTATTAGTGTATAGTGTAGAAAAAATTTCGAAAGTATAACATTAATCTTAGCCAGCATTCGTACCATTATAGTATGCCTACTGTAGCTGCCATGTTAAATGGCTGGATCTACAACTAAAACCATACATGGCTCGTATTGGTTGATTGGATTTCCAACAAATGGTCAAGCCTATGTAACTTCCTTTCCAAATAGGTATGCCTCTAGAGGGACGTCCCGAGAACCTAACCGGATCTCTACCAACACAAGACCAGGTTACCTCTGTACTAGGTAACTAACTGTCACGAGTATGCCATCCTTCGGTCGTAACCGGCCTTTATCCCGAGATTCCACAAATTCCAACAACCATATAAATAAAATATCTAGGATCCGTACCATGATACCACATTTTATCCAGAAGGAAATGCACATACACTAAGGGGCGCGACCCCCCTAACCTTGCTGCATCCTTCCTGTTTCGACCATTTCTGGGGTGTGAGGTTCGATGAAGTCTCGTCCCACAAAGCTACTCTTTTCACAAAAGCCATGCTTCGATCAACCAATGATCAGCTGTTAGCATTCCACATTACCAAATTAGGAATATATCACTAGTAACCATCAACTACATAACCTCTAAGCTCATACGTCTCAGAGAAGGGTGTTAAGCTAAGAGAATAAATTCTCCGCCACAAATAGAAATGTATTCGATAGAATCCAGCTTTATATCTCAAAGTGTAACATCATACATACATCCATACAAGTCCATCCTGGGTCTGAATGAAACCGAAGACACTTCGCCCAATAAAGGAAAAAGTCCTTGCAAATTCGGATATCCCCAATCACGTCCGGACTTCCCATCACTTAGGGTAATCTCTATACAGGAGCAACTCAGTGCAGAGACAATCGACATGTAATCCTTTCATTTTTAAAAATATCCGACCATTAACCGCCATCTTCAAATGTAATCCATTTCATCGTATCATTATTCGGAATGCGTTTTATGACTTAATGTCCCCTCTCGGCTTAACCGAATATTGAGCGCTTATTTTAAAACATATGGATGCATTCGAATCTTAGTTAAGTCACAACTTATTTCCCAAAACCTTTCCTTTTGAATGATTAAAACAAATTTTCATTTTTAATCCTTTAAACAAAAGATCCACCCTTTAAGATCCTCTCCAATTTGAAACAAGGTTTACCAAATTTTTAACAAAGATTCATTCGTAGCTTTCAAAATTATTTCCATTTCAATTTTTTTTACCCATAACTTGAAATTCTTTCAATAATAACTGGAAATTCTTTCTTTATGTGAAAGCTGTTATCATTTGAAATCAAAGGTCTTTCGTTTCGGGAAAATCCGATTAAATTTGCTCAAGTTATACCCTTTAGAGTATAAATCAAAAAATCAACGAACTGTCGTACTCTCGCAAGCTCTATTTTGAGTTAAGTTTAAATTCCCAAAATAATTTTAATTTCAAAGCTTCCTTTTCAAATGTTTTTTCATATTTAACCCAATTTCACTTCCAAACCATTTTGGATTAAAAATTCAACTTTAAAATATTTTCATCATTTGAATAAAATATTATTAAATTCAAAATACCTGTGGCTTAACCAATTTCCCACGAAGTCCATATTTGTCTGTGTGTGCTGTGTGTAGGCGTTTTGCAAGCAAGAATAAAATATCAACCATCATTAATTCAAGCACAACAATATCAATAAGTGGTATAATCCTATCACGCTTATTTTCCATTCACAGATAAATATGTAAATTCATCACAGATAAATAACTTACATTAATCACAGCTCAATCTGAAGCAATTCATATCACAGAACAACACACATCAGAGATACCAAACAATTCAAGGCGTTAAATATAATCCAATCATCCATAAGCAAGATTAATTAATCACCTAATTTATAATTAATTTAAACCCAATAAATTAATTACCTAACCCTACTTAATTAAAATTAATTAATTACAAACCATTTGTTATTATTTTAATTAATTAATGAAATTAATTAATCATCTTAATTATCCAACTTAAGTAATTATCCTTAATTACTTACATTAATTAATTATCCCTTAATTAATCTCATAAATTAATTAACCTTAAGTTAATTACATAAATTAATTAACCCTTAATTTATGCAACCCTTAATTAATTACATAAATTAATTATTCTTTAATCATAAATTAATCTGTAACGAATGCGATTTTTCGACGCTCGAAAACCGACATCAATACATCCACTGTATCAACTGCTGAGCAATCGAATGCCGGAAAACCGAAATGTTATGGTTAAAGAAGAAGAAAAGGGTAGAAGAAGGGAGAAAAAGATAGAACAGAATGGAAAGAAACAACAGAACAATATCAGAATCTCACAATCGCAGCGGAACAACATATAATAGACAAATGAATATCTTTTAAACAAAGAACTACATCAGTTATTACATTACATCACCATTACATTACATTATCAGAGTGTAGAACAACAAACAGCGGAAAAGAAATATTATATACTAGTTGATACGCCATGCCATCCAGCTTGCCTCCAGCAACTCCTGAATTCCAAAATATCCTTATAACCTGACTCTAGACTGCCCGTGTGGAAATTGGTGGGCACCCAGAGTTTAGGAAGGAAACAATAAACTCCGAGTCAGTCATAGGACTGGTGTGAGAACTTAAAATAGTTTATCTTTAAAAAACAAACAGCGGGATAATTTTTGAAGTCAATTCGTAATGCTTTTTGAAAATGTAACTACCATAAGACCTCCCACCACACACATAATGCAAACGCTGACTTGAAGCAGATTTCTTCTTATGTTAGTCAAAGATGCTTACTACACAAAATCAAATCATTTTTGATATTATTATTAATGCATAGTGTAGAAAACATTTCGAAAGTAGAATATAAATCTTAGCCAGCATAGGTACCATTATATTATGCCTACTATAGCTACCATATTAGATGGCAGGTTCTACAACTAAAACCGTACAAGCTTCGTATTGTTTCTTTGGATTTCCAATAAATGGTCAGGCCAAGGAACTTCCCATTGCCACATGGGTACGCCTCTGAAAAGACGACCCCGAGAACCTTACCTATCATTATGGTTAGATCTCTGCCAACACAAGGCCGGGTTACCCATTACTGGGTAACTACTGACACGAATATGCCATCCCCTGGTCGTAACCGACCTTCATCCGAGGATCCTCGATTCCAATAACCATAAAGTAATAAATTTGCAGCAACAACATAGGTTAAGTATCTGGGCTCCATACCATGATACCACCTCTATCCAGAAGGAATGACACACACTGAAGGGGCGCTACCCCCTAATAACCTTGCTGCATCCTTCATGTTTTGACCATTTCCGGGGTGTGAGGTCCGACGAAGTCTCGTCCACGAAGCCAGCTTTATACAAAAGCTGTGCTTTGATCATCAAATGCTCAACAGCACTTCATATGCCACATTACCAATTTGGGAATGTATCACTGGTAACCATCAACTATATAACCTCTGAGCTCGTATGTCTCAGAGAAGGGTGTTAAGATAAGAGAATAAATTCTCCGCCACCAACAGAAATATATTTGATAGAAACCAGCTTTACATCTCCAATTGTAACGTCAGACACACATCCATACAAGTCCGTTCCGGGATCGAACAGAACCAAAGGCACTTCAAAAGAAGTCCTTGCAATCTGGATAATTTCTAATCACGACTGGACTTTCCATCACAAAGAGTGATAAAATCTCTATATCGGAGATCGCCGATGCAGAGACATTCGACGGTAATCCTTCCATTTTCAAAATATCTGGTATTCAACACCGGTCATCAATGTTATCCATTACGTCGTATCACTATTCGGAATGGGTAATCCGAATAACGAGCGCAATAATTTAAAAATAAGTGTAGCACTCAATTTCAACCAATTCACAACAAATACCTTTTTAAAGGTCAATATTGATAGTCGGTTGTTTAACTATCAATCAATATTCACAACATCACCCGATTATAAATAATCTTCCCAAATTATTTATTTTTCAAAATATCTTTACAAGATATATTTTCCACACTTCAACCATTTGAAAACAAATTTCAAATATTTTTTCACCTTTCAATCTTTGGAAAAAAATTTCAAATCAATTTTCTTAAACGGAAACACTTCCAAATATTTATCCATTTTAAATTTAAAATGGTTCATTTAAATCAATCAAATAAATCCTTACCGATTTATTTTAAACTTACGTTCCAAATCCGTAAATTTATTTCCACGCTTCAAAAATAAATCAATGTTTATTTTTAAACGAATTTCCCTTTCTTTTATAAATTCCATTGTGAATTTACATTTCCAAAATATCTATGAATATACGAATTTCAAATCGATTTCTAATATTCATTTTCAATTTATCTTTAAAAGATAAAATCTCAAAACATTCACTTCATATTGGAAAATCATTTCCATACTTATTTAATAATAAGTATTTCACAAATATATTTATTTTCAACATTTAGAAAATATTCAATATACTTAAATCACAATTAAGTATATATTTTTACTCTTTAAGGAAAACATTCTCTTAAACACATTTATTTGAGTCAAAACGAATGTTGCGTAAAACATCGTTACGACAACCCAAAATCACTAGTATAGGGATTCGAACTTAAAATATGTATATAAATCCCAATACTATACAAAATATTTTCTTTCGGAAATCATTTACTATAACAACAGTGTTATGCCCACCATTTCCTTATTTCTCGAAAACGTCTATTTCAACAATGAATGTTGAAGTCTATGGTTTCGACAGTTAATACCTTTTAAAACATCTTTAATACAATTAACTTCATTTTATAATATCACTTCCCCAAAAACATATCCATTTTGTTTAATAATATATTCACTGTCCAAAATCGTGAATATACTTTATTTTCCCAATTCAGTGTTTCTACACATTTATTAAAAGATTATCCACTATCCAAAATCGTGGATATAATTCCCAACCAAACTCTTCATTACTACACCTATCATATAATTGATAATTCGCTATCCAAAATCGTGAATATATCCCCTTTTATAAACTTCTATGTTTAATTTATCAAATTCAATTGATTTCGGATTTATAAAACAATGTTTATAAATTCACACACACACACACATATATATATATATATATATTTTATATATTTTATAAAAACTTCAACTTATAAAATCACTTTTATTAACCAATTCAATTTATAACTCAATTTTATACCAAAAATCTAATTCATAAGTTAATTACTTATAATCTTTTATTTTACGGAAATGTATTCATTTTAAAATTTCATAATTTATAAATCTATAAATTTCACTCACTTATGAAATCAATTTTTATTTCATTTTAACACTTATAAAAACTCATTTTATAAATTTCAATATTTTAATTTATAAATATCAATTTTATAAATCTTTTATATAAATCGTTTATATAATTCAGAAATCTCAATTTAAATAAACCAATCTTTTTAATAATTTACAAATCGTTATTAAAGCTTATATATAACTCCAAAATCATACTTAAGTATCATTTTCCAAAAATATAATTTTTATGATAATAAAAATTATAACGTTTATTTATTTTAACAATTCAAAATTTAAGAAACGTATACCTTCAAAAATCACTTTAAAATCCTTTTAAATTTAAAACTCCAAAAACAGGCCAATGCTGCAACAGCAACAATATATCAATTACGACAATCAAAACATCATATATCAATATGATAATCAACAAATATCACAATATCTGTAAATAAATCAATACAGTTGAGGAATCCAGTTGGATGCCTCCTACCTGTTTCCCTGCATCCACAGATGTTAGCACAATACCAATTCCGTTCCAATACGGAATATCGCAGTATATGGGATTTATAAAATATTATCCGCTATTATGCGGCGCAATAGGGTCTCATCCGCTATATAATGCGGGAAAATCAACTCCAAGTACATATATAATACCAATTCCACTTTACGGTGAATATTTCATGGTATATGTTTTTAATAAATAACCTCCGCTTAATATAAGGCGTATAATGTCTATTTAACATAATAGATAACAATTTATCATCCAATCACACAATCAAGAAAAATTTAATCTAACAATTTAAATTTAAATTGAAACGCAATTCGATTGAGTGAGAAGTTCTCACCTTGATTTCAATTCAGTTTCAGCGTTTTGTTTCGATTAAAATTAAACGTACGTTTAATTTTATCCGAAATTCAAACTAGGTCCAACGACTCCAATCCAGCTCCATCGTGTAATGCTCGACAAAACGAAGCCAACGCAATTCGTTTCCTACGTTTTGGACCTCGTATGAAAAACTTACAGCTTTTTAAAGTTTCTACACATTTAATATAAATAAATTTACAAATCTATTTCATTTTTAACCTCAGATTTAATTTGGGCCGTTCGTTTTGCTTCCTCCATATCAGGCCGCTGGTTCCTTCTTCTCCCCCAACGTGAAAATCACGTTCAAAATGTAAACCCATAGGCCGCTTCTAGGGTTAAACACCACGGCCACCACAGCGCACGAGACCTCATCACTCCACCACCAAATCGAAGCTCCATCCCTCCCCCACCTTCCCCCACGAGCATAGCAAGCTCGGCCTCCCCATTACCAAAAAAAGCATGCATGACCTGATGTGAACGCGCCCCCCTAGCGACCACCACGACGCTCCAAATTCGATCATCACCATATAGAATCGAATCTCTCATCATCCTCTAGAAGTTGGGTTTCGTCTAATTATTCATGGATTGGAAGAGATTAAGAGGGGAAGACGATTAAATTCTGGCCATTAAAACTGTAGGTGGCGGCTAGGGTTAGATTAGGGTTAGGGTTTTTCTTTGTATTGCAAATTGAAATAATGGAGGCCTTTTATAGAAAATTCGCCAAAACACTATTCATCCGAAATTTTCCGAACTCCAAACAAAGCGTGCCGGTTGGCGTTTCTAAGGTTTACCCCGCACTCCGAACACAATGGAACAGGTTTCGGAGGCAAATTCGATCATCTGTGCGAGAAACGGAGATAAACGATCGATTTTAAATTAAATCGGTTAAACTAATTTCTATGCGTTTTGGCTTGCCCCGGACAAACCGTAAATCCGATTGACACAAAATTTGAAATCTTACAATAATATAACATTACGGATCTGATGAAACTGGTTTCGTTGAAATCTGAGATTGTTTGAAAAATGGCTTTTTTAACTCGTCAATTAAATATTAAAATATTCAATTTTCACAATTTAACTTTAAATTCGATTTTAAAAGTTCTATAACATCATTCTAACTTCAATATGATTAAATAAAATTTTACAAATCATTTTCAATCATATCTAACCCAATTTCCAATTATTTCTGTAATTTCAAATATCAATTTAAATCCAAATATTCGAAATAAAATTTATTCGACTTACAAATTTCACTTATTAATATTTAAAGTCAATTAAATATACGAATTTTAATTGACAGAAATTCTAGGTCGTTACAAACTTCGCCCCTTAAAGGAATTTCGTCCTCGAAATTACCAAGTAAGAAAAGGTTACAGAATCCATTAACTTTCCCAAAATCTATAGTTAAACTTCTTACAATATTCTACTAACTTTTCAAATCATACTTAGTTATCTTTTTCAAAATCAACTATATCGTTTAACTTTCAACTTCAAATCAAAACTTAGCCTTTTTCACAAAATTTTCCAACTTTCCCAAATTTTTTCTAACGCCTTAAATTTTCAGAAAAATTCGCCATAGTCTCCTTTGCGCGGCTCGATCAGAAAAAAATGATAGTATATATATCACAAATATACATCTCATCAAGTGATGAGGCATCCCGCAGGAAAAAAGTGTAAAAGTACGGTATGTAATCCGAGATATGTGCCTTATATATTATTAGCAAGCATATACGGCTAATATAGCGCGAAAGCGAGCTCCAAATGCGAAGCAAGCACAATCCACACCTACTATACACTCAACAAACAAATGAGTAGCATTTATATATGAAAGTAACATCAATATACAACATATATCAACAACTATATATGCCGATATAGAAAATGCAACAAAACAACAAATCCAACCATCATCCAACTAGCATTTAACTAATCATCCATAACCAAATCAATATAAATTCACTTCTCATTAATATTCATTGAATTTGTTTTCCAATTTAAATCACATTTGATTCATTAACATTGGATGTTTTTACTAACATTCATTTATTCATATTCAATTAGTTTATATTCACTAATTTACATTCAAGTTGGTTCACTTTCAATTCAAATTCAATTACATAGCTTTCCATTTATCAATTCAATTTCATTAATACTTAATGAATTATATACAATCAACTATCAATCATATAACAACCAAATCATAACCATCATAACCAAATTATTAAATTTACATTCAATTTGGTCCAACACTTTTAATTCCAATTGGTTTATATTAAATTGATTTTCATTCAATTATTCAACTTCCAATAACATTAGCTTTTAATGAATTAACACTTACATTCTTTATTCCATATCAATTCTTTTACATTCGATTGATTAACATTCAATCCATTTATTAATTCAATTGCTAATTTATCTAACAAATAAGGTTAAATTTCTTTTATATAACTTAAGTCCAAATTCTTAATGACTTCATTTCATTAATTCACTTATTAATTTACTTCGACACCAAAATCAAATTCATTCAACATTACTTAAGTTATATTCCATTTCAAACATCTTATCTAATCCAAATCAATTTTATTTAACTTTCCTTTAGTTAAATTTCAAATCACATGTCTTTGATGACAACTCAAATTCATTTCAACTTGGATTTTAATTTCAAATTTTTTTATCATAACAAAACTTCAATTTTCAATTTTCAATGGTAGCAAATCTATCACATAGAGACTAGAAAATGATACTGATGATGCTGCACTCATCACCCTTATTATTTCCCAGTAACAGTAGTGAATTCAGTGCTTAATATTCTCTCAAAAATTTTCCTTTATTTATAACTCGCATTTATAAATGCATTCATATAGTTTCACCTTTATATACAAGATTATTTCACAATTGTAAATCACATTAATTATAATTCCATACTTATAATTCTTCGCTTATAAAATTTATTCTTTTACAATATGTTTCATTTAACTTATTCAAACAACTTTTATTAACTTGCATATATCTTACATTTTCAACGACCAAACAATCAATTGATATACACTTAATAATTTTGAAAAATTATTCCTTTGTATATAAAATATAATCAAGGTAAAATTATTTCATTTACCCTATTTTAAAATGATATCGTGTCAAATTATTTTGTACAAATGTTTAGAGATCCCTATCAATAACGTTAATTACTCGTATTGACCAGAATCCATATACCACTCAACAAACCGATCACCATAATATAAATCAATTTATATACACTAACAAATACGTGCTCGTATCTATTATTACACTCAAACTCATTCTAGAGTTTTACTAACTCTATCTCTAATGAGTAGCACCCAACAGAACCATGGTTGTCGCTTAACCATATGCTCTGATACCAAATGTAACGAATGCGATTTTTCGACACTCGAAAACTGACATCAATACGTCCACTGTATAAACTTCCGAGCAATCGAATGCCAAAAACCGAAATGTTATGGTTAAAGAAGAAGAAAAGAGTAGAAGAAGAGAGAAAAAGATAGAACAGAACAGAAAGAAACAATAGAACAATATCAGAATCTCACAATCGCAGCGGAACAACATATAATAGATAAATGAATATCTTTTAAACAAAGAACTACATTAGTTATTACATTACATCACCATTACATAACATTATCAGAGTGTACAACAACAAACAGCGGAAAAGAAATACTATATACTAGTTGATACGCCATGCCATCCAGCTTGCCTCCACCAACTCCTGAATTCCAGAATATCGTTATAACCGGACTCTAGACTGCCCGTATGGAAATTGGTGGGCACCCAGAGTTTAGGAAGGAAACAATAAAATCCGAGTCAGTCATGGGACTGGTGTGAGAACTTAAACTAGTTTATATTTAAAAAACAAACAACGGGATAATTTTTGTAGTCAATTCGTAATGCTTTTTGAAAATGTAACTACGATAAGACCTTCCACCACACACACAATGCAAACGCAGACTTGGAGGAGATTTCTTCTTATGTTAGTCAAAGATGCTAACTACGCAAAATCAAATCATTTTTGATATTACTATTAGTGCATAGTGTAGAAAACATTTCGAAAGTAGAATATAAATCTTAGCCAGCATAGGTACCATTATATTATGCCTACTATAGCTACCATATTAGACGGCATGTTCTACAACTAAAACCGTACAAGGTTCATATTGTTTCTTTGGATTTCTAACAAATGGTCAGGCCAAGGAACCTCCCATTGCCACATGGGTACGCCTCTGGAAAGACGACCCCGAGAACCTAACCTAACATTACGGTTTGATCTCTGCCAACACAAGGCCGGGTTACTCCTAACTGGGTAACTACTGACACGAATATGCCATCCCCCGGTCATAACCGACCTTCATCCGAGGATCCTCGATTCCAACAACCACAAAGTAATAAATTTGCAACAACAACATAGGTTAAGTATCTGGGCTCCATACCATGATACCACCTCTATCCTGAAGGAATGACATACACTAAAGGGGCGCTACCCCCTAATAACCTTGCTGCATCCTTCCTGTTTTGACTATTTCCGGGGTGTGAGGTCCGACGAAGTCTCGTCCACAAAGCCACACTTTATACAAAAGCAGTGCTTTGATCATCAAATGCTCAACAACACTTCATATGCCACATTACCAATTTGAGAATGTACCATTAGTAACCATCAACTACATAACCTCTGAGCTCATATGTCTCAGAGAAGGGTGTTAAGATAAGAGAATAGATTCTCCTCCACCAACAGAAATATATTTGATAGAAACCGGCTTTACATCTCAAATTGTAACGCCAGACACACATCCATACAAGTCCGTTCCGGGATCGAACAGAACCGAAGGCAATTCAAAAGAAGTCCTTGCAATCCGGATAATTTCTAATCACGACTGGACTTTCCATCACAAAGAGTGATAAATCTTTATATCGAAGATCAGCCGATGCAGAGACATTCCACAGTAATCCTTTCGTTTTCAAAATATCTGATCTTCAACACCGGTCTTCAATGCTATCCATTACGTCGTATCACTATTCAGAATGGGTAATCCTAATAACGAGCGCAATAATTTAAAAATAAGTGCAGCATTCAATTTCAACCAATTCACAACAAATACCTATTTAAAGGTCAATATTGATAGTCGGTTCTTTAACTATCAATCAATATTCACAACATTACCCGATTATAAATAATCTTCCTAAATTATTTGTTTTTCAAAATATCTTTACAAGATATATTTTCCACACTTCAACCATTTGAAAACATATTTCAAATCATTTTTCACCTTTCAATCTTTGAAAACAAATTTCAAATCAATTTCCTTAAACGGAAATACTTCCAAATATTTATCCGTTTTAAATTCAAAATGGTTCATTTAAATCAATCAAATAAATCCTTACCGATTTATTTTAAACTTACGTTCCAAATCCGTAAATTTATTTCACGCTTCAAAAATAAATCAATGTTTATTTTTAAACAAATTTCCCTTTCTTTTATAAATTCCATAGTGAATTTACATTTCCAAAATATCTATGAATATACGATTTTCAAATCGATTTCTAATATTCATTTTCAATTTATATTTAAAAGATAAAATCTCAAAACATTCACTTCATATTGGAAAATCATCTCCGTACTTATTTAATAATAAGTAATTCACAAATCTATTTATTTTCAACATTTACAAAATATTCAATATACTTAAATCACAATTAAGTATATATTTTTACTCTTTAAGGAAAACATTCTCTTAAACACATTTTTTGAATCAAAACGAATGTTGCGTAAAACATCGTTACGACAACCCAAAATCACTAGTTTAGGGATTCGAACGTAAAATAGGTATATAAATCCTAATACTATACAAAACATTTCCTTTCGGAAATCATTTACTATAATGACAGTGTTATAGTCCACCATTTCCTTATTTCTCGAAAACGTCTATTTCAACAATGAATGTTGAAATTTATGGTTTCGATAGTTAATACATTTTAAAACATCTTTAAAACAATTAACTTCATTTTGTAATATCACTTCCCCAAAAACATATCCATTTTCTTTAATAATATATTCACTGTCCAAAATCGTGAATATACTTTATTTTCCCAATTCAGTGTTTCTACACATTTATTAAAAGATTATCCACTGTCCAAAATTGTGGATATAATTCCCAACCAAACTCTTCATTACTACACCCATCATATAATTGATAATTGGCTATCCAAAATCGCGAATATATCCCCTTTTATAAACTTCTATGTTTAATTTATCAAATTCAATTTATTTCGGATTTATAAAACAACGTTTATAAATTCACACCCGCACACACACACACACATATATATTATATATTTTATAAAAATTTCAACTTATAAAATCACTTTTATTTACAAATTCAATTTATAACTCAATTTTATACCAAAAATCTAATTTATAAGTTAATTACTTATAATCTTTTATTTTATGAAAATCTATTCAATTTAAAATTTCACAATTTATAAATCTATAAATTTCATTCACTTATGAAATCCATTTTTATTTCATTTTAACATTTATAAAAAATCGTTTTATAAATTTCAATATTTTAATTTGTAAATATCAATTTTATAAATCTTTTATATAAATCGTTTATAATAATTCAGAAATCTCAATTTAAATAAACCAATGTTTTTAATGATTTACAAATCGTTATTAAAGCTTATATATAGCTCCAAAATCATATTTAAGTATTATTTTCCAAAAATATAATTTTTATGATAATAAAAATTATAACGTTTATTTATTTTAACAATTCAAAATTTAAGAAACGTATACCTTCAAAAATCACTTTAAAATCCTTTTAAATTCAAAATTGTTACTTTAATATTTTTAAAACTCCAAAAACAGGCCAATGCTGCAACAACAACAATATATCAATTACGACAATCAAAACATCATATATCAATATGATAATCAACAAATATCACAATATCTGTAAATAAATCAATACAGTTGAGGAATCCAGTTGGATCCCTCCTACCTGTTTTCCTGCATCCACAGATGTTCGCACAATACCAATTTCGTTCCAATACGGAATATCACAGTATATGGGATTTATAAAATATTATCCGCTATTATGCGGCGCAATAGGGTCTCATCTGCTATATAATGCGGGAAAATCAACTCCAAGTATATATATATAATACCAATTCCACTTTACGGTGAAATATTCGCGGTATTTGTTTTTAATAAATAACCTCCGCTTAATATACAGCGTATAATGTCTATTTAACATAATAGATAACAATTTATCATCCAATCACACAATCAAGAAATTTTAAATCTAACAATTTAAAATTTAAATCGAAACGCAATTCGATTGAGTGAGAAGTTCTCACCTTGATTTCAATTCAATTTCAGCGTTATATTTCGAATAAAATTAAACGTACATTTAATTTTATCTGAAATTCAAACTAGCTCCAAACGACTCCATTCCAGCTCCATCGCGTAGTACTCAACAAAACGAAGCCAACACAATTCGTTTCGTACGTTTTTGACCTCATATGAAAAAGTTACAGCTTTTTAAAGTTTTTACACATTTTAATATAAATAAATTTACAAATCTTTGTACACATTTTAATATAAATAAATTTACAAATCTATTTCATTTTTAACCTTAGATTTAATCTGGCCCGTTCATTTTGCTTCCTCCATATCAGGCCGCTGGTTCCTTCTTCTCCCCCAACGTGGAAATCACGTTCAAAATGTAAACCCATAGGCCGTTCTAGGGTTAAACACCACGGCCACCACAACGCACGAGACCCCATCGCTCCACCACCAAATCGAAGTTCCATCCCTCCTCCACCTTCACCCACGAGCATGGCAAGCTCTGCCTCCCCATTACCAAAAAAACGTGCATGACCTGATGTAAACACGCCCCCTAGCGACCACCACGACACTCCAAATTCGATCATCAACGTATAGAATCGAAGCTCTCATCATCCTCTAGAAGTTTGTAGTTGAACGTTTCGTCTAATTATTCATGGATTGGAAGAGATTAAGAGGAGAAGACAACTAAATTTTTGTCCATTAAAACTGTAGGTGGCGGCTAGGGTTAGATTAGGGTTAGGGTTTTGCTTTGTATTGCAAATGGAAATAATGGAGGCCTTTTATAGAAAATTCGCCAAAACACTACTCATCCGAAATTTTCCGAACTCCAAACAAAGCGTGCCGATTGGCGTTTCTAAGGTTTACTCCACGTTCCGAACACAATGGAACGGGTTTCGGAGGCTAATTCGATCATCTGTGCGAGTTACGGAGATAAACGACCGATTTTAAATTAAATCGGTTAAACTAATTTCTATGCGTTTTGGCTTGCCCTAGACAAACCGTAAATCCGATTGACACGAAATTTGAAATCTTACAACAATATAACATTAGGGTTCCAATGAAACTAGGTTCGTCAAAATCCGAGACTGTTTGAAAATTGACTATTTTAACTCGTCAATTAAATATTAAAATATTCAATTTTCACAATTTAACTTTAAATTCGATTTTAAAAGTTCTATAACATCATTCTAACTTCAATATGATTAATAAAAGTTTACAAATCATTTTCAATCATATTTAACCCAATTTTCAATTATTTCTGTAATTTCAAATATTAAATTATCGATTTAATTATCCAACTTAAATCCAGATATTCGAAATAAAATTTATTCGACTTACAAATTTCACTTATTAATATTTAAAATCAATTAAATATACGAATTTCAATTGACTGAAATTGTGGATCGTTACATAATCTTTGATTACTAATTAGTTAACCTTTAATTAATCAATAATCCTTTAAGTAATCACATTAAGTAATTATCCCTTAATTACTTTAAGTAATAATCTTTTATTAATTGCATGAAGTAATTATCCTTAATCACTTGATTAATTAACTTGTAATCATTAATTTATTATCCTTAATTACTTTAATTAAGTAATTAACATTTAAGTAATTAATTATACTTAATTACTTACATTAATTAACCTTTAATTAATTATCCTCTAATTATTTACATTAATTAATTAGCCCTCAATTAATTCATTATCCTTAATAACCCATATTAATTAAGCTATTTAATTTCGTTTAAAATAAGCTTAAGAATTAAATAATGAATGTGTTTGTGTGTGTGTGTGTGTGTGTGTGTGTGTGTTAAAAACACTTTAAACTTGATTAATCAAAATAATTGATTTTGAAACCTTGAACTAATTCCAAAACTAACATTATTATTTTAAAAGAATTAATCAAGGAAGTGTTTAAACTTGATTTAATTTAAATTTGAAAAACTTGTTTTAGTTTAAAATCTAAAACTGTTTCAACTTGTACCCGAAACAACTTCGAGTTCCCACCCGAGCCATTTCACATTTTTTCCGATCAAAACACTGAGTCGCCCTTACCTTTTATTTTGAAAACAATTAGAGATTTAATATGATAATTAACTAATATCATTAATTAAACCAAAACAATTTTAAAACATTAACTTTTACATTTAACTTTGAAACTAGTTTTAAAAATCTTGTTTAATAATTTTACTTTGGAACTTGGTAACATTTCTTTGAAAACTTACTTATTTTAACATACTTTAACACTCGATCATGCTTTTATTTAAAAACCTGGTTATTATTTTATAAACATGACCATTCTCTTGCATTTTATAAAACTGTTTATGTACCAAGCAAACCCGAGCCAGATTACAAAATCCCCGAGCCAATTAAACTAAATCCTTGAGCTACTCACGTTTTCCATTTGCTTCGAGACAACACACGATCTACTTCGAGACCGACCCGAGGAAACTCTTCTTCCCCAATTACTCAACCACTTCCAGATTCAAACATGCATGCGTGCACGTGTACACCTCACCTTCGCCATTACGATCACCTATGCCGTTGCTAACATGTCGACGACCTTCCTCTCTAATGCCACGATGACGCAGCGGTTTAGCTTTAATACCAATTGACGCAGCTTAGACTTAGGCTCGAACAGTTGAGATGTCAAACTGTCACAACCTATCCAGGATCTTCCCACGAAATGATGATTTCGTGTCAAATAAATCAATTGAACGATAAATGCCCAATTCCATTGATCGTGATGATGCCGGAATCTAGCTTAGGAATCGTGATTTCTCAACATCCCCAAACTTAGGAATCGTGATTTCTATATTAAATTCATCCCTTTCTAATGCGAATCAGTTTGTATGATCAAAACTTGAAATCCAGATGATCGATTTCTGACTTATTTTTAGATCATCACTGTAATTTATCATTTTTGAAATGAATACTCAACATAAACACTTGAAACCATTTTTAAAATTGATATTACATTGTTACAATCATTTTTCATTTATAGATCATAACCTAAAATTGATTGTATAAAGAGAGATTGGATTTATTTAGTGGATTTGAAGCTGTATTTCAATAGAGAAATATATATACTTGCATATACACAGACATGCACATATAAACATCAACATATATACCTGAAATCATACTTAGACAATCATGCAAAGCATTTCACATCATTACATCTATAATTTATCAGGGTAAAAACAGATTTAAACTTTTACAAAAGTAGTTTAGTCACAGTTTTTTTGAAAAGAAACAGAGAGCGGGCTTAAATTCTTTGATTTGGAAATTGTTTTTGAAGCTGAAGCTTTGTTTGTTGATTTGAATCTGAAACTGATCTTGAATTTGTTCTTGAATCAGGTTGAAACTGAGTCTTTCAACCTTTGCATGATTCCAGTTTGAAAAACTTAAGTATGATTCGGATTTTCTTCTGATTTTGAAAAGATGAAAGAAGAATTTTGAATAGAGAAAAATGTATCACCTGGTTTAAACACTATTAATATATATCAATATTTTTTAGAAAAAAATCACACTTGCCACTAGTTAATTACTAATTTTACAAAGCTTACACTTGTTTATGTATGTTTTAATTCTTTTACAAATGTCGTTAGCATATATTTTTACGTTTAAACCCTTATTTTATAAATTACATATATTTTTATGAATTTATGCACTGTGTTTTTTAAATGTGTGTGTATATATACAAATTATACTTATCTCATGTTAAATTTTAAAAGAAAATATTTTAAATCTTTTTATTTATTCTGGAAAATTTCAAATTAATTCACAAGTTAATTATAAAAAATTATATTAATTACTAATTTAAACTTGGCTTAAAAACGGGATCGTTAGAGATTCCCCCTTAAGAAAATTTCGTCCTCGAAATTTGAAAGCAAATGATAATCCCAAAGCTTTAATTCAAATAATCAAAGCATATATATCAACCATATATTAACGACCATATCAACCATATATTAACGACCAAAGCAAACAATTCATTCAACCGAATATTCCTAACTATCCTGACACAAATCTGAATAGGCTTTCCTAATACTATCTAGAGTTTTCCCAGGTAAAATCATTTGGATCACCACTCCATTGTACTTTCAATAATTTCACCACTTCATTCATTAACCGCTTCTTATATCGACCAATAAGTATGGATTTCAAACTCTACTTTAGCTTGTCCCTCTTCGGACTTAGATCCTCACAAGAAATCACAACAAAATTTCCAAATTTGGTTTTGACCGAAATCGTTTTATTGGTACATTTAAATTTAGCTTCATATTTTGTTAACCAACTCATTCCAATTAAAATTTCAAATTTATTAAAGTCAAAAACGAAAAGACTTATAGGAAACTGATGATGAGAATACGAAATATGAACTTTTCTACAATATAAACAAAGAACCGCAAGGCCACCTACCAGATTCTTCACAAAATAGGTTTGTTTACGAATTCGGGTTCAAAATTTTACTCTCCTACGGTTTGTTAGGAAATAAAACTATACATGGCTCTAGTGCTGGATAGAACTCTAAAAAAAATTCGATAAATAAGAAGATTATCTTCAAAAACTCCTTTTAATTAATTAACAAATGTGATGGTCTAGGTTTTGCAACCTTCGACAGCACCCAAAGTAATGGTCTCTCACTATACCAAAGCTTCTCTTCTTAGAGCTGTCAGGAAGCCTTGAAAGAATTGAAATTGGATATTAATCAAGAGAGATTGGTGGAAAAAGTTGTTCCTTGTGGTTACAGGGTATCGACCATTTGTAGTGGTACTCCCCTGTCACCCACCTCGTCCTCTTCTTGCACTAAATTGACTTAGGCATACAGACAAGATATCTTAGGGATACTCATTCTAGAGCATTTCTAACCCTATCTCTAATGAGTCACCTAATGAGTTATACTCCAAAGCTAAAGTTCTAACTCAACCTTCAGCTCTGATACCAAATGTGATGATCTGAATCCGACGCTCGAAAATCGACATCAAATACATCACCCATATTCGAATGTTAGAGATTCAAACGTTGGAGTCCGGTACGCCGGAGCTTATAACACATTAGGTGAAAACAACATAGCAGAAATAGAAAGAATGATTTTATTGATACACAATATGAATACAATATGATACAATATCAGAGCCAATATAAAACAACGAAAAAGAAATAACAGAAATAGGAACAAGAGCAACAATAGAGGAATATATCTTCAACAGAGCCTCCAAAGAGAGAGAGAGAGAGAGAGTGAAAGATCAACAGACTGCATCTTTAATGCCAAAAGCTCCAAAGACTCCAAATAAAAAGCTCAAAACCAAAGCTATCATGATGTAATATAGCAAATGCGATCCCAAATCCACAGACTTCCAAAAGCTACCTCTACTATCTAAACTAGCTTCTGAAGCTACTAATAATCTGACTCTAGGCTGCCTGTGTGGAAAATTATGGGCATCCAGAGTTTACAAAGGGAACAAAATAACTCCAGGTCCGTCATGAGGCTGGTATGAGCAAAAAAACAGTTGTTTGTACAAAAGAAATCACAAAAAGAAATAAAAGAAATCCATTATGCTTTTTGGAAAATGAAACTACCATAAGGCCTCCCGGCACACACACAATGTAATCGCACACTTGGGGGTGGTTTCTCCTTATGATAGTCAAACATGCTTGATACGCAAAAATAAATAAAATCCTTTTGATATTATTATTAGTGCATAGTGTAGAAACATTTCGAAAGTATAATATAAATCTTAGCCAGCATATGTACCATTATAGTATGCCTACTATAGCTACCATTTAAATGGCAGGTTCTACAACTAAAATCGTACAGGGCTCGTATTGGATGATTGTATTTCCAACAAATGGTCAAGGCTAAGGAACTTCCTTTCCAAATGGGTACGGAGGGACGCCCCGAGAACTTAACCGGATCTTTGCCAACACAAGGTCGGGTTACCTCTGTAACTAGGCAACTAACTGTCACGATTATGCCACCCGCCAGTCGTAACCGACCTTTATCCCGAGATTCCATAAATTCCGACAACCACATAAGTAAAATATCTGGGCTCCGTACCATGATACCACTTTTTATCCAGAAGGAAAGGCACGTACCCTAAGGGGCGCGACCCCCGTAACCTTGCTGCATCCTTCCTGTTTCGACCATTTTCGAGGTATGAGGTTCGATTAAGTCTCGTCCAACAAAGCTACGCTTTTCACAAAAGCCATCCTTCGATCAACCAATGATCAACACTTAGCATGCCACATTACCAAATTGGGAATATATCAGTAGTAACCATCAACTACATAACCTCTGAGCTCGTACGTCTCAGAGAATGGTGTTAAGCTATGAGAATAAATTCTCTACCACCAAAAAGAAATGTGTTTGACAGAAACCAGCTTTATATCACAAAGTGTAACGTCAGATATACATCCATACTTGTCCATCCTAGGTCTGAATGGAACCGAAGGCACTTCATCCAATTAAGGAAAAAGACCTTGCAAATTCGGATATCCCTAATCACTCCAGACTTCCCATCACTTAGGGTAATCTCTATACCTGAGCAACTCAATGCAGAGACAATCGACAGGTAATCCTTTCGTTTTCGAAAATACCCGGTCTTCAACCACCGTCTTCTAATGCAATCCATTTCGTCGTATCATTATTCGGAATGGGTTTTATGACTTATTGTCCTCTCCCAGCTTAACCGAATAATGAGCGCTTATTTTAAAACATATGGATACGTTAAGATCTTAGTTAAGTCACAACTTATTCCCCAAAACCTGTAACGATCTCGAATTTCAATTTATTTTAAATTGATAATTAAATTTATTTTTGATTTAAAATTGTGAAATTAATTGGTGATTATATAAAATATCAGTTAAATTATGAATTTTTGAAAAATGCATTTAAATTTAATTTGAATTGGGATTTAAAAATATTGTAAAGTAAAATAAAATGCAAACAAATGTACTACAATAATAATAAATTTATATTGACATACAACAAGACAACCAAAAATACACATAAGCAAGAAAATAAGTAAACAAGATAATTTAAACAAGCAACCAAATATAAATATAAGTATGTTCAGACAAAGGCAAAAGAGAATACATAAGACAAGTATGCAACATAAGCTAAACTAATACAAAATAACACAAACAAAAGTATTACAGTACAAAGTAAATAAATAAACAAAACCAAGTATATAAACAAAAATAACAATCAAAACAAAGTAAAAGCAAACATGCAAATATACATAAAAGTAAACCATATTTAACAAACTCCAACAGCAAATTTAATATAGAACTACATTCAAATTATAAAGCAAAGTAATACAACATGGAATACAAACTAAAAATATATGTATTTATACATCAAACTAATATGCTTGTAAACAAATAAGGCAAACCAGGTTTATACAAATAGGAGTAAGACCTGTAGATAAGTATGCATGCAAGTGAAAATATAAACAAACTAATATTTAACTTTATATCTATGTACACATAGAACAAGTGTATGTAAACTTGTACATGATAATTGAAGTAGTCACCAACATATCATCTCTCAGTCGAACTAATGAAAGTATAGGCAAATATAATAAGTATGTAAAAGCAAAGCAAGAAACAAAAGAACATATAAACAAGTACAAATAAGAAAACAAAAAGGACCAGGGCATTAAATGCCATATTCTCTTGCATGCAAAAGAAGATACTATCAGCCGAGTTTAAATAAGCATAGGCATTTAATGGATATCACTTCAGCCCCTAAAAACATCTGCTAGTCAAAATAAGCAAAGAAAAAAAAATATCTCTGATGGTTGTACCAATTATAATCAACCTGTAGACTTGCTTCCTATATATCAATATCACCTTCCTCATTCCATTTCGTTCAGCAAGATTGAATATTACAGGGAGATAAACATCATTGTATCTAATAAACTTAAACAAGTTCAATTTGTTCAATAAAGAAAAAAAAGAAAAGAAAAAGTAAGAGAAGTTCAGCTTGCAATCTTCACAGCTTGTTTCAAGAAAAGTGGAAGCTCTGATCATTTTCTGGAATCCACTGTGAGTAACATCATTTAAAACCTAAGTATATGAATCTGGATTTTATGGTTTAAATTCTGAAATAAGTGAGTTTTGTTTGTATTTATGTTTCTGTACATAGATGTATTGTTTTGTGGAAACTTTATCTACCTGTTCTCCTCTTCTTTGAGTTACAGAGTAAATAGTTTTTTTTTTAAAATTTAAAACTATCTTTATCAAACCATTATAAAGCTTGAAATTTTCCAACAAACAATATGTCTAAACTTAAATCAGGATTTTTAAATCTGTTTTTAAAAAAAAACATAATAGTAAACTATACTTTGGAATCAAGCTGTACAGGCAAACAAGAAATATTTTGTTGAATTTTATTTTTGTAAAATGCAAATTCAAGTTTACAACTTGAATCCTTACTGTAAGATAAGATTTCTAAAACCAAAATGGGGATTTTTAGTTGTGTATGCTTTGAGCAGTTCATAAATGAACTGGATACACTTTTTGATCAAATTCTGGTAATCAAAGAAATATTGAATGTTGAATTTATGTTTGAAGCTTGCCTGGCCGTCAATGATTTTAGGAAAAATGTTCAAAAAAATTTCTATTGCAAACAACGATTGAACGAGGCAACATTAGGGTTTAAGGCCTGTGAAACTTACGTCGAAGCATTGCGGTTCGTTCTCACTCCTTGTTACATCGAGCGTGGTCGGACTTGGAGAGGATACGCTTGGGACGTGGACGAAGGGCTGGACGGTGGGGCGGCGATGCTGCTGGTTGGAGGCGCGGCGACGAGACACTTTTCTGGTCGCTGCTTGGGTGGCGGTGGCTCGAGCTATGCTCGAATTTGATTGAGGGCATGTTTGGGTTTTTGGGTCGATCTGGGTCGAAGGTGTGACCGATCGTGGCTTGCTGGAGCTAGTGGAGATCGTCAGAAGTTGGTCGAGGTCCGGTGCACGTGCACGATCAAACGTGTGCACGCGTATGAAGGATGAACAGAGGAAGAAGAAGTGTTGCCTGAGTATTGGTTTGCCTGGGAAGTAATTCACCTGATGTTGAAACTTTAAAAACTTAACAGAAAGAAAAAAGAAGAGGGAAGTGCACGCGAGATGGCTTCTACCTGGGAAAATAGTTTGGTTCAAAGCTTAAAAACAGAAGCCTGATTTGTTTGGAAAGTTGAAAACTAAACTAAACATTAAATCAAGTTTTTTTTTTAAATCTGGTTCAAAAGCAAATGTTTTGAATTTCTTTAAGCCTGAGATTAAGAAGTTAAGTGGTTTTTGGAAAACTTTGTTAAAATTGGGATTTACTCATTTTAACCCTTAAGTTTAAAATGTAATATGTAAAATAAAATTTGAAACAAATTGTTTAAACTTGCTTTGTGATGATAATTAAAACATTAGATGGAAAATGTTTTAAATTTGAATTAGTAAAGATGAAATGATATGCACTCATTAAATTAGTTCAAGTGAATAATTGATTTAATTATTTAATCAAGAAATTAAGATTTGAGTTAAATTAATTAAGGTCAAAATTAAATTGTAATTAAGAATAATAAATTGAGGATTAATTATTAATTAAGTTAAATTAACTTGCAAATAAGATTCATTTATTTTAATAAGACTTGTCTTTTAAACAAATGATTAAAGTTAATTAATCCAGTGATCAAGATATAATTACAATTAATGTAATAAAAAGTTGAATTACTTATAAAGGTAATAAATTACTTAAAGAGAGTTATTTAATGAAATTAATTAAGGTTTAATGACTATGTAATTAACTTAAGGTTAATCTATTTAATTTATAGATTAAGAATGATTTAATTTATTAAAGTATTTGGTAAATTAATTTATATCAAATGATTTGGAATTCATAAATCTGAATTGAATAATAAATTCATAAGTAATCAATTTACTAGGAAATAAATTGAATTGATTAGGATTAAACAATTAATTAATCCTGCTTACAAATGTTTATTGAATGCTTATGAATGATTGTATTGTACGAGATGCCTTGAATTGATTGTCCTATCTTATTTGTGATATTTTGTTCTATAGATTGAACTGTTTATATTTATTGCATCTGTATATTATCTGTGAATCTGTGAATGGACGATGAGCGTTATAGTTTATATCGCTTATCAACTATATTTCTGTGTTTTTAATCTGTGATGATTGAATGATGTTGCACTATTGTGTTAAACCCCTGGACCACACTTATACACACAGAAATATGGATTTCACGAGGAAATCGATTAAGTCACAGATTTTTGAAAATAGTTTTAAATTTGAATTTTTAAATTCAAATGGTTTGAAAATGAGATTGGGTTTAAAGTGAAAAGCTTTTGAAAATGGAATTTCAAAGATGAAATTTATTTTTAATAACTTGATAAAGTTTGAAATTTAAATAATTTGATTTAAATTTAAATTCCAAAGTGTGAAACTAAATACTATCATTTAAAACTAGGGATTAAAAATGTTATACCAGTTATATAGGGGTTAAACTATTTTAAAATGTATTAATTTGGGAATATGAGTATAAATTAAGAACTTTAACTTGTGCAAATATAATTGGATTTTTATGAAATGAAAACTGTTTGTTTTCAAATAATAAAAGCTTTCACATAAGAAATGAACGTCCAATTTGTGTAAACAAGAATTTCAAGTTTGAAAATGAAAATGATTTCCAAGTTATAGAAACGGTCTGAAATTATAAGTTAAATCTTTGATTTAAAGATTTAACGAGTTAATCCTATCGAAATGAAATTATTTTGGAAATCTATGAATTGATCTTTGTGAAATAAATCTTTTTGTTTAAAGATTTGAAATGGTAATTTGTTTAAACCATTTGAAGGAAATGTTTGAATAATTAAGTTGTGACTTAATTGAAATCCCAATATCCATATGTTTTTAGATATTGCGCTCACTATTCGGTTTAGCCGGGAGAGGACCTTTGTGTCATATATCCCATTCCGAATATGTGGTACGTCGATATGGATAGCATTTGAAGACCGGTGATGAAGACCGGATATTTTCGAAAACATAAGGACAACTCGTCCAATGTCTTTGCATCGACTGGTCCCCGATATAGAGACTCCATAAGTGATGGGAAGTCCGAACATAATTAGTGAATATCCGGATTTCAAGGGCTTCTTTGGAAGTGCCTTCGGTTCTGTTCGAACCCGGAACAGACTTGTATGGATTGTGTGTCTGACATTACAATTTGAGATATAAAGCAGATTTCTTTCAAATACATTTCTGTTGGTGGCAAAGAATTTATTCTTTTAGCTTAACACCCTTCTCTGAGACATACGAGCTCAGAGGTTATGTAGTTGAAGGTTATCAGCAATATATTCCCAATTTGGTAATGTGACATGCTAAGTGTTGCTGTGAAATGATCATTGTTTGATCATTTGTGATATGATCATTTGTTTGATCATTTATCTTTGTGATCATTACTTTGATCATTTGTTGACCCAAAGCATGGCTTTGAAACAAAGCGTGGCTTTGTGGACGTGACTTCGTCGAACCTCACACCCCGGAATGGTCAAAACAGGAAAGATGCGGCAAGGTTATTAGGGGGTAGCGCCCCTTTAGGGTATGTACATCTCCTTCTGGATAGAAGTGGTATCATGGTATGGAGCCCAGATACTTACTTATGTGGACATCACAAACTTATATATATCTTGTTTTGTGATTTGATGTTGGGGCCCCGGTTAAAGGTTGTTACAACCGAGAGGTGGCATACTCGTGTCAGTAGTTACCCAGTTAGGGGTAACCCGGCCTTGTGTTGGCAGAGATCCGGTTAGGTTCTCGGGGACGTCCTTCCATAGGCGTTCTCATGTGGCAATGGAAAGTTCCTTGGCCTGACCATTTGTTGGAAATCCAAAGAAACAATACGAACATTGTACGGTTTTAGTTGTATTACCTGCTATGGAATGTGGCGGTAACCTGCTATTGAACATAGTAGCTATAGTAGGCATACGATAATGGTCGTATGTTGGCTAAGATTTATATTCTACTTTCGAAATGCTTTCTGCACTTTGCACTTATAATAATAATATCAAGGAAATTGCGTATCAAGCATGTTTGACTATCATAAGAAGAAATCTCCTCCAATTCTGCGTTTGCATTGTGTGTGTGGCGGGAGGTCTTATGGTAGTTTCATTTTCAAAAAAGCATTACGAGTTTGCTTTAAAATTCTTTTGTTGATTGTTTTAAAAGATAAACTATTTTCGTTGCTCACACCAGTCCCATGACTGATCCGGAGTTTATTGTTTCTTTCCTAAACTCTGGGTGCTCATTATTTTCTACACGAGCAGTCTAGAGTTAGGTTTTTCAGATAGTCAGATTAGTGGATTATCTGGAGATAGTTCAGTCTTTGGTTCGCACCTGTCTTGCTTAGCTCGGTGCATCGTTATTGGGAGTTCGAGCTATTTCTGGATTGGTGCTTGAAGACGGAGATTATCCGCTGCTAGTGTTATCTATTTCTTTTCCGCTGCTATTTGTTGTATCATATCTCTGATGTATATTGATATCTATTGTATCAATGCTGTATATCAATGTATTATTCTTTTTATTCCGCTGTGTTGTTTACTTAATGTTGTTATAAGCTCCGACGAATCGGATTTGAACGGTTGAATCTACGGCATTCGAATACGATTTAAAGTATGGATGTCGATTTTCGAGCAAGCAAAATTCGTAGTCGTTACATTTGGTATCAGAGCTAAGGTTGAACTTTAGCTCAGGAGTATAACACGTTAAGTAGCTCATTAGAGATAGGGTGAAGTATCCCTAGAATGAGTAATCACTAAGATATCCATTTGAATGCCTCAGTAAATTCTCTTCCTATCCACTAATAGTGAGTATGAGTAAGAGAAGAGAACGAGATAGGGGACAGGTAAATACGACTATAAATGGTCAATAACCTGCAACAGTGGAAACAACTTTCTTATCAATTTCCTTTGATTCGTTTCCAAATCCTTTTGATTTCTTCGTGATAGCTCTAGAAAGAAGTTTCGGTGTGATGATGGCCCTACGTATCGTTGTAAGAAATTTTTACTTCGTATCTTCATTGGTTTTTGATTTTAAATCTTAATGAATATGAATTGGAAATTTGAAACTGAAATTTGAAATAAATTGGAAATTTAAATTGAGTTAAATTGATTAATAGAATATGGAGGATAAATTGAATTGAATCAATAAAACGATGTCATTTAAACCCAAATTTGAAATTTTATTATAATTTCTTGTATCTATTGTTGATATTCTGATTTGGTGAGCCAAATGCAGAATAGATATCTAGTTTGACATGGAGAATTGTTCTTCTATCTTTCGTCTATCTTTGTTATCTCACTTTGGCGAATTTCGAGGACGAAATTCTTTTTTAAGGGGGGAAGTCTGAAACGATCTCGAATTTCAATTTTTTTTAAATTGATAATTAAATTTATTTTTGATTTAAAATTGTGAAATTAATTGGTGATTATATAAAATATCAGTTAAATTATGAATTTTTGAAAAATGCATTTAAATTTAATTTGAATTGGGATTTAAAAATATTGTAAAGTAAAATAAAATGCAAACAAATGTACTACAATAATAATAAATTTATATTGACATACAACAAGACAACCAAAAATACACATAAGAAAGAAAATAAGTAAACAAGATAATTTAAACAAGCAACCAAATATAAATATAAGTATGTTCAGACAAAGGCAAAAGAGAATACATAAGACAAGTATGCAACATAAGCTAAACTAATACAAAATAACACAAACAAAAGTATTACAGTACAAAGTAAATAAATAAACAAAACCAAGTATATAAACAAAAATAACAATCAAAACAAAGTAAAAAGCAAACATGCAAATATATATAAAAGTAAACCATATTTAACAAACTCCAACAGCAAATTTAATATAGAACTACATTCAAATTATAAAGCAAAGTAATACAACATGGAATACAAACTAAAAATATATGTATTTATACATCAAACTAATATGCTTGTAAACAAATAAGGCAAACCAGGTTTATACAAATAGGAGTAAGACCTGTAGATAAGTATGCAGGCAAGTGAAAATATAAACAAACTAATATTTAACTTTATATCTATGTACACATAGAACAAGTGTATGTAAACTTGTACATGATAATTGAAGCAGTCACCAACATATCATCTCTTAGTCGAACTAATGAAAGTATAGGCACATATAATAAGTATGTAAAAGCAAAGCAAGAAACAAAAGAACATATAAACAAGTACAAATAAGAAAACAAGAAGGACCAGGGCATTAAATGCCATATTCTCTTGCATGCAAAAGAAGATACTATCAGCCGAGTTTAAATAAGCATAGGCATTTAATGGATATCACTTCAGCCCCCAAAAACATCTGCTAGTCAAAATAAGCAAAGAAAAAAAATATCTCTGATGGTTGTACCAATTATAATCAACCTGTAGACTTGCTTCCTATATATCAATATCACCTTCCTCATTCCATTTCGTTCAGCAAGATTGAATATTACAGGGAGATAAACATCATTGTATCTAATAAACTTAAACAAGTTCAATTTGTTCAACAAAGAAAAAAAAGAAAAAAAAAGTAAGAGAAGTTCAGCTTGCAATCTTCACAGCTTGTTTCAAGAAAAGTGGAAGCTCTGATCATTTTCTGGAATCCACTGTGAGTAACATCATTTAAAACCTAAGTATATGAATCTGGATTTTATGGTTTAAATTCTGAAATAAGTGGGTTTTGTTTGTATTTATGTTTCTGTACATAGATGTATTGTTTTGTGGAAACTTTATCTACCTGTTCTCCTCTGCTTTGAGTTACAGAGTAAATAGTTTTTTTTAAAATTTAAAACTATCTTTATCAAACCATTATAAAGCTTGAAATTTTCCAACAAACAATATGTCTAAACTTAAATCAGGATTTTTAAATCTGTTTTAAAAAAAAACATAATAGTAAACTATACTCTGGAATCAAGCTGTATAGGCAAACAAGAAATATTTTTTTGAATTTGATTTTTATAAAATGCAAATTCAAGTTTACAACTTGAATCCTTACTGTAAGATAAGATTTTTAAAACCAAAATGGGAATTTTTAGTTGTGTATGCTTTGAGCAGTTCATGAATGAACTGGATACACTTTTTGATCAAATTCTGGTAATCAAAGAAATATTGAAAGTTGAATTTATGTTTGAAGCTTGCCTGGCCGTCAATGATTTTAGGAAAAATGTTCAAAAAAATTTCTATTGCAAACAACGATTGAACGAGGCAACATTAGGGTTTAAGGCCTGTGAAACTTACGTCGAAGCATTGGGGTTTGTTCTCACTCCTTGTTGCATCGAGCATGGTCGGACTTGGAGAGGATACGCTTCGGACGTGGACGAAGGGCTGGACGGTGGGGCGGCGATGCTGCTGGTCGGAGGCGCGGCGACGAGACACTTTTCTGGTCGCTGCTTGGGTCGCGGTGGCTCGAGCTATGCTCGAATTTGATTGAGGGCATGTTTGGGTTTTTGGGTCGATCTGGGTCGAAGGTGTGACCGATCGTGGCTTGCTGGAGCTAGTGGAGATCGTGAGAAGTTGGTCGAGGTCTGGTGCACGTGCACGATCAAACGTGTGCACGCGTATGAAGGATGAACAGAGGAAGAAGAAGTGTTGCCTGAGTATTGGTTTGCCTGGGAAGTAACTCACCTGATGTTGAAACTTTAAAAACTTAACAGAATGGAAAAAAAGAAGAAGAGAGAAGTGCACGCGAGATGGCTTCTACCTGGGAAAATAGTTTGGTTCAGAGCTTGAAAACAGAAGCCTGATTTGTTTGGAAAGTTGAAAACTAAACTAAACATTAAATCAGGTTTTTTTTTTAAATCTGGTTCAAAAGCAAATGTTTTGAATTTCTTTAAGCCTGAGATTAAGAAGTTAAGTGGTTTTTGGAAAACTTTGTTAAAATTGGGATTTACTCATTTTAACCCTTAAGTTTAAAATGAAATATGTAAAATAGAATTTGAAACAAATTGTTTAAACTTGCTTTGTGATGATAATTAAAACATTAGATGGAAAATGTTTTAAATTTGAATTAGTAAAGACGAAATGATATGCACTCATTAAATTAGTTCAAGTGAATAATTGATTTAATTATTTAATCAAGAATTTAAGATTTGAGTTAAATTAATTAAGGTCAAAATTAAATTGTAATTAAGAATAATAAATTGAGGATTAATTATTAATTAAGTTAAATTAACTTGCAAATAAGATTCATTTATTTTAATAAGAATTGTCTTTTAAACAAATGATTAAAGTTAATTAATCCAGTGATCAAGATATAATTACAATTAATGTAATAAAAAGTTGAATTACTTATAAAGGTAATAAATTACTTAAAGAGAGTTATTTAATGAAATTAATTAAGGTTAAATGACTATGTAATTAACTTAAGGTTAATCTATTTAATTTATAGATTAAGAATAATTTAATTTATTAAAGTATTTGGTAAATTAATTTATATCAAATGATTTGGAATTCATAAATCTGAATTGAATAATAAATTCATAAGTAATCAATTTACTAGGAAATAAATTGAATTGATTAGGATTAAACAATTAATTAATCCTGCTTACAAATGTTTATTGAATGCTTATGAATGATTGTATTGTATGAGATGCCTTGAATTGATTATCCTATCTGATTTGTGATATTTTGTTCTACAGATTGAACTGTGTATATTTATTGCATCTGTATATTATCTGTGAATCTGTGAATGGACGATGAGCGTTATAGTTTATATCTCTTATCAACTATATTTCTGTGTTTTTAATCTGTGATGATTGAATGATGTTGCACTATTGTGTTAAACCCCTGGACCACATTTATACACACACAAATATGGATTTCACGAGGAAATCGATTAAGTCACAGATTTTTGAAAATAGTTTTAAATTTGAATTTTTAAATTCAAATGGTTTGAAAATGAGATTGGGTTTAAAGTGAAAAGCTTTTGAAAATGGAATTTCAAAGATGAAATTTATTTTTAATAACTTGATAAAGTTTGAAATTTAAATAATTTGATTTAAATTTAAATTCCAAAGTGTGAAACTGAATACTATGATTTAAAACTAGGGATTAAAAATGTTATACCAGTTATATAGGGGTTAAACTATTTTAAAATGTATTAATTTAGGAATATGAATATAAATTAAGAACTTTAAATTGTGCAAATATAATTGGATTTTTCTGAAATGAAAACTGTTTGTTTTCAAATAATAAAAGCTTTCACATAAGAAATGAACATCCAATTTGTGTAAAAAAGAATTTCAAGTTTGAAAATGAAAATGATTTCCAAGTTATAGAAACGGTCTGAAATTATAAGTTAAATCTTTGATTTAAAGATTTAACGAGTTAATCCTATCGAAATGAAATTATTTTGGAAATCTATGAATTGATCTTTGTGAAATAAATCTTTTGTTTAAAGATTTGAAATGGTAATTTGTTTAAACCATTTGAAGGAAATGTTTGAATAATTAAGTTGTGACTTAATTGAAATCCCAATATCCATATGTTTTTAGATATTGCGCTCACTATTTGGTTTAGCCGGGAGAGGACCTTTGTGTCATATATCCCATTCCGAATATGTGGTACGTCGATATGGATAGCATTAGAAGACCGGTGATGAAGACCGGATATTTTCGAAAATGTAAGGACAACTCCTCAAATGTCTTTGCATCGACTGGTCCCCGGTATAGAGACTCCATATGTGATGGGAAGTCCGAACGTAATTAGTGAATATCCGGATTTCAAGGGCTTCTTTGGAAGTGCCTTCGGTTCTGTTCGAACCCGGAACAGACTTGTATGGATTGTGTGTCTGACATTACAATTTGAGATATAAAGCAGATTTCTTTCAAATACATTTCTGTTGGTGGCGAAGAATTTATTCTTTTAGCTTAACACCCTTCTTTGAGACATACGAGCTCAGAGGTTATGTAGTTGAAGGTTATCAGCAATATATTCCGAATTTGGTAATGTGACATGCTAAGTGTTGCTATGAAATGATCATTGTTTGATCATTTGTGATATGATCATTTGTTTGATCATTTATCTTTGTGATCATTACTTTGATCATTTGTTGACCCAAAGCATGGCTTTGAAACAAAGCGTGGCTTTGTGGACGTGACTTCGTCGAACCTCACACCCCGGAATGGTCAGAACAGGAAAGATGCAGCAAGGTTATTAGGGGTAGCGCCCCTTTAGGGTATGTACATCTCCTTCTGGATAGAAGTGGTACCATGGTATGGAGCCCAGATACTTACTTATGTGGACATCACAAACTTATATATATCTTGTTTTGTGATTTGATGTTGGGGCCCCGGTTAAAGGTTGTTACAACCGGGAGGTGGCATACTCGTATCAGTAGCTACCCAGTTAGGGGTAACCCGGCCTTGTGTTGGTAGAGATCCGGTTAGGTTCTCGGGGACGTCCTTCCAGAGGCGTTCTCATGTGGCAATGGGAAGTTCCTTGGCCTGACCATTTGTTGGAAATCCAAAGAAACAATACGAACATTGTACGGTTTTAGTTGTATTACCTGCTATGGAATGTGGCGGTAACCTGCTATTGAACATAGTAGCTATAGTAGGCATACGATAATGGTCGTATGTTGGCTAAGATTTGTATTCTACTTTCGAAATTTTTTCTGCACTTTGCACTTATAATAATAATATCAAGGAAATTGCGTATCAAGCATGTTTGACTATCATAAGAAGAAATCTCCTCCAATTCTGCGTTTGCATTATGTGTGTGGCGGGAGGTCTTATGTTAGTTTCATTTTCAAAAAAGCATTGCGAATTTGCTTTAAAATTCTTTTGTTGATTGTTTTAAAAGATAAACTGTTTTCGTTGCTCACACCAGTCCCATGACTGATTCGGAGTTTATTGTTTCTTTCCTAAACTCTGGGTGCTCATTATTTTCTATACGAGCAGTCTAGAGTTAAGTTTTTCAGATAGTCAGATTAGTGGATTATCTGGAGTTAGTTCAGTCTTTGGTTCGCACCTGTCTTGCTTAGCTTGGTGCATCGTTATTGGGAGTTCTAGCTATTTCTGGATTGGTGCTTGAAGATGGAGATTATCCGCTGCTAGTGTTATCTATTTCTTTTCCGCTGCTATTTGTTGTATCATATCTCTGATGTATATTGATATCTATTGTATCAATGCTGTATATCAATGTATTATTCTTTTTATTCCGCTGTGTTTTTTACTTAATGTTGTTATAAGCTCCGGCGAATCGGATTTGAACGGTTGAATCTACGACATTCGAATACGATTTAAAGTATGGATGTCGATTTTCGAGCGAGCAAAATTCGTAGTCGTTACAAAACCTTTCCTTTCGAATGGTTTAAATAAATTTCCATTTTTAACCTTCTAAACAAAAGACTCACCTTTAAGATCCTCATCAATTTGAAACAATGTTTACCAAATCTTTAACAAAGATTCATTCATTGCTTTCAAAATTATTTCGATTTCAAATTTGATTTACCCTCTACTCGAAATCCTTTCAACAAAAACTGGAAATTCTTTCTTTATATGAAATCTGTTATCATTTGAAAACAAAGGTCTTTCGTTTCGAGCCATTTCACATTTTTTCGGATCAAAACCCTGAGTCGCCCTTTCCTTTTATTTTGAAAACAATTAGTGATTTAATATGATAATTAACTTATATCATTATTAAACCAAAACAATTTCAAAACATTTACTTTTACATTTAACTTTGAAACTAGTTTTAAAAATCATGTTAATAATTTTACTTTGGAACTTGGTAACATTTCTTTGAAAATTATTTATTTTAACATACTTTAACACTCGATCATGCTTTTATTTAAAAACCTAGTAATTATTTTATAAACATGACCATTCTCTTGCATTTTATAAAACTTGTTAATATACCAAGCAAACCCGAGCCAGATTACAAAACCCCGAGCCAATTAAACAAAATCCCTGAGCTACTCACGTTTTCCAATTTCTTTGAGACAACACGCGATCTACTTCGAGACCAACCCGAGGAAACTCGTCCTACCCAATTCCTCGACCACTTCCAGATTCAAACATGCATGCGTGCATGTGTACACCTCACCGTCGCCATTCCAATCACCAACGTCATTGCCAACAAGTCGATGACCTTCCTCTCTAACGCCACAACCACCAAGATCGATCGATCTTGCCATAATTCAAAATCGAGCAAGTCAACATCTTCTAGGAACTCAAGCCGATCGACCAAATCGGCTCGCCTCGCCACCCAAGATCGCCAGAGATCACGCGAAATCGTCCAAAACTACACCGATGACCCACACGATGATTCCCCTTGGTCGATCGATTCCGATCCACTCTCGACAACGTACGAACCCGAGAACCAACATCGACCAAACGAAGACATTAAACCCTCAATCGACGTCGCTTCGCCACCACATTCACTTATAAAACCTTCGATTATTTTTTTCTGACCATCGATACCTGAGCAACCTTCAGCCTCGAGTACGACGAGCATCTACTCACCATTCATCGGAAGTCGACAAAAAACAAAAAGCCATTCAACTCGAAATTTCTCAACAACCCCAAACTTAGGAATCGTGATTTCTGTCTAAAAATTTATCCCTTTCTAATGCGAATCAGTTTGTATGATCAAAACGTGAAATCCAAATGATCGATTTTTGACTTATTTTTAGATCATTACTGTAATTTATCATTTTTGAAATGAATACTCAACATAAACACTTGAAGCAATTTTTAAAATTGATATTACATTGTTGCAATCATTTTTCATTTTGAGATCGTAAACTAAAATTGATTGTATAAAGAGAGGTTGAATTTATTTAGTGGATTTGAACCTGTATTTCAACTGAGAGATATATACTTGCATATACATAGACATGCACATATAAACATCAACATATATACCTGAAATCATACTTAAACAATCATGCAAAGCATTTCATATCATTACATCTACAATTTATCATGTTAAAAACAGATTTGAACTTTTATGAAAGTAGTTTACTCACAGTTTTTTTGAAAAGAAACAGAGAGAAGGCTTAAATTCTTTGATCTGGAAATTGGTTTTGAAGCTGAAGCTTTGTTTGTTGATTTGAATCTGAAACTGATCTTGAATTTGTTCTTGAATCAGGTTAAAACTGAAGCTTTTAATCTTTGTTTGATTCCAGTTTGAAATCTTAAGTTTGATTTAGATTTTCTTTTGGTTTTGAAAAGATGAAAGAAGAATTTTCAATAGAGAAAAATGCATCAGCCTAGTTTAAACATTATTAATATATATCAATTTTTTAAAAAAAATAACACACTTGCCAGTTGTTAATTACAAATTATACAAAGCTTACACTTGTTTGTGTATATTATAATTGTTTTATAAATGTCATAAGCATATATTTTTATGTTTAAACCCTTATTTTATAAATTACTTATATTTTTATAAATTTATGTATTGTGCTTTTTAAATGTGTGTGCATATATGCAAATTATACTTATCTCATGTTAAATTTTAAAGAAAATATTTTAATTCTTTTTGTTTATTCTGGTAAATTTCAAATTAATCCACAAATTAATTACGAAAAATTATATTAATTACTAATTTAAACTTGGCTTAAAAATGGGATCGTTACAGTATCAAACGTCTGAAACATATTCTTGACGTCTAATTTCAAACTTGGATTTTAAACTTAAACACACAAAGGCACAAACAAAGTTAAATAAACTAAGATTTCAATTTTACAAAATTAATTTTCATCATTTAAAATGAAATAAAATGAATCTATAGTAGATATGTACTCTATATTCCAAACCATTAACACGATTTAAGGACACTCGGAGTCAAATTCAAAAAAATTGACTTAATATCTAGAATACTCAATTCGTTAACTCCAGAGTGGAAAGGAAAAGTATTAGCTATCGAAAAAGCTAATGATCTCTCAACACTCTTAGTTGAAGAATTGATAGAAAATTTAATGTCCTATGAAGCTAATATGCAGGCAAGAAAAGAACAAAATTCGAAGAAGAAAAACATAGCATTCCCAGCAAAAAATGAAGACTCTGACTTAGACAAAGAAGAAATTGTATTTATTGCCGAAAACTACAAAAAATTCAAGGAATTTAGGAAAATGACCAGATTCTAGAAAGGAGGAAAATCGAGCTCTACAAATCAAACATCAATCAAGTGCTATGAATGTGACAAATTTGGACATATAAAGAAAGATTGTTCCAAGCTCAACAATGATAAAAAGAAGAACAAATTCGACAAATTCAAAAAGAAGAAAGCTTTCAAAGTAACATGGGATGACTCAGATTCTTCATCATCATCCGACAGTGATAGCGATAGTGACGGAGAACAAGCTAATGTATGCTTTATGGCACAAACTGATGAGGTATGTCCCGAACTTAGCTATGATGAATTATTAGAACTTAGCATGGAATTAAATGATAAATTTAGACAAAAAAATTTAATAAAGAACATATAGCCAAAGTAAATAGATTAGAACTTGAAGTAGGAATATTAAAAGATGAAAAAATTATTTTAAAGGAGGAACTAGAATTATCTCAAGAAAAAATTAAAAATAGTTTGGTTGAAAATAAGACTATGACTATTGATTTTGGAAAAACTAGACTAGAAAAGGATAACTTGTTAAAAGAAAATATCAACTTGAAGAGTAATATAGAAACATTGAAAATTTAGAATTAAAAGAAAAATTAGATAAAATTACAAATAATGTTTCAAAATTTAATAAAGGAAAACAAGATTTGGAAAATCTTATCAAAACTTCAAAACCATCAGGTAATAGAAATGGAATAAGATTTAAAAATATTCCTAAATAAAAAGAGAATAATATTAAGAAATATAGTTTTATCTATCAAAAGACTAAAAAACCACCTAAGTCTAATACGATTACCAAAAACAAAAATTTGGATTCCTAAGACAAATAATAACTTGATTAGACAAAAATATATTACTAATCTTTTAGATAATGTAGTCTATAATAAAAATTATGTTCATAAAGATACCAAACCTTCTTGGGTATGGCTACCTGCTCCTCCTAACATCTAGAACCCTAACAAAGTATATGAGTACCAATTAAATCATCTTTTATTTTGTAGGTACCTAAAATAAAAAAATAAGGAGAAATGGATACTTTAATAGTGGATGCTCTAAACATATGACCGAAAACTCAAAAATGTTATCAAATATAACATACATCGATGGTGGAACGGTAACTTTTGGAGATAACTCAAAAGGATACTCGTTGTCATCGGAGAAGTCATCAACTCTGTTATAAATCCTTTTTGACAATGCCAAAGTGGGAGAAATAATAAGGATCACGATAAATGATGGAAATATCATATTCAGGGGGAGATTTATACAATTATATATAAGTACATTGTAATAGTTTTCATCATCAAAAGGGGGGAGATTGTTAGAAAATCAAAATCTATGGTTTCGATGACAACTATGCAATGGAAATCGAATGTGCATATATATTTATATATACAGGTACTTGCTAGAGAAACATCACTAGAAAGACAAGAACAAGGCTCAAAGAGCACTACAAGAGACTATAAGTCGATAGGATCAAAGAAGAACAAGAAAAAAAGCATAAAAACTGATATGCACAATATCAGACGCCTGGGTGCACAAGCCAGACGTCTGAAACAGTTCTCTGGAACAACAGACGGACTGAACCAAACGTCTGGAAATTGTACTCGGACGTCTGATCTACTACTATATATATATATATATAGTATCAAACGTCTGAAACATATTCCAGACGTCTGATTTCAAACTCGGATTTTAAATTTGAACTTCAACTGCCACATTCAAATAGACATCTCCACTTCTCTTCGCTGTAACTCTTCATCATCAACAGAAGCAACTGTAGAACACTTGTTAATGAATGCAACTACTCAAGAAAACTCTCTACAACTATATATATCATCAAGAATCAAG